>CM021105.1:49982045-50110954 GCA_007115665.2 Sequoiadendron giganteum | reverse complement strand
CCCCTCTCTCCCTCTCTCTTTATCTCCATCTCTCCCACTATCTCTTTCTCCCCCTCTCCCTCTCCCTCCCTCTCTCCCTCTTTCTCTCCCACTCTCTCTTTCTCCTCCTCTCCCTCTCCATCCCTCTTTCCATCTTTCTCTCCCACTCCCTCTCCCTCCCTCTCTCCATTTTTGTCTCCCACTCTCTCTTTATCCCACTCTCTCCCTCTCTCCCTCCCTATCTATTTCCATGTCTCCCACTTTCTATTTCTAATCCTCTCCCTCTCCCTCTCCCTCTCCCTCTTCCTCTACCTCTCCCTCCATATCTCTCCCTCTCTCTCTCCCACTCTCCCTCTACCTCTCTCTCTCTCTCACACACACGCACACACTCACCTCTATCTCGTCTACTGCAAGGGTGTAGGGGACATCTATAGAATTAGGATAGAGGGTAAAGACAAAGAGGGAGAAAATAAATATACTAAGAAAAACATATTTCACATAACACACTTGTGTTATAATGCAAGCGCGTGTTGTAATCCACTAAAATGGTAAAAAAATCTATATACCCATGATTTCAAGACCCACAATCTGCATATTCCCTTAAAACTGTGCGTGCTCCGACAAAAAGAGGCTTTTTGATGATCTTGTGAAGTGTGCAAGCATGTTTTTCACATTCCATCACCTTTTCCATGATCTTTCTACCACATTTGCATGAAATAGCAGAGTTTCCACATTGAAAGACATATAATATCAATTGAAGTTTGGAGGGGAACAAGCTTTTGAAAAAGTCAAATTGTTGTGGAGTTTGAAGAAAGAAGAAGCTAAGGCTACATAATTGGGTTGAACTCCTCCATTTGAAAGTCTGTTTTTTTAGGTATGTGAAGTCTTTACAAATTTTCTTTCATTCTATTATGGCTTGCTTTCATTTTTGTTTGTCATTATAACCTTAGGTTGTCAATGCGCATTTTAAATTACCATTATATACACAATTATATACACTTGCCAATTACTATTTTAAACTTGATGCAGAACATCTACCAGTATATCCACAAATCATCAAGGGTACTTCTGACCCAAAATTAGATTGAAGAAGATCAACAAACAAAATCAATCATCTTTTCATCAAAACATTAGAACTTGGTTTCAACTCTTTGTCAGACTCAAAAAAAAAACTTAACCATCATCAAATTGATTGTAACATAGCATAAAGTTGATTAGAAACTCAGAACCATTCACCAAAATTCATTGTTTAATAAAAATCCAAGCCTCTCCCATTCCTCCGAAGGGTCCAAACACCTTCCAATACCTTTGCACAAACTGATGCAGTACAAAGGAAGAAATCAACATCTTTCTTGACACACTTATTCAACTATATTTTCCTTCACAAAACATTTGATTCATATACTCAAATTAGCATTAAGAGTTATAATTCCTTTTAAGGACCTTCAAAACACCTTGAAAATCTTGAAAATAACTGATTACAATCAACTAGGTTCCTCAAAACATCAACCAATGATTATGTCATTGACAAGTTGTCTTAATTCTTCCATAATGGCAGCATTATTTACAAACACAAACTATAATTCTTAAGGCACAACCAAACCATTATTTTCTTAAAAAATCTTTGTTTGAGTTAGTACAGCAAAAATGAAACCTTTCAGAAGTCAGCCCTTACACAAAAACTTAGTTCCTTTTTTACTATCCACATTACTAGTAGCCAAGCATCTGCAAATTGTCACATGTATCTCCCAAACCATGCACACACTTTAGACTGTGATACTCATTTTTGATGCAAAGTTAGAGGACCCAAAACCATTGAAGATTTGAAATTTCCTTCAACAGGCATCTAACAAGATTAAAAAGGCCTAATGGACCAATCCCAACACTATTTCCCACATTTCACCCTTGGAATCTAGTTACTGTGCAAAACCAGTTTTGGGCCCTTAACTCCAAAATTTTCCAAAAAACTAGGAAAATAAAAGAATGATTCTAGCACCCATTTCAGATTTGCAAGACATACCTTAACCCATCACATGACTCCTTTGGGACAACTTTAAGAAAACTGACCTTTTCACTATTTTAGGCCTCCAAGTAGGCCAATTTTACAAAGGAACTACCCTTAGATCCTCACACCTGACTTCCAAATCCACACATTTTATTTAATTAGGTCTCAAAATAATATATTTTTTTGGTCTTAGGACCTTACCCGCTCAACTAGGCTTCCAATACAAAACCCCCAATTTTCAATGCAAAGAGGGAGGGTTTATAGAAAATCCTATATCCGGGCCTTCCCAAACCATTCCAAAGCATCAAACATCTTCAAAATACCCTGAAAAAGGTCAAAAGTTCATTATATAGACCACTCCTTCAACACTTTTTCAAAATCACTCCTTGGTTCCTCAAATTCTCATGGAAAAGTGCTTGTTTCAGCCTAAGAACCCCATCCTATTGTCATTAGTTTCATTCCAAGGAATTTTCAACAATAAAAGACCCTAATCTAACAATGTAAATGCCATCCCACTAAGAAACAAGTCATAATAGTAGGTGGGATGGTCATTTCATAATTAAATCCTACTCAAACCCTTGACTGGCTTGAAATGAGCAGTTTCAGAAAATTGTCAATTGCTCCCTTCAAACGTATTGTTAAGCCCTCAGAACTGATGCATTAGAGAGTTAAGACACGTTCCTAAAATATTATGATAGTTTTCTATAAATGGGAGGTTGTATAGATCCGTACAAGTGCAGGAAAGTGGAAAAAAACTAGTGAATTTTTGGAAAACAACATTTTTTTATCAAAAAAATGGATTTCAAAATGAACAAAAATCATCCCTTCGAGCCAATGGAGGTTTTTTAAACCTTTTGGAATGACAAAAAACTCCCCCCAATGCATATAACTAACAAAAAACCACCTTTGAAATCTCATATAACTGGTACATGGAAAATGTCTTTAATGACCCTCTTACAACATGAAGATACCCAAAATTGAATGAAATTTCAAAATGGAAGCATAGATTTTCAAGGTGCTCCTACACCACAAACTTATCAAACACTCACAATTCCATTCACTCATTAGTTTTTAGAATCACCATCATGGTTATTCACTTTTACTTAGAAATGTGTTTTGGCCAGCCTAGTGCTTCCATAGTTTGTACACATTTGTCTACATGCTAGGTTAAATTTTGTACATGATGATTGTAAGTATTATTTAAATGAAGCCTTCAATGACATATATTTTTTGATTAACTTGAATGGATAGATTTTTAAGGAACTAATATTCATCTCATTACTATGGTACAGATAAAATTATCCGCCATGCTAAAGAAAATGACAAAGAGGAAACTAATAGACAAAGAGAATGAAACCTTGAAAGAAAAGGAGATAGTTTGGGTGGTGGCATATCGTGAAAAGAAGAAATTGGAAACAATTGATGAAAACAACCCGATTGTAGAGGAACCTCAACCACCAAAAAGAGAAATGGAATTGGCAGCACAACAAGCACGAATGTGAAAGCATCATCGTAAGATAGATTCAGATACCGTAGTTGGAGATACACCCTCTATGACAAGTGAATATGAAGGGAAACCATTAAGAACAAGCGAATATGGAGGGACACCATCTAGGACAAGTGAATTTTGCAGCACATGGAAGGTAAGATTTCAACACGCACTTGTAGAAGTTATGCTAATAAGATTTGGGAATGATTCTTTGAGAGGCTAAATGAGACTACAAGATGTCAACTATTTGTTGAAGTGATGCGGGGTGTAAAGTATAGGAACATCATGAAGACTCTTGGGTTGAGAACATAAAATGCATCAAGTGAAGAAACTATTGTGAAGGATCTAAAGGATGCTTATGAGAGTGTGGGTAAGACCTCATGCTCAAAGGATAGTAATGTCACCCGACGTGTCATTACATCGACTTTGGTAAGTTTTCAAATGAAGAGAGCTCATCTAATTAAAAAGACTAGTGAACAAACGGGAATTAGTAGAATTTTTTTATCAAGATCCATTCAAAGGCTGCAAAGAATTGAGGGCAATGATACAAATGAATTATGGGAATTCTCGAGGAGACTATCATGAAAAGATAAAGAAGTTGTTGAAGCCTTGAGAATAGTAATTGAAGAGTATTGGAAGAATAACACAAGGTCATCTCTGAATCAAAGGGATGTGGAAAGAAAGAGAATCGGTAGTTGGAATCGTGAGCCACATCCAAAGCATTTTTTGGATATGACTCAAACCCAATTTTTTTGGAAATTTGAAAATAATTATCCTCAAATTAGTATTTCTCAAAAAAAAAATGAACTGCTTAAACCTTTTTATGTCAAGATAAATCACACACGCACTACTTGTTGTTGTAGACTACATATTGAATTTTCTAACCATTATGATGTTTATCATTCTATATGTTTAGATTTGCATACTAACGATGATTTTTCAGGATTGTGGCATAGAAGCCCCACCAAAATATTCAAGAGAGTTCTTATCAAAAAAACTATGTGAAATAGAGGATGGCCAGATATTCTATAGGAAAACATGCTTGGATGGTTCATGTGAGTGTTGCAGTGGCTTCCAGTGTATGCCAGTAGGTCAACATATGGAGAGCACAAATGAGGTGGGACAAAACTAGTAGAGTTTGGGAAGTATAAAAAAGTGGCATATGCTACAAAAGATGGGTCTCAAACAAAAAGGTGTGATTTGGTTATTGAGAATATTCCACTATACCAATTTATGACCACATTTCATGACAGTATACTATCCGAGTATGCAATGCATACCCATAGAGCCCGATGGTCGGACACGTAGTTCAAGCTATGCAAAGACACCTTTCTAGTTGGAAACATAGTATTAGTGGTTGACTTTGCAGAGAACTACACTCTACAGCCACAACATGAGGTGCAGTCATAGTATTACAACTTCACACAAGTTTTGATATTTGTGCACATAGCATTCATTCATGCATCTGATAGTACAGATGAGCAAAGGAAGGTATTGAGGGAGTACCACTTTTACATTAGTGATGATCATACATATTCTCCAGAGTTCATGCAAGGTTTCTTCCATATGTTCTATACTGGTTTGGATCAGACGGGCATAGAATACGATCAACATATAATATGGTCTGCTAACTGTGCAACACAATTCAATAACTCACACATGTTCTACTGGTTGTGCAGGATGCATGTCATTATAGGTGTTCAACATATGTGGAATTTTTGTGAGGCTGGACATGGAAAGGGAGAGAATGATGGTGCAAGAGCATGCGTGAAAAGAGCATTAGCACAAGAAGAGTTAAAGTATAAAGATAGTGCAAAGTTGATAGATGCAAAATCAATTGTCGAGTGGTATAATTCTTTTATGGGTCTAGGTAATGAAGGTACTTCTTTAGTTCGTAGATTTTTTTGTTTGATGGATGATACTAACATTGCACCATATGAAGAATCTTGTTGTACACTAACAAAATAAATTGAGGTACACTCTTTCCTTAGCTCAAATGCAGGTTCATGGAGTATCGATACACAAAAGATGGCATTCTTTTGTCTTCATCTACAATGCAAGCCTGGAATGATTATGAGTCAGGGGAGTGGGTTGACAAATGGTTCACAAGTTATCTTAGCGCACTTCACACGTATCACCCTCCGACGGCATTGGAACTGACACAGATGGAATCATCAGTCAACTTTGACCACGTATTAGATCTAGTTCAGCCAGGTGATATATCTACTTTCTTAGTTGTTGAAATTCCATATCGCTATCTTACTTTGTACTGTATTCGTAATGTTGAAAAATTTCAAGAGATTTTTTTCACATATCAATGCAGGGCATGTTTATGCAGTTATTGCAAATGAAGAGGGAACAAGCTATTACTTGTGTCATTGTGTTGAGACCAAAAAAAATTGGAGGCCAGAATTATAGACGGAGAAAACATCAAATACCCTACAGGCTCAGTTGTGGTTACTAGAACATGGCTTAGAAGGTACCCACATTCAAGTGTTAAACATTGGCTATTTCGAGACTTTGACATGCATCGTAAGATTCTTCATTACTTAAAACTTGTTGTGGAATCCAATGTTCATTTGACCAAATATGGGGGTAGACCTTTGAACAAGACATTATGGAAGGTCTGTGAGTCTGACCATGAGACACTACTTGACACAATAAAGAGTAGAGCAGACCCGGATGGTTCATTGGATTAATTTGTAAGTATATGCACATTGGTTCTTATTAATTTATACTTGTATGCACATTAATTTGTTTGATTCCAATGCTATCATCTTCTTTTATAGTGATTGGTGTCCCCTTGCAAACAATGCAAATATATGAGCCATCCAAGAGAATGTCAGCAAGAAAAGCAATGCAACATCTTTATTTTGATGCTTGCATGTAGCATTTGTAAGTTCCTTCCATCTATTTTTATTTCATTTCCATTTTGGATGCTCTTTCTTTTTCTCTTTTAATTTGCGTATTTGTAAGTAAACTATTAAAAATTGATTGATCTTTCATTGCAAAAAATGTTGATTTACGAGCCATCAAAGAGAATCTCAGCCAAAAAAGCAATGCAACATCCTTATTTTGATGATCTTGACAAATCTCAATTTTGATTTCAATCCATTATAAAAGAGCATGTGAAGCTTAGTGATGGAATCTCAAGTTACTCATTTGAAGTTAACCTCATAATGAGCACCTATGATGTAGACATTTAAAGAGAATCTCGAATGTATGAGTGACATTGTAAAAGATCTGTGAGAACATAGTGCCTAAGGCATTGTAATAAGATTTAATTACATAATGAGATATACTCAAATATTGTAAGGTTTGAGTTCATGTTTTGTGTAGTAGCACCTTGTCTGTAAATGCCTTGAATAGGAAAATTTGCAAACTTTGAATTTTGAAATGTAAACAATGTGAAAAAGGTCATTTAAAGGTCATGTAAACAATTTGCAATTATTTTTTTGCAACTCATATGACCAAGTGGACTATTCCAACATGTCTGAATACGTATGTTCATGCTAGGCATGGTCCTCTTTCGCACTGAAACACGTAGAATCACTCTGAGCTATGTTCCATCGAATCGATCCCTTAAGGGCCCAAAGTGCAAAATGGCTGCAAACTTCAGCATGCTATTACTTGGATACCATGACACTTAGAAACTTCTCATCTAATCCTACAAGATCACCTTGGACCCCTCTAGAAAAAACTCTCTTGGTTTTGGCTATCACAGAGTGGTTTTCTCGTGGTGGCAGATTTTCACTTGATAGAAAAAGTGTCAAATTCAAGCTATGCAAAGCTGCAAAGTGGTGCAACTTTCACTCTGTAACTTGTATGACCAAACTAACTATTCCAACACGTCCGAATAGGTATTTTTATGCTAGGCATGGTATTTTTTTGCACCGAAACACGTGGAATCACTCCGAGCTACGTTCCAACAGATCGATTCCTAAAGGGTCCAAAGTGCAAAATGGCTGCAAACTTCAACATGCTATTACTCAGATACCATGATGCTTAGAAACTTCTTGTCTGATCCTATAGGATTGCATTGAGCCCCTTACAAAAACCCCTCTCGGTTTTGGCTACCTCAGAGTGGTTTTATCGTGGTGGCATATTTTCACTTGATGGAAAAAGCATCAAATGCAAGCAATGCAAAGTTGCAAAGTGGTCCAACTTTCATTCTGCAACTTGTGTTACCAAGTGGACTATTCCAGCGCATCCGAATAGGTATTTTTACGCTAGGCATGGTCCTATTTTGCACCGAAACACATGGAATCACTTTGAGCTATGTTCCACCGGATCAATCCCTGAAGGGTCCAAAGTGCAAAATGGCTGCAAAATTCAGCATGCTATTACTTGGATACCATTACACTTAGAAACTTCTCATTTGATCCTACAAGAATTTTTTTGGCCTCTCTAGAAAAACCTCTCTCGGTTTTGGCTATCTTGGAGTGGTTTTCTCATGACGGCGGATTTTCACTTGATGGAAAAAGTGTCAAATTCAAGTTGTGCAAAGTTGCAAAATGGTGCAACTTTCGCTCTGCAACTCGTATGACCAAACTAACTATTCCAATGCGTCCGAATAGGTATTTTTATGCTAGGAATGGTCTTTTTTCACACCGAAACACGTAGAATCGCTTTGAGCTACATTCCACCAGATCGATCCCTTAAGGGTCCAAAGTGCAAAATGGCTGCAAACTTTAGCATGCTAGTACTTAGATAACGTGACACTTACAAAATTATCATCTGATCCTATAGGATCACGTTGATCCCCTCTACAAAACCTCTCTCAATTTTGGCTATCTTGGAGTGATTTTCCCGTGGTGGCAGATTTTCACTTGATGGAAAAAGCATCAAATGCAAGTAGTGCAAAGTTGCAAAGTGGTACAACTTTCATTCTGCAACTTGTGTGACCAAGTGAACTGTTCCAACACATCCAAATAGGTATTTTTACACTAGGAATGGTCCTCTTTCACACTGAAACATGTGGAATCACTCTGAGCTATGTTCCACCAGATCGATCCCTGAAGGGTCCAAAGTGCAAAATGGCTGCAAACTTCAACATGCTATTACTTGGATACCATTACACTTACAAAATTCTCATCTGATCCTACAGGAAGGCGTTGAGCACCTCTAGAAAAAACTCTCTAGGTTTTGGCTAGCTTGGAGTGGTTTTCTCGTGGCGGCGGATTTTCACTTGATGGAAAAAGTGTCAAATTCAAGCTGTGCAAAGTTGCAAAGTGGTACAACTTTCGCTCTGTAGCTCGTATGACCAAACTAACTATTCTAATGCATCCAAATAGGTATTTTTATGCTAGGAATGGTCTTGTTTTATACCGAAACACATGGAATATCTTCGAGCTATGTTCCACTGGATTGATCCTGAAGGGTACAAAGCGCAAAATGGCTGCAAATTCACCATGCTATTACTTGGATATCGTGATGCTTAGAAACTTCTCATCTTATCCTATAGTATCGCGTTGAGCCCCTCTACAAAAACCTCTCTCAATTTTGGCTATCTTGGAGTGGTTTTCCCATGGTGGCAAATTTTCACTTGATGGAAAAAGCATCAAATGCAAGCAGTGCAAAGTTGCAAAGTGGTGCAACTTTTGTTCTGCAACTTGTGTGACCAAGAGGATTGTTCCAACACATTCAAATAGGTATTTTTATGATAGGCATGGTCCTCTTTCACACTGAAACATGTGGAATCACTCTGAGCTATGTTCCACCAGATCGATCCCTTAGGTTGGAGGAGTCTAAAGTTGCAAATTTTTAAGTTTCTTAAAGTAACAAATTTTAAATGCAATCGTTACTTATTTTGAAAGTTGGTTTTTAGTTAGTTGAGGGCATGGATCAGTTAGAAAAGGGTGTAAAACACTATGTAAAGCCTTGAGAGGCTTGAATGGAGGTTGTTGATGAACTTTTGGAGAAGATAAGATAAGAATTATTTACACTGTTTTATGTTTTTTAGAATTTTTATACAAACTTGTTGATCTCATACTTGGTACGACCTCTAGCTTCCTGTACAGTCCCAAAGCTGACATGGATTGAAAGAGGGGTGAGTTCACAAGAACCCATCTCTCATGATAATGAATCTCCCACTTAGCACTCACTGCATGTAGGTGATGCTCACAGAGGTGAGGCACTAGGCCTTCCTAGGAGGTCACCCATCCCAGTACTACTCCAGCTCAAGCACTTAACCACAAATTTTTTTCCCCAAGTTTAAGCCCACTTAGCTTGCAACCCAATTTTCAAAACCTTTAGCAAGTGTTGTGCCTTATGAAACATTCACTATTGAGCCCCTTTATCTCATCAATTGATAAGTAGGAGGTATTTTCTACAATGTGTCAAATTGTGACATTGCTATCAAGATTCAATTGTGTAGTTTTTGAGTATAAAAGAGAATAAGAAGGGAAGATCAAGGTAATCAATTTGTAGACTTATTTTTATTATTGAATTACCTAGTGTGGGATTGGTCTATATGAGAAAAAAATTATAATATGGGAGTATACATTTCAAGCATATAATCCAGAAAGGACTCAAAGTTAGATGCATGAGTACAAAGTGTCGATCAAGAAAGGCATCCCAATTCTCAAGGCCTATATATCAATGATAGGCAGATTTATATTCAAAGCTAGCACATGATTTTAATTGATTAATTAGAAACAACTATTATATTTATTTATCAAATTTCCATTATCAAATTAATATTTGAATTAGATTTCATATTTAGAATTTATTTCATTTATAATTTGGGGACTTCGTTATCTATCTTAATAATATTGGATGACAACCTTTGTCAATCCAATAAGAAATAAATAAAAAATCTATTGATCCAAAGCTCGAGTCATTATAGTGGTATTAGAGCAAATGAACCTGCTAGCCTGTGGGTATTGCAACAAATTGACTTTCCATCAAAAGCATGGAAATCGATGATAGTGGTTGGCATTACTCAAGAAGGATGAACATTTTAATGACATTTGTGGAAATCGGGACAAGTAACCTTCTTGTGGACTTAGGGTTTCAATATTTGATCTACAACATGTTCCCCCATTTCTTTAGTAGGATCAAGAACACACATAATGAAGGTGTGTTTGCAGCCATGAAAGATTATGGTTCGAACTATCTAGAAGAGTGATGTTTTATCTCGACCACCCATATCTATACCATGGTTTTTTTGGAAACAAGGATGGGTTCTCTCTTCATTGACATATGCATTATTCCTCGATGTGTTCACACTAGTGTTACAAGACTTGGACTCACCTTGGACTTGACAAGCCAATTTTTGACTTGGACTCGGGCTTGGAGCCCAAACTCGACAAATAGAAAAACTTAAGAAATTCAAAGATTTTTAAGGATTTAAAACTTGTTTCATGCACCCTTTAATAAATAAACCTTAAAGACACAATAGCATCATCAAATAGAAATTACTATGATCCCATACACAAACATACATCAATCACATATGTATAAGCATCGATAAAAGATATTTGTATTAACATAGAAATTATTTTGAATACACGTAACTCATAACTATTGAACCATCAATTTAGAATGCAAATATGGATAGGCATCGATAAAAGATATTTGTATTAACCAAATAGCCATGTAGGCATACATCAATATATGTCGATATAAGTATGAAATATATGTACAAAATACCCATATAGGCTTACGAGAATGCCATATAGGGATACAATGTCAAATATGTCCAATAAAAATATGTACAAAACTACCATGTAGGCATACAACAAAGGACTCTGGAATCAAAAGTCATTGCTCTCCATGCCCTGGAAATAAAATCTTTCCCTTTCCTTTCCGCTCGGATGGTGATAGGTCTGTCACTCATTTTTTCTACACTCGTGGAGTGCTCCTGCTACTCCTCCTAGGGTTTAGTTCATGGTGAAGTTTTTAACTATTAGAATAAGAAGTAAAGACATGAATATATAGAAATTACATTATAAAAATTGATATATTTGAAAAAATAATCACTTACAGCCATCTCACGATCTCTCTCCATGAGGGAAATATTCTCATGCCCATGCTCAGGTGTGCTCAAGCCTTGTATAAACCATACAAATAGAAATTAAACTACGTGAATCAATAATGGTTTGATTTTTCACTAACTAACATCTATAACAACAAATGTAAATTGAAATTTACTAATTTTCCTCATACCTCTTCTATTAGAGCCATCAAGGATTGTATAACATATTTCACACCAATATCCATTGCCTTCAGCACATTAAGAGGTGTGTCGTCTCGCAACAACTAAAAATAAAACAACAAAATATTCAACGTAATCAATGATGTGCATATAAACTACACAAATCTATTAAGTACTTGATTCATTAGTTAATCTCTTTATTCTATTACCTGTGTGAAGGTTTCAGTAAATCCATCGCCACTGGGAAGTGTTCCATCAAAACCTCCAATATTAATCTGTTCAACATCCAAAATCGCATATTAACTTACCATTCATAAAACAATGCTATTAACATACAATAAATTTATAATTGTTTATTAGTTACATACCCTAGCGATATGTGTACTGCAAAAATAGGTTGGTGGGGAGCCAGTGTATCCAGTCTCAACACTATGACCCTACAATTTTATTAAAATCATAAAACATTTTTAGTTAATCTTGCATTTCAAAATCAAAATTTAATAAATCAAATTCAATGAACACATGCACTAAGTTTTACTTGACTATCAATGCCATATGCCTCATGCAAAATGTCAGCTGCCTTCTCCATCTCCAGAGATGTAGATGGATCCTTCGTACCAGTCTCCTGAGTGTCGGTGGGGTCATATGAATAGGTAGCCCTCCAAGATTGACACACATGTGTTTGAAGGCCACCACTCGAAGACTCCCTTGGATGGCGGTGTAGAATAGGGCTAGTATGATGGATGAAACTTTGGGTCAAAGTGTTGATTGCTTGCAATGTCTCTACGTCAGGACTTTCCTTCACAACGGAAGGCATAACAACGTGCTCACGAGGTGGCCTAGCGAGAGCTCGTCTACCTTTTCGCATAGGATCTAGCTGTGCACCAAGTCTATCCTGAGTTGACCCCCCACCTCTCCCATGGAAATCCCTCATATCAAAATAATTTTGGATTTTTTTCAATATGAACTCACTGTATAGTTCCTAAGGAAATATTGTAGGACCTCGCAATTGTTGCATAGTGGGTAATCGAAGACCATGTACCACCTATCATAAAAATGCTCCCTAATCTATTGGTCGTGGCACCAATGGATAGGAAACCTCTTCACATTGAGGGTAAGATTTTGATTTGTGCATGGGTCGGTGAATAATGAGCACAAATCATCTTTTGTAATTTTTAAATCCTTCACATCCTTGTATGATAGTTTATTTTCATAATAATCTCTAGCCACCTGCCTCCTATCTTGCCATCCAGTTATTTGTTTGCTAATTGAATCTACATTTTTTAACATATCTTTTAATGAATTTGCTAGGGTCATTCTTTCTGTAGTTGAACCATTTGGATCACTCAACCTATTGATCAAATCCTCAATTCTCTTTTTGTTGTTTTCAATTTCACTCGTTAAATTTTGTTGAGTGCCGGGAAGGGGTTGAGTCATTGGTGGAGGAAGTTGATGTTGTGGTTGATTTTGATCTTGAGGATTTGGTTGGTCTTATTGTTGAGGATTTTGAGGGTTTGCAGGTTGATTTGTATCTCCTAAAAATTCAAACAAATAGATATCAAATTCAACCTAAAACTAACTAATTCAAAACAAAAATCATAGAATCCTTACCTCTCACAACTCCTCCTCATCATGGCACCATTGTTGTGAAGAAATAGGGATTGTTGGTGAAGAAATTTGTTGAAATTATACTCCTAGAACGCGAGCACAAAATTGTGGTGGTTTTGGCCGCTGCAAAAAAAACTAGTCGAAATCCTAATGAGAGATTTGCATTTATTTTTTTGCTTTTAACAATCAATAACATGAGCGATCATGTTATTGGTTTTTAGTTGTTGGGCCTCAGGCTCGGCATATGGTTTTCCAAATATTTTTTTAGGGGGTGTCCACGGAATTGCTACCCATTTCCATGCACCCACCCATCCAAAAATTTGCACAGTTCAAAATGAATGAAACTATTTTTGAGTCCATATGAAAAATTTATAATTTTCAAATGAACTAGAACAAACAAGGTTTTCGAAGCAGTGACCTTATCATGTTAAATTTAGCAACCTTTTTGTCCATGCGAAGACTCTACTTTTGATTATGTCTCATTTTTTTTATATGTATTATAGTATTTGTAGAGTATCTTCTAAAAAAATTCTACTGAAAAAATATATAATTTAAATTTAAGCATAAATAATAAGAATACATTTAAACCTTATACTTTTTACTTTGATTATATGATGACAATGTGCAACTATCTCATGATTTATCTCTTCTAAACTCCTCCACTATCACACACTATTTACATAAACATCAAGATATTAGGAATATTAAGCATGGAATTCCACATTAATTGATCCCTATCATGAGTAGACTATATAATATAGAAATTTGTATTAATATTTTTGAGATAAAATTTAAAAAGAATACACTAGTGAGATATTGCATAATCCTTTGGCATATAACATATTTTTTTATATTTTACCAAATCTAATTGTGGCACCTTGTTTTACAATGTATGTGGTAGGGTTGAATACTTACTTCATCTAAGGTCATTCATAACTATACTTTGTACTTATTATTAAGAGAATAAGTTTCTTGCTAGATTATTTTGAATTATACATTTGCATATTTTTCCATTACTAGATGATTCTATCACTTCCTTTATGGATTTAGCAAAAAAAATATGGAACATTTTAAATACATTTATAAATAAAAAGATGATACATGGAAACATAAAAATAAGATGTTATAAATAAAAGGATGATATAAGTTGAGACCAACCATATGAAATATAATGGTGGAGATCTTCTAATGTTGGTTATAATAAGTATTTTAATTTTGATCATCATATCACATGATATATTGATGTTACACATGAGTTTATCAAAGAATATGAACCTAAGGGAATGAAGAACATGAATAGAATTTAAGTTAGTTTCTTGAAGAAATATACAACTCTCTCTCACACACACATTTTATACTCTCTATTACCTCATTCACATTTTTTTATGTACCAATAGACCATAAGATTTATGTGTCAATGACCACTTTCCCTTTTTATTTTTCTTTCATTTTTCTCTTTTATTAACTACCAAATTCACATATTGTACATATTAATATTTAAGTATTACATAAATATATGTTTTTGTGTCTACAAATGTATTTATACATATATATTTGTATGAGGTTATCAAATAACATGAACCTAAGGGAAGAGAGAATATGTATAGAATTTAATTTATTTGTTTGAATAGACATATATTTTATACTCCCTTTTACCTCATTCATAAAATTATTCATATGGTGATAACCATAAAAGTTATACATGTCAATGTCCAATTTTTATTTTAATATTCTATTTATTTTTATCTCATTTATTAACTATTGAATTTATTTCTATGTATATAAATGTAAATATACATATTTATGTATGTGCATAGATATGTATGTATGCATTTTTATAGATATATTAATGTGTAAGAATTTATTTGTAGTGCCTCCCTATTCCTAGCATGCGATGTTAGTGGGAACATTGTATTGCGTATATGTTGAGATGCCAGATGATCATATTTTGGTGCTATTTCTCTATGTTCTATTCCATTGTTTTGCTAAGTGTAAATGAAACTAAAGTGTGTCTGAGTGTTATGTTACCAATTCCCTTGAAATGGGATGGACGTATTTCATTTTGGAGGTATTCTTGAGATGCATGCATGATGCAAGCTTGCCTAAGTGATTATTAATATTTTTTGGTTCATGAATACATGCATTAATATTCATATTGTAATTAAATTCTATCATGAATTTTATGATTTAAATGTAAAAAAAATTTAGATATGATGCTCACCATTCGATGATTATATGATGATTTGGCTATTTATATATATTGAGCATGTATGCTTGATGTGTGCATTGAGTGGTTCCAAGTACTAGGTATTTCTCCACCTAGCTCCATAGGTTTGATTATACCCCGATGATGGTTATAATTAGATGCCACATTAAACTTTTAAATTGTTTTTCCTTACTCATCGTACTCGATCCAAGTGCATATCCCTAGTAATTTTCCCTATGTTAACTCGGGTAATGCCATTGGTATGATTATAGATACCATACCCTCTCTATGGATGTCCAATGAGTGTGTGTTTGATATCTTGTTAAATTTCCAATTTTCATAAATTTAATTTAGTTATATTCTCATATAGACAAATTGTAAATGAAGTGTGAAATAGTAAATTGGATTATATTTAAATGTTTTATTTGGGCTTGGGTGAAATTAGGGATTATATACAATTATTTGGAAAATAAAATATATTCTATTATTTTATTTAATAAATGGAAAAGGGGTAAAATAGGAAAAAAGGATTTCCTTTGGTTATTCATTACTTTTCTCCAAAAACCCTCTTCCAACCAAATCTTGTTTTTGGAATTGGCAATGCAATTGTGGGTGGATTTGCATGGGATTTGAAGTATTGGGATAGGAATGGATGTGTCCTTATGCATGGTGTTGGAGCTAAAAAATACACCTTGGTTCATTCATAAATTTGTCCTTACTTATCATTCCATTCCCATCACAAAGCCCTATTGCTCTTAATTTTTTTATTTTTTTAGCATTAAAAGATAAATCGCTGTACATAGCTCATAAAATAAAGCCTTCGATTAACACCTTAAAATAAATCCCCTCCTTAAAGTCTTTGTACATAACTCCTAAAATAAATCCTTGGATTAACACCTTAAAATAAATCCCCTCCTTAAAGTATTTCCTTGGTAGCACGAGGTATGTCACCAAGACAATTCCATATCAAAGAAAGCTTCATCATAGTATCCTCGACAAGACCAATAAAAGGCCAATGAAGATATCGATGAGACCTTCATACTTCAAGGAGAAATACTCAAATGTCTCTCTGATGACAGTGAGAGCAATATGTCGAAGATACATAGATGCTTTGAAGAGAAAAAATAACTTGTCTCTTTGAAATGGCATAGTGACATTGACACAATATGGATACATAATTATTTTGCATCCAAGAAACAAAAAAACATCTCTTGGGAATCAAGAGATTACTATAAAATAAAGGGTAAATAACTAACAAGAACATGGTCAGGAAAGTATCATGGAAATATCGAAGCGATATCAGTATGTCGGAGTGAGAATTGAAGAATTCTCTTTGACATCACAAGAGCAAGGGAGAATGCGATGTCAAAGAGACACAAAGGCATTAAACAAACATTGATAAAAGTCTCTTCAAATTTCTAACAAAAACAATTACATAATATTGATTAGACTACGGGACATTGGAGAGAGATAAGCATAGGTCTCCTTGACATTCAAAAGATACAAAAGAGGTTACTTGAAGAAATTTTATAGAAAGGAGGAACATGGGTGTATCGAGGAGACATAAGCTTATTGTTGAATATTCAAGATACTGAGAGGAGGGGTGAATTAGTATCTTCTTAAACTTATTGAACAAATGCCATCAATTACTCTAATGAATATAAATGAAAGATAAGTAAGAGAAATAATAGAATATGAAACCACACAACCCATAAACAACAAAATTTTACATGGAGAACCCAATGAGGGAAAAACCATGGCGAGGATTAGCTCATAATATATAGTAGTTCCAAAATAGGATATAGAAGAGGCTCCCTGCCAAATACAAAATCCCATTTCTTACAAGTAGGAATCATTGTCTAGATAGGGAGGCTCACTACCTACAAAATATTATAGAAACAAAATGGCTTATAGCCAGAATATGAACTGAAGAAGTTACACTACAAGTGCAGATTTAGTTCCTTTGATCCTCAGGGAATTCACATGCTAGCAAAATGATATTCGATCTTCTTCATATTTTCATACTACTCACACTTCACACTCACACTTCTCTATGCTCAATATCCAAACCATCATGTATATATATGATTTGTCCATAGGAATCAATTAGGTTTGTCTAATTGGATGCAATATATATTTACAAAAAATATAACCGGTAGCTTCATACAAAGATTCTCCAAAATTAATTCATTTTTTTAGCATGCTATATCATGTCAGCTGGGACCAAAGATAGGTCTCTCATATATCCATAACACATGTTAAACCATTAACTATTTATTAGGTCAACCACAGATAGACCTAATAACAAAATGCAACACCAAACCAATGCCAACTCATCATATGATCATATGAGAATACAGGAATGCATACTTACATGCTTTCAATATTCATAAACCTCTTCCAAAATCATGAACAACAATAATCACTGGAGGGGAAGTGTGGACCAAAATACGAGACCAGAAACATCGGAGGATATAAACATGTTCTTCATACTGGTTCAAAGTATCAGACCAGTCTAACACCTTAATCAACATGGTGACATCAATGACAATACAAAGATTGATCTTCTCCATTCTTCCAACAATCTCCCCCTTTGTCATTGATGGCAACATGTGCCAAAAAAAAGTGTATGATAATCTCCAAAAATCTTTCCCCTACAATTTGTCCAAAACTCTCCAAATCTCCCCCCTTTGACATCAATGGAAAAGGGTCACCAAAAAATAGGATGTAGACATATGTGACATTGTATTCTTAAAATTCCACAACTCCAACACTTCCAAACCTTAAAATTTCCAAAAACTCTCAGACATGCAAAACTATTAAAGCTTAAAAGAAGCTTCCAGAAAATTGTTCCTTTGTTCATCAATTCAACTTTTCTTCTCATCATGTTTTCACTTTTCTTTACACTTTTATTTTCTCTCCTTCTTTTGCCACAACAAAAAAACAACAGAAACTTAAGTATTCAGAAGCTCAGGTAAAAATAACACTCTTCACCTAAAACACTTTCTTGTATCTCTCTTTGATAACTAGAAGAATCTTCTTCTAGGAAAACATAGAAGAATCCATTCTCGCGCATATGCTCTCGAGAAATCCCAACAATGTGAAAGAGGATAACCAATCCATGGATGAGCACTAACTTTCACAATCGTCTACATCTTGGAGTATTCTAGAGAGATGATCTAATCGGACCTCAACAATTTCCTTAACAAGCTACAAGGTTTTCACCACATCTTCTCTTTGTCTTTGAATAGTAATCAACTCTTCTTGCATTTCTCCAAATCTTATTCTTTTCTTTCCTTCTTTGTCTTTAAAGATGTCAAATTTCTTTCCAATGTTGTTCATTTTAGATTCAATTGATTCAATCTTGCTTCTAAAATTGTCAACTATAGTAGGCCATCAGAGATAATACTTGTAGATATCTAACATTTCTTTGTCTCATTAATGTGTTCAGATAACCTCTACCTAAGCACATCTCTTCTCAACTAGGGCTTCTAACTTATGTCCTTATGAACCTTCCAACAACATTCTCTCTTCAACAACTTCAACTAAATTATCCGATAAAGAATAAAAAACACTTGAAACATCAATACCTTTTCTAAGCAGATATTTAGCTAGAGCATCATCGATCTTGAGTCTATCCACTAAAGAGGATGAATTCCATAGTTCACCAATCTTCTTTATCTTACCTTTCACTAGAATTTTCCAGATATCATCTGGATTAGAAGATTCAAATCCAAGTAGGGATTCTTCTTCATTTTCTTTCTCTTTCAGAATGATGATGATATTTTCTATGATAAATTCTCTCTTCTTAGATTCTACAGGGGAATCACCAATAACAACTTCCAATTCCTCTATACCGGAGGATGAAACTTCCTCGAACTGACTAGATATAGTCATACCAAAGCACATATTATTTTGCAAGGATAATTAAAAATAATTTATAGGAACTTGCAATATCCTCCATACCTTCCAAATATCTATAGATTTTTTTTCAAATAGAGATCTTGGATTCCCACTTAACATTTTATTTTCTCGATAGTGGGTTCAAAAAGTAAAATACCAAACATGTAAGCAAAGATCCGAAATGGAAAGGGTATCCCTCGACCAATGACATTCATAAATTTTCAGTAAGATTTTCCAAAATCAAGCTACACAGATCAAATTGCTTATTTTATTTCACCATTTTGTGTGCCAGATGCACTGTAATAGCCGAGGTGGAAGTTTCATGATTTTTAAAATAGACTTTGTAAGAAATACCATACACAACATACCTTACAGTGAGGTCACCAATAGTATTTATCAGCAAGGCTTAGGGGTCTTTTTCGATTCTAGTTAATTCCTCCACATCTTTGTATTTAACTATTTTCTTTTTGGGGAGGTCACCAACACTACATAACTCGGTGATAGCTTCAATCACTTCCTTTGTAATGGGGTAGGGTTTGTGCAACACAATGTTTCCATCCTTGATTTTTCCCAATAGAAACAAGATGGATTCTCTATCTATGAACCAAGGGAATTCTCCCCACAGATCCATGCCTAGGATTTTTATGTTCTACAAATCATTTGAATCTAACCCTAATTCCATTTCCTTAATTTTTCAATGATCAAATTCTTCTAGTTCAAATCCTTTTAGCCTTAGTGGAATATTTCCACTCAATCCTCTATTAATAGATTCCATCGTCGCACTTAATTTCTTCAAATTTAACAAAAATATATATTTTACCTTCCTCTATAGCCATGAGAGAGAAAATTTTGTCACTTGTTCTTGATTGTTCATAATTATTGTTCTTGATTGTTCATAATTATCTCTTAGAATTTCTTCAAAATCACTCCATGATTTCTCCAAGTCATTCTTCATGTTCTTAAAATGCTTAGGTGATAAAAAATGACTTGTGAATTTTTCTTTATACACCATCACTTTGCCCTAATTCACATTAAATCCAATAATCTTCAAAAGGTGATGTAGTAGAAGGAAAATTCATGGATTCACAATACAAGCATAACTCAAACTAAACCTAAGCTAATAATCGAGAAAAATGGAAAACTGTAGAAACAATGCATAAATGAATGATTTTACCAAACATCGACATAATTCCATGAATCACCTCCATTACTCTTCTCCATTTCGGTGTAGTATAATAATTTCCCTCATATTTTAATTAAGCATGCAAGTGTGGCCTCATGAAAATGATAATAGAAAAACATCAAAGATTCTAAAGTGGCTTCCAAAACTCATAAGATTTTGAGAGGATTAATAACAATTTATAGAAAATATGATTTTCGAATGATAGGCTCAGATTAAAAGATGTGACATGCAATATGGTTAGGGTTAAAGTAGTGTAAGTGATAAAGCATAAATGGTGGGGATTAAATTAAATAATAATTTAATCACTGGTGGAAACTAGTTGAGACAGAGAAGAATAAAGATTGCATGTAGAACATGAGGTTGATGAAGTGATCAAAACAAAAAGATTCTTTGTTAGAGACAATTAGATATTATATCACGAGATAATTGAATTATCAAATTAGATCTAGACATAAGTGATAAATGACTAATTAGATAACAAAGAGATTATCTAATTATAGAGGAATATGCTATGGATAAATCCTTTTATGAATTAAAAATTTATTTAATTCAACATTCAATATTTTGCAATTATTTAATTATAGTTGAAAGTGTGATAGGAATTAATTAAATAATTTAAAATGATTATTTAATAGAAGATATATTTAATTAGCGACGTAATTAAATAAATAATATTTATTTAATTAATCAAGAAAGAATAAAGGTAAGAATGAATTAATTAAATAATTAAAGTTATTTGATTAATAGAGGACATATGACTTTAGAAAAAATTTAAATAATTAACATTATTTAATTATGAGAAATGAAGATGAAAGAATTATGAAGAAGTTAAGGGTTGCAGGCCTAGGACAGTTTTTAGTGTCTACAGTTTACCCCTCGTCGATACAATGTTTTTTATCGCATTATGTCAAAGAAAATCAGTGAAAACATGCCCTAGTGACAGAAGGATAGGGTTGTGCCCCCTCAGAAGAATTTTACAAATTTTTCAAAAAAAATAAAAAATAAAAAATTATTTTGAAAAGTCAATTTGATAGCTAAAAAAGCGATGGCGAAGTCAATTTCGAAGTTTTGACAAGTTTAACGTAGCTAAAGTTGTGTTCAAACATGTAAAATGGTGCATCCAATTATAAAGCCTTGGGTCAAAACCCTATTTTTGGGGGGGTATATATAGGAATTTGGCATTTCTAGGTTCATTTTGCACTTTTGGACTTTGAAAATATAGAGCTCTAAGTGAAGATGAAGCGAGTTCCCCATCGCGATCATCGTGCCTACAAATTTCATACCTTTAGATAGTTAGAGGGTGCAAGAGATCTAGTAAGTTTCTTTCTTTATATGCAGTTTTCTATTTATGCATGTGTTATGGATGCCAATATTTACTTTATGATATTTATGCAGTCAATGATGATGTTTTAATTCTTTATAATGATGTATGCATTTACTTTCATGGTATTATGGATGTCATGTATGGATGATATGTTTATCATTATGAGATGCAATGTGATTTAATATGTACAATTCCATGTGAATGTATTTGTTGTCATAATATGCTATACAGTTTATGATGGTGAATGCATGTTATGCCATGGATTCCTAGATGTGATACATGTGTATAATTTTGTGTTTTTTCAAATGTAACATATATGTATGATTTAATATGTACATATGTATGGAAATGTTTAAATTATGGTTGTATCATGAATTCATATGCAGGATAATTTATTTTTTTGTGTCATAGGACTCCGTCATAATGTAGGAAAGAAGAAATGTTAGCATGAAAAATATGGATGTTAGTATTAGAAATCTTCAATATTTCGCCGAAACATAACATGCCTTACATTAATCATAATTGGGAATTAAATGATAAAAATGGATAAAAAACACCATGATATGAGATAGACCAAGGTGTGCAAGGTCATCCACATACTAAAAATAGATAGTCGCAGACAAGGAGTGTCCTAACTCATTCGAAGGGAAAAATTGCCCCAATCTTTTTGTCAAGACAATCCATAGAGAACAATCAAATAAAATATGAGTCATTAGACATCATCACTCCTCTAAATACTTCATGGGACATTCTCGAGGAAGCTAGTAACTTGACTCAAAGATAATTCCAAAAGAAAATAGACAAACAATAGTCAAAGAAAAAGAGTCCTAAGACATCCTTGCTTCTCTAAATCCTTCATGGGACATCCTTGAGAAAGCTAGTAATCGGAATCAAAGAAAAAGCTAAATGAAAAGATAAGACAAAATAAGCCATAATGTGAATAGCCAGTAAGAATATTTGCCAAAATTTAATCTGTTTGTTGTTTAATTGTCTAGAAGATTGATAAGATGCTTGTTTGATAAAACCTAATTTTGGGAATGACACATATCATATAAGACGTCGAGTCTGGTTTCGATCATGTGACCACCTGTATAAGGTAATGATAAAGACCAATTTTATGAAGACACATATCATATAAGACATTGAGTCTAGTTTCAATCATGTGACCACCTATATAAGGCAATGATATTGCTTGACTAATCGATAATGTTTGTTTTCAAGGACACATCATGTATAGGACATAGGTTGATCGTTTTGGTTATTTAAGTGTTTTGGTAATTTTTTTGGTTTGAATTGATGACCTTGTTGACTTATTTTGACTGACACAACAAACCCTAAAGGACTTACCTAGTGTGGCCTCAAGGGCCCATCGATTGATGGCCTTGTCTACATTATACACGTAGAGACCTCATAGTTCGACATGACTAATGACTTTGTCTTATTGACCAAGGATTGCATCATGATTTTAATTTGACAAACCTAAAAAGATTGACCTAATGCCTTGAGGGCATATTGATAGATGGCCTTGCTTATGCCCAATTGTAGAGGCAACGTAGTTCAACTATGAAATTTTTTGACATGACAGATGTCGAATTTGTTTTTGTAGTTTTATGATTATTTGGATGTTTTTCAGTTTTTTGACATGTTTTGATTTTTTTTTGTCTTTTTGAAATTTTATGATGCTTTTGGATTTTTTCAATGGTTTTACATCCTCAAAACAACCACTATAAGAATAAAATGATGTATGTCAAGTGCCTGCCCCCAGTCGAGTATAAGAATAATTTATCATGAATAAGATGGAATGGGGATGTGAAGTGTGCTCGATGTCAATCGTTCCAAGTTATGGAAAGGACAACCATTTATTATGGGTGTAATGATAGATAAATCAAATTGGAATGATGGTAGAAAAAGAAGCAGTGTCAACTACACATGGTTTATGTTTGCCAAGTTTTCACCATGGTGCTCATCCAAAGTGCCACCAAAGTGATTTTCACTATTAGATGACTTATTTCTCTTTACTACTTTCTTGATTTTTCAAAACAATTTATGTTACCAAGATACCTATTTGCTAGGTTTTCACCTAAGTAATAAATATTTTTATTTTTCCATTTTTTCTTGATGTTACCAAGTCGCCTATTTGCCAGGATTTCACCTAAGTAACGATTATTTTGATTTTTCCATTTTTTTTTGTATTTTTCATGATTAAGACAAGGTTCTCAGAAGCTTTGTATAGAACCTCTTTAGATGAAGGCTATTGATTGACACTGATAGTGTTTCTCCTTTATGGGTAGAGAGATGGTATGCTCATGATCCAAAGGCTTCCATGAAAATATAGGGTCTTAGCCAGTTTGGCTCAAAAATTCCTAGTTTTTCTCTTTTTGCTTGATTCTTTGGATTTTCCATTAAAACTAGGTCACCAATGCCAAAATTTCAATTTAATACTTTATTTTTATAGCTATGTTGAATATGATTTTGATATGCTTGAAGATTATCTAGTTCCTTTTTTCTTTGTTCATCCAAGAACTCTAACTTGTGTAGTCTTGAGATAGTACTCTTCATCGTCAATATGCCCTTTTAGAGATACCCTTAAGGAAGGAATTTCAACCACAATAGGCAAGATGGCCTCCGAACTAAATACCAAGGAATATGGATTAACACTAGTGGGAGTGAGGATTCTTGTGCGATAAGCCCGTCAGATAGGGTTAAGCTATAAATGCCAATCACGACTTGCATCATTGACAATATTTTCAAGGATTTTGAGGATTGTTTTGGTAGATGCCTCAGCTTGGTCGTTACCCTATGGGTAATACGGTGTAGAAAAGTGGTGTTGGATATGGAATTCTTGGTAAAGGTGATGGACTTCTTGGTTTTTAAATGGGTAGCCATTATCCATGATTATGGATTGAGGAACACCATACCGACAAATGATGTAGTTAAGGATGAACTTAGAAATTTGTATGTCGGTAATGTAGGTCATAAGAATGGGTTCAATCCACTTGGTAAAGTATTCAATCATAGAAATGATGAATTTATGACCATTGGAGGATGTAGGATGCATCTTATTGATGAGATCAACTCAACATTGGGAAAAGGGCCATGGTGAAGTTATTGGACTGAGCTCTTGTGATGGTGCATGTATCAAGTGTGTGAATTGGGAACTGTCGACATTCCTTAACAAATACATATGAGTCCTTTTCCATCATAGGCCAATAATAGCCCAGTCTCATAATCTGTTTAGCTAAGGTGGGATTGCTGGAGTGGGATCCAAATATATCCTCATGTATCCCACATAAGGTGTCTTTTTCTTCTTCAGTATCGAGACATCTCAAGAAGGTGTTTTCTAGGACACATCTATAAAGCGTATCTCCAATGATGGTATACTTGGAACACATACAAATAAATGTCCTACATTGGTTGTTCGAGATGTTAGAAACCCTAGATCAGACATGCAAACCTAAACACCTTCCACAAAAGAGAAAACATAAAAAAGTAGAGCTTTGCATGCAAATGTGCAAAATAATATTATTCAAGAATTCATATATTACAATGAGATCAATCCTTATGAAGGAGATCAAGAAACCCTAAAAGGGAAACCCTAAATGAAAACCCTAGTGTGCACACTTAATAATTAATAAATAATTATTAATGCACCTAAGTCTAGCTTAAGCAACTAGAGGAGTACGTGACTTAATTAATTAACTAGTACGATATAATTAATTAAGTATATAACTTATTACTCTAACACCCCCCCTTAAGATGAACTTAGGAAGAAGCTAAAACACTAGAAGAAGATGCATGCAAGCAAAGATGGGTCCCAACAACTAGGCCTAATCAGGGACCCATTTACAAATGCAATAATGAGGTAGAGAAGGAAAACCCAATGGGACAACCCCCCCTACAATGAGATGACTGCTACAAAGAAGCATTGGAAGAACACTGTAGAGTAACACTGGAACCGCAATCTGGCAAGCAAGGAAAGATACTTCTATCTACAAGAAACCATATCAGAATCATAATAATTCAACAATAGACCCGATGCCATGGAACACTCAAAAACTCCAAACTGGAACAACCCTGGAATCTATGAAGCAATAGTAGATGATAAAATGATGAAGATCAAAGTGCATGCAC
The DNA here is from genome assembly GCA_007115665.2 of Sequoiadendron giganteum. NCBI lineage: Eukaryota > Viridiplantae > Streptophyta > Pinopsida > Cupressales > Cupressaceae > Sequoiadendron > Sequoiadendron giganteum. Next base: position 50,084,968 of record CM021105.1, on the reverse strand, counting down.
ACTCTAATCAGATTATTATGCAAGAACCTCCCCCCCCTAAAGGAACTTTATATAAGTTCATTTATTACAATCCCCAATGACTGGAAAAGGAGAGAATTCCTAAACATGCATAAATAGCAAATCAAAAAAGGCTTCAGATCTGTGTAGAGGACTGAACCAGCTTTCCAATGCCACAAGAATGGTGAAAAAAGGATCACCGAGTCAAAATATATGCCCTCCGGAGTGAAAAACACAACTTCTGAGTTTAAGGACCTGCAAAATACATCTAGTGCATAATCAGGAAAAATAAATTGCACCCCAGGATTGGTGTCAGAATTAGCTTTCCAATGGTGTCTTGTTTGCAAAAAACCGACTTTGTACCCAAAAGTTATGTCCAATTTGGTGAAAGTGCTCTAGAATGGCCAATAAAGCCTGCAGGCAGCCCATGGGGCTAAACAAATCTCAGCCCCTAGTCCTGTGTGCGACTAGGGGCTGGTGGGTAGGGGGTTGGGGCAAAGCCCTTGGTTCTCCATGTGACCACGTGGGTGTAGAGGTAGGCACCAGGAGGCTGGGGAATAGCCCCCGGTCGTCCATACAACTGCGGCTTGCCAGAAAAGGCCCATGGGGGTAGAAGGGCCAGTGGCCGGATTGGCTGAGCGCCGCTCAGCGGTGGCGGACCGGCTGCGGAGTAGTGGCCACCCAGTGGTGGGCTTCTTCAAAACTAGGAGCGGTGGCATGGATCCCCAAAAACACTTTTTTTTGCATTTTTTTCGATTTGCGTGCCTCAGAACGCATGCTGGGGAGGCCGTATGGCTTCTCTGGCAAAATATTTTTGCCCTCTGAACCAACTTCGCCAAAATCGATGAAACAAAAGGTGATCTTAGGGTTTTTGGCCATTGCAAATGCAATGGTGACCTCTGTTTGGGCTCAAAATGCTCCAAAAAAATGGCGACCTCCAAAGCTTGCAGAAAAATACCAAAACTAAAACCCTTATAGATCTGGCAAATGATGACCAAAATCTGCAAAATAAAAGCCAAACCTGACTTTTTCCAGCAATCTGAATCCAATGGTGAAGCCGATCTGATCCAAGACACTACATAGATGAACTCAAGGCATGAAATCCTCGAGGAACCCCGAACGAACTCTGTAAATAATTTCTCCAAAATTTGAGAAGGGGTTGCATGTCAAGGCTTTGATACCATGTTAGAAACCCTAGATCAGACATGCAAACCTGAACACCTTCCACAAAAGAGAAAACATAAAAAAGCAGAGCTGTGCATGCGAATGTGCAAAATAATATTATTCAGGAATTCAGATATTACAATGAGATCAATCCTTATGAAGGAGATCAAGAAACCCTAAAAGGGAAACCCTAAATGAAAACCCTAGTGTGGACACTTAATAATTAATAAATAATTATTAATGCACCTAAGTTTAGCTTAAGCAACTAGAGGAATAAGTGATTTAATTAATTAACCAGTATGATATAATTAATTAAGTATATAACTTATTACTCTAACACGAGAGGTTTAGGGGTAGGATTTGGGCATGGAGGTAGTCATATATATGTTTGTACCATGGGGAATTGGGCCCAACAAGTTCACACACCATCTCCGAATCTGGGATGTCAGAGGCAGGGATCAAAAGTTGTTCTACCAAAAACTCAAATTTAGGCATGTTGATAGGTATGTCCAAGAGTGAACCAATGGTTGCCATGGCATTTTTTTCCCTATTATGAATGTGGAATATTTGATGAAAGATAATTTTGTCAAAATATTGTTTGAGACTATCTTCCATCCACTTGTATGGGGAGAGCTTTTCATCTTTGGTTTCATAGTCATCATTAAATTGTCAAACTACCAGCTGAGAATATCCATAAACTTATAGGTGCTTAATCTTCCATTTGATTGCCATTCATAATCCTATTATAAGAGCCTCATATTCTACTATATCATGGGTGCATGGAAAATCAATTCTGAATGACTTAGTATTAGTGTCACCATGTGGTGTGATAAATAATATGCTTGCCCTTGAACCATGATTTATGTGGGACCCATCAAAGTATAACTTCCATGGCATTCCTATATCAAAGGTGACGATGAATTCATTAGGAAAATATGAAACTATAGGATGATCTACCTTAATCAATGCATCTACTAGTTGGTCAACAATAACTTGTCCTTTTATAGCTTTTCTTTCTATATACTGCATATCATATTCACTGAGTACCATTACGCATTTAGCTAGTCATCCTATTAATGCTTCTTTAATAAGGAGATAGTTCAAAGGATCTATCTTTGTGACCAACATTGTTTGGTGGTTTAACATGTAGTGCCTAAGTTCTTGAGTAGCGAAAACTACTACAAGACAAGCACGCTCTATGGGACTATAATTTAGCTCATATCCCAATAAAGTATGGTCGATATAATATATTTCCATTTAATATCCCTCATTATCATTCTATGCAAGTACGGCTCCTAGCGCTAATGTGGCTGTTGAAATGTAGAGTATCAAAGTTCCTCCATCAGTAGGTGGCATTAGCACTAGTGGTGTAAGTAGGTAATCCTTGATCTGTTGAAAAGATTCTTGGCATTTACCTATCCATACAAATGGTGCCCCTATTCTGAGTAGATGTTTGAAGGGATGTATTTTATCTACTAACTGCACTATGAATCATCTAATAGAATGTAGTCTCCCTTGTAGTTTCTTTAGTTGACTTATATTGGCCGATGGAGGCATGTCCATTATAGCTTTCAATTTTGTTGGGTCCACTTCAATGCCTTGTCTAGAAATAATTTATCCTACAAGTTTTCCTGATTGCATGCCAAATACACATTTTTTAGGATTTATCCTCACTTTGTATTCTTCTAGTCTTTGAAAAATATTATCTAGGACCCATAAGTGATTAGCCCTGGTCAATGATTTAGCTATCATATCATCCACATAGTCTTCCATGAGAGTGTGTATGAGATCATGGAAAGTGGTTGTCATAGTGCATTGGTATGTGGCTTTGGAATTTTTAAGTCCAAAAGGCATGGCATTCCAACAATAACTTTCCCACGGACAAGTAAAAGTTGTCTTATGTTGGTCTTCAGGTGCGATTCTAATTTTATTGCATCTCGAGAAACCATCCATGAGGGATAACATTTTGTATCCTACTGTTAGGTCCACAATCATGTCAATATTTAGCAGAGGAAAGTCATCCTTAGGAAATTCTTTGTTTATATCTCAGAAGTCTATACAAATGTGGATGCCCCTATTGTTTTTGTTACTGGTAAAAGATTGGAAATCCATTCTGCATAGTCAATTGATCTGATAAAGATGACATCCAATAGTTTCTTTAGTTAAGATTTGAATAATAAATCAATTTACGGGTGCATTTTCCTTAATTTCTGCTTCACGGATTTAACACCTGGTTATAATGGAAAATGATTTAATACCAGGTCAGGATCCAGTCCAGGCATGTTGGCATATGAACATGAAAAGTTGATCTATCTTTCTGTGAAGAAGTTATGAAATTCAAGTTGCTCTTCTTTTGTCAAAGATGTCACAAAATAGATTACCTAAGGATTATCTTCAGTGCCTATGTTGATCTCCATAAATTCCTCAACTAACTTTGGTGACTTTTCTTGAGCAACGGGGAGAATGTTCAACCCTCCATCCTTCATTTCCTCAGAGAGGTTTTCACCCTTGGATGTATCCTTATTTTTTACCTTTTCATCGTCCAATGGTGTCTTTCAATTTTCACCTAGGGACTCAACATTTTTATTTTTTTCATTTTTTTTCTTATTATTTCTAATTTTGTGACTGGAGGGGTGAACAAAATCCCCAAAATAAGCCATGTTATCCAGGTCTATGGTAAATCTAGCCTTATAGTCACCACTAGGTATGCCTTCTCATAGTCCCATGAACTCAACTATTGTCTCATCATTCTCAAAGGTATCCAAGATGGGGATGTCTTGTTGATCCCAATTGACAAGCTATGAACATACTAGGGGCATTCATCATCAAAGGTATCAAAGGTAGAGGCCGGTAAGGTGAGGATAGACCTGTTGATATGGTCACAAAAGTTTCTTATCAAATCCTCCTTATTCTTTTTCTTGGGAATAGGTAGATTCTGAGATGGACCCATTGAAAGGTTTGGTTATCTAAAGTGGGTTCACCAGGTTTCCAAGAGGTAGGATCAATGGATTCCCAAAAGTAACGTTTGAGGCATTCTTCTTTTGTGAAAGGCATTTAAGGATGGGGATTAGGTGGATTTTGTGAGGGATTAATCATTTGGTTAGGTTCCCCAAGTATTTTATTGAGGTCCATGGAAGTGGTGGAGGAGAGGGAATCCCACTCATATTCATTAGAGTCAGGGTAATTGCAGTAGCATTGGTCAAATGGCTCATTAGATGTCTTGATATATTTGGAAGCACTTAATTCCTCTTGTGATGGTGTCGAGGCACTAGAAATTCCAATCTTAATCGATTGAAACCCCATCCCTAGGCCTTTTGGCTGCTTAGAGATAATGATGGGTTTAGTCCTCCCATTCTGATGTAATCCTAGCCTGCTATGTCCGTCATATCCTTTGTTTTTCATTATCATAAAAAAAATTCCATATTGATCTATAGGTATTTGAGTGGGTGGAGGAGGTTCTTCATTGTCTTCTTTTTATAACCAAGAGGTCACATCTTCTTGATTTATAGCTTCTCTACTTAATTCCTCCCATTTTGTAAAAGTGATTATGGGAGGGACGTGTAATGTGACAATGGATTGTCTCCTATCTATCGTTGGTAGATTGTATGATTTTGGAGGAACCAAATGGATGATACAATAAGATGCTTTCATATGATACTCTCCACAACCCTTATCTTGGATCTCGACCTTAGGAGTGGAAGGTGGTGTTTGGGAAGTAGATATTTTGGAAAGAGTGGATGGATTGATATACTAGGATGAGTTGGATGATGAATCCTCTTGATTAACAAGAACCTATCATTGGGGTATTCCACATAGGTTAGTGTAATACTGTAAATGATTAGGATTACCATCTAGCATGGTCTCGCTACCATTGCATGGGAATTTAAGGAATTGATGGTAAATGGAAGTGACAACCTTCATAGAATGTATCCATGGTCTACCCAGTAAAATATTATAAGGAAGGACGATATCCAAGACTCGGAAATTAGTATCCATAATCACAAGACCAATTTTGATGGGGAGCATTACAACTTGTAGACATGGAAAATGTACAATTCAATTTAACATACTTGATCTTGATTACTAAAGTCATTTCTTCCTGAATCACACTCTTAGCTTATCACCACCTTCTATCTCTTAGATAAATCATTATTTATCTAATTGGTTCTTTCTCCCCTATTGATTAAATTAATCAATTTACTTTAATTAACCCTAAAATCCCTTTTAATTAAATAATTCATTTTATTTGATTAAATCCCTAAAGTCTTCTCATTAAATTGAATTAATTTAACCTTATTTAATTTAATCTAACATTATTCCCTTTGGTTAAATAAATCAAAAAAAATTATTTAATTAATCATTTCCTCTCAATTTTGATTTAAATCAACTCATAAATTTGAGTCAAAATTGTCAAATCATCTAATCCCTCATTAAATTGATCAAATCTTGATTAATTTAATCTCAATCACTAAAATCCTCTAGAGAATGCAACTTGCACAATAAATCAATTACTTTGATTTATTTAATTGCCTATTTTCTCTCAACAAGGAATACGGAAGGAATATTCCCTCAAGTTTGAATTCAAAAATCCAAGTGGATGGGTACTTCCAACAAGGCATTCACTCCTCTTACATGTCCTTGTACATTGAGCCAAGTGGAATTTATTTCATTCCTTTTTCCCTCTCACATTTCATTTCCTCAAATTCAAATTCCATCTAATGGCATTTATTGGCACTTTGGACAAAATGTGCACAACCTTCAACCATTCACATCTTGATAAGTGGCTCATAGCCATTGGATGTTGAATGATCTCACATTGCTCAAATTCACTCTCTTCCATTTTGGAAATCTATAAATGAAAGGGTCTTCCTCTCATTCAACATCTACAATCTCATGCAAAGTTACTCTCTTCACATTGAAAGTTAATTTTTCCCATTTCTCTCCAAAGTATTCATAATTTTCATGATTTCATAACTAGGCTATGCTAAAATCTCATCAAGAAGATTTGATCATCCACACATCATCAACATTGCAACAAAGGAGTTGGGAAAGGGCCAATTTCGACACATCAATTGGCACCAATTCCCCCATGGGATCAAGAGTTTACTTTGCTTAGATAGATTTGATTTGGTTTATTGCATTGTTCTTCATTTTATTTCTATTTAAGTTTTGTAAACGGATTTCATGGGGAATCCTTGTTTTACCTTGCATATTGAGCTAATAATTTGTTTGTTTGTTGTATTTGTGCAGGTATAAAACCAGGGTTCACACAACTCCTTTAGATGATTTTTCTTCATCAACATATTCCTTGATGACAATGCTCTTAGTAGTGTTCACACACGCCTCTAAGAAGCATAATACCTTAACCAGTTTCAAGGTGCAAAGATTCAACCCTGCTCCTCCATCTACCAAGACTCATCTAACTTTTTTTTTATGAACAAGAACTTTGAGGTGCAATTGGTAATTTTGGTCTGTCTTCTCAGTTGAGTAATCATTTTTAGATAAGGTAGAATGATGATACTTGGTTAGGTAGCCTACCATCTCTTGGAGATGATTGACATCTAGGTTGGTGGGGATGATCATTCTTTGCAAAGATTTGTCTAAAATAGCTCAATGATCGGGTGATATACTCAACAGTTCCAAGATATAAATTTGTATAGGGGTCTTTCCCAACTGGTCAAGTAAATTATAGTGAGACTTGGAGGACTGGGGTTGTTGCTATGACAAAGGACCATGGATGGTTATCTTAGTTGGTGAGTGTTGACAAAACATTTGGGAGTTTTCTTTATGGTAATATTGTTGATATGTCCATCGATGGCTCAAATGTGATTTATGATTGGGTCGTGGTTATAGTCATATTTGACATTAGCATAGTTGGCTGAATTATTGGTCTTATTTATCGAACTGGAGGCTTTTCCTTTTCCATGGCCATGTAATGGATCGATAAAGACCTTGTGGTCGATGTTTGAGGATGTTTGTTTCTGTCCATTAACTTCAATAGTTCCATTTTCAATGAGATCTTGTATAATGTTCTTCAACTATCGACATTGTGGTATATTGTGTCCCTTAGCTCAGTGGAAATCACAAAAAGCATTGTCATCCCACCAAGAGGGTTTAAATTTTCCAGGATCATATTGTTTTGGCTTAGGAAGCTGTATGAGTTTGTGTTTTATTAGTTCTTTGAAGATTGATTCAATTGTTTTCCCTAGGGGAGTGAATTCGTGTTTTGGAAACCTCCTTTGCAGTCCTGGTTGTTGCATGTTTTGGAAAATATTGGTAGTTTGGTTGGCATTGTTGGGTGTGTCATTAGAGGGGTTGTTTCCTCTAAATGTAATAACTAGTCTTGTGTGTAGGGTTTTAGCATCGACAATGCCATCATTAGATAGGTTCTTGTTTCGAGACCAAAATTTTTTCCTATCATTAGGGGTGTTTTGAACATTTGTATTCTTGTTTGACATATTGATTTCACCTTTGTCAATGTTCAAGTATGATACCCTTTTCTACTAGTTCCACAAAAGAAGTGCAACAATGTACTCTTAGGACACTTCTCAATTTTGAATTAAGGTTTTCTAGGAATATGGTGACCTTTTTCTTTTTAGGTATTTCAAAAATGTATCAACTAGCTAGACACTTCCATCTCTGGAAGAAGGTGATAAACTTCTCTCCTTCATTTTGTGTGGTGTGACATAAGGATGCTATTGTGATTTTGTTGTCAATGTTAAAGGTGAAATGTTTAATAAATTTTTCAGCAAGTTCACCCCATGACCTTATGCCATATGGAAGTTGAGAAAACCATTCAAATGTTATTCCAACAAGACTTCACATAAATATTCTCATGAGATATGTGGGGTCATATTCGATGTCTATGCACATTATGTAAAATTCCCTTATATGTTCAATAGGATTATGCTTCCCATTATACTTAGGCAAGTTTGGTATAACATATCCATGTTGGAAGGTTGTCATGCATAAAGATTTGTCAAAAGGAAATGGACATAAGTCTTTTTCTGAAAAAGTATTTTTGCTAGACATCACCATGTTGTCCATTTGTTGTTGAAGGGCTTGCATTTGTGTTTGTAGAACATCCACTTGTGTCAATGACGTGTTTGTTGCATTGTTGGGGTCTATGTAAGTGTTTTGAAACCCAATGTTATGTAACGGATTTTGGTTCAGTGTAGGAATGAAGGGTGGATTTTGATTTGGAATGTGAGAGAACAAGTTTTGTTTTGATGTTGGTTGATTGGGAACGTGAACATTTTGCAAAGCATCAAGCTGGTTCCCAAATTGTATGATAGGTATGTGTCATGTTTGTGAAACCCCTATTTTTGGAATGGGACTACTGGTGTTGATGTTTGGTATAGCTAAATTCATGTTTATGCTAACTTTAGGCTTTTTGCTTCCAGTATTGGTGCCAAAAGGATTTGATGATAATGCTCCTATGGTAAAATTAAGGCCTTGTGTCATGCTCAATGTACCAAATGGTGATGTATGTACTATTGTGGCACTTTGGGTAGGTTCTCCAAATGGTATAGATGTAGTTACTTGAGGGATAGAGGCACTAGATTTTATCGTGTTTTTCCCTTGGGTAGATGAATTTTGCGATGTGTGAATGTCAAATCTAGGAGGTAATGTGGCAACTTCTACTAAACTTTTTGCTAGATATCGTTGAGGATATTGTGCCAAGTATTCATCTACAAAAGAGGAAAATTCTAGATCTTGGGCAATAGTGTCTAAGTCTTCAAATATAATGCATCCTTGTAGGTCTCTAGTCATAAATTTTTCCAATAAGGTTTTGTGAGGTCTTGATGTCCCCGATGGGGGGTTTGAAAATAGATTGATAAAGTCTTGTGGATAAGCCATTTCTCTTTGTTTCCTTTTGGACCTTGTTTCAACCATTTTAGATATGCTCAAAATGCAGATGATGTAGAACTATGTCTATGAATGATATGATTTTAGTCTATGTTTTTGGATTTTTTGGATATAAGGAATGAATGCTAATGCAACTATGTTTTTGGTCTTTTTTTGAAAATAAGGGATGTTAAATGTTGATTAATGTCTAAAATGATGGTGTTCTAAAATGAATATGTCTAGGTATGCTAAAGTGTAGGCAAGCTTTTAAAGGTAATCAAATTTTGGAGATTTGAGAAGAGGTTGCCAACCATGCAAAGTTTAGCCAAGGCTTCAATTTAGTTTGTCAAAGGACGTTTTGTAAGAGACAAAGTGAGTTCCCAAACTAGATTGAAAAACTAGAAATGACTCACCAAAATGAAAAAAGATAACTGGTGTGACAAATGACTTGGTTCTATGACAAATTTTGTTGAAGGAAAGGCTTATCCAAAGCATAAAAAGTTGGCCTATTTTAAAATATGCAAAGGTGACTATCTAAAAAAGTTTTATTGATCTAAAGGTAATGAGGACTCTAAAATTTAACTAGGGTTCGCAACTTGTATGTCTACTTCTATGGCTAAATGATACTAAAAGGTGAAATGATGAAAAGTGTGAGAAAATATTTCTGGTTTTTGTTTAGAGGTCACTATGAAAGGATAACCAGCAACAAGTTTTGTTTATGTGACCTCAAGTTGTGATAGTGAATTTTTTTTTTCTAATTGTCAGGAAATTTTGGTTTAGATTTAAAAAATGCATCATTTGACAGTCGGTTGTAGTTTCGACATTAGATGTGGTTTACAATAGTAGGTGCGGTTCTTAGTAATAGATGTGGTTTATAATAGCATATGTGGTTTTCAATGGGAGATGTAGTTTATAATAGTAGATACGGTTCATAATAGAAGATGTGGTTTACTATAAATAGGATCTGATTTTTGTGTAACTTATGGTAAAGGTTGTAGGTTTGTTTCAGTCTGATTCTAATCAAATTTTGGAAAAATAGAAGACAGTCAGAAAACACTTTGTTCTGGTTTGGTTTTGATGTGAAAACATTTAAATTCAAACAAAAAAGTATGATCCTATTGTTGGCTAGGTCAATATCTGTTGAGTTCCCACTTGGATTTCTCTAGATGTGCTTATTCAAAGTAGATGATTAGAAGCTTGACCGCACTATCTCCCCTCCATGGCACTCACTTCTCTGGGTCAGCCAAGCTTCAATTTCTCATGAATCTCCCATGCAAAAATATTCATCTCTACTAAGAATTGCAAGTATGTGGGATAAATTGAGAGGTTCGACCTCCTATACAAACAAATAGATCGATTTTGGTAATCTAAAAACAAATGGCTTTTAATAAGGGCACTCATTCAGGTGGCTATATGTGAGGCAAGATTAACTTGTCTGTATAACACATATACACCTATAATGCTAAGTTTTCCATTAGCATTCACATGTATATACCGGTTGGGAGTAGCTTGTCTTTAACTCGTTGCCGGTTTGAGTCACCTTGGGGTGAGTACTTTTTCCCACCAAGGAAGGCCCAAATCTAGAGTTAATAACAATCTATCTTACACCAAGGATCGCACAAGTGCGCAAGGAGAGAGGATACTTTTACTATTAAATTAGGTTTTAATCTAAATAGAGTGCACAGAGGCACCAAGCATATTAGACAGTTGTTTATTCTAAGCACCAAACAAAGTATGATCTAAGATAATCAGAAAATTAGTATCAAAATCATTTCTTCGAAAAATATCTTGCATCATATTTCATTAGTAGTTTCAATTTCAACCTTCAACAAACAAGAGTTGTAGCTTTTTAGATCTTTCCCAAACAAAGCTATAAAATAAACATTAAATTTCTCTTACCACATGTTGTCAACAGATTATCAGTAACCATAAAATCCTAACCTACTGAACCAAAAATGCAAAAAATTGAATTACTTGCAGAAATTTATAAACAAACCCAAAACCAGGTAGTTGCATCATAGGATGATAGATATGGTGCACGGGATGTATGAGATGCATTGCAAGAAAATCAATTGCAGCTTATGAGATGATAGTTGTGGTGTGGTATAGTAGATGTGGCTCGTGTTGTTGGTGGTTGTGGTGAAATAACTAGACGATGTGTCACTTTGTCTTATCGATTGCATCAAATTGTACAAAAAACCTTTAAGACATAGAAAACCGTACAAAATTTGCAAAAAAATTATCCTTCACATCGGGTTCACTAGATATAGCATAGGGAAAATTCATGGATTAGCAATACAAGCATAACTCAAACTAAACCTAAGCTAATAATTGAGAACAATGGAAAACTATAGAAACAATGTGATGAGATCCATTCACATTCTATTTTATGCCATATATTAGTCTTTTTCATATGCCTTCATAACCATTTTATATTCCATTTCCACACCATATTATATCATTTTACCACTTTTATTCTGCATATGATTAAATATATATAAGTAATATTTAATTTAGTTAGATAAAATATGTGAATAATAAATATTAGATTGTATCTACTAATATTTACTACAATTATGTTGAAAAATAAATAAACATTATTCACTATATGTGATAAGATATATATATATATATATTTAATCTTTTGTTATAACAAATTATTATATTGTAATGGCCAAAAACTAAACGTAGTATTTGTTGGCCATTAACAAATTTTACACTCCCTATTATTATGGACATAAGACAAAAAATAAATGTCCATATTATTATTATTATGTTAAAACCAATTTGATATATTGGTTATTTTGTTACCAAACAAATGTGCCATGTTAAGAATATCTTAGTTACATGATTCTCTCGTTTGAGATCTAATTTTGTGGAGAGACTTTAGGGAAGAATTATGTCATTTAGTAAATGCCCCATTTCTTATATAATGCATAAGAAATGGTGTGAGAAGGGGGATGCAACATTTTTCAGAAAAGAAATAATACAACAGTTGGTTTGAAGTCTTAAGGAGTTTACACCAAATTATTTTTGTCACCCAGTGGAAGGAGAGGAGGGCCCACTCTCTTGAAATGGTGGTGATGTTAATTTTTATACTATGTATTTTATTTTAATATTGTGGTTTCTTTTATTTATTAAAATGTGAGTAATTTTTTGATTTCATATTTTTCAATTTTGTTTTAAATTATTTATTTCATAAGACTATATTTACAAAAATTCATACAGTTTTGGAATATTGTAGTTCTTGTCACCTGCACCGAGCTCCTATCACCTATAGAGAGCTCTTGTCACCTGCATTCAAGAGTATTTTAATCTTAAATAGAACCAGTAATGTTTAATTAGAGCTGAATTGGACAAAGCCAAACCTTATAAGCATTAAAGGATTTTATTTGAGTTGTTAGTTTTAAAGCACTTCATGGTTTCAAAAGGTTTACTTTAGGAGTACAATTTAAGAGTTTTCTTTTCTGTTATTCTTTCAAAGCATTTAGATTTAATTGTTTTGCATTTCATCCCCACTCAACTTGTTGCTTTCCCCCCTTTAGGTATACTACCGCAACACCTCTTGCAAGCTTACGATCCCTGTATTGACACTCTTAGACCAAGCTGAAATCTTTCTTATTCTTTACCCCAGTTTTAGCCTATCATTTTGGCACCATTGTTAGGGAGAGGTGTTAAGGGCCAAAAAATCCAGTGAGTTAATTTAGAACCAATGTGTTAGGATGAAAGCTCGTGCAACTTCGAGCCTTGCCCAATGATTAGTCCTAGTTTTTGTTGTTTAAATCATATAGATGCATTGTTAGAATTTGTAGGTAGATTTTAGAAATTAAAACCATTTATATATCCATATTAGTTGTTGCAAGTTTATTGATAAGAAAGCAAGTAATTTTGAAGAAACAACATAAAAACAATAAAATTTTGCATTTTCAAGGTAGTTCAAATACACCAATTGGTGAGGAAATTGAACTCGCACAAGGTGATGTTTTTATATTCCCTCTACCTAAAGAATGCAACTTAGATTATCATGATCTTCCCTTAACATTGTCACAAGAATCTACAAATCTTATTCCTATAACTAAGCAAGAAAAAATAATTGATGAAATTTTACGACAATGAAAATTTGAAAATGATGAGTTGACCACTTGTTGTTTTGATTGTTGCAAGGAAGAAGTTGAGTGCACATGTGGTGCAGGAGCACCTTAAGGTCTTTTGAAAGGTCTTAGAAAATTTTGGCTTGTAGGTGGTTCCAGCCAACCACCAAGGTAATAAGGACTATTTGATAAAGTCCCAAGGTTGATTTGGTGTGTGTGTTGTGGAAAGGTTGTTTAGAGTCTTGAGTTTTGTGTATTCTTAGGACATCCTACAAAGTTATCATGACAACCTTTCCTAAACACTAGGAAGCATTTATGTTGTTCTAAGCCCAACCTAAGGGTCCCAACATGTGGGCATAGGATATATAAGGTCAAAAAAACCCTAACTTGATAGTTGGAAGAGTTTGGAAGAGTTGGAAGTACTATTGTACAGACTGTGATTTGGAAAGAACAAGTTTCTTGACTGTCTTTTTGAAATAGAGCCTTGATCTAGTAAATTAATGGATTGAAAGGACTGAACTAATACATTGAATATTTCATTTGTGACATATAACTACTTTGTGTGGCATTGGTTTAGTTGTTTGGAATGAATGGTTAGTTTTTTTGTAAATTCTTGTGTTCTTCTATTTGACTACCCAGTTCAGGGCCAGTTTTGTAAAAGATGCACCCCACTTGAATTCCCATGGATGAACTTCCATGGCCTTTTGGAATCAAGTAGGGGACCTTGTATATAGTGTAAATATGGTTTGAGGAGTCTTTTGTTGCAGGAGAGTTGATAATTCCATCAAGCTCTAGGCGAGTGCAGAGGCATTCTGGCTAGGTGCTTGAACAAAATAGAAGCAAGAGGGCTTGCTTAACGGATTGGTTTGTGCCAATAAATGGTGTAGAGGTGTAGGGGTATGTGTCTTGGACATGTGTATGCAAGGAGAAGTGTAGAGGATTCCATTAAAGCACTCAATTAAGTTAAAGAAACCAGATTGTGTCATGGCCCTAGGAACCCTTGAAAATAGGGGTTTGGTGAAAGACCTATGTATGGACACCAACGAGGTCTAAAACCTAGGAAATCTTGGAGCCTAGGAGGTCTATAGAGAGAATACCTAAAGATTTTGGGGGTTTGTTAAGGAAGTCTTGGAGTTATTCCAAGATCACTGGTTTTAGGAGGCCTAATTGACCAAAAAGGCTACAAGGCCTAAAAACAAGGTTTAGAAGAATTTGATGGACAAATGAAGAAGGAATCCAAAAAGATGGATCATAATGTAGTAAGATCAACCAAGGAATAGTTGGAAGACCTATTCCTAGTCCCAAGAATGGCTTGGGGAATGTTGTGGCAAAGTTGACCCCAAAGGTGCTAGGTAGGGGTGTGAGAGAAAAGGTAAGTGTATAAGGATATAGGGGTCTTAGGAGTGACCTCTGAGTAGGGTAGAGAAGAATACCCTAGTAAGACCAAATATTAGGTCTTAGAAAGAGAAAATGTGCTCTGGAGAGATACTACTCCCCATCAAACTGGTATCATAGCAAGTTAAAAGGATTAGGAATTGAGAAATATATGTCAGAGGGATGTGAATCCATAGGGGAAAACACCATGGTGACTAATGCAGAATTGGCTAGAGATCTGATAGAGCAACAAGAAAAGAACAGACGTCTTGAAGAAATTATGGAAGAAATGAAGCACAAACTAGAAGAAGTTGTAGAGACTGCATGCAAGATGGAAGTGTAGTTAGTAGGGGTTAAATACAAGGGTAAGAACCAAGTTGAGGAAGAAATAGAACCAAAACCTGACCCTCCATTAGCAAAGGAACCCTTCCTCAAAGCATTAAAGGCACTAAGTGGCAAGGCACTAGAAGGAATCCCTGTTTTCATAGGAAGAATGGATGCAAAATTAGTTATGGAATGGATTGAGGGAATGGAGAATCACTTTGAATGTGATGGAGTTACAGAGGCACAAAAGGTGAAGATAGCCAAATCAACGCTAAGAGGATAGGCATTAACTCGGTGGAAGTTTTTGCAAGAATAAAGAGAGAAGGAAGGCAAGAAGCCAATACGAAATTGGAAAACTATGGCGGCTAAAGTAAAAGAAAACTATCTACCTGAGGATTATGACATTCAATTGCATAAGAAGAGGAAAAATCTCAGACAGAGAGAACTAGATGTAGCTGCCTACATAGAAGAGTTCCAAAAACTAAGCTTGAGGTCTAGAGTGCAAGAAAGTGAAAGCATTAAGGTTACTAGGTATCTAAACGGCCTTAGATGGAACATACAAGAAAAGTTGAGTCTCTTTACACTTAATACCCTCCATAGTTGTTATTAGATGGCTATTAAAGTGGAAGAAAAACTGAAAAAGAAACAAGATTCAAGTACTAGGGGTAGAGGAAAAGGCAGAGACCCTAGAGGTGGACATAGAGGAGGTTTTGGTGGAAGGAGAAATGAGAACAAAGGCTAAGGAGATTCTAAGGTTGGTGAACAATACCATGAGACAAATAGTAGATGGGGATATAGAGGTAGAAGTTCTCACAATGGTGGAAGAGGCAGATCAGGAGGATTTGGGAGAAACTCTCACTTTGCTTCCATGAAGTGTTACAATTGTGGGCAATTGGGTCACCCTGCATATAGGTGTCCTGATAAGCCAACAACTTCACAAGGTGAGAAAAGGATTTCTTATGTCCAAGATGAGGACTATTCTAAACATTCAAAGGTGAGTTTAGATTTAGAGAAAGGAGAGAATCTCATGTTGAGAAGGATCTTGATCAAAGAACCTACAAAGGATGAACACAAACAGAGGAGGGCTCTTTTTAGAGTCAAGTGCAAAATACTAGGCAAGGTATACAAGGTCATCATTGATTTAGGATCCACTGATAATGTCATCTCAGAGGAGGCAATACAGAAGTTGAACCTCACTAAGATACCTCATGAGTGTCCCTATAAAGTTACTTGGTTGAATAAGGGGCAAAATATATTGGTCAATGAGCAAGTATGGGTTGAGTTTACCATAGGGAAGTATCAAGATAGGATACCATGTGATGTGTTACCAATGGATGCATGTCATTTATTGCTTGGCAGACCATGGCAATATGATAGGGAGGCAGTACACCATCGCATGGAGAACAAGTACTCATTCAAAAAGAATGGGGTAACTTACAAGATTTAGTCTTTAATAGAAGAAGACACAGTGGAGAAGGTAGAATCCCATACACTTTTGATGAGTGGGAAGCAATTATTAAAAGACATGAAGGAGGAAGAAGGAGTTGGCTATGCTATCTTGTTGAAGTGAAAGGAGGAGGAGTCACCTAGTTAGTCACCTATGTCAGCAGAAGTGAAGCAATTGTTAAACCAGTTCAAGGACATTATTTGTGAAGGTACACCAACCACACTACCACATAAGAGGGCAATCAGTCATCAAATAGACTTTGTGCCAGGAGAAACATTGCCTAACAAGGCTGCATACAAGATGACACCAAAGCAGAACAAAGAGATAGCAAGGCAAGTACAAGAGCTCTTGGACCAAGGGTTGATTAGAAAAATCATAAGCCCATGTGTTGTCCCAGTGGTGTTGTCTCGTAAGAAGGGAGATAAGTGGAGAATGTGTATTGATTCTAGGGAAATAAATAGGATAACTATTAGATATAGGTTTCCTATTCCTAGAATAGAAGATTTAATGGATTGTTTAGGGGGTCCTAAGTATTACTCCAAGATTGATTTAAAAAGTGGCTACTATTAGATTAGGATGAAAGAGGGAGATGAATGGAAGTCAACTTTTAAGACCACAGAGGGGTTATATGAGTGGTTGGTAATGCCATTTGGGCTTACGAATGCACCTAGCACTTTTATGAGGGTGATGAATGAGGTCTTGAAGGACTATATAGGAGTCTTTGTGGTAGTATACTTAGATGATATCCTCATATTTAGTAAAACAAAAGAGGAACATATGAAGCACCTAGAACTTGTGTTGAAGAAACTTCAAGAGGAGAAGCTCACCATAAATCTTGAGAAGAGTGAGTTTATGAAACAAGAGCTAGTCTACCTAGGATTTGTAGTATCTCAAGGGAACTTGAAGATGGATAAGAGAAAGGTTGAAGCCATTCTCAGTTGGCCTATTCCCAAGACAGGGACTGAAGTCAAAATTTTCCATGGGTTAGCCTAATTCTATAGGAAGTTTATTAGAAGATTTAGTGAAATTTGTGCACCTTTCCTTGACACCATCAAAGGAGGACTTAAGAAAAAGTTTGTGTGGACAAAAGAAGCCAATGAGGGGTTTGAGAGATTGAAAAAGGAAGTAGCTACCCAAACAATACTGGTTTTACCAAGTTTTGACAAACTATTCATAGTGGAATGTGATGCAAGCAACATAGCAGTGGGTGCAGTCCTAAGCCAAGAAGACAAGCCAGTGACATTCTTTAGTGAGAGGCTAAATGAAGCAAATTCTAGATATTCATCCTATCACTTAGAGCTATATGCTTTCGTGCAAGCCCTTAAGCTACATAAACACACAAAAGAAGCTCAGTTTGAGGCATATAAAGTGGATGGAGTTTCTGCAATCATACACTTTTACTATCAAGCACAAGAAAGGGGTCAATAAAAAAGTTGCAGATTCCCTTAGCAAAATGTTACTTACCATTCAGGAGATACAACTATAGAGTAAAGGGGTTGAGGGGTTCAAGGATCTTTATGAAGGAGATTCAGATTTCTCAGAGATCTATAAGGTGTGTACTAATTTGAAAATCACTTTCATAGTGAGTATGCAGACTACACTTTACAAAATGGTCTATTGTTTAGAGGGAAACAACTATGTGTTCCAAGAGGTTCCATGAGGGAGAACCTCATTCAGGAAAAGCACAATGGTAGTTTGAGTGGACACTTTGGGTTAAACAAGACCCTAGACTTAGTGGAGAGATTCTATTGGTGGCCTAAAATGTAGAGAGATGTAAGAAGGTATGTTGAGAAATGTGGAGTGTTTCAGAAGGAAAAGGGGACATCAACAAATGCAAGTCTTTACCAACCATTTCCCATCCCAAATAGACCATGGGAGTGCATAAGTATGGATTTCATAGTAGGGCTACCTAGGACACCAACTAGTTTGGACAGTGTGTTTGTGGTAGTGGATAGATTCAGTAAGATGAGTCATTTCATCCCATGCAAAACAACACATGATGCTAGTAACATTGCCCACCTATTATTCAAGGAGATAGTAAGGATACATGGGTTGCCAATGAGCATAGTTGCAGACAAAGATGTGAAGTTCATGGGACACTTCTAGAAGACTCTTTGGAGGAAGTTAGGAACCAACTTGTCTCATAGTTCTGCATGCCATCCTCAAACGGATGGATAGACAAAGGTGATAAATAGGGTACTAGGTAACTTGTTGAGGTGTCTAACTAAAGAGTATGGACAAGGATGGGAACACGTTATTCCACAGGTAGAATTTGCCTATAATGACAACACAAAAAAGACTACTGGTAAGAGTCCATTTGAAATTGTATATGGGTTACATCCAAGAGGTGTACTTGAGCTAAGAGACCTAAAGGGTTATGAAGGAATTAGTGGTCATGTTGATGATTTTTCTTAATCAATGAGAGAGGTTCATGAGCAAGTAATGGAGGTTAATTAGAAGTTGAAAGCTAAAAGAGATGAAGGGAGGAGAGATCTACAATTTGAGATAGGTGATTTGGTAATGGTATACTTGAACAAGGTTAGACTACAGAAGGGCATCCCAGGTAAGCTACAGATGAAAAGGATAGGGCCATGCAAAGTGTTGGCTAAATATGGTCAAAATTCCTACAAGGTGGAACTACCCAAGGAGCTGTCCATTTCTCCTATTTTCAATGTGAAAGACTTGGTGAAATATAAAGGACCAAAGATGAATGATGAGTAGTAAAGTACTAAGGTGACTAAGGATGTGGAAGAACTCAAGGTAACTGATCAGATCATACCACAGGTTGACAAGATTCTGGATTCAAGGGTGAAAAAGAAGACTAGGCACAAGACAAACATGGAGCACCTAGTGAAATGGAGACACCAACCAGAGTCAAAGGCTACCTAGATAACAGAGAGTGACTTCAAGAAGCATGGAATCAGTGAGGAGTTCATCAGACCATAGGTTCCTTAACTTCCTTTTTGTAGGGGGGAGAATGGTGCAGGAGCACCTTAAGGTCTTTTGAAAGGTCTTAGTAAATTTTGGCTTGTAGGTGGTTCTAGCCAACCACCAAGGTAATAAGGACTATTTGATAAATTCCCAAGATTGATTTGGTGTGTGTTTTGTGGCAAGGTTGTTTAGAGTCTTGAGTTTTGTGTATTCTTAGGACATCCTACAAAGCTGTCATGACAACATTTCCTAAACACTAGGAAGCATTTATGTTGTCCTAAGCCTGACCTAAGGGTCCCAACATGTGGGGATAGGATATATAAGGTCAAACAAACCCTAACCTGATAGTTGGAAGTACTATTGTATGGACTGTGATTTGGAAAGAACAAGTTTCTTGACCGTGTTTCTGAAATAGAGTCTTGATCCAGTCAATTAATGGATTGAAATGACTGAACTAATGCATTGAATCTTTCATTTATGACATGTAACTACTTTGTGTGGCATTGGTTTAGTTGTTTGGCACGATTGGTTAGCTATTTTGTAAATTCTTGTGTTCTTCTATTTCACTACCCAGTTCAGGGCCAGTTTTGTAAAAGATGCACCCCACTTGAATTCACGTTGCTGAACTTCCATGAGCTCTTGGAATCAAGTAGGGGACCTTGTATATAGTGTAAATATGGTCCGTGGAGTATTTGGTTGCAGGAGAGTTGTAGGTGCTTGAACAGAACAGAAGCAAGAGGGCTTGCTTAACAGATTGGTTTGTGCCAATAAATGGTGTAGAGGTGTAGGGGTATGTGTCTTGGACATGTGTATGCAAGGATAAGTGTAGAGGATGCCATTAAAGTACTCAATTAAGTTAAAGAAACTAGACTGTGTCACATGCCTTAGAAACCCTTGAAAATAGGGGTTTGGTGACAGACCTATGTACGGACACCAAGGAGGTCTAAAACCTAGGAAATCTTGTAGCCTAAGAGGTCTATGGAGAGAATCCTTAAATATTTTGGGGGTTTTTTAAGGAAGTCTTGGATTTATTCCAAGAACACTGGTTTTAGGAGGCCTAATTGACCAAAAAGGCTACAAGGCCTAAAAACAAGGTTTAGAAGAACTCGATGGAAAAATGAAGAAGGAATCCAACAAGATGGATCAGAATGAAGTAATATCAACCAAGGAATAGTTGGAAGACCTATTCCTAGTCCCAAGAATGGCTTGGGGAATGTTGTGGCAAACTTGAGCCCAAAGGTGCTAGGTGGGGGTGTGAGAGGAAAGGTGAGTGTTTGAAGTTGGTGGAGAGTCTATAAGGAGATAGGGGTCTTACGAGTGACCTCTGAGTAGGGTAGAGAATAATACCCTAGTAAGACCAAAGATTAGGTCTTAGAAATAGCAAATGTTCTCTTGAGAGATAGTACTCCCCATCAACGTGCCACATTGTTCAATATGACATGGTGAAGGATATAGATATTGTAAGTGAGCCTTGACAAGACATAGGTGAAAGTGATAATGTCTTCTTTATAACTCAAGGACAACTACACGCGTCGAGTTAGGAAGATTGTGGTATGCATAATGATTGTAAAATCTCTTATAATTCTATTGGATTTGAAAGACAATATATTTTTTCACAAAATGCTTCCCTATCTAGTGTCTATGGTGAATGGCATAATTAATGCTCACAAAAACCATACCCATCCCATATAGTACCATCTCCACCATATCCATCTTATATATTACCATCTTCACCATCTACTCTATATACCACACAACTTTTACCATTGGCATCCCACCCACCATCCACCCCAACATATCCACCAAGGGAAATCGTAATTCCTAATAAATTACTATTATCTAATAAGGTGGTTCAATCTGCATATAATAATGAGGTTTCATTGATCCCTGTACATTTTATTAATATGCATGAAATTGGTAAATCACAATTGCAATATATTCACACAACTAAAGGATGTGGTTTTTGTTTAATTGAATTTGAAGAACAAAATGATCCACTAAAAGATAATCAACTTAGTTCTTCTTATCTACTTAATGAATTACAAATTTTAAAATTAATTCACACACATAATGCAATAATTCAATGTGATTCTAATTTTATCATTGAAATGATAAATATGTGTGTTTAAATTAGTCATGCAATAAGAAATAGTGAACTATATGCCTTACTGATTCAAGAGTTGTGTGAGATACATAATGAAATCATAGAAGATCTATTTATAAATATTGTTATACTCAAACATCTAGATCTTTGGAGGCCTATGGTAAAACTATGAATTCCTCACACACTTATTGATCTAGGTCCAATAATTGATTTTATGATTAAGAAGAACTAGAAGGGTTTGAATGCATTAATGACCACAAAAAATTTGCTACAAATGGATGATCATTCATTAAATAAGAATCAAGGTATTTTTAAATATGTCACTTTCTTCTTTGGATTATGCTAATTCTCTCATGATTTTACAGTATGAAATTAAGTTGGGGGAGAAATCCATTGACTTTTGGAAATATTTGGTTGATTGTTTCTTTGGTACTTCTAATAAAACCACGTGTGTGAGCTTTGGACTAAATCAAGGTATGCATTCTTATGTTAATTGGAAATGATTTTATATTATCTCTACACAAGAATTCATTATAACTCATCCATTTTATTATTTATTCATTTTAATAATTCTACCCTTCATTTACAAAAATAACTAAACTACTTAATGGTGGAGTTATTAAATGGATGATATTAGATTACTATACTCGATATGCTTGGTCATGAGAATATGGTTACAGGTTTTCATGGTTACCCACCACTTTTTTACCAATACCAGTTGATGATGCTTCTCTACATGAGCATTGAATAACACACTTTGTTGGCCTTGCTAGCTATATGGAACACCTCATGTTTCCTTTGTGTTTCACTATTGGAGATCATAAGAGGATTTTTTTGGTGAGGTGTTCAACATTCATGGAAACAATTTCTCTTTGATATAAACTTTGATGCCAAATCATGTGGAGGAAAATATGCAACTTGGTATATGAGAAACATGATTTTATGTTCTTGTCTAATTTCTCATAAGACACAAATCCAAAGACCACTTGAAGACAAGTACACAGAGCTTGAGCATATTTTAGATCATCATACTTCATCATAATAATTGAATCATCCACCTATCCATAGCTATATGGGAATATTGGATAAGTTGAGAGACTACCATTGGTCTTTAACTACATAGCCCTATCTTTGAAATATTGCTTCTATTGTAAGTAATTATTTCCACCAAGTGATTGGGCATGAATTCAAAATTTTGTCAGCCAGATTTCAGATATGGTGGCATGGGCTAAATGGATGAATATTGTTTGTAGCAATTGTGCTATGCATGGTCAATCTTGATGGAGGTATCTTTCTTGTTGGTTATCATTTCAAGTTCTACATACAATCCATTTTTAACAGTGACTTTTTGTGGGGTCAAAGAAGGAACTCAGGTTTTCGATGGTGTCACTTCAACATCCATATAAGGGGTTCCTTCTCTTTGATCATTATATTAAGGTTATCTGAAAAAAATAAAAAAATGAAAAAAATTGAAAAAAAAGGAAAAAAAGGAAAAAAAATAGCAATAAATTCTAACAATGAAAACCTTCAAGAGTTGTTAGACAACTACAATTTGAAAACCAATTTCTGCTGAAATGTAGTTGAATAAAATTATTAGTGGTGAAAATTGTTTCTACAACGCCACTAAGCGATAAGTGATTGAAAATTGGCTTGCCGACAGTCACTTGTTGTTATCAAAAACAAAATAATGAAAAAAAGTGAAAAAAAAACAAAAAGAAAAAATGCAATAATTTGTGGGCTAATCAGTTTGCAGGTATACTCTATTGCTTCAATGGTTGTTTGAGTGCCTCTAGCACCTCCTATTTCTCACTTGTGTAGATGTGCTCTCATTTTTCATGGTCAACCTAACTTTGACCACCTATAGCACAAAGTTACACATTCAAACGAGGTGTTAACAACAATACAAAGAGAATCTGCTACCATCAGTATGTTCCATAATGCTTCATTTCAATTCAATTCTTCCCTATGTGGTGTGGATGCCATCTTTATCATAGTTTTTGGTTCCTTCCTTGCTGGACATTCACAGTTGCTCAGATACTTTGGCTACTAGAACTTTGTATAAATGGTCAAGCAAGTTGGTAAAACAGTAAATTTTATTTTTCCTTTTTTATCTCTTAACTTTATTAATATTTCTTATTATATTAATCATATAAAATAGTATTCACACCAACCCTCTCCTTGTTTCCTAAGGAAAGTCAACCCTTTAAGTTGGGGGGAGGTTCATCATCCTTATTACCTATCTTTTCACCCATCATTACCCTTAAGTATCCTATTATAGTATCCATTATTTTCACCCTTCATAATCATTCATACTATTTATTATTTCACCCATTTCATATAGCTCATGAATACAAAGATAATTTTTTATGATACCTCCTATATATAGCATTTCAAAAAAAAATGAAAAAAAAAATGATGGAAAACATAAAAAGTTTGAGGAAGGTATGAATATTGAACATTAAAAGAAAAAAATGTAAGTTGAAAAATAAAGCAAATCCATGAAAACTTGTTATGAAGAGGGGCTGATAAAAATCAAGGGGAAATGCAATTAAGCATGAGCTATAGTAGTCAAGGGTGAGAAGGTATAAGCCATATATCAAAAGGTCACCAGTTCATATCAAAATCTTTTAGAAATAAAGATTGCACAAGGATGTGCAATATGTTAAGTTGCAAGGAATGGTGATAGCCATTCACGTTCCATTTTATGCCATATATTAGTTTTTTTCATATGCCTTCCTAACCATTTTATATTTCATTTCCATACCATATTATATCATTTTACCACCTTTATGCTGCATATGATTCAATATATATAAGTAATATTTAATTTCGTTTTTAGATAAAATATGTGAATAATAAATATTAGATTGTATTTACTAATATTTGCTACCATTATGTTGAAAAATAAATAAACACTTTTCACTATATGTGATAAGATATATATATTTTTAATCTTTTGTTATAAAAAATTATTATATTGTAATGATCATAAACTAAACATAGCATTTGCTGGCCATGAACAACTTTTATGCTCCCTATTATTATCCACATGAGACAAAAAATAAATGTCCATATTATTATTATGTTAAAACCAATTTGATATATTAGTTATTTTGTTACCAAACAATCGTGTCATGTTAAGAATATCTTAGTTACATGATTCTCTCATTTGAGATCTAATTTTATGGAGAGATTGTAGGGAAGAATTATGTCATTTATTTAATGCATCATTTATTATATAATGCATAAGAAATGGTGTGAGAAGGGGGATGTAACATTTTTCATAAAATAAATAATACAACAGCTGGTTTGAAGTCTTAAGGAGTTTACAACAAATTATTTTTGTCACCCCATGGAAGGAGAGGTGGGCACACTCTCTTGAAATGGTGGTGAGGTTAATTTTTATATTGTGGTTTCTTTTTTTAATTAAAATATGTGAGTAATTTTGTGATTTCATGTTTTTCAGTTTGGTTTTAAATCATTTATTTCATAAGACTATAGTTACAAAAATTTGTATAGTTTTGGAATATTGTAGTTCATGTCGCCTGCACAGAGTTCTTGTCACCTGCACAGAGCTCCTGTCACTTGCACAAATCTCCTATCGCCTGCATAGAATTCTTGTCGCCATAATTTTGTCAATGCAAAATGTTACAAATTTAAGAGTATTTTAATCTTAAATAGAACCAGTAATGTTTAATTAGAGATGAATTGGACATAGCCAAACCTTATATACATTAAAGGATTTTATTTGAGTTGTTAGTTTTAAAGAATTTGATGGTTTCAAAAGGTTTTCTTTAGGAGTACAATTTAAGAGTGTTCTTTTCTGTTATTCTTTCAAAGAATTTAGATTTGATTTTTTTGCATTTCATCCCCACTCAACTTGTTGCTTTCCTCCCTTTAGGTCTACTACCACAACACCTCTTGCAAGCTTACGATCCTCAAATTGAAACTCTTAGACCAAGTTGTTCAATCTTTCTTATTCTTTACCCCAATTTTGGCCTATCACAATGCATAAATGAATGATTTTACCAAACATCCATGTAATTCCATGAATCACCTCCATTAGTCTTCTCCATTTCACTGTAGTCTGATATTTTCACTCATATTTTAATTAAGCATGCAAGTGTGGCCTCATGATAATGATATTAGAAAAATATTGAAGATTCTAAAGTTGCTTCAAAAAATCATAAGATTTCAGGAGGAGTAATAATGATAGAGGTAAATCCAATTTATAAAAAATATGATTTTCGAATGATAGGCTTAGATTAAAAGATAAATTGACAATTAATATTAAAAAATGTGACATGCAATATGATTAGGGTTAAATTAGTGTAAGTGATAAAACATAAATGGTGGGGATTAAATTAAATAATAATTTAATCACTAGTGGAAACTAGTTGAGACACAAAAGACTAAAGATTGCATGTAGAAGACGAGATTGATGAAGTGATCAAGACAAAAAAAATTATTTGTTAGAGACAAATAGATATTATCTGACCAGATAATTGAATGATCAAATTAGATCTAGACATAAGTGATAAATGACTAATTAGATAACAAATAGATTATTTAATTATAGAGGAATATGCTATGGATAAATCCTTTTATGAATTAAATAATGATTTAATTCAACATTCAAGATTTTGGGATTAAATTAAATAAATAAAGATTTATTTAATTAAAGGGAGAAAAGGCTAAGGAATAATTAAATAATTAAAGTGATTATTTAATTATAGTTGAAAGTGTGACATGAATTAATTAAATAATTTAAAATTATTATTTAGTAGAAGATAGATTTAATTAGCTATGTAATTAAATAAAAATTATTTAATTAATTAATTAAGAAAGAATAAATCTAAGAATGAATTAATTAAATAATTAAATTTATTTAACTAATAGAGGACATATGACTTTAGAAAGTAATTAAATAATTAAAATTATTTAATTATGAGTAATGAAGATGAAAGAATTATGAAGAAGTTAAAGGTCGCAAGCCTAGGACAATTTTTAGTGTCTACAACTAATAAAAACCTTCTTCCACTACATTGAGAAACCCTAGTTCGCTCCGCAAGAGAACATGCTTGCACTTTTTCTTCCAGTTTTTTTTGCATAACCTCTGTCCATCCATTCCTTGCAATATATTCGCGTGCTAACATCTGACATGTCATATTTCTAGGTAGGTTTGAACAATTTTCTTCTAAAGCTCCCCTTAAGACCATGCTAGGTCTAATTCCCGGAGGAATCATCTACATCGGATGAGGGCATAGAGACATCTTTCATCTCAAGTTCTTCTTTCTTCTTCCATATCTTTTCCATTTCTTGCTTAATCTCATATTTTCCAATCTTCTTCATAGGTTCATTTTCCTTTATCGGAGTAAACTTTCCCTTTTTACTTCTACATACTCTTGAAATATGTTTTGATTTGTTGCAGTTGTAGAAGACAACATTTTTCTGGGTTGTTTGACTTCCTTTAATCCTTGATTTGCACTAATTTTATTTGTGTCCAAATTTGTTATAGGTATAACAGTAGCTATCAAAGGATTGATGCACTCTACCTCCATTAAACCAATTCATCATCTAAGTTCTGGATTCACTAGCTCTATGTCGAAACTTTTTGCATACATAACATTGTCTGGAGAAGGATCTAGAAAATTGATTCATCCTTCTCCTATACTCAGTTGCCCTATGTCCAAATTTATTGCATGAAAAACAAACAGCATTCAGAGATTGGTACCTTTAAGCATATGGTTGTCTAATGGGCGATCTTCTTCCTAGATGTCTTTTCTCCTTCCCTTTATCTTGAGTCTTTTGATTATCCATTGGATTTGAGTTCTACACATTTTCACCAGCTTCATTACCTAAACCACCTTTGTCTTTAGAAGGTCTCTATCTTGCTACCAAATTTATCTAGCTTGGTGGAGCTTGTCTTGAAATTATCTTCATAGAGTTTTGATTTCTCTAGATTTTCCTTCAAGTTCATCACTTCTTTTTCAAGCCTTGATCATACATTAGACTTAGTTTGCACCATTGTATTCAGACACTCTTGGGTATGTGCAGGATCATCATGGAAAACACAGGCCCTTAAGTGGCAATAAAATTCAGAAAATCAGAGTTAGGCAACTTGACATAAAAATTTGAATAAGTTATCTATATTATTTCAAAAATATGTAAGAATAGAATCTGTAGAAAATTAAATTTAGTTTCTAAACTAATAGGTTTATTTTTATTTTTAAAAACTCTATTTGGTGAAAATTTGAAATTTTAATGTAGTAGTACTTAAATTTCAGGGAAAAAATAAGAAGTAAGTGTCTGTCTGACCACCCTAACCACCATAAAATTATAATATTGTTTATATAAGTAGAGGACTCATGTCTCGATGTGATGCATATTTTTTTGTATTTTTTTTCCAAGTAAATAATTAATTATGAATTTTTTATTATAAATTTTAAAAAATATAAAAACTCATATGTCTGATCACCTTAACTTGGTCAAAACTTCATGAAATTCAATTTTTTTTTAAATCCTATAGTATGTCAATCATATAATGTGACACACATTTTGGATTCAAAAAATGTGATACCGTTTGAAAGCTATAAAAAAAATTCAATCAACCTATCAATCAGGACTTTAGTCGCAATTCAAATAGAAAATGAATAATAATTATTTATTAAATTCAAAGTAAAGCATAGTTTATATTGGTGGAAAGCTGATAATATCCTTTAAAAACCCTTTTCATTTCATCAATTTTGGGTAAAAAAATGTCATCAGCCACATGGGTCATCATATCACTTAGATATCGTCACTTTTTGGCCCATCATGATTCTGCACATACCCTCCTCAAATCTTTTCTTTTCTTCCACTTTCACCTTTAATCTAGTAATTTATTCATTTTCTTGTTTCAATTTCTGACTCACTTCTCTATGTCTTTCTTTGAATTTCTTCAACCGCTCTTTCAATTTTCGGATGCATTCATTTTCCTCATCAATATTTTCTTTCAGATCTCTATTTTAAATTTCAGCCTTGTCAAGATCTTCAAGAGTAGCCTAGTGCTCTTCTTTATCTATTTGTTCAATCTGCAAGATCTTCCTCAAGCTGTTAGGATTTCTCAGAGGAACCAAAGCTCTGATACCAATTGTTGAATATTCAAAATACTGAGAGGGGGGTGAATCGACCTCTTCTTAAAATTATTGAACAAAAACCATCAATTACTCTAATGCAGATAATAGAAAGATAAGAAAGAGCACTAATAGAACATGAAACCACACAACCCATAAACACAAAAAATTTACATGGAAAACCTAATGAAGGAAAAACCATGGTGAGGATTATATTGTAGCTAATTAGAATGGTGGTGTGAGCACCATTAATGAACCAGAGATGCTTCCCGTAAGCCAAATCTCAATATACTTGACTCTTGGGAGATCAAAAAACACTGCAACTCATGGATAAAAATAGGGGAGGCAGAATTGGATGATAATAAGAAGCTCAAAAACTGCGGTACTAGATCAAATAAGTGCTCTTAGCTTAGATAAAATTATTCTATAAATATTTTCCATGCAAGTAGGGCTTGAAATGGATAAAACCCTAGAAAAACCAAAATTGAAGAGGCAAAAAATAAAAGCTAGGCCATTAAACCAAAACTTAATAGATCTGTGTCTCGGGTCTAGACCAAAATCTAGGAGCACAAAAATCTTGTAGATGTATGGACTCTGTGGAGAGGCTATGATCTATTTATATATTATTATAGAAATAAATACAAAGATAGACTTGACTCAAATTCATAGAACATTAATTTATAAAAGCTTGTGGAGCCTAACGTGTTTGTTCATGTAGAACTGGTTCACAATTTATTATCATTACACAGGATTATATCTTTATGGTTTTTCAATTAGACACATCCATGAAGAAAAAATTGAGGATAAGAGACTTGTTAGAAGAGTATAGGACCATGGATACAAGCTATAAGAGGTGGAAATTGCCTCTGCATAGACTTAGGGGTCTAGGTAACCAACATAGAATATTTTCCAGTGAAGGGAAACCCCCATTTCCCATGGATTCATTTAAAGAATATTACCAGTATACCTACTATTCAATTGTCTAGGTCCTAGGAATTGATGCGCCTGCTTCAATGGCTATAGCTCCCATCATCTTAGCTATGGATGTCTGTGAACTTTATTTCACGAACCATTGCCTTTGGGGTTATCTTTCCTTCATGGATTTTCCTTGTCTTTTATCGCTCACAAGTTTTCGGCATTTGCCATGTGGCCTCCTAATGGAGGTTCTTGTCGCTCCATATCACTTTGCCTCTACCGAGTTTCGTGTGTGTGACACGTGGATTTCTCTAACCATTTCCCGAGCTAGGCCCACTGCATAGTTACTTTTGTTTGATGTCGCCCATGTGGCTTCCTCTCAGAGCTTTTCACTGGGGAATCCCTCACTCTTTTTCCAAGCTTTGTGTGCTCGATGCATAGTGTATTCTTGTGTGCTAGTTATATGGGAGTTGCCTCCTTTTTCGTTGGTTCTCTTTTGCTACTACGTTTTCTTCTTCAATGTCACGTGTCCTTTGCTGCTGCTACATGGCCTTATTTTCTTTGAGGAAAAATTTGTTGGTGTGTTGTTGGGTGATCTGGAATGTTGACATTTTTTTAGGGCATCTTTCTCAATGTGGCTTTCAAGTGATGGGATGGCTTATTTAAGAAACTCTTCTTCTCTTTTATTAGGTTGTTGTTAGATAGACTAAAAACAAACTGAGCACTAGGAATAGCCTTTGTAATATTTTGTTGAACTTGAAGTTTGCAGACTATGCCAATCAATTCGACCTTTTCTATTTTTCATGCATTTGATAAGATATTTAGACTGTGCATTTATTTTCCTATAGCAAATGAATGCTTGTTCTTCAACTTTTGTAATCTTCTACAGCTTAATAAATATGCATCATATTTGACTCTTTTATGTTTGCCGAAGTTGTATTAGATTATGCTATGCAATTAAAGGATATTCTTATGTTTTGAAGTTCTTCTGGATAATCTATTTGATAGAAAACAGTTTATTGTTCGAGCCTTTTCTTTCGACACTGTGCTCAAGTGGTTTCATTCATGATTTTGGCACATCGCCTTTAGTCTAGATTTTAATATTTCCTGTTATCTTTCTAACCTTTTACCTCCCCCACTATAAAATGAAGAGTCAACTTCGATAAAATCCAGAGGTCACTTAGCTAAGCACACAATATCCCCATGTAGCTAAGTTTCTCATAAGACTACTACCCCCTGCAAAATCTTGCATCAACAGTTCTTTTTCTCGAATGCTCGGTAGGATGTGAACTAGCACGTTCACTTGATATAGGTGTGTATGAGCCATAGGCTCGTAACTAGGTCACAAACTGCAAGATTCCTTGGCCTACTTGTACCACCGTTAGTTTTTGTTCACCCGAGAGGTCGGCAAGGTACTCCTTCACCTCCCCCTTCTCCTCCATCTCTTGCACCTATGGCGACTAAAAATTATGTAGCTTGGGATGCTGGTAGTCCTTTCGTAGTGTCTGTGCCTCCTGCAATATGGGCTCCAATTCCGACTTCTGCTTTAAAATCCATCCCTAAGTTTTTTGGTGATGAATCAAAAACACCAACAAAGCACTTACAAGATGTGGCAGACATGTGTCTGGTGCATGGTGTTTCTAATGAAAATGTAGCTCTAAGATTGCTCACCACCTCTTTCCAAGGAAAGGATTTGAACTGGTATCGCACTCTTTAGGCTAATTCAATTGCTACTTGGGACGGCCTTGGAGATCCGTTCTATGAGAAGTTTTCAAATGCTGGTGACAGGTCTTCGCTATATCATTATTTGGCCAGTATAAAGCGAGATCCTCATGAAGCTATGCTTGACTTCAATGCGTAGTTTCATTCGACTTGGAAGAGAGTTCTTGTTGGTAGTCAGCCACCTCCAGATTTGGCAATCATCTTGTACTTGAAGTCGATTAATGCTGATATTTCCATGATGCTTCAAGCTTTGGGCAGAAATACTCTACCCGATGCTTATGTTTTGGCTGTCACTACGAAGAATAACCTTATTGCTCCTAAAAAGTTGGCACCAAGACCCATCATGCCATTGTTCCCAAAATTTAACGCCACAGAAGCTGAGGCAGATTTGACCAGTGCTCCAACAACTCCTCCCCAGTCTATGCACATATACCCAGGAATGGTGCCAAGTGTAGCTCCATTGCCTAACCCCTTGACAATCGAGATGAATGAGATGAAGGAGCAGATGCAGACTATGAAAAATGAATTGACAACTATGAAGCGGCGACAATATACATACCAGAATCCGGCTTACCAAAATTATCAAGCTGGAAAATCTCCTTACTAGTCAAATCAGTGGCATGATAGATCGTGCAACAATACTCAAGCTCACTTGAATAACCAAGTTGTTCTAGTAACCCTACCGATGTAGACCATCCATCCTAGTTCAAGTAAAGACCTAGTGGCAGGACACAATAACCTAGCTAAAGACACTAATTCATGGTGTTTTCCTTGTAATGATGCACACATGCCCCAAAATTATCCACAAGGGAATTTGCAATAGAAGATTGTGGAACAACGTAGCCAAGGCAATACACCTGATCCCGAAAACTAGTCATATGCCTCTCAGCAGATGGAGAATGCAGTCCTCACTGCTCAAATGCAAGGGATCTCCATAGAACAGGAGTTAGACACAGTTCCAGACCAAGCGCTCTTTTCATGGATGGAAGGAGAAGAGTCAGCATTTCTGAATCAAACTCTTGTAACTCAAGTGCCTTGCGTGTAATCAGACTCCAACACACATTCAAAGTGAAGACTCATCAGAGAATTCACATCTTTGCTGACTAATGGTCCATCTCAGTCAACACCCAGTCTATCGGTAGGCCTGTTGTCAGTTCCATAACAGTCTAAGGCGGCTACTCCCAACTCTCTGAATCCACCTCCTTTGAAAGAAAAGGCTCCTATGATCACCCCAACTATTGTCAAACAACTGAAAGCACCAACTACGAGGTTGAAGGAACAAGCAATCGTGACACATCAATCGTGAACACAGTTCAATGTGGTGGAACAACTAAATAAATCCTCTACCAATGTTTCTTTGTGGGATATCCTGGCTATTCCAGAGCAAAAGGTGCTATTACAAAAAGCATTGTTGGGAGAAGAATATGTGAAGATGCCTAGTCAGCCCAGTGAAGAAAAGATATCCAAGCCAGATTTGGATAAAGTGCTAACAAATCAACCAGAAGAAAAACTCGAAGCCGGAAAAGAGAGTAAGCCTAAACCTAAGCCTTTCTTTCTAATGCTTATCATTGGCAACAAGTTAATGCATAATTGTATGATTGATTGTGGTGCTAGCACCAATGTCATGCCTAAGCAAGTAGCTAATGCTTTGGGGCTAAAATATGAGCCTCTTAACAAGGGAGTCATGCAACTAGACAAAAAAAAAATTGATACCGTCGAGGTAATCAAGGGATTGCCTTTGACATTGTTTTACTACCCCAGTATCACTGTGAACCAAGATACCATACTCATTGATGTCCCTCCTCTGTTTGAGATATGTTTGTCTTGAGAGTTCACAAAAAATGATGGAGGATACCTAGCACTAGATTGGTCACACGTGATCTTGAGAACCAAGCACAGAGCTAAGATGAAGCTACTGTCAGAAACTTTGCATTCTAAACATTTTGCTGATGAGGCCCTGATCAAATTTGAAGGAGCACATACTTAGATTACCCAGGAAGAGAGGTTTAATGTTGAATTTCTGGAGGAAGAAGAAGCAAGTAGCTCACAGATGGAGAGTGAAGAAGATCTGTTGAATGAGTTGATAGACATGAACCCTTTTGGAAATTATCATGCAACTAGGCTCAGAACCTATGTCATACATGAGGAAGGATAGATTATGCCCAGGGTTACTAAAGAGTATGGAGGTGAAACATCCTCACAGTTATGGACTTTACAGTTTGATGGAGCAAGATGCAGAGTAGGAGCTAGAGCGGGAATATGTTTGACATCTTCATCTGAAGAAAAGATCTTGAGGTCTTATCGTTTCTAGTTCACATGATTGAATAATGAAGCAAAATATGAAGGCCTTCTCCATGGTTTGAGCCTCGTAGAAAAGATGGGTGTAAAGAAAATAAGAGTGTTCAAAGATTCAGAATTGGTGGTCAACCAAATTTGAGGGATTTCTACTACAAAGAATGTATGCATGCGATCATACCGGCATAGGGTCTACGATCTTATTGAAAGCTTTGAGGAATTCAATATTTAGGATATACAAAGAGAAAAGAACTCCTAAGCTGATCGGATGGAAATTGTTGGGGCTCAGTTTGAGCCAGCCTTCGAGTTGTTAAAAAATAAATATGTAGTGAGAGTAATTGTATGACTTGTTGTTCCAAACAATGACCAAACTGACTAGTGTTCGTAGTGATGCTCATATTGCATCATTTCTCCAATCATCTAGGGAATTTTCTAACCAATTGCAACTAAAGATCACCGAAGCCTATAGGGATCAAGTAATCCAGTTGAAATCCAACAAGCTTCCCAGGGGCCTAGTTACTCTGGAGAGTCTTTTTGATTCTGATGATACAAGAAAAGATAAAAGGAAGCTTGTAGTTGACAAAGGTGAATACACCGATTTTCATATCAGAGAGGATAGAAAGCTCAAGGTCGGTAAGGGAGTATCTCAGAAGAATAAAGATAGGCTAAAGCACTTATGTGAGGAATATCAGAGCATAGTAGCCTGGTCATATGATGATCTTAAGGGATATGATCCCGAGATTATTCAACATACAATTGAGCTACTTGAAGGAGTGAAGCCCATTTGTCAAAGACAGAGGCCTGTGAACCTGAAGATTGAGTTGCTCATATCACAGGAGTTGAATAAATTGATTGCATCCCAAATAGTGTTCCCAATCAAGCATAACACTTAGGTGTCTAACTTGGTGCCAGTCTAGAAGAAGAATGGTGATATACGACTATGTGTTGACTTTCAAGACTTGAATAGGGTGTCCTTGAAGGATCATTACCCCTTGCCTTCTATGGAGGTAATTCTACAAACCGTAGCTAGTTCTGAAATGTTTTCAATGTTGGATGGTTTTTTGGGCTATAATAAGATTCGTGTAAAGGAGGAAGACCAACACAAAACAATGTTCACTACTAAGTGGGGAACATATCCATATGCTAAGATGCCCTTTGGACTTTCAGATGTCAGAGCCACCTTTCAAAGAGCTATGTATATTGCCTTTAAGGATTTAATACATAAGATTATACTTATCTATCTGGATGATTTGACAGTGTTTTCCAAATCTGTCGATGATCACTTTGATCATTTAGAGCTTGTCTTCCAAAAGTGCCAAGAATTCAGGATTTCTCTAAACCCAAAGAAATGTGTATTTGGGGTCCCTCAGGGGAAACTATTGGGATATGTTGTCTTGAAGGAGGGTATTTCTATTGATCCAGAATGAGTTGATGCAATCAGGGAGCTCCCCTTACCCGTGAACACGAAAGGAGTACAATATTTTTTGGGTAAGGTCAATTTCACCAGTCGATTCATTACAGACTTTGCAGGGGTCATTCAGTCGATTACCTTGATGCTAAAAAAGGACCAGACTTTCAAGTGGACGACGGAGGCCAAAAATAATTTTGAGCTTATAAAAGAGGTTATTTTTTCAGCCCCTGTATTAGTCAACCCAGACCTATCGAAGGAATTTATCATGTATGTTTTTGGTGGTGGCAATAGTATTGCCACTGTACTTATGCAGAAGGATGATGAGGATAAAAAGGAATCTCCTGTTGCTTTCTACTCATGCACCTTAAAGGAGTATGAGGTGAAGTACAATTTTGTGGAAAAGCAGGCCTTTGCTATTGTGAAAGGGCTTAGGAAGTTCTGACACTTGATATCATGCAATAAGGTGATTTTTTGTGTACCACATCCTAGTGTGTGAGAATATATTATGGAAGGAGAGATCATGGGGAAAAGAGCTAACTAGATTACCAATATCCTAGAATATGATATCGAGATTAGGCATGTCAAGACTGTTAAGGGAAAAGGACTGTGTGAGTACCTCGCCGAAAACAATGAACCAGTGGCAGAGCTCAAAGTCTCAAAACCTGTGTTACTAAATGAAGAAAGCTTCGAGGTTGATTGGCTGAAGGCTAGGATAAACTTCATTCAAATAGGAAGGTATCCAACCAATCTCCCTTCATTTAAAAGATGTTTTTATCGATTACAAAATAGCAGTTATGTTCTCTTAGAAGGAGTACTTTTCAAAAGAAATTTTAATTGTGTCCTGCTAAGGTGTGTGAATGAGGAACAAGCCAAAAGGATATTAGATCAATATCACAGTGGCCCTGTTGGAGGGCATTTTTTTGCAAGAACTACCACAATTAAAATTATATGTGCTAGTTATTTCTTGCCAACACTATTCAATGACTCATTTTCATTAGTAAAGTCTTGCAATGAGTGTCAATTTTAAGTTGGAAAAAGAAAGAATGTTGCTATGCCACTAAAACCCATAGTAGTGGAGGAACCTTTTTCTCAATGGGGTCTGGACTTCATTAGGATGATTAACCCTTTTTCACCAGATGGGTAGATGCAGTGCCATTAAAAAATGCAACGAAAGTAGAGATTGTTAACTTCTTGGAAGAATTGGTATCCAAATTTGGCCCACCTAAAACAATTATCTCCAATAATGCTAAGGATTTTCTTGGCTCTAAGATGAGCCAGTTTGCATTGAAATATGGGGTTTTCTTGAAAACCTCTTCTAATTATTACCCTCGGGGGAATGGCTTCATGGAGTCCACAAACAAAAACATCATCAGGTTAATCAAAAGGATAGGCTTGGAACACCAGAGGGAGTGGCATAAGAACCTCCAAACAGTGTGGTGGGAAAACTGTATTACGCCCAAGTAGATATTAAAGAAATCTCCTTAAGAGATGGTGTACGGGAAGGAGGTGTTATTACCTATTGCTATGGAAATCCCTGCTCTCCAACTACTCAAATCTCAATAAATTGAGTAGAACAGAGCAATGGAGGTACGGTTTTCTAAGTTACTAGAAGTACAACAGAAAAGAGAGCATGCTCTCAAGGCCGTGAACAACCACCAGCAGGTGGTGAAAAGGTGGTTTGATAAAAAGGCATCTAACCAAGGGTTACAATGCGGAGATTTGGTGCTCAAGTTCAACGAACGCGGAGCAAAGCCCAGACAACATGAAAAGTTTGATAGTCTCTGGGAAGGGCCTTTCAAAATTGTTCAGTGCAAACAACTTAACTCTTTTGAGTTAGAAGACATGGAAGGTAATGCTTTGGGTATTCCAGTTAATGGAATACATCTTAAGAATTTTAATTAGTTTTGTTTATGCAGCGGGTTTGTAAATTGTAAATATGTAATTATTTTTCTTGCTTTAAGTTTTGGGTTTTCTCAGTGCTTTTTGAAAATGACAATAGTATTGCAAGAAATTGAGATACATTGAAAATGAGCCAAGAGATGAAAAACATGTATATTATATTATTTCTAGAATGTTTACTTTATATACGATGGAGGCCAGTGGCCATGTATGAAAATATACATATATATCCGCTACAGGGAGGTAGAGACTGGTGAAAGGGCAAAAAGCAAAATTAGGATTATCTTTTCTCAATTCTCAAATAGAGGAAGGACCAACAACAACAGAAATAGGTGGCGCAAGGTGAGGAAATACAATTCTCTCAAAATCCTCGTACCACTGCATGTTTCAGAAGGGTTCAATATGATGTATCCGCATTAGAAAGTAGCAACCAGCACGAACCTTGGAGTGGTGTTCTTCGTGGGTCTCTAGCTCAAAGCCAAACATAAAGGGCCTAGTTGGCACAGGTCCTCCATGTAGCAACAACCAACGTAGGTTGCAAACAAAAGAGACCCCACGATCAAATTCGGCAGCCTGCACTACTTGCTCCAATCCTCCAAGGTAACATGAAGGGAAGACTCACTTGGTTAGCTTCAGAATTTTGCGTTTGGAAACACTGATTTCCAGGAGCGAAGTGAAAAAGTGAGAGAAGCTGCTAGTGTTCACCCTATATTGGTCCTCATATTTTATGCAGTCTTTTCCTAGGACCCATTTGATCGCCTTTATGTATAACATGTTTTTTATGCTTGTCATGCACTTCAGGCACTTGCACCTAACCTTTCCTAGAAATGTGGCCTAGGTCTTTTTGTAGAATAGTTTAATTGGCGTCTCCATAATTGCTAAGATAACTAGGGCCTACTAAGTAAGAATAATGAAAGTAATTGTGATTAGAAATGTTACCAAGGGCCCTATTTATAGATTGGTTGGGGTTCACCCGATGAGGCAAGCTATGTTTTCATCAAAGGAAAATGGTGCTATCAAGCCTTGATAATTAGTGTTGTGGCATGTGAAGTGATGTGAATGATCAGGTACAGTTGCAACTTGCTCCACTCAAGTTACTGAATTAAATGAAAATAGGCCAGGTGTCTGCATGAGAAATTGTCATCCCGATTGAATCAAGGAAAATATTTTGATAAAGTCGTTGGATGATGCGCCCAAGTACGATCAAGAAATCAATAAATGCAAAAGTGCTTGAAAAAGATATGGCAAGGCCATCTTGGTGCATTGTCCAATAAAAATTAGGCGCCACTTCGTGCGAAGTCATGTCTCTTAAATATGAAGAGTATTTTGGTAGGTTGGCGATCTCTTTGCATGCACGAAAAAACTGGTGATGCATGTAGCAACT
Organism: Sequoiadendron giganteum; assembly: GCA_007115665.2. NCBI lineage: Eukaryota > Viridiplantae > Streptophyta > Pinopsida > Cupressales > Cupressaceae > Sequoiadendron > Sequoiadendron giganteum. Next base: position 50,046,947 of record CM021105.1, on the reverse strand, counting down.
AAATGTGAAAGGCTGGAACATATACTTGCTAAGCCGTTTTTCATGAAAATCAAAAAGCAGGTTAGGTGTGCAAAAGAAATTTATTGAGAGAATTTATCAAAGAAAGCATTTTTAGAAGCTAAGTCATTTACAAAGTTTGCGAAGTCTCTTGCGAAAACAAAGAAATGGTTGAAATTGCAGGAAGTTCAACACAGGCTCTGGTCCTAGAGAGTATTGATGAGCGAAGATTGACAACGCCATGTGTAAACATATATGTCCAAGAGTCTTATGCTACTCCAGGCATCCCAACAAAGCCATCCTGGCCCTTTACAAGTCAAGCAGACCAGAAAACGATTGGCATGATTTCTCCTAGAAATCAAGCCCTAGTATTAGAGGATTGGGATATTGTTTTGGACCCTGAGTTATATTAGAATCCCAAGAGCCTAAGGGAGGTTGGATGCAAAAATATGAAGAAGATATATGACCCTTTTCACAGACATTTGTGGGACTATGGGATTCCTCAGTACATGGTTCCTCTAGTGCATTATTGCCCAAAAATTGTGGCAGAATGCACAACAAGCTTCAATCCTCAGACTGGAGTTATAATTGGCCCTAATTTGAGGGTAGTTATTAGCCCCCAAGCCCTGCAAGATATGTTATGCATCCTGCTCGCCTCATTCAAGAATGTTGAATTTTTTTTATATTCAAAGAATGCAAGAAAAGTGGGGAACACTCTGGATGGTGCAATAGTTTTATCACATTGAGATTGCTCAGCTGAAAGATGTTTCAACACCTCCCAGATTCTTAATTGCTCTGGGTTCTTTAAAATTAGAGTCTTCTTCCATCTGTTCTATGTTGGTGTTGGTTTGTGGGTTGGATACAGACAAGGGGGTCTTCGAATTCCAAATGAGTCTCAACTTTATGCTGAGGAAGAACAACATACCTCTGCTTATGGACTTCATGAAGGTTATAATTGATGGAATGATCCAACAACTACAGGAATTTGAGGTTGGTTCTAGATTTAGGTATTCTTCTTTCCTGGTCTACATGATTTTGCATCAGAATCCTGATTATTTCAAGAAATTCATGGCCCTGGTCATTTTTTACGAAAGTGGCATGAGGAAGCCGATTTCAACATGGACTCCCATCCTATCAATTATTTTTTATTATTATGCATTTTTGAATTCATTCCTAGCTTTGAATTTGTGGGCTTTAGATGGATCTGGGAGTAGCATGTCCATGTGATTGTCACCAAGACAAAAATCATGGCTGAGAGGCCTCTTTCCGCTTTGCGATTGGTTCTTTGGTACAAATTTCACTATGCTCCGTATGCAAGGTTTTGTCCGAGAACCCTTCCATCTCCCACACAATGTTTTTGATAGAGTTCTAGCCCTGGAGGCATTACAGAAGCTTTGTAATGTTGAGAATGACTACTGGGGAGGAAGGAATTTGACTTCCTATTTGACACTGCTAGTCATGTTTGGCTCAGTATCGCTAGTAAAGAAGAAGAGCTCGAATTTTAATAGCTTGGAGCTATTGTACTCTTAGTTGGGTAATCTTGGGTTGGTGATCATCAACAACACTTGGCGTTACAACCTAGAAAATAATTTGTTGGAGGTTGGCATAAAAATTCCATACCAGCCTCGGTCATTCTAGGACCCTTAGAGAAATGTTGAAGAAGAGAATTTGAAATTTTATGTAGGCCTTGAATATTTTCCTTCAAAGGAGGGATGGCTGCTGTGGCTGAACTTTTACTACATTGTTGGGAAGCCTAGCCAAAATCAGAAGATGAGCCCATACTTGTGCAGCTAGTTGGGTAAGATAGGATGGAAGCCCGAAAGAATTAGAGACTTCTGGATATATAGGCAAGAGATAAAGACAACAAATAAGTTTTTCCAAGATGTGGACTCCGATGACAAGTTTGATGATATATGGGCTCATGAACACCCAGATAGCGAGAACTCTCCAAACCCTTCAGAGTCTGAGAAGTTCTATGAGCAAGGGGGTAGCCACAGAACCCATTGAGAAGGTGACCTAGAAGGCTCATGTTTCTAAAAAGGATCTAACACACGGGGTGACTGTAAGTGGACAACATTCACAATAGGAGGACTCTTCTAAAACACAAACGTCGAAGCCTTCCAACTCCTCTAGATCGAGTAGGAAGAGGCAAAGAAGTTCTGGTCGTAGGCCGAATGTGATTGTGAACCTTGATGATTCTTCAGAGGAGAAGCAGCCATGAACAAAAGAGTCCACTGAAGGGGAGGAGTCACAACATGTAGAAGAGCTGACATTAGCTACAGTGCTTTAGGAACCTAAGGTATTATTTCCTCCCTCTTCTCTCTATACTATGTCTCTGGTCTCCTTTTCGTCTACCCCTTCCTTTTCATCTACACCAACTCTTTTTGTCGCTGGATATCCTGGAAAGTCAAATATTTTTCCTCCTAGGTTTCCTTTTCCATCTCCTACTTTCCCTTTCACCCCTGAAACACAAATGGTGGTCTATCTTGACCTTATGAGCCAATAGTATTCATCCCTGAGGCCCGACCTTTCCTCATACTATGTTGTCATCATCTTCAGGTGGCCAATTTATTCCACCCTTCTCCCCAGTAGTTATTACGAGGCCTAGCAAGTCCACCGATGTGCTGAGCACACTTTCCTTCCCACTAGCAGTCCCTCAGGAGTTTCGCTTTGCTAGTGGACTGGGTATTTCTTCTCAGGAATATTTTTTGCAGGTGGATGTAAACAAAAGTGCCCGCGCAAGCCGAATTCAAAAAAGAAGAGAAAAAGATGCAGGCAGACAAGCAAAGCCTCTTTTGCAAACGGTATTCCATGAGAGTCATAATTCACCAATGTTTGCAAAGATCACCCCCAACATGATCAAACCAATTGGAGAAATTCTATCGAGTGATTATTCTATCAACACCATTGGGATGGACTTGCAGCAGGATCATCCATAGGATAAAGTCAAGTTGATGGAGGAGACTCAGAGGGTAGTGACCACCGACTTTCTCAAGCTCAATTACCAAGCAAAGAAAAAGGAGGAGCAATTGAAGGAGCTGAAAGGAAATATTGATATTTGGGAAAACAAGTATAAGGCCAAAGAAAATGAAATTAATCGCCTACTGGTTGAGAAGAATGCTTTGGAGGGCAAGGTGAGCGAGCTTCAGGATTTGAGCTCGGACCTCATTCCAGCCTTGCAAAATGAAATTGAACAATACCGGGTGAACGAGGAAACTCTCCATGCCGATTTGAAGCAGATAGATGACACTATGAAGTAGCTCTGGTAGAGCACAAATGATGAAGTAAATGAGATGAATGCCACTCTAGAGTTAGAAATTGAAAAGAGGAAATAAGCCGAATTGGCCTTGGAAGAGAAAGAAAAGGAAATTTCTACTCTAAGGAGTAAGCTGCCCATTTTGGATGAAAGCTTGTCGGAGCTGAGGGTAGACTTGAGCAATAGATTTGTGAAGTTAGATCTTTTGAGAGCCCAACCTCCTACACCACAAATGAGCTCACTAGAAATTGCCAAGGAGTTATACGCATCATACTAGGATAAGGTCAAGGCATTATGCCTTACTTTGCAGCCCAGCTTGAAGTTTATGGCACAAACAACTAGACTATGTGATATAGTCAGTGAAAAAATACAATAGGTGCAGGAGATGACTTATGATAAAGTTTTGGAGGCCAGACTTTAGTTGGGCAAGTTGTATACAACTTTCAATGAGGCTCTGAGCGGTGTAGGTATTGAAGATCGAACAACGGCGGCTATGGGCATAAGCATTATCATTTCCATGCATGAAGCCATCCAACATGTAGCAGAGTGCAAAGCCAGATTAAATCAAATTACCAGCGACATGCGGGCAAAATTTTCTCATTTAACTCAGCGAGGCGTCCCATCACCCTTCATCGCAGATCAAGCAGTAGCAGGTGTCGAGCACATAATTGCAAGGATCGAGGAGAAGAAGCAAGACCTCTCTATTTTCCAATATTTTGATTAGTCTTTGACCACCAAAAATATTGAAGGTATCATGCATCAGCTGGCGCAACTCTTTTCCCAGCTTGAATTATAGGCGAAGGTATATGGTGAAATACCTTTTAAGACAATCATCGATCTCAAATTGGCACACAAAAAATCTACGAGCCCTCTTTGTTCAATCAAACAAGGTCTGGACCGACCTGCAAGCTTCCCTCTCTCAGCTATGAGTGATAATGGGATGTTGAACCAAGGTTTCTAGGGTTCTTCATTTCGCAAGCGAAATGTCCTTGTGAGTCACCAAACTATGAACTTTATTTCACGAACCGCTAGCCTTTGCGGTTATCTTTCCTTCATAGCTTTGCCTTGTCTTTTATTACTCACAAATTTTTGGTGTCTTACACGTGGCCTCCTAATGGAGGTTAAGGGTATGTGCAGGATCATGATGGTCCAAAAAGTGGCGATATGTAAGCCATATGATGACCCATGTGGCTGACGACTTTTTTTTTACCCAAAATTTATGAAACGAAAAGGGATTTTAGAGGATATTCTTAGCTTTCCAGCAAAGTAAATTATTATTTACTTTGAATTTAATAAATAATTATTATTCATTTTCTATTAGAATTACAAATAAAGTCCTGATTGATAGGCTGATTGAAAAACATCTAAAACTTTCAAATGGTATCACATTTTTTGAATCCAAAACATGTGCCATATTCTATGGTTTGCATACTATAGAATTAAAAAAAAATTGAATTCATGAATTTTTGACCAAGTTAAGGTGGTTAGACAGACGAACTTTTATATTTTTTAAAAGTTGTAATAAAAAAATTATCATTTTATTGTGGTTAGGGTGGTCAGACAGATACCTACTTCTTATTTTTACCCTAAAATTTAAATACTACTGCTTTGAAATTTCAAATTTTCACCAAATAGATTTTTTTTTAAAAATAAAGGTCTGTAATGACGTTATTTTTCCTGCAAACATCAACAAATGATTAGTTGTACGTACATGTTAATGAAAACATCAAACAATGAAAAACAAAGGAGAAAACGTAAAGAAATGTAAGAACTGGAAAGATCTCACCCATTCCTATGCTCCATGGCTGACTTCCATTGCACCTCCTCAAGCTTTGGAATGATGGATGCCCTCAGATTCATGAGCACACTCTAAAAAAGTCTAGTCCTAATAAAGCTATTGAAGGATTTGTAAAATAAATTAATGTGTAATTAGCCAATTAATCTTAATATGCAAATAGTGATAAAAGCCTAAGATGATGAGAATGCCTATAATCAAAATATCTTAAGCAATGATCCCTCTGAAAATGAGATCAAGATTGTCATTTTATAGAAAATGCAATCTTGAACTCATGGACAAGATGAGAGCTTTAAGGAATGCACTAGAATCGAAGGTCAAGATTCAATAAGGCAACTCTAAATTAGGGTTAGGGAAAAATACCCATATGTGTGAATAAGATTTAATTAAATGAATTAAATCAAGACTGAATGTGACAGTTGAGATGAAATTAGTAAAAATCAGAAGACAAGAGGATGAGATTTTAGAAAATCAGTAATTTTAGAAATTACTTGATTTGTAGAAGAATAATTCCATTTTGAATTAAATTAATTCAAAATAGGGATTTTGTGAGATAAGAAGTAATTGATTTTTGAAATTAATTACTAAATAAAGAATCAGTTAAGTATGTGAGGTATTTTTAAATGATTTTGTTTTATTTTAAAATATAGAAGTGTCACATGCCATAATTAAATAATTAAAATAATTATTTAATTTAGAAGCAGTAGTTGATTAGTTAAATAAATTAATGAATTTATTTAATTAAGAGAAGATTTAGGAATTAGTGACATATTAAATAGATATATTAAAATATATTAATTTAATAATCATGAGGACATTAATGATAAGGATTAATTAAATAAATAAGATTTTATTTAATTGCAAGAAGACTTTGATAATTAGTGACATTATTAAATAAATAAATAAGATTTATTTACTTAATAATTATGAAGAAGACGATGGAGGTGGAGGAGATGGGAGGGGTGTGAGGAGGAGGAGGGATGGTGGAGGCTAGAGGCAGCCCACGAGAGTTAGGCAAAGAGTAGGTGGTGTACCATTGTCACCCATTCAGGAGGAGAGAGAGCCAGAGGCGAGGGCTGAGGAGGTCAGAGGAGGTGAGGAGGAGGTGGAGGTGGTGGTTGAGGAGGAGGTGGGGGTGGTGCAGAGGAGAGAGTAGAGGGGTGGTTGAGGAGGAGGTGGGGGTGGTGGCAGAGGAGAGAGTAGAGGCGGATCCACTTGTTGGGGGACACCCTCTTGACGTAGAGGTGGAGGAAGTCCGGGCCGAGGGGGAGAGAGATGAGGAGGAGGATGAGATAGATCAGTCATTGTGGGAGTGCATGATCTTCAGGGATGATGAGGGTGATAGATTGCCCATTTTTCCTGCTGATGCTACTATTGATCAGTGGATCATTGACTTACAGAGCAGACTTGACGTGGCCTTATCTCAGAACAAGGCCTTAGCAGTAGAGTTAGAGGTCACCCGAGTGGAGAGAGATCAGGCTATTCCTCGACGACAAGAGTCAAATCGATGGGTGACTGAGTATGTAGAGTTGTGCACTGGACCGATAGGGGATATGGCTCAGGAGTTAGCTAGGATGGTAGAGAGCAGGGGCCGATACAGGGTATTATATGAGCAGGTTGTTCCACTAGATAGATGGGACCCAGGGTTGTCTCGATCCCACAACAGGATAGGTAGTGGCAGTCGGACACACATCAGCAGGTCTCATAGCAGTAGTTACACTAGTGTTGGGGGTCCACTGCATCAAGGTAGTTGTCAGGTCACAACTCTCATAGTTCTCATAGGCATTCATCAGGGCACAGTCACAGGCCAGAGCATGGTCACCGGTCAGTGTCATTAGGACACCAGGTAGATCAGAGCCAGCCTCCCGTTATTGATCCTACAGGATCTCAGAGTGAGACACAGGAGAGGACACCTATTTGGGTCACCTTTCACTTAATGGATCAGTCATAGTTACCTCGTAGTTCACCTCCATGGGATGGAGGAGGACCATCCTAGGACATGTTTTTAGACATTTCTATATTTTGATATTCGAGCTTGTGAGCTCCATTTGTTGGGATGTTATACGACTCTATCCTATGACATGACATTATTTTTGAGATTATATATATATGCGATGCAGTTTTGATGTGGCCTATATGATGTTATGCGTTATGGTATGCTAATGTTCTATGAGATGCTTATGTGATGCTTTTATGATGCTATGAGGTGTATTTATGTTTATGTTTATGAATGCATTTATGGATGTGGTTATGTATGCATTGTATAATGTGATGATGATATGGTTTCTATATGTTAATGTAGATGTTTATTTATGATGCTTATATGTGGATGCAAATGATGGTCTTATGAATGGATGTAAATGATAGCATTTATACAATGTGAATTGTGTTATTTGATTCATGCAGATGTGAAATATGAAATGCTCATGCCATTATGTATGCAATTTTGTTTTTGTATGTCACAGGATATCATCAGAGGACGAGAGAAGAGAAGGTGAAGATGGATGTTAGTGCAAAGAAAGATATGCATGTTAGTGCAAAAATTAAAATCCTTCAAAGCTTTGCTATAGTGCTATTCTAGTTGTTGCTCTTTAATCATCATTGGGTGAAAAATGTCATGATGGTCAACAAACACTATGATATGACATAGATCAATAGTGTGCAAGGTCAAACCATCACGTAGATCAAGAGTCGCAGACAAAGGATGATCATGACTCATGCAAGGAACACAATTGCTCCTAGTCACGTTATCATGATCAACCGCCAAAAAAACCAAGGCAATCATGAGACGTCATTGCTTCTCTAAATCTTGATGATAGGACATCCTTGAGAAACTAGCCACATGATAGTAAAAAACAGACTGTAAAATCATTGTACTACGTCGTTGCTTCTCTAAATCTTGATGTCAGGACATCCTAGAGAAACTAATAGTAGAGTGATAAGCAGACAAGGATAATCATCATGATATGTCATGGTTCCTAAGACATAAGGAAGTAATATCATGATAATCATCAAAAGATAGAAAAACATTTGCCAAGTGTTTGCCACATGTTTTAATGTCAGGTGTTTGTCAAATGTCGAGCGATATCAAATTTAGGAAGGACACATCCTAAATGACGTTGATATCTAGAAGATTGATTCTTGGGGTTAGGAGAATCCATCAAAATGCCAGATGATGATGACGATGCTTAGGAAGGACACATCCAAAAGCATATAGAAGTGACAAGAGTTTCTCTTCAGAAGGACACATCTTGAAGAAGAACCCAAAGTTTTGCCATGGTAGATTGTCTTGATATGATTTGACTACATGTCATTGCTGACATGCTAAAGTGACTAAAAGTGTTTGATGAAATAGATTTCTCATAGAATGATAGCTCAAGATTGACATGCGATTCGCTTGATTTGAAGATGATTTGACGTGTGTAAATATGTAGTGCTAAGAACCCTAATGGACTGACCTAGTGCGACCTTAGGGGTCCATTGATTGATGGCCTTGCCTACATTGTGCACTTAGAAACCTCGTAGTTCAACATGACCAATGACGTTGTCCAAAGGACAAAAGACTGAAACATGATTTGGTTTCGACAAACCTAGATGGACTGACCTAATGTCTCGGGGATTCAAAGATGAATCTTGCCTATGTAGCAAATGCGTAGAGACAACATAGTTTGGACTGGGATAAAGATTGACTGATGTGATCGATTGAATTGATCAGATTGACTTTGACTTTTTTTTTGGATTTTTGACACTTTTTGAATGTTTTTGTGTTTTTTCAGGATGCTTTCTGATGTTTAGGATTTTTTCAGGACTTTTTCAGATTTTTAGGATTTTTTTCAAGACTTTTTCGGATTTTTAGAATTTTTTCAGGACTTTTGAAGAGTGCGGGATCATGTGCAGTACCCACTGCAGTTGTGTGATAAAGGTCTTTCCCCAGACAGATCAGGGAATGCCCGAGTTCAATGATATGGAGATAGGTAGACAAAAGGCAAGGATATGCAAGGGATGATGTCGGCCAAATGCTAACCATGGTCGGAATCGACAGGACTTAGGATGAATGTCGTGAATGTGTTAGACTTTTGTCATTATGACAGGTGGATAAAGGTCGATTTGAGTAACAGTAGATGGTGAAGCAATGATTGACTATGAATGGCGCTTGTTTGCCAGGTTTTCACCATGGTACTTATCCAAAGTGCCTGTTTGCCAGGTTTTCACTATTGGATGAATTCATTTCTTTTTACTATTTTTGCCATTTTTTATTTTTTGATTTTTTTTTATGTCACCAAGACGCCTGTTTGCCAGGTTTTCATCAAGGGACAATTTTTTTCTATTTTTCAATTTTTTAATTTTTTTTTGTATTTTGTAGGTTTTTAGCCTAGCTCTCTGATGCTATGTGTAGAACTTTCTCAGATGTAAGCTGTTGATAGGTTTTTTCAGTTGTTCTCCATCAGGTCTAGCCAACTGATAAGCTTTGGAACCAAACGTCATAGTAATGATATAAGGGCCAAGCCAATTAGCCTTAAAATTTCCTAGCTTTTCACGATCTGCCTGATTTCTGGGGTTCTGCATGAGAACCAAGTCACCAATTTCAAACTTTCTCACCATTACTCTTTTGTTATAACTTTGACAGAGATGATTTTGATATGCCTGTAAATGGTTTAAGGCATTTTGTCGCCTTTCTTGTAGCATTTCTAGGTCATGTAGGCGAGTATGTCTGTACTCTTCATCATCAATCATTCCTTTCAAAGAAACACGAAGAGAAGGAATTTTGACCTCGATGGGTAATATGGCCTCAGATCCATAGACCAAGGAAAATGGAGTGGCTCCAATGGGGGTGCGGATGCTGGTACGATAGGCCCATAAAGCAGGATTAAGTTGTAGGTGCCAATCTCGGCCAGCGTCGTTGACGGTCTTCTTCAGAATGCAAAGGATTGTTTTATTGGACGCCTCAGCTTGGCCATTACCTTGTGGGTAGTATGGGGTGGAAAAATGGTGTTGGATGTTGAATCACTCATAGAGTTCACGAACGTCCTGATTTTTGAAAGGATTGCCGTTATCTATGATGATGGATTATGGGACACCATACTGACAAATGATGTAATTTAGGATAAACTTGGATATTTGCTTTCTGGTGATGTATGTGAGAGGGATGGCTTAAATCCACTTAATGAAATAATCAGTGGCGATGATTATGAATTTATGGCCATTAGAAGAGGATGGATGGATCTTACCCATGAGGTCGAGTCCCCATTGTGCGAAAGGCCATGGAGAAGTGATTGGTCTCAATTCCTGTGCAGATGCATGAATCATGTCACTATGCACCTAGAATTTCCGACATGTTCTGACAAATTGAAGAGCATCTTTTTCCAATGTCGACCAGTAGTACCCAAGTCTGGTGACTTTCCTAGTTAAGGTTGGACCACTCGAATGAGATCCACATATACCCTCATGCACTTCCCGTAAATTTGTTTGGGCTTCATCAGTGTCGAGACAACGAAGAAGGGTGTTGTCAAAGCCATGGCGGTATAAGGTGTCACTGACGATGGTATGTCTAGCTGCTTTTTGGATAAAAGATTTTCATTGGTTGTTGGACAGGTTAGGTGGGAGGCTTTGGGATTTAAGATAGTCATATATGTCCTGATACCAAGGTGAACAAGGACCAACAATCTCGCACACCATTTCTGACTCTGGAATATCATATGTAGGCATCAAAAGTTGTTCCACTAAGAATTCAAATTGTGACACATTCTTAGGGATATCTAAGAGAGATCCAATGGTAGCCATTGCATCAACTACTTTATTCTGTGTTCTTGGGATTTGTTCAAATGCAATCATTTTGAAATATGTCAGGAAACTATCCACCATTCTTTTGTAGGGAAGCAACTTCTCATCTTTTGTGTCATAGTCATCATTCACTTGATTGATGACCAATTGAGAATCTTCAAATACGAGTAATGTCTAGATTTTCCATTTTATTGCTATCTTGAGACCTGTGACCAATGCCTCGTATTTTGCAATATTATTTGTACAAGGAAAGGCAATCCGAAATGATTTAGGAATTGAATCCCCTTGTGGTGTGATAAATAATATGCCAGCTCCTGAGCCGTGGTCAGTGTGGGACCCATGAAAGTATAGTTTCCATAGTAGAGTTGGTTCTGCATGAAAGATGGACTCATCAGGAAAATCAGTTATCAATGGATGAGTGTCTTGGATTGGTGCATCTTCCAGTTGATCTGCTATTACTTGACCTTTTATTGCCTTGCACTCCACATATTGTATGTCATACTCGCTTAATATCATGACCCATTTCTTCAAATGACCTATCAATGCTACACGACTCAGGAGATATTTGAATGGGTCAATCTTTGCTACCAAATGTGTTTGTTGGCTCAGCATATAGTGTCTAAGTTTCTGCTCTGCGAAGACAATGGCAAGGCATGCCCTTTCAATGGTTGTGTAGTTAAGCTCATATCCAATTAGTGTTTGATTGATGTAGTATATGGCTCTTTCTTTTTCTTCATGGTCATTTTGCGCCAATAATGCCCCCAGTGCATTTGTTGTTGCAGAGACATATAGGATCAATGGTTTGCCCTCAATAGGTGGCATTAACACTGGTGGTGTTAATAGATATTCTTTAATTTGGTCAAAGGCTATGTTGCATTTATCTGTCCATACAAAAGGATTTCTTTTGCGTAGCAGATATTGGAATGGTTGACACTTGTCTACCAACTTTGTGATGAAGCAGCGAATAGACTACAATCTGCCCTAAAGTGTGCGCAATTCTTTAATTCCTTTTGGTGGAGGCATGTCCAGAATTGATTTTAATTTTTCGGATCAACCTCAATGCCTCATATCGAAACTATGTATCCCAACAACTTACCTGAAGTGATTCCAAAGACACATTTCTTTGGGTTTAATCTAACCTTATAATCTTCAAGCCATCTGAAAATTTTGTCTAAGACTTTGAGATGTTCTTTCCTTGTCAAAGATTTTGCTAATAGGTCATCCACATAATCTTCCATTTGAATATGCATCATGTCATGGAAGATTGTTGTCATAGCCCTCTGCTATGTGGTGCCTGCATTCTTTAGGCCAAAAGGCATGACATTCCAACAATATGTTCCCCAAGGGCAAGTGAATGTTGTTTTATGTTGATCCTTTGTTGCAATTCGGATTTGATTATAGCCTGAGAAACCATCCATGAGAGATAGCATCTCATACCCTGTTGTGGGGTCAACAATCATGTCTATGTTTGGTAAGGGGAAGTCATCCTTTGGGCAAGCCTTATTCAAATCTCTGAAATCCATGCAGATACAAATTTGTCCATTTGGCTTTGTAACAAGAATAATATTGGATATCCAATCAGCATAGTCTATTACCTTATGAACTCAGCATCCAGTAACTTTTTTAGTTCAACCTTGACAATTAATGCAATTTGTGGGTGCATTTTGCGTAACTTTTGTTTGACTAGCCTAATTCCTGGGATTAAAGGAAGATGATGTAGAACCATTTTGGATCAAGACCTAGCATGTCAGCATATGACCATGTGAATTTAACTTTCCTATCTGTGAAGAATTGTTTGAATTCAGGTTTTTCTTCATCTAACAATGATGCATCCAAGAGAATCATTTTGGGATTCTCTGGTGTGGCTATGTTAACTTCTGTTGTGTCCTCTATGAGCATGGCCGATTTTTCCTATGTTACAGGGAGAAAGTCCAATCCTCCATCCTTAGGCACCTTAGAGAGGTTTTCACCTTTGGCTGCATCCTTTGTTTTTACTATTTTACTGCCAGAAGGTGCCTTGCAGTTTTCACCTAAAGGCATTTCTTTTTCTTTTTTCTTTTTTGTATTTTTGTGACTGGAGGATTGCACAATCTCCCCGAAATAAGCTGCACAATCTAGATCAATGGAGAACCTTGTTTTGTGATCCCCCCATGGAATACCATCTCTTAGTCCCATAAATTCTGTAATTGCCTCGTCATTCTTAAATATGTCCATCGTTGGTGCATCTTGTTGGTCCTAGTCAATCAGTTGTGCATAAACAAGAGGGATTCCATCGTCAGTGTTGGTGAAGGATGGGGAGGATGCGGAAAGTGTGTAAATTGATGCCTCAAGTGTAAAGGCAAAGTTATCAATTTCCACTTCCGTGTCTGATGTAATGGATGGTCCATACTCCGAGTCAGATGAATCGAATTCAAAATCATAATATGGGATAAAATTATCAACATCGTGACTAGTGCTTGGCATTTCAGAAGCATGGATAATGGGCTTAGGTAGGTTAGGCTCATGGGTGGGCTCAAGAATGGGGTGGGATGATTCAAGTATTGCTAATGACACCTTGTGTTCTTCTGGGTTCCAAGGAATGTGTACCCATTCCTTATTTTTAGAATGTCGGTCAATAGGGTCAATTTTATATTCTTGTCAAAAGCGTTCTTCAAAGGAAAGTTGGCCAAATTCTAAGAACAGTTCATCAATGTCATAGTCACTGACGGTTTTTTCAGATCCCCATTCCCATTCATTTGAGTTTGTTTTGGTAAGGGATTCTTCTCATGTCTCAACACTTTTTGTAACCATTACAACCTTACTTGAAAGTTCAAGGGTACATTGATTGTCAGTTCTGACTTGGTCAAATCCTAGCCCTATGTATCTTGGTCTTGCCATCATGATGATAGGTTTTCGTCTTCCATTCTTTTTCTTTCCAAGGTCACTTATACCGTCAAAACCTTGGGCTTTGCATATATCATATCCCTTGCCATAGAGATGCAACGGTAGTGGAGATAACTCTATTGGGTCTTTGTAGATCCAGTTATCCATGCCAATAATGACTTCATTACCCATATCGCCCCATCATGTAAAACCACTTTTTGGTGGAACCTTGAAAGTTACTTTGGGCTCAAATGCAAAACATGGTCTACCATAGACTTTAGGTGGCTTCGGTATGTTAGTGATACAGTAAGCCGTGTTCAATTTGAACTCTCCACAACCAAGGTCCTAGATTTGAAGGTCTTTACTTGGAATGGAGACAGATGAAGATGGTGTGGTAGAATGTGATGGAATGGATGATTTCATGAGTGTTGATGGGTCAATATATTTGGATGAGGTGGAAGATGAAGCCTCCCAATTGATGGGTACCTGGTGCTCAGCAGTGGCTCACAGGTTGGTGCAATATTGGAATGGATTGGGATCTCCTGGGATAGTGATCTCAGTTCCATCAAAAGGGAATTTGAGGCATTGGTGGTACGTGGATGGAATGGCCTTTAGAGCATGAATCCATGGGTGACCAAGTAAGATATTGTAGTGTATATCATGATCCAGGACCTGGCATGTTGTATCTATGATAACTGGTTCTACCCGGAGTGGAATTGTAATAACTCCTTTAGAAGCGTGTTCTTCATCATCATATGCCTTGATGATGATGCTTTTGCTAGCATCTACACATGCATCAGAGAAACCAAGAGCTTTGACCAATTTTAGAGAGCAGATGTTCAATCTTGTGCTGCCATCTACTAGGACTCGTCTAACCTTATGCTTATGGACAAAAACCTCAATGTGAAGGGCATCATTGTGTGATGGTTTGGGTGAGGAGTAGTTGCTGTCTGAAAAGGTGATGTGGTGAGGCGAGTTCAGGTATCTAACCATAGTATCAAAGTGGTTGACATCGATATTGGTTGGGATAGATGACTCTTGCAGTACTTTATCTAGGATGGCCTTATGCGTAGGTGAAATATGGAGCAGTTCGAGAATGGATATTTGAGCAAGTTTTTTATTTAACTGCTCAACAATGTTGAACTCTGATTTTGGGTTGGACTGTCTAGCGGCCAGACCAGGTATGGTGACCTTTGGTTGATTGGCAGAAGGAACTGGGATAGTGACCTTGCCTTTACATGTAGTCACATTGCATTCCTGGGCCTTTTTAGTGTTAATGGTATTAACACATTCATTTTCATCAGCAGCGCAAAGATTGTTGATAATAGTACCATTAGGATAACTATATGCAGGATGGGTGGTATTGTAGGCCGGACGAATGTGGTTGGCTTGATTGTTGGTATTCTTTGTGCTAGATGAGGAAGCTTTACCATGATCTTGCAGTGGATTTTTGTGTATGGTATGATCTGCATTAGATGTAAATGATTGACCACCCAACTCAATGGTATGGTTCTCAATGAGGTCTTGCACTAGATTTCGCAGTTGATGACAAGACAAGGCTTTATGCCCTTTGGCACAGTGGTAATCACAAAATGCGTTGTCATCCCACCATGATGGCTTGAATTGATGAGGGTCATATGGTTTTGGCTCTTCCAACATTATGACATTGTTTTGAAGAAGTTTCTTCAAGACAATTTCAATAGGCTCACCCAAAGGGGTGTATGTGCACTTTTGGAATTGTCAGGGTTGATGTAGCTACCTTTGATTAGTTTGCACATGATTGCTTTGGATAGCATTGGCAGTTGGTGTTGGTGTAGTTATAGGTGTGTTTTGATTTTGTACTCCTTTGATTGTGAGTACATGACCTATTGCATTTATGGTTTTTGCATCAACTACACCATCATTTGTGATATACTTGTTCTTAACCCAGTATTTGGTTTTGTCATTTGAGCTACTTGGGTTATTATTGGTGGTGGTGTTTATGGTTTTGCCACCATATTTCAATTCGCCTTTGGCAATCAAGGCTTTCTCAGGTTGAACACCCTTTTCAACAAGGTCAACAAAAGTGGTGCAACAATGGACCTATAATGCATACCTTAGTGGTCCAAGGAGAGTTTGTACAAACATGGTTACTTTCTCCTTTTCAGGTATTTCTATTGGACATCTGCTTGCTAAGGTTCTCCATCTTTGAAAGAATGGAATGAAAGTCTCTCTTGCATCCTCTTGGGTAAGTCTACATAAGGAGGCAATGTCGATGTCTGTGTCAATGTTGTAGGCATAGTTCTCAACAAACTTTTTTGCCAACTCATCCCATGTTTTTATTCCCTTAGGCAAAAGTGAGAACCATTCTAGTGCATGACTTGTGAGACTTCTAGAAAAGAGTCTCATGAGATAGGTTTGCTCATATGCAATGTCCATACAACTAGTAGTGAATTCTCTTATGTGTTCAATGGGTTTTGTTTTACCTTTGTATTTGGGAAAATGAGGTACCACATATCCATGAGGAAAGGGTGGCATATACAAGGTTGTGTCAAATGGATATGGACACAAGTCATGTGAAATGTATGACTTTTTGTTAGATTGTTGCAAGGTCTCCACTTGTGTTTGAAGAGCAGCGAGTTGGAGTGTGAGTGCTTCCACCATGGGATGGTTGGTAGCATCACCCATGTTGGTGATAGGGGCAGCTTGAGTCCCCAACTGTTGTGACAAAATGTGTTGAGTTGGAATGGGTTGTCGGTGGGAAAAATGAGTGTTTTGATTATGCAGTTGTTGGAAATGAGTGTTTCGATGAGGGATGTACTACTGCGTATGGACTTGAGAAGCATAAGTGGGGATGTGATATCCTGCCATGTTGGACTAAATTTGAGAGCCTTGTTGGTTTTGGTTTTGTTTATGTGCAAATGGAGTGAAGGATTGAGGGGCTTGTTGATTTTGAACTTTTTGATGCCCAAATGGAGTGAAGGATTGAGCGCCTTGTTGATTTTGAGCTTGTTGATGCCCAAATGGAGTGAAGGATTGAGTGCCTTATTGATTTTGAGCTTGTTGATGCCCAAATGGAGTGAAGGATTGAGTGACTTGATTGCGTTGACCAAATAAGAGATTGTGGCTTTGAGGAATACTAGTGTTTTGAGTCATAGGAATGTTGGTATTAACCTGTGAGGAGGTGGGTTGGGTGCCTTGTATGAAAACTCTTCATTTATTTCTCCCAAAAGGGTTGGATGAGTTGGTTGCTATGGCACTTGAGGAACCTAATAATAGGTTTGCTGATGTACTCATGGAACTAGATGTAGTTCCAAAGAGGTTTGATGTGGTTGCCCCCATTGTTTGTGAAGGGATGGAAGATGTTTGTTTGGGGATGGATTGTGATGTGGTACTGGTTTGGGAAGATGATTCCCCAATGGATGTTGTGTTGGTTGTGGTGGTAGTGTGACCAAGGGAGGTAGCATTGATGGTGTTGATGAAATTTTGTGAAGAGGCTCCCATGGAAGGATTGTGTGATGTTGGAGTGGGAGAAGTTCTCTAAGAGTGTTAAGATCAAATCACTTTGGTAACTTAGCCCCTTGGTCAAGGAGCATAGCTAGGAATCTAGAAGAGTCATTTAAGACTACTTCTTCTACAAAAGCAGCAACTTCTGTATGTTGGGAAGCAACTTGTATGTCTTCTTCAAAGACGTCCCCATTTCGATCCCGTTGGATAAATGGTTCAAAAAGATGTGATGGAGATGATGGGATATTCATCTCACTAAAAGGATTGATGTTAGAATTTCCCATGTGAAAACAAGGATTGTTCATGGCATTAGGGAATGAATCTATGCTAGTTGTGAACTCAAGAAAGTTAGTGTCTTGTCTAAAGGAATCCATGAGTCTTTTCTTTTTCTATAGTCTAGTTTCAACCATACAAATTTTTTCTCAACTTGGGATGATGGAGAGAATGATCTAAGTATGAGACTATGTTTTTGGTTTCTTTTCGGATTTTTAAAAGATGTTATGAAATGCAAGTAAGACTAAAGGTTATGAATGCAAGTGGTGTGACACTAAATGGAGATGCCAAATGATATGCACTAAATGATCCTAAGATGGACTTACTAGTGAGAGATCTAAAGAGGACAAACTTGGGCAAACAAAGTTTTTGCAATGATTCAATTTGGGAAAACCAATGGACCGTAAGAGGACTATAAATAGGACAAAGTGAAATCTCCACACTAGAGTGTTGAGTGGGAAATAATTCACAAAAGGACGGATAAAGTGACAAAGGTAATTGGGTCCAATGATAACCTACTATTGAATGCAAAGTTTGGACAATGAATGGTAAGAGTCAACTCCTAAAATCTGCAAAAGTGAGTGTTCTAAGGAGATGGTGAAGCTATCAATGCAATCTAATGGACTAGAAAAGGAACCCTATTGTGATCCTAAAATGGTACCTAAAATGCAATGTTTGAGGACAATTGAGCAATTCAAAGTCTGGTTTGGACTGTAACAGTGAAGGAAGACTTTGATTGAATTGAAGACAAGTTGTGGACTTTCAAATTTTTGATAGTGAGGAATTGTTTTCAGTTTTAGCGAATGCATCGTAGCAAATGTGGTACGACAAAGAAAATGTGGCTCATAGAATCGAATGTGGTTTAGAAAGTGTCGATTGTGACACAGTTTAGCGAATGCGGGTTGATGTTTATCAAATGTGGCTCAATGTTCTGATTGCAGTTTGATATAGGCAAATGCGACATTGTGAATTTCAACCGTGGCTCATCAGAGTGAATGTGGCTCAAGATGACACAGTTGCAGTCCATCAGAGCGAATGCAACTCGATGTTTGGCGATTGTGGTTTATCAGAGCGATTGCGTCGCAACAAGAAAATTTAAAAAAAAAACCCGAACACAATTTTGCAATTTTGACAAGTTTTTTGGTTCAGATTTGTGATTTTCAATTTGTTGAAGTCTGTTTAAAAACAGTTGGCAAACATAGAAATTAAGATATTAAGTGTATGTTCAAGCAGACCCACTCTTATAGTCAAATGGTTCATCATAACAATCATAGCCCACAACTTAAAATCACATCGACTCACACAACCATGTCACCCCCTAGAGGGCGCCCATGTTTTTGTCTTTTCTAGGTGCGTACTCAAGGTGATGGAAGTGGATACCAAATCCCCTGAGCAAACAGTCCATGGTGATTATATGGTGAGTGTCCTGGGGTGAGATTCTTCCCTCCCCTTGCACTGTGACTGAAATGATGTTTGGTTACTCGCACGGCTGGCTACTACACTATGGTTCTTAGTAAGTATTTCCGTTCAGTGTGGCAATAGATATACTCCCTCGAGAGACCTCCCAACCTTTAAAAAAAAGGCTTTGGGGATGGTTATCCTTCCTACTACTACCAAGTTGGATTTTCATCAACAACTTGCTTTTGATTAGAGTGGGTTGGAAACCTTGGCTTTAAGTGTTCCCACTTAGGTCGTTCCTCTTGGGTGAGTACTTTTTCCCACAAGAGCAGGCCTTCTAAGGGTTGTAAGAAAACATAAAATGCATAAGTATAAAAAAATGGATAGGTCTAGCTTTTTGATCACCCAGTAAAGGGGAGAGCATATGCCTATTATCCAATCAAACACAAAAAGCAAGTTTGTTCAATTTTAAACCCAAATAAAAAATTTCTATTCTAGGTGAAGATATTGCTTCAGAAAAACATGGTGTTCATTGTTAACCAAAAAGAAAAGTGTGGTGAATACCCTAGGATTGATCAATTCCAATTAAATTAGATGTCTATCCTAGGATTGATAAATTCCAATTAATGTGTCTATCCTAGGGTTAGTTCTTTTTAAATACCAAAAAGGAAAAAAATAATCAATTTCTGGCCGCGGATGCGTCGAATCCAGATTACAACAACTAGAAAAAAAAAAAAGAATTTTCACCAGTTACCTGTGGCTCAGTTTCTGTCAAATGCATCGCGTCTGGTCAAATGCGTCGTTTGAAGGATCGTATGCATTGTGATAGGGTGATTACGTTGCTTGCGATCTCAAATGTGATGTGACAGAGCGATTGCGTCGTTTAGGCCCGCAAATGCGTCATTCCGTACCTTGAACCTGCAAAAAAAAAATGAAGCCATACGAAACCTACAAAAAGACGTGTTAGAAGGTCGGGTTCACCAATGTAATGACGTTATTTTTCCTGCAAACATCAACAAATGATTAGTTGTACCTGCATGTTAATGAAAACATCAAACAATGAAAAGCAAAGGAGAAAACATAAAGAAATGTAAGAACTGGAAAGATCTCACCCATTCCTATGCTCCATGGCTGACTTCCATTGCACCTCCTCAAGCTTTGGAATGATGGATGCCCTCAGATTCGTGAGCACACTCTAAAAAGTCTAGTCCTAACAAAGCTATTGAAGGATTTGTAAAATAAATTAATGTGCAATTAGCCAATTAATCTTAATATGCAAATAGTGATAAAAGCCTGAGATGATGAGAATGCCTATAATCAAAATATCTCAAGCAATGATCCCTCCGAAAATGAGATCAAGATTGTCATTTTATAGAAAATGCAATCTTGAACTGAATGACAAGATGAGAGCTTTAAGGAATGCCCTAGAATCAAAGGTCAAGATTCAATAAGGAAACTCTAAATTAGGGTTAGGGAAAAATACCCATATGTGTGAATAAGATTTAATTAAATGAATTAAATCAAGACTGAATGTGACAGTTGAGATGAAATTTGTAAAAATCAGAAGACAAGAGGATGAGATTTTAGAAAATCAGTAATTTTAGAAATTACTTGATTTGTAGAAGAATAATTCCATTTTGAATTAAATTAATTCAAAATAGGGATTTTGTGAGATAAGAAATAATTGATTTTTGAAATTAATTACTAAATGAAGAATCAATTAAGTATGTGAGGTATTTTTAAATGATTTTGTTTTATTTAAAAATATTGAAGTGTCACATGCCATAATTAAATAATTAAAATAATTATTTAATTTAGAAGCAGTAGTTGATTAATTAAATAAATTAATGAATTTATTTAATCAAGAGAAGATTTAGGAATTAGTGACATATTAAATAGATATATTAAAATATATTAATTTAATAATCGTGAGGACATTAATGATAAGGATTAATTAAATAAATAAGATTTTATTTAATTGCAAGAAGACTTTGATAATTACTGGCATTATTAAATAAATAAATAAGATTTATTTACTTAATAATTATGAAGAATGGGAGATTATAAATTAATTAAATAATTATAAATTATTTAATTAATAGTTGAATGTGGGTTAGAAACATAATTAAAATGTTATAATCATGTTATGCCAAAAGGTGGTAAAATAGTGGTCACAGGCCTAAGTCATTTTTAGGAGTCTACAAGGTCTAGTAGTTTAGAAACTAAATTCAATTTGCTACAGATTCTTTTTTTAGATTTTTTTGAAATAATATAGATAACTTATTCAAATTTTTATGTCAAATTGTCTAACTTTGATTTTTTGTCTTTTTATTGCCACTCAAGGGCCTATTTTTTCCATGATGATCCTGCACATACCCTTCATGCTGCTCCGTATCACTTTTCCTCTATCGAGTTCTGTGTGTGTGATGTGTGGCTTTCGCTAGCCATTTCCCGAGCTGGGCCCATTGCACAGTTAGTTTTTTTCGATGTCACTCACGTGGCTTCCTCTAAGAGATTTTCATTGGGGTGTCCCTCACTCTTTTTCCAGGCTCCGTGTGCCCAATGCATGGCATATTATTATGCGCCAGTTATGTGGGAGTTTTCGTCTGTGTCGTTGGTTTTCTTTTGTTGTCGCATTTTCTTCTTTGATGTCGTGTGTCCTTTGCTACTGCTACATAGCCTTCTTTTCTCTAAGGACAGATTTGCTGGTGCGTTGTTGGTCAATCTTCCTATTCGGTGCTAGCTCGAGGTGATCTAGAACGTCGATGTTTTGCTAGAGCATCTTTCTCAATGTGGCTTTCAGGTGGTGGGTTGTCTTATTTAAGCAGCTCTTCTTCTCTTTTTTTAGGTTATTGTTAGATAGACTAAAAACTTCCTGAGCACTGGGAATAGCCTTTGTAATATTTTGTTGAACTTGAAGTTTGCAAACTGTGCCAATCAATTCTGCCTTTTCTATTTTTCATGCATTTGATAAGATATTTAGACTATGCTTTTATTTTCCTATAGCATATCAATTCCTATTCTTCAGCTTTTGTAATCTTCTACAACTTAATAAATATAGATCATGTTTGACTCTTTTGTGTTGGCCGCAGTTGTATAAGATTATGATATGCAATTAAAGGATATTCTTATGTTTTGAAGTGCTTCTAGATAATTTATTTGATAGAAAATAGTTTATTGTTTGACCCTTTGCTTTCGACACTATGCTCGAGTGATTTCATTCATGATTTTGGTGCATCGCCTTTAGTATAGATTTTAATATTTCTTGTTATCTTTCTAACATTTTACCTCCCCCACTATAAAACTAAGATCCGGCTTTGATAAAATCCAAAGGTCACTTAGCTAAGCGCACAATGTCCCCCAGTAGCTAATTTTCCCATAAGACTATCACCCCTTGCAAAATCTTGTGTCAACAATGTCCAAAGCCAAGATTCTAGGTCTTATGACTATCTAGAATACTTGTCTAAAGCCACTAATACCCCACTTGTTACCATTAAGAATAACAATGGTTCCATTAACTTCAAGCATTATTCTCTACTCATGCATATGATATTATATAAAGGTCAGGTGATGGGAGTATGGGGAGAGGAGTTAAGAATCAAAGACCTAGATAGTGATGAAAACTATAGACCATTTCAGATGTGGACATCCATATGGGATAGTAGATTTGGGAGATCTCGTTGTTTGTATTTTCAAGAATATTTTTTCAAACGCCTATATAAGTTGATTGGCCATAAATTTGATTACAATGTATCCTCAGAGATACCAATATTTCTCAAGCCAAAGGATAAGAAGCTTGAGGGAAACATAAACCATAATTGGGGGATTGGTATGCATTTGAAGATTGTATTGTGATCAGAGTATATGGATTTGAGGCAACTCCATTCTTATTGCCTAAAACTATACCTGACAGGGTTGCATACCTTGAGATTGTAAGGAAATTAGCCCATTTAGCCTTCATGCACCTCAAAATCTATGGATGGAAAACTTTCATTCCTTCTACTTTGTGTTTTGGTGACTTTACCATCATTAGATTATTATCGATTGCCATTGGGAAATAAGAGGGAGAAATTTGACCCAGAGCACTTCATTTATGATGTCAAGATCTCATAGAGATTGAAGAGATATGAACATGCATTCTTTATAGATGATTTCATTAGGAATTGTGATAAAGCTTAAGTGATGATGAGGAAGCTTGCATACAATAGGATAATTATGGTCGAAGCTTGGAGGAGAGGTAATAATCCATTGTATACAAAATATTTTCATGAAATACAAGATCCTATAGAGAGGGTTGAACAACTAATCTTTCATGAAGAAGAATTGACTAAGGATGTAACTCTCATAGCTTTTGAAAGAAGAAGAGATATTGGTTCTAGGAGACAAGTTGAGAATGTAGTTCCTTTAAGCCATTTATCACCACAGTCTAGTCCAAAGGTAAGCTTCTCAAATGACACTCCTATTATTATTGAAGATTATGTTGAGGAAGAGAAAGAGGTTACATAGATCACCATCCCCACTGTTCCCCAGTATGAAGAGCCACTAGAGATGAATGTGATCACATTTGAAGCTTCTAATGAGTTGTCTAATGATGTGAGACATCGGGCTAGCTAGGAATTCATTGAAGATGATGTATTTGTTTAAACCGTTGAATTTAAAGATTTCATTTATGAGTACAAAGGAAATATTATAAGACAAAAGCTAAAGGAAATCAACCTTGAGAAATAAGCGGATGCCCTTAAAGAAATCCAATCTGAGGTTGATAAATAAATGGATGACATCATTCTTGAAAAAGGAAGAGAATTACTACAAGAGGTTGGGGTCATGCTTCTTCTAGGGTGGGACATCATCTCAACCATTTTGTTTGATAGTTTCTTGAAGAAAAAGAACAAAGCCTTACAATTGACAGATGAGGCCAACAATAAGATATACACTAGATCAAGGTATAACCCTAATAACACTACTTTGTTGATGCATGCCCTTTACCCACTACGGAAGATGCCTTCCCTTATCAATAATCATGATCAAATTTTTGTTCAACTTCTAGTATAGAGAGTAGGTGATATAAAACCTATGTAAAATTCTAATCTAAATGTGAATGTGGCCAAATTTACCAAAGCTCAAATTCAGAAATTGGTTAGAATTAAGAAAGGGCTGCCTAATGAAAATGAGAGGTTGAAAAAATAAGTGATCAACTAAAGAGATATGTTACCTTCCTCTTTAGGGACTTACTCACCTTTGACTGAATGTGAAAGGAAAGTACTTGAAGCAATGTTTGAGACCATATATTGGATTTAAAAAAATATGAAATAGTCTAGAAAGGGAAAGATGAATTAAAGAAAAAACTAAAAACCACTATGTTCGAAATGGCATTTGAACTAGTGTGTAAGAGGTTTGATGATATGATTAAATTTGTCGATAAAGTATGGGTTATCCATGATAATACATGTGTATCTTTACAAGAACACAATAGGTTTTTTAAAAGAATGAAAGAGGTGGAATTGTAGATAAAGGTGAAGTGTAATGCCCCATCATGGAACCCAAAGACCAACACATAATGCAACATAATAACTGAATAATTTTTTTAAAAAAATCATTCAGTAACACGTGAAAAAGTAACCTATACATGATCATTCATAGGGTTCCACAACAACGCTACTAAACAAACACTAGAAGAATAACACATCATAAAACCATATACACGAAACATAAGAATATGTCATATCACCGATTACATTATCATAAAGAGGTTTAATTACAAGATTAAGTTACACCAAATGAGATTGTGACAAATCTCAATACATCCAAAATCATAATACAATAAATTGTCATATAATCATCATGAGTGAATAAAATATAGATGATGAAAAAGTACAACTATCTATCTTGTTCACTAGCACACTCAACATCCAACTCCATGAACAAAGTGAATCGAGGAACCTATCAAGAAAAATCTTGTCTCAAGCTGCATGAATTACAAGGGGACCCAATGGAGGATAGAGCATGTTCCTCTCAACCATTTGGTACTCGAAATCCCACCCCCGTGCTAGGATATAGTATCAGGTCCACAAGTCAAACAAACATAAAAGAAGGTAGAACATATCACATGGCTGACATACACATGTCTACACAACAACATCAAAACCATATGACAACAAACAAACTCCTAGAGAAAACAGTACAACTAAAGGTGCCTAAACACATGAGACCACAAAATATGTATAAGGATTAGAGTGTCATCACATAGTTATTTTAGGTTACCCTGGTGAATCTTCCTAGATTATTGGTCATCATCCTGAGTTACCCTGGAAATCTCTACCGATTCTCGGCCCCTAAATGAACTCATGTGGAATCGAAACACTTTTCCAGAGGAAAAAGTGAACAACTATGCCATTCCAGGCCATCTCAAGCTAACCTTAACCTAAACAAGCATTAAGGTTTAATGCGAGGCAATACAATTATCTAAGTTATTAATTGAATACTACCCAACCCCTAATACTTTAAGTGTAAGGTTTTCTCTCGATTTATTACTCTCGATAGGTTACCTTGGTAACCGCTTTAGGGTTCTAACCCCTAACAAAAGCCACTCCTCCTATATGCAAAACATACTTAGTAACAATAACAAAGATAACCAACATGCGCACAAAACAAAACCTTGAATATACCCATCATAATCATGATGATACCATATAACATTTCAAATACCTCAATAAGAAAATACATTGTGCATGGAAAAATCCAAAATCAAGTTGTGCAAAGAATGACAATAAACAAGTATCCTATGCTTTTCAATACAAATAACTATCATAAGCCTCTGGAAGTTAGAAAAAACATAACAACCCAATAGTGCTCTTTGGAAATCATAGACAAATACATATATGATTTTCAAGCATAATTGTCTTTCACTACATCATAAATATAATGTTTAATCATGATAATACTTGACAAAATAAAATGTTTAAATTATTATTTTCCAACATAATTGCCATTCCATTCACTGTGAACTCACTGCTCATAAAGATAATATAATAACATAGCAATAAGTTTAATCTATTGTTTCTAAATAAACATAATCATCCCATAATCATTCTTAAATAAGAATGAAGCAAAATCAATATTTAAATAATGTTTAATTAATTCTATTATATATATTTATATATATACATTAGCATAACCATAACAAAATTATAGCTTTCAGTTATAGATGGAATATTTACAAAAGATGTTGTAAGAACATGTAAATTAAACTTCAAAAAAAGTTTATAAATATACATATATACATTTCTATCGGTTTATATTAAACAAAAACCTCTAAGTTCTGAGCGATGATGATAACTATAAACTATAGTGGCATCCAAGTCAACTATAGGTTCAAATCAATGTTACAAACAATGAAGTGCCAAATCATCAATACTTTAATAACATTCTGCAACTTTAAATAAAGATAGTAATCTCATCCAAATAGTATTGCACAAGACACCATTAACATTATTGCCTATCTTCAACATGGGTGATATCGCCCAGATTTGCATGTAATTAAAATAAACAAGGGACGATTGTGCATGTAAGTTAAAATATTTTCTAAACCAAACCTTGACAGTAAGAAAGCTAAAACAACAGGCATAAATGATGAAATCTACAAAATTTGGCCAAAGATTATTACATTGGCTAAAGAGGTAATTCGATAATTTCTAGAAAAGATCAAAGACAAAAGTATAAATTAAACCAACAAACTTGTTTCCATATTTCATTTCAAAATCTAAATCTAATAGTACATGTGTTGAATGGATCAGAACCTTCCGTTACATGCAATGAGACGTGGCTTCGGAAGAAGAACAGGAGTTAGCACTCAAATAGAGAGCTCATTTAAATAGCCGCTTCACAAAAGTCACCAAAAACCAGAAAAAAGATAAACTCCTACATGCATGGCTTTATAGCTTTCTAAATGAATTAAGATTTGATAAATTAATGACAAACCAAGAACCCTTAACAAAAATGAACTGCAATATTCAAGGAAGGTTTAGAAATTCAAAATAACATTGTAGAGAGATGATTTGATACGGTTTCTCATAGAGAAATGAATTTCCATTCATTACAAGTAGAAACTAAATCAACTAATGAAGAGACAATTAATAGGAAGTGGTGTAAGATCTATATGCATACAGTGAAAAGAGAGATCTGGTATCCCCAATAACCACCCAATCTGGTTATAAAAAGAAGGCTTGACACAAAACAACAATGATATAAATTTATCCCAAATTGGCATACTCAATATTGAGAGGAACGAAATAGATCAAGTGGTGTGCAGGCCTGAAGAGGATAGTCTGAACGTATTACATAAACTAAAATCAATTTCTATAGCCTACAACTCATAAATCAGTTGTTAAAGAAAAGAATCAAACAATCATTGAAGGGGAGAGATTAAATCTTACAAACAATCTTCAATAATGAAAGAGTCAAAATACTAATGTTGAATTTTCGATTGCCTACATATAATACTATTAAGTTTTTCATTGTAGATTTGTCTTCTCTAAAATATTTCTTCCATTCATCAAAACTAATCATCTATTGTTTGTGTAGGTTATACAACATTCAGGTTCAACATGAAGTAAATCAAATCCAATGACATCATTTAAAAGTTTTGAATTCAAATAAAAAATAAAATAAAAAATATAGAAGAAAATCTGGTGCACTTCCTCGAATTTCGATGAAGGGTGAAGAAAAAATAAAAAATATTGAACATGGTATCTTTTCCAACATGAGAAAAGCCTTAGAATTCTCAATCTTCAATATTTATCCAACAAAAAACACAAAAAAACAAAAATCCTTTTTCCCCAAAAACTGCCAAGAATCAAACTTTTCAGAGAAAACCAATTGTCGTGCACACAATTGTCTATCCTTCCTTTAATAAATTTTCAATTAAATTTCATTCACCAAACTTAACTATCAGTTTGCATGCCATCAAAATTGAATGGATAGTTAAAACTATTTAATTGTACAAGTTAACAATCTTCTGACAATAAGTTCAAATTTTCAAATATTTTTCTTAATCTATTGAAAACAACTCTTTTAAAAATATCTATTTTAAAAGTATTTGAGTTTTCACAATCAATAAAAAATTACATTTAATTAACATTAAATTAATATTCTATTTTAATAATTGTAATTAATTAATTATTTTTAAACATTTAATCAAACCTTTATAGAACAATAATTAACTTTAATTATAAAGTAATCTAAACATAATAATTTTAATCTATTATTGAAATTACAATACAATAAAATCAAATAATTATAAATAAACCATTTAACTAATTTAAACAAGTCAATCTCCAACATGATGAAACTAGAAACGACATGATGGAACAAATGGAAACCAAAACAAGTAACAATCAGGTACTCGTTCTATCAAGAATGATGGATTAAGAGAGAGGAATTGACACTATCTCCAACCAACATATTTCCATTGGGTCTTGGCATGCTCAGACTAGATGAAGTAGGTGGAGTTGATGCCTATACCTATAAACTGCATAAAATGACACTTGTCAAACATATCAACATATATCGACAAACACACCATGAAGGAGAGTCACAACATAGAAGGGTACTCAAGAGTGAGTAATGATACATTGTATCCTTCACTAAGACTAGCTTGCATAATTATATATTAAACATCAATTACATTATGATAACTCCATTAAAACTCAGAAACGACATAAACCATAAGACACATGTGTCTATCATAATGTCATCACATGGACATAACCAGATGATCATGATGTCAAAAGTATCATCAAAAAGGTATAAATACTAACATAACATCAACATCATAACTAAAATAATGTAATATAGTATCCAAAGAAACTAAATGACTAAAAAATGGTCATAAACAAATTGAAACAAAAGTATCAACTGGAGGGACACTACATACTCTCCCCCATGATAAAGCTTACTACTGGAAGCCTACAAAAAAGAGAGGATAAAGCTCCCTCTTGCATGCTGCATCCTCTCAAGTAGTTGATGCCTTTTCACTAGAATCCCACTGTACCCTCACCTAATCAATGTCTCAACCCTTGAGGGTGAGCCTCCTGCACTGAAGAATGCCCACGAGCTCCAAAGCTAGCTGCCCATCCTCTACCTGTAATGCATTCCAATCAAGTTCATGTGAAATATCAAGATGATAAAGCCTAAGAATAGATACATGGAATACATCATGAATGCACGACAAAATGGGTGGTAAAACAAGATGGTACACTACAGGACCAATCCTCTCCATAATCTCGAACATTCCAATGAAATGAGGCACAAGTTTAGAGCCTTTTCCATAATAGATTGGACTCTTCCACAGACGCACCAAAAGAAATACCCTATTGCCTTGTTCAACTAAAAACTAATGATTCAATCAATGAGCATCGATATACTTCTTCTACCTGTCCTATGCTACCACCAAGTGCTCTTTGATATGATCAACCTATTGCTCCATATCTAGAAGCATCTCAGGTCCAAGTAGAACTCTATAAGTTGATCCCAACTCAATGGAGTCTGAAAAGGACATCCATACAATGCCTAAAAAGGAGGCATACCTATGGAACTATGATACCCATTATTATAGGTGAACTCCACCAAGTAGAGATAATCTTCCCAACATGTTTTTTTGTCCATAACATGCATCTTGAGCATATCCTCAAGAATCTAATTGACCCTCTTGATCTGTCTGTCGGTCTCTAGGTGATAAGCTGAACTGAAGTTCAACTGAGTACCTAAGGCATGCTACCAAGATTTCCATAATGTTGATGTAAATATAGGATCTCTATCTGAAATCATTCTATGTGGAATTTCATGCAACCAAAAAATATCCTCCATGAATATCTTTGACATAGATGAGGCATTATAGGATGAACGAACCAGAGAGAAATGTGCTACCTTAGTCAACCTGTCAATAGTAACCATGATAGCATCGTGTTGTCGAAATGATATAGGCAACCCAACAGTGAAATATATCGATATGATATCCTACTTCCATTTAGGAACAAGATGTGAATACAATAGTCCTATGGGATGTTGGTGACCAGCCTTAACTCTCTAACACTCAAGACATCTTGAAACAAAATTAGTGATTTCACACTTCATCCCAGGCCAAAATTACAACTGTCAAAGATCCACATGCATCTTCTTGACACCATGATGATCTGAATAAGGTGCTTGATGTGCCTCTGACATAATCAAAGTACAAATATTGTCTGGAAGTGGCACATAGATAGGACCCAAATGTCACAAAAAACCATCAAACTCAAGAGTATATCCTATGAATCTAATCTCCAAGGGTCTATCTAATCCCAACTCCATCTTCACCTCCTGATACAGTCTGTCTATAGGAAGTGATGCTAAAATATAACTCCTCAAATCAACTAAGAGCATTGGCCACTATGTTCTCCTTCCCCTAGATAAATTTCACCTCAAATTCATATTCACATAAGAACTCCATGAACCATCTCTACCTAACATTTAGATTAGGTTGTGTGAAAATGTATTGTAGACTATGGTGATCACTATGAAGTTCAAAACAATGACCCAACAAGAAATGTCTCCACCAAACAAGAGCATGAACAACTACAGCTAACTCCAAATCATGAGTAAGATAGTTCAATTTACAATTCTTGAGTTTGCAAGACTCATAAGCGATCATACGACCTTCCTACATCAGAATGGATCCTAATCCCTCCAAAGATGCATCAATGCAAACAAAAAAGTCTTAGTAGGATCAAGAACAACTAAGATAGGCACACTCGTCAACTTTTCCTTGAGTGTCTAAAAAGCCAACTGACACTGATCTGACCAAATGAATTTCTTCCCTTTCCTCTAAACAGAAGTAATAGGATGAGAAATCCTAGAAAACCCCTGAACAAATTTTTTGTAATACCTGACAAGACCCATAAAACTGCGAACCTTTGGTACATTGGTAGGCGTAGGCCAATCAATGATGGCTTGGATCTTCAAAGGATCCACTACAATACCCTCTCCAGAGATAACATGACCAAGGTATTTCACCTCAGTCTAGAAGAACTCACACTTTGAGAAATTCACAAACAACAAATTTTATCTTAAGCACTGCAATACCTGTCTCATATGCTCTTTGTGCTCCTTCATATCTCTCTAATAGATCAAAATATCATCGAGAAACATGAGAACAAATTGATCAAGGTATGTGCGAAAGACACTACTCATCAAACTCATAAAAATGGATGGTGCATTTGTTAACCCGAATGGTACCAGTGTAAACTCATAGTGCATGTAATGAGTTCGAAATGTCATTTTATGAATGTCTGCTTTTGAAATGTGCAACTAATGGTAACCCAATTTCAGATCAATTTTAGAAAACACATTAGCTCCCTTGATCTGATAAAAGAGATCATCGATTCTAGGCAAAGAATGTCAATTCTTAACCGTCGATTTGCTTAATTAACAATAATCAACGCATAATCTGAGATATCCGTCCTTCTTCTTCATGAAAATGATAGGTTCTCCCCAAGGAGAAACACTCAGATAAATAAAACTCTTAGCCAAAAGCTCCTCCAACTACAAACAAAGCTCTTCTAGTTCCTATGTGGTCATTCTATATGGAGGCCGAGATAGAGGCTCTACTCCAAGAACTAGATCGATTATGAAATATATGTCATGTTTCAGTGGCATACCTAGAATATCATTGGGAAATACATCTATCAATTCCCCAAGAATAGGGTAATCATCAAGATATACCTCTTGACTCTCCCCTACCTCCAATTCATTAAATTTTTATGCAAACAACTGACAACCCTTTCACATACATATCCTTACTTTCCTAGCAGATATAATCTACAAGGAGATGGGTCTCGACACACCAACTATCTCAACTTCTACACCAGAATCATCTAAGCAACTTACAGTCTTCCATCGACAATTAGTCACTGCACTATGGGATTCCAATCAGTCCATACCCAACACAATGTCATAAGAAACAAGAGGTGTAACCTGAAGTTCTACTGAGGTAGATAGCCATCTAGTCCTAAATCCACAATTATGGACAAGATATTCTACTACTACCTTCACCCCAGAAACCAATTCTACCTACCACCTAATGCCTTGCTTTACTTCCATGAGTCCACATCGCTCAACAATAGATGGAGAAATAAATGAATCAGATGCTCTAAAATAAAAAGGATAGAAACATTAATACCCTATAACTGACCTGAAGCCTCAACCACAGTATTCTGATGATCTTCTTGATGAGTATCCACCATAGCAAAAACTTTGTGAGAACGACCTACATCTCCAACTGTCAGCTTTGAAGTTGTGGGTTGCTGACCAAACCCTGATGTACCTCTCATTGGACACTGCCTCACGATGTGACCCTACTGACCACATGAGAAGTATCCAGTTCCTCTAGCAAAACCTCTACCTCTCGAAGGTGCATTCAACTACTAGAAAATGCCTCTAGTAACCGTAGACTATGCACTCTATGCTGGCTAATCCTGATGGTTGCGCTTATTATGCCACCAATTATGGTTCTTCCCAGACTGTGAACCATTACTCAACTGAAATTGGGAACTTGTATTCTTCGATGGGTAAAGTTATTTCTAATACTGACCACCCTTAGCGGGTGCCTATTGGTTTTGAGAGGAATAAACTAACTGATTCAGTCCACCATGTGGACCAAAACCTGCAGTAGGTGCACTACCTATCTGAACACATGTATGTCCACCCAAAGCTATATAAATATTCTCCTCCACAATTTTTGCCTTATCCACAACTACCTCCATCATCTTCAACTCAAAGACTTGGAATCCTCCACTGATACAGGCGTTCAAGTCCTTGATGAAGTCTTGTACCAACATAGCCTCATTGTCCACAATCTCAGCATATTGTTTGGGCTTGTAGAACCTACACTCAAACTGCTCAACTGACATAGCCATCTGACACAGATCATGCAACTCGTCTACATGACACTATCTCCAATGCCCTGATATGAAATGTTCTTTGAAATGCTCCAAGAACATATCCCATGATACTAAACCAATCTCCAAGTGAATCTTCTGCTCCTCCAATTGCCACCATGTAGAGGCAAAGCCTCTCAGATGCATAATGGCACATCTAGCTCTTATGTTGCTACCATATAGATGCATAGGAAAACACCATCCAAAATATAATAACCAAGTTTCCGCTTCCAAACCAACATTAGTACCATCAAATGTGGGAGGGTGTGCCCTCAACAAATCTCTCATATGACTTGTAATGACACCCTACTCCATAGTCTCAACAACCCTCCTAGGTGATCTATCACATTCTCTATCCACTTCTTGTTTAGTCTCCCATCTAGGACCAAGATGAGCAAGAACCTACTCAAGTAAAGGATGCAACAGAGCTCCCGTTGAACCCAAATAAATCGGATTTTGTTCATCATTCACCTGATTAATCTAAGGATCTGATTACTCTACATGCTCACTCTCATGAGAAATCTGAGGGGGAGTATCCTAGCAATTAGCCACATGGCCACCACTTGGGCCTTGTCCATGACCCCTACCATGACATCTAGGAATGGTCCTACAAAAAAATAAAGATGAGCCTTAGTTTCAAGAAATAAAGACAATAATAAAACACACACTACAGAGTCTAACATCTAGGACAACCTAATGGGTTCAAAAAAACCAGAGTACCCAATGTTAG
Source organism: Sequoiadendron giganteum (assembly GCA_007115665.2). Taxonomy (NCBI): domain Eukaryota; kingdom Viridiplantae; phylum Streptophyta; class Pinopsida; order Cupressales; family Cupressaceae; genus Sequoiadendron; species Sequoiadendron giganteum. Next base: position 50,013,399 of record CM021105.1, on the reverse strand, counting down.
AACCTTGTGCTTTGATACCAAGCTATAACGCCCCATCATGGAACCTAGCAAACAACACATAATGCAACATAATAACTGAATGATTAAAAAAAAAACATTCAGTAACAAATGTGACTAAGTAACCTATACATGATAGTTCACAGGGTTCCACAACAATGCTACTAAACAAACACTAGAAGAATAACACATCATAAAACCATATACATGAAACATAATAATATGTCATATCATCGATTACATTATCATAAAGAGGTTTAATTACAAGCTCAAGTTACATCAAACTAGATTGTGACAAATCTCGATACATCCAAAATCATAATACAATAAAGTTTCATATAATCATCATGAGTGAATACAATATAGATGATGAACAAGTACAACTATCTATCTCGTGCACTAGCATGCTCAGCATCCAACTCCATGAACAAAGTGAATCCAAGAACCTGACAAGAACAATATTGTCTCGAGCTACATTACCTACAAGGGGACCGAATGGAGGATAGAGCACGATCCTCCCAACCATGTGGTACTCAAGAGACTACCCCCGTGCTAGGAGATAGTATTAGGTCCACAAGTCAAACAAACATAAAAGAAGGTAGAACATAACATCGCATGGCTGGCATACACATGTCTACACAATGACATCAAAACCATATGACAACAAAAAAACTCCAAGAGACAACAACAAAACTAAAGGTGACTCAACATATGACACTAAAAAATATGTATAAGGATTAGAGTGTCATCAGATAGTTGTTTTAGGTTATTAGGTATGTGCAAGATCATCATGGAAAAAATAGGCCCTTAAGTGGCGATGAAAATTTAGAAAATCAAAGTTAGGCAACTTGATGTAAAATTTGAATAAGTTATCTATATTATTTCAAAAATATGTAAGAATAGAATCTATAGAAAATTGAATGTAGATTCTAAACTACTAGGTTTTTTTTTTTTAAATCTGTTTTCTTGAAAATTTGAAATTTCAATGGAATAGTACTTAAATTTCAGGGAAAAAATAAGAAGTGGGTGTATGTCTGACCACCCTAACCACAATAAAATTATAATTTTTTTCTATAAGATTTTAGATATAAGTAGAGGACTCATGTCCCAATGTGATGCATATTATTTTGTAATTTGTTTCCAAGTAAATAATTAATTATGATTTTTTTATTACAACTTTTAAAAAATATAAAAAACTTGTATGTATAACCACCTTAACTTGGTCAAAACTTCATGAAATTCATTTTCTTTTTTAATCCTATAGTATGTGAAGCATGTAATGTGACACATTTTTCGAATTCAAAAAATGTGATACCATTGGAAAGCTATAGATTTTTTTCAATCAACCTATCAATCATGAATTTAGTCATAATTCAAATATTAAATGAATAATAATTATTTATTAAATTCAAAGTAAAAAATAATTTATATTGGTGGAAAGCTAAGAAAATCTTTTAAAAACCCTTTTCATTTCATCAATTTTAGGTAAAAAAAAAGTCGTCAGCCACATGGGCCATCATATCACTTACATATCACCACTTTTTGGCCTATCATGATCCTCCACATACAATACCCTGGTGAATATTCCTAGATTACCGACCCTCATCCTGAGTTACCTTAGTAATCTCTATTGATTCCCAACCCCTAAACAAACTCATTTGGAACCAAAACACTTTTCCAGAGGACAAAGTGAATGACTATGCCATTCCAAGCCATCTCAACCTACCCTTAACCTAAAGAAGCATTAAGGTATAAGGTGAGGCAATACAATTATCCGAGTTATTAAGTGAATACTACCCAACCCCTAATACTTTGAGTTTAAGGTTTTCACTTGATTTACTACTCTCGATAGGTTACCCTGGTAACCTCTTTAGGGTTCCAAACCCTAATGAAAGCCGCTTCTATATACAAAACATACTTACTAACAATAACAAGGATAACCAACATGCATGCAAAAAAAACCTTTTATATACCCATCATAATCATGACGATACCATATAACATTTCAAATACCTCAATAAGAAAATGCATCGTTCATGGCAAACTCCAAAATCAAGTCATGCAAACAACAACGATAAACAGGCATCCTATGCTTTTCAATACAAATAACTAGCATAAGTCTCTATAAGTTACTAAAACCACAAAAACCCAAAAGTGATCTTTTGAAATCATATACAAATACATATATGGTTTTCAAGCATAATTTTCTTTCAATGCATCATGAATATAACATTTAATCATGATAATACTTGACAAAATAAAATTTCTAAACTATTATTTTCCAAGATAATTGCCATTCCATTCACTATGAACTCATTATTCATAAAGATAATAAAATAACATTACAATAAGTTTAATCTATTGTTTATAAATAAACATAATCATCCCATAATCATTCTTAAATAAGAATGAAACAAACTCAATATTTAAATACTATTTAATTAATTCTATTATATATATATATATATATATATATACATTAGCATACCTCTAAGTTTTGAGCGATGATGATAACTATAAACTATAGTGACAACCAAGTCAACTATAGGTTCAAATCATCAATATTTTAACATTCTACAACTTCAAATAAAGATAGTAATTGCATTCAAATAGTATTGCACAAGACAACATTAACATTATTGCCTGTATTCAGCATGGGTGATATCCCCCATATTTGCATGTAATTAAAATAAACAATGGACGATTGTGCATGCAAGTTAAAAGGTTGTCTAAACCAAACCTTGATAGTAAGAAATGTAAAACAATAGGTATAAAAGATGAAATCTACAAAATTTGGCCAAAGATTATTACATCAGCTAAAGAGGTAATTTGATAATTGCTAAAAGATCAAAGACAAAAGTATAAATTAAAGCAACAAACTTGCTTCCATCTTTTGTTTTAGAATCTAAATCAGCTATTACATGCATTGAATATATCAGAACCATCCATTACATGCATTGAGATTTGGCTTAGGAAGAAGAACAAGAGTTAGCACTCAAATAGAGATTTCATTCTAACAGTCGCTTCACAAAACTCACCAAAAACTATAAAAAAGATAAACTCTTGCATGTGCGGCTATATCGCTTTCTAAATGAATCAAGATCTGATAAATTAATGACAAACCAAGAACCCTTAACGGAAAAAAAGTGCAATATTCAAGGAAAGTTTAGAAATACAAAATAACATTGTAGAGAGATGATTTGATACAGTTGCTCATAGAGAAATGAATTTCCATTCATTACAAGTAGAAACTAAATAGAGTAATGAAGAGACAATTAAGAGGCAGCAATGTAAGATCTATATGCATATAGTGGAAAGAGAGAACTAGCATCCCTAATAACCACCCAATCTGGTTATAAAAAGAAGGCTTGACACAAAACAATAATGATATAAATTTATCCTGAATTGTCATACCCAATATTGAGAGGAACGAAATAGATCAAGTGGTGTGGAGGCCTGAAGAGGATAGGATGAATGTATTACATAAACTAAAATCAATTTCTATAGCCTACAACTCATAAATCAGTTGTTAAATAAAAACATCAAACAATCATTGAAGGATAGAGATTAAATCTTATAAACAATCTTCAATAATGAAAGATTCAAAATACTAATGCTGAATTTCCGATTGCCTAAATATAATATTATTAATTTTTTAATTATAGATTTCTCTTCCCTAAAATCTTTCTTCCATTCATAAAAACTAACCATTAATGTTTTCATTTTCTATTATTTGTGCAAGTTATAGAATATTTAGGTTCAACATGAAGTAAATCAAATCCAATGACATCACTTAATAGTTTTTAAATCAAAACAAAACAAAATAAAAATATAGAAGAAAAATTGGTGCACTTCCTCAAATTTTGATGAAGGGTGAAGCCAAAACACATAAGTTTGGACATGGTATCTTTTCCAACGCGAGAAAAGCCTCATAATTCTCAATCTTTAATATTTATCCAACCAAAAACACAGGAAAACAAAAATCTTTTTTCCCCAAAAATTGGGTCGGGAATCAAACTTTTCAAAGAAAACCAATTTTCGTGCACACAATTGTCTATCCTTCCTTTAATTAAATTTCAATTAAATTTCATTCACCAAAATTAATTGGTAGTCTACATGCCATCAAAATTAAACGAACAATTAAAACTATCTAATTGTACAAGTTAACAATCTTCTAACAATAAGTTCAAATTTTTAGATATTTTGCTTACTCTATTGAAAACAACTCTTTTAAAAATAACTATTTTAAAATAATTTGAGTTTGAAAAATCAATAAAAAATTAAATTTAATTAACATTAAATTAATATTGTATTTTAATAATTTTAATTAATTAATTATTTTTAAACATTAAATCAAACCTTTATAGAACAATAATTAACTTTAATTATAAAGTAATGTAAACATAATCATTTTAATCTATTATTGAAATTACAATACAATAAAATAAAATACTTATAAATAAATCATTTAACTAATTTAAACAAGTCAATCTCCTAACATGACGAAACTACAAAAGACATGACAGAATAGACGACAACCAAAATGGGTAACAATTGGGTACTCATTCTATCAAGAATGATGGCTTAAGAGAGAAGACCTAACACTATCTCTGATCAACATATTCCATTGGGTATTGGAACGCTCAGACCTGACGAAGCAGGTGGAGTCGATGCCTGTACTTGCAAATTGCATAAAATGATACTTTTCAAATATATCAGCATATATTGACAAACACACTGTGAAGGAGAGTCGTAGCGTAGTAGGGTACTCACGAATGAGTAATGCTACACTGTCTCCCTCACCAAGACTAACTTGTATCATTATATTATAAACATCAATTACATCATGATAACCCCATTAAAACTTGGAAATAGCATAAACCATAACACACACGTGTCTATCATAATGTCATCACATGAACATAACCAGATGATCATGATGTCAAAAGTATCATCAACAAAGTATAAATACTAACATAACATCAATGTCATAACTGAAAGAATGTAATATAGTATCCAGAGGAACTAAACGACTAACAAATGGTCATAAACAAACTGAAAGAAAAGTATCAATTGGAGGGACACTACATGAAGAAAGGTGACAATAAAAGTGTACTTCAAGAGTATCAAGAGCTTATGAATGCATATGATAGCTTCCATAACGTACTCACACAAGAATTGAGTGACTTCAGTTAGTCTCTAAGAATGGCTCTATCAAAGTTTTTCGAGGAAGTAGACTTTAAAGACCAAAATGTATGGAAGGAAGAGATAGTTCAGTATCTATCGATGGCCCTTGATGCAATTAACGATGAAAATAAGGTGTTCGAATAAAAACATGTACAACTAGGATGGATATTTGAACTTGAATATGAAATGAAAGAAATCATACATAATGCAGATACATATGCAAATATAGGATATGTTGAACATCTGTTGAAGGTTAACTTATTCATCGTACGAGCTAAGGAGTGATAGGATATCAAAGTTTGATAGTAATGGGTGCATCATCATGGAGCATGAGCCTTGAATAGGTCTTAGATGATCACAGGTGCTTGTTGGGGAATAAAATATCACGATGCATCCACTAACAAACTATTACAGTTTTTGTGTTTATGTTAATCAAGTTTTGGTTATCAATCAATGCAACTGTTTATAAATGGACCTATAGCTTGTTGCTTCCCATATAAAAAGGGGAAATTAAGGCCTATTTTGGATTAGAATTATCATCATCAATAGTAGTATATATGTTACATTAGTATAGTTTATTCCATCCATCTGCTTTCGCATTTCATAAAAATTTTGCAATAAATTTATATCTTTTGAAGAAATATAATGGAGAAGACTATTCTTAATTGGTGACTTATTTTTAGTGTTCAATTGTTGTGTTAATTTTCATGATTATATGTTGTTGTGTTGTCTCCAAAGTGGTTCTCTTAAGTTATTCAAATTTATATGATTTGTTAGGACACATTTGTTGTTGTTGTGTGGTTGTCTTGATTGGGTTCTAGTTGGAGTGAATTAAAAATCCCTTCAAATAATTCATTTTAATTGGTTCTTGCTAAGGATTAAAATCCTTTTAAAGTGGTTGTTTTGATTGGTTTCCCTTAGGCTAAGAATTAAAAATCCTTTCATGAGATCGGAGTAATTTGGGAGAATAACACTGGGATTTATAAAGAAGAGTAGGGTATGTGTAGGATCATGATGGGCCAAAAAGTGGTGATATCTAACTGATATGATGGACCATGTGGCTGGCAAATTTTTTTTTACCCAAAATTAATGAAATGAAAAGGGTTTTTAAAGGAGATTCTCATCTTTCCACTAATATAAATTATGCTTTACATTGAATTTAATAAATAATTATTATTCATTTTCTATTTGAATTATGACTAAATTCCTGATTGATAGGCTAATTGAAAAAAATCTACAACTTTCAAATGGTATCAAATATTTTGAGTCCAAAATATGTGTCACATTCTATGCTTCACATACTATAGGATTAAAAAAATAAAATTTGAATTTCATAAAGTTTTGATCAAGTTAAGGTGGTGAGACATACGTGTTTTTATATTTTTATAAATTTGTTATAAAAAAATCATAATTAATTATTTACTTGGAAACAAATTACAAAAAAATATGCATCACATCGGGACATGAGTCCCCTACTTATATCTAAAATCTTATAATTTTTTTTTATCATTTTATTGTGATTAGGGTGGTCAGATAGTTACCTACTTCTTATTTTTTCCCTAAAATTTAAGTACTATTGCATTGAAATTTTAAATTTTCACCAAATAGATTTTTAAAAAATAAAAATAAACCTAGTAGTTTAGAAACTACATTCAATTTTCTACAGATTATATTCTTACATATTTTTGAAATAATATAGATAACTTATTCAAATTTTTACGTTAAGTTGCCTAACTCTGATTTTCTGAATTTTATTACCACTTAAGGGATTGTTTTTTCAATGATGATCCTGCACATACCTAGTAGAGTAGTTGATAATCCTGCACATTTGTACAAGGTGCATACATCTCAAGTGCCCAATAAGTTAGATTTAAGCTGAAGAATAAGTTTACCCTTCACACATATATGTCTCCATAATCATCATTCACCCCCTGACTCCATTCACCCACTAGTTTAGGAACTGGTTAAATTAGAACAATCTCATACAAACTTTACTCATTCATTTGATTCTCAAAAATATTTACAATAGGAAATAGTCATTAGCCTTGCACCTACTTCACACTTGCGTTCTATTGTGAATAGGTTACTTAGATTAGAGATCATATTCAAACCTTAAAATCTACCTTATCACTTAGGTACACCCACCTAGGTTTAGTAGAGCCTAAAGACTAGGGGGTGATCAATCACATTTGCCCCGTTCATTAGCGAAAAATGTACTAAGATACTGGCACCCTCTTAAGGTTGAAAACCTACTTTTTTGAGACCTAATATATTGGCAAATCTTTTGGGGACCACTTAGGGAAAGTAGTCAGGCTATCCAAACTCTAGGGTCAATCTAGGCCTCTCATCACAGAGTCATAAGCATCAAAAATTAAATCACTTGATTGAATAAAAGACTCCACTAGGATAAGATGAAGTTCATCTAGATCTTAACTTTCCTACTTATGAAGAATTAGGTGGTGACTCTGTTAAAATTTTATGACTAATAAGTTGAACATCATATCAGAGAGATTAGATCAGAGACATGAAAGATATACTATATGAACCACAATGGATGGTAAGTCACTACACAAGGGGAGTCCAAAGAAGAAAAATGGGAGGTGGACTAACAAACATGGGTCTCCCCCTTCAAATACTGACACAAATAAAAATGAAGTAGTATCTAATCAATAATATTTCACCTCTAGTGATAGAGGGAACATATTGGAGTAGTCTTTCATAGTGCATAATATCCCTCTTCACATTGATGAGGGATACTATTCAGTGCCACTCACTAACAACATTCAAAATTTCAAACCAAATCCATAAACAGAAAACAAATTCCTTGCACGAGCAGAGGAAACAAGGATTCGAAACCAAAAGGAGTATGACTACATGATGCTATTACAGTAGGTAGAAGAGACCCAGTATGAATCTATGGATCACTCTTCTCCTCCTAAGAACTATGAAAAAATGACCACTCAATAATTGGAATAGCATGTGGAAAGGTAGAGGGAGGATCTTATGAAAAGAGAGCAGTTGATAAAAGAAAGCCAAGAGATAGATCAACAAATGTCTCAGTTGAATATCCATTCATCAAAACTGCCAATATATCTACCTCCCCATAAGAAAGGGGGAACATCAATCCACATGGGTCTTCTCAGAATATAGGTGCTCCAAGTACTTCAAAAGAAACTTAGAATACAGCTGGGAAATCAAAACAAAATGTGCAACTTAATGTCCCATCACAACATTCACACCCACAAAACACTAGTAACATTCCAAAATCTTATCCACCACCAGGACAACAATATGTTCTACATTATCAATACCATGTGACATACAAGAATGTATATCCTCAATAGAACATCCAACCAAATATACACCAACCTGAATATGGATTCCAATATGTCCCAATCCACCATCTTAGAATCCTTATCCACAAAATTTTGCAAGAATTAGCAAACAATTTGACTTGAATGGTGTAAGAGAGGCAAACCAACCACTTCAAGGCCCCAGGTCATGAAGGGTCAAGAGTAATAGGCTTCCCTAACTTACCTCAGCTTAAGGGGAATGTTAGGAAAGGCGAGATGAGAATGATGAGGACTATAAGGTCCTTCAATCACCCTGCAAACCCAAGATTATAAAGGAGATTAGGCGAGTTGGTTTTCAAGGTCAATTCTATGTCTCAGATAGTTCTCTATTAGGGGACATAAGCATATAATTCTGGTAAGACAACATGGCACACTGGCATCTCTCAGTTGCACTCGTGTCCATACGACCAGAGAACCAAGAAGACAAGGTTTGATCACTAAAAAAAAAATTAACAACCGAGTTACTAGTTTTTAAGGGAGCATAATAGCACTATGAAGTATGAAACATATATATGGACATGATAAAACAAGTATATTATCGCAAGGGTGATGAAAAATATCTCACACAATAACTTGTTCCCTAGCTCACCTTGAGATATCTCCACCTACACATAGAAAAGAGGGAAAATGTTGGGGGGCTGTTTAGGGGTCTACCTCAGTCAGACCCCCATTTTGGTGTTTCCACCTCCATGAAAATCCAAGTTTGCAATGATATAGAAATTATATGATAAAGAATGAAATGAAAGTGTAGACATGCAAAATTGACATCATGCATCTAATATTAAATAAATCAAATTTATTTAATTAAATTACTAATGCATCAATTTCCTCCAATTTGATTTAAATAAATCCAAGTATCTAAGTCAAAAGTCAAAATCAACTAATCTTCATCTTAATTAATCAAATCATGATTAATTCTAATCATAATCACTCCATTTCTCTAGATTTTTCCACTTGCACAATAAATCAATTTATTTGATTTATTATTTCTTCTAATTACTTTCAAAAGGGCATCAAGATGGAATATTCTTTAAATTTGAATTTCCCCTCCCACATATCTTGTCCTCCAACATGGCATTAACTCCTCTTACATTGTCTCTTACATGTCTCCCACTTGACATTTAAGACTCTTTCTTCTCCCTCCAACAAGCCATCTTTTGAATTTCAAATCTCCCCCTCTTTGGCACATTGATCAAAATATGCACAACCTTCATCCTCTCACATATTGACAAGTGGCAGCTTTTCATTGGCTCATGGTTTTTCCCATATCCTCCATGTTTTTCATTCTTCCATCCTTCTTGGTTATAAATAGAGGCCTCCTCTATTGTATTAAACCTCCACAACTTGATCTACAATCTTGGGCATTTGCATTTTCATTACTTGTATCTTGGAATTTTTGCTTATCAGGGGGTGGGAAAGGGCATCCTTTCCACATCATAAGGGGCACCACTCCCACTATGGGATAGGGTTTGATCATGTCTTCATCTACTTTCATTTTTTTGTTTTGATTTATTATTTCCTTGTTTGCATATGTAGCATGGTTGAGTATCTCATAGGGATGCTCTATTTGGTTTGCTTAAGTTTACTAGCAATGCTAATGCTTTTTTTTCTTTTAGAAAATGCAGAAATAGGCATCCACATTTGGCACTAGAAGGAGCCAACTTTCAATAGATTACAAGACACTATTTTCTTGCTTGGTTGAAAATTTTTACCCAAAGGATTTAATGCCTTATCTCATTGCTTTATTTTGTTGCTCTATTTAATCCATATTTTCTTGTGTTGGACTTCTGTTTAAATTAACATTTATTATTTACATTTGTGCTATGCATACCATTTAAGCCTAGGTTGGAGATTTGACTATCATTTGGAAAAGAAAATACTGTTCTAGACTCCTTATGTATTGTTGTGAGAAAATATTGTTCTAGAATCATCTTTTCTTTGGCTTCTGCATTAGCAAAAATCAAATTACCAGTGATTTATGTCTTTCAAAATATATCACCCTTACCTAAGTTTACTAGGTTATTAATTATGACTTATCCAGATTTCTTCTTTTAATCGTGGTTTTTGGTCAGGTTTAGAATCTCGCCGTAGATCTACTTCTTGATATAAGTGTTACTATTGTAATATGTCGATCTCTAGTATGTTGGATATAAGTGTTACATTATGCATCAAATGATGAAGTTTATTTTGTTTTAGTTTGTAAATAAACTCAAAACTGAATTTATTACACATTGCATCACTGAAATTAGCATGAAAACAAGTCTTAAGGAAATATGAATTATTTCCATCACTATTATTATCACCATGTTCCTAAGAGACCATTGTTTGTATTGCTAGCTCTTTGTTTTTCAATATTGTTGTCGCCATGCATGAATAAAAAAAGAAACACATAGTTTGGTGCTTGTGATACACTTCAGGGCACTTCTGAATCTAACATTTGAAGTCGACTTATTGTTTGGCATCACTCATTTATGTTTTGCAGGCATATTTATCATGATGGTGTCACTCATTTATGGCCTTCTTGAGGCTAAATCAATCTAAATCAAAGTATATGTGTTTAAAAATACAATCCATTTCGTGGATATCTTGTAATTATTGCATTAGATAAGACCACATCGTTAAAAGTTGTTCCAAAAATAGTCCGTAGGTTTTGCCTCATTTATTCCCATTATTGCCCGCCAATTTCGCTAGCGCTTTCAATATGTTTGGCATTGTTTTGGTCCACCGCTTAAAAATCAAAGCGCCTCTAGGCCATAATTTTAGAAGAGAAACCTATGGTTTTGGTTTTCCAACCCTTGGGAAACTGTTTAAGAGTTATTTTTGTCTTCTTAGTTCAGTGGAACCTTTTCAGCACTAGAGAAGCCCTCGAGTTTGCCACTACTGTAGAATTTGGTGAATTCCACTAATTGGTCAAAACTCTGGTAGCCATGGAGTACCATCCATCTGATAGTAATGGAAGTTGCATGCCAAAATTGGAGAACTGAAAGGTCATCAAATGAGGAAGCACTTTTATGGCTGCCATATAGATATTTGAGTTGAAAGATGTGATCCTATCTTATGAGATCCACGTGGTAAGAGAGAAAATTCCAGCATAACATAGGCCTCATAAAGTCAGGACATTGCTAGAAGATGATCAGAAATATTAAATAAGTTTTTATTGTTGTGTATAAAATATTCTCAAGCCACCTTTTGGTGCTTGGTTTTTTGTGTCCTTGACGTGTTGTAAACCACATGGTTTCTTTAAGATCCTTGCAAGGATTGCAAATTCTTTCCGGTTGATCTCTCTGGTCCCATAAATACATCCTCTAGTGTACAACTATTGAATAAGAAGCCTCCACATCTATGACAATGATGCCTGTGATTGAAAAAGGTTGTGCACATGGCAGTCCATGTGGAATATGAATGAATTGACTTATAAAAATTGGGCTTCACTTGTCTGGTGGTCCTTCATGCAAATTGAAGGGAGCCAAATAGAGGTGATCTTTGCTTGGCATATTTTCACCAATAGAATTGACTGAGACACAATCAAGGTGTTGTCTGAAATGCTTAAATGTCGATATAGATATCTGGTGCAGATTTTTTTCATAACTATCTTAAATGCTTAATGTCATTGTAGTTTGTACTCAAATTTTTCATAACCACTAGTAGCAACTATACCAAATCAAATTGATTTATTAAATGCTAAGTGTTTCTATTTTTACATTTACAAAATAAGAAATGTGCTAAATTTGAAATATTTTATTTTAAAGGAATGGCGCTGACCTTTTAAAATACAAATTAAACTATTTTGTTTACTTTGTTGTAAATGTGGTGAAGCCTTTTAAAATTGATTTAGGGATCTTGATTCTTGCAGATGGGTAATTTTCTTGAATATTTATCCACACTTGGTGTTATTCCCAAATCAAATTTGCTATGAAGTGGTTGAGACTTAACAGTTGTTCTCTTTGACTGCTGAATTAGCGGACTATCGAAGGGAAGAAATGGTCTCTTGCCACATGGATGGTCCCCCACGAACGAAATTCCCACATTAAAACCCTTTGTTTAGAAAGGCCAAAATCCTTATCTATTTGTTGGTGCAAGAACAGTCATTCTGAAGCCACCTCACATTCTTCCAACTTTTAGTAGAGATGAAAAGTATGCCATGGGAGATTCATGGGTATTGATGTTTGGATGACCCGAGAAGCGAGTGCACTGTAAAGGGGAGCTTGTGTGGTCAAGAATATAATCATCCGCTGAGAGTAAGCATAGATGGATTTATCCAAGTGGGAACCCAACAAATATTATCTTTTCATCCTAGGATTGTGCACATTCTTGGAATCGAAAAACACTTTGCTTGAAATCTAAAACAATGGAAAACAAACATTCAATAAATTGTCATAATTTCAAACCCTTTGGGAAGAACAAATACCTTTGAAAAATTATGTGTGTTATTGCTTGTCCCTAGGGGTTCTTATCTCTAGAAGGCTTCTAAACATTCATATATCTTACTTTTTTTCTCCCAAAGTCAACACTAGGAATTTTTTTCCCTAATTTCCTTGATTTCCGCATAATGGACCTTGAGGGATGAAAAGAAAGTAGGACATTAGAAATTTAGTTTGAAACATAATCAAGAAAGTGTTTGCTGTAAAAAGAACCAAATCTAAGGAAGATAAGAAAAAATTTAACCCCACATAGTGCTTGGAATCTTTTGGTCATATGGTTTTCCATGCAAACATTGGCCTTTTGATTTGAACTAATCTTAGAGAAAAGCATGTTCTTCAATACCTTGGTCCTGTAAACAAAGTCCTCTTAGGTTCATCTAGGATCAAATCAAACATTTCATCCATTCAAAACAACTATCATCTCATCCCACCAAACAACTTTTAGAGCTTTGGGAACATCATTATCTAGATTTCCGTACATCATTAAAGTAAATCAAAATCATTTTGTTTAGTTAGGAGTGTGAGAATGAATCCTTTCTCATACCTCTAGTTAAATTAGCACCTCTCGGATGAGTTCATCCTAAGACAACATCCAATATCTTAGGGTTTACAAGTTCATCATCCAAATCAAAGTAATAAAAATCCAAAAATCCCAAAGTCTAGCATTGATTGAAAATTCCTAAAATTTTAGACACCCATATCACTCACCCTTTCATCTTTCATCCCATCATTGGTCCTAAATCCCTTAGAGGTCAACAAGGTCAAAACACAAGAAAAATGGAATATAATATCGATTCATACATCATGAGTAATCCAAGTCAACCAAATTATCAAAGCCAATACTCACATTTGTACAATCCATACATGGGATCTTTATCTCCTCCAAATTTTAATAATACAACAAATGTGACTTTTCCCAACCTGAATTTAGGAAACGAAAACCTCAATGATACACCAAATGTGAGTTTTCCCAATCTGAATTTTGGAACACCTTTTCCTATGGTAGATTTAAATCAAAGCAAAAACTTAAAAATATATCAACCAAACAATCAAGGCATGAATCTTCCAAACAACATTATACCATCAAATTCGTACATGCCAAGTGTGATTGTATTAGATCCACTCTTACCAAACATGAATGTATCAAATCCACACTTGGTGAACATTCAGATAGATATGTTTGCAAATCCCACCAATGTTGTTCAAAATCCAAGAAATATGTTGACAACTCCATGTATTGATCCAAGTCAAGGTAACCCCATGCAAAATCAAAGTTACCTAAATCCAAGCAATGTGTTTCCCAATTACAACAATGTTCAAAATCAACCAATAATGTCAATTCTAAACATCATACCAAATCAAAACATTGTTCAAGATCAATCCATCCATGATTCCATGCAAACACCACAAGTATACATGCCAAGTATGCTTCTTCAACAACCAAGTCAATGATGTCAAGAATGTCAACGCCAAATCTTACGAAACAAAATTTCTACACTCAAAAAAAAATTGGTTCATATCACCAAGAGACATCTCCACCCCAAAATTAATACACTCTTCCATTGGTTGAACCATGTCATCAAACAATTGAGTTGTCTCCACAACCATATCAAGAATAATATCTCCAATATCAAGTGGTGGGATATCAACAACATCAACAACAAAACTAGTCACCCCATCTCAAAGATCAGTCATCACATCTCAAAGATCAATCAAACCTACCCATCAATGAACACCTTGAAGATGTTTCCATCTCCTTCGATGATCAAATCAACATACACCAAGAGCCACTTTTCAATCATGATCAAAATCCAAAACAATACCCAACAATGATCCAATTCAAGAAATTTTAACATCATTTGATCCTATGGTTGAAAACATTCACATTCTCTCCACCACAATTGTTGAAAGCAATGATTAAGATATATCCATCAATGAGCACCTTAAAGATGTTCCTACCTCATCCAAAGATCAACTCAACATACATCAAGAGTCACTTTTTGATCATGATAAATACTGTTAGGGTAAAGGTTTTAACTTAATTATGTTAATTAGGTTGCCTTTATTCCTCTCTTAAGATTTCACTTTAGTTTGCATAATGTGACATTTAATAATTATATTAATTATTAAATGTTTACCTATTAGGGTTACTTTTAGGTTTTTCATGATCTCCTTTCTTAAGGATTGATCCATTCTATATTTCATTCATTATATTTTTCTGATAATATAATATCTCCATATTTCAGAGCTTCAAACCCTCATTTGCTTTTTCATCCATTCTCTTCCCTATGATAGGTATCCATTTGCATGTAGGTGTTCTTGAACTTTGAAGTTGTTTTTGACAACTTCACATGGTATCAGAGCCAACCTATTGCATGCATGTTCTTGTTTGAAGAATTTGGAGCTACAAGGGTTGGATCAGGCATTCACAGTTCTATTGGGTGATTTTTTGTGGATCTGACATTATTCATTTTTTGGGTTCACTTTGGACCCAAACAGACCTCGCTGTTGGATTCGTAGCGTCCAAAAACCCCTAAATCGACTGTTCATTTGTTGATTTTGGCCACAGTTGATTAGGGAGGAATTTGTTTTTTTCCCAAAGGTCATACGGCCCTGAGGCGTGCATTTTGAAGCAAAAAAAATTCAAAAAAGTTAAAAAAGAACAAAAAAAGCAAACTTTTTAATTTTTTTTGGGTGTTGCCCGTTCAAACCGCTTGCACCACTAGTGTTCCACCTAGTGGCCACCACCCAACCACCACCGCACCGCCAACCAGCAGTGTTGCCCATGCGCCACCCACACTCAGCTCGTGCACCACCCGCCACTCGAGCGCCACCAAGCCCCTCCAAACTTTGTTTTTAACCTCCTTTCACTCAAACGGGCATATCTTGGGTGCTGTTTCTCTGTTTTTCAAATGAAAATAGGCATTGGAAAGCTGGCTCTGAGCCTGTCATATTGGTGTAGGATATTTTTCAAAATTTTCTAGTTGGTTAGTATTTTTTTGCAGTCAAAGTTAGATGATTGTTCTACACTCCAGAGAGCATAACTTGGTCATTTTTGCTCCGTTTTTAAATAATGAATAGGCATTACAAAGATGTGAATGCACTCTATTCATATCTTCTATTATTTATTTCAGAAAATTTATTAGGTACACAAGATTCAGTCTAAAACCCTTTTTTCCTTTTCCCTATTTTTCGCTAAAAAATCTCTACTGGGGTTTGGTTTTTTGTATTGTGGGGAGAGTATTTTTTCTTTCTTTTTGTCATTTACTTCAGAAAACTAGAAACTCTTCACATTAAAAAATTTATTAAACCTCTCCAAAGATGGCCAAAAACACTTCTACTGTTGACCTTCTCACACTGCATAACTACCATACATGGAAGGATTTCATGAGACATGTTCTTAGATCAAAGGGGTTGTGGTCTTGTTTAGATACGGTTCAGCCAGTTTTGACTAGACCATTTGAGGTTATGCAACATAGAAATAAGATGGATGAGGCTGTGGGTTTGATTTCCTTGCATGTTTCAAACAACTTGTTGTTTCATCTTGATGGGTGTGACAATCCTCTTGAAATGTGGGCCAAGTTCAATGATCTATTTGGTACCATAAATCATTTTTGTGCACTCTGGATTGAGGCAGAGTTGACTTCACTTGTATCTAATTCTTTTCCCACTATTGAGGATATTCTGATGAAATTCAAACAACAAAGATCTCTTTTACAGGGTTGTGGTAAGGCTAAGACTGATACAGAGTGTATTTACTTGATTTTGTTAAAGCTTCGTGGGAACTTTCAGATATTCTCATCTACCTTCCATTCCACTATGGATGCTTTGGGAAGTCGATTCACCATGCCTACTTTTGAGGTGTTTTGCGATCGGTTGACTCGAGAGCAAGCCAAGCTCACACAGTTGGATTCTCTCATAGGATCAAAGAACCATGCATTTGTTGCTCAGACATCAAAAGGAAAGAAGAATCAGAAATCGAAGCCCAAGACAAATTCAGTTGGCAATGAGACTTCCTCCAAGCCACCTCCAAAGTCAGATTGAAAACTAAAGTACAATCCGAAACAAGGAAAATCTTCAAAGTCTAGTGAGTCTTCCTCCAAGACTAAGAAGATTCAGGTGATCCTTGTAGTTTTTGTGGGAAGGAAGGACATCCAGTTTCTAGGTTTTGGAAATGATTAGAGGCTTTAGAGGAAGCCATACAACAACATCATATCACCTCACCTTGTCCTCCTTCCTCTTCTACAGGAAAAGGACATGCTCTTTATGCTCAAGTTGTACCTTCAGGATCCACTTGGATTGTTGATTCTGGTGCTTCGCACCATATGAATCACTCACAGGAGATGGTCACCACCCTTTCCCATAGTGATACTTCACAGATTGTAGTTGGTGACTCAGCACAACTTTTGGTTACAAGTTCTGGTACTATTTCTTTGGATGGTGGTTGTCTACAGGATGTTTTTTTTGGTTCCTGCTATTTCTACAAACCTCCTTTTCATTTATCATATTTATCATTCTCGCACTGGTAAAACAGTTGAGTTCTCACCACATGTTGTGGTTATTCGAGATCTCCATGATCTTGATTTGGTTGTTGCTACTAGGAGTGCAGATCCTGAGACTCGCTTATCTAGTTTTGATGGCTTTGAGAGTTCAAATAGTTCAAGCTTCTCTCTTATAGCTCTTGTAGACACAGTGAGCAAGCTTTGGCATGAGTGTTTTGGCCATGTCAAATACAAATATCTTTAGTAGATGAGTACATAGACACTAGTGATTGGGCTTCCCTAGATATCCTATACTAATGGTGTTTGTCATAGATGTGCTCTTGGCAAGCATCACCAGGATCCTTTTCCTATGGGTAGAGCCTCACATGATAAGGCACCTTTGGAGTTGGTTCACAACACTCTTATGTCTTTCTCCACCCCTTCTTTTTCCGGTGCCCGATATGTGCTCACATTTATTGATGACTTCTCTAGGTGTACATGGGTGTATTATTTGAAGTACAAGTTTGATGTCTTTGATTCATTTCATATTTTTAAGACATTTGTGGAGAAGTGGTCTAGACTTTCTATCAGGAGGATATGCACTGATAATGGGGGGAATATGTTAATCAGGCATTCAAAGATTTTTGCACTGAGCATGGTGTACAACATCAATTTACAGTTCCATACACCCCTCAGTAGAATGGTGTTTTTGAGAAAAAGAATAGAACTTTATGGGAGATGGCCAATTGTATGATATAGTCTCGAGCTATGGATGCTTCCTTTTGGGTTGAGGCAGTAAATTGTGCCAACTACATTCAAAATTGAATGCCTCATAAGGAATTGCGACACATGACTCCTGAGGAGGCTTGGACTCATGTCAAGCCTGATGTTTCTACATTCTGAGTTTTTGGTAATGAGCCTTGGGCATTTATTCTGGATGCTCAGAGGAAATCCATGGAGAGGAAGAGCTAATCACTCATATTTTTTGGCTACTGTGAGGATGTTAAGGCATACAGGTTGTTTGATCTTGATTCCAAAGAGGTCTTATTTCGACAAGATGTCCAGTTTGATGAGCGCTATCCTCAGATGGATCCTCTATCACCAGCTTCTCCCTCACTGCCTCCTACTTCCTCTCCACCTCTTGAGGATTACATATCTTCTGAGGATGATATAGATGATGACCCACCATTTCCACCACCACCAGATACTCAACATTTTCCCAAGTGGGCTCATGTTACTGTTGAGGCAGCTGGACCTTTGGCAGGTGATCCTTCTGATACTCGTCGTACTCATGCTCAGACATCGGGTACTAGTCTTTTGAGTCATGCCATTTTTGATGATCCTCAAAAGTTTTCAAAGGTGACAGGTCACCATGAGTGGGATAGGGCCATGGATGAGGAGTATTCTTCTTTGATGAACAATAACACTTGGGATCTTTGTTCTCTTCTGAAAGGGAGAAAGTTGGTTCGGTGCAAGTGGGTGTACCGTACCAAGTATGTTGCAAATGATTTGATTGATAAGTACAAGGCTCGTCTTGTTGCGAAGGGGTTTTCTTGGGTAGAGGGTATTGATTACTCTAAGACCTTTTCTCTTGTTTCCAGGATGAATTATATTCACCTTGTACTCTCCCTTGCAGATTCTCAGGGATGGACAGTGTTTCAGATGGATGTGAAGAGTGCTTTCTTGCATGGGGACCTACATGAGGAGATCTATATGGAGCAGCCTCAGGGTTTTGTGAAGGACTCTTCTTTGGTTTTTAGACTTCGGTAGTCAATGTATGATCTCAAACACGCTCCCAGGGCTTGGTATGAGAAGGTGGACTCCTTTCTGCTTTCTTCTCACTTTACACGTTGTCATTCTGATCACATAGTGTGCATTCAATGTCATGAGGATAATATTTTGATACTTGTGATATATGTTGATGATCTCATTATTATAGGTAGCTCATCCTCCATGATTCAGAGTGTTCAGAGAGCTTTGATGGAGTAGTTTGAGATGACAGATCTTGGTCTTCTTCACTATTTTTTGGGCCTATAGGTTATTCAGTCTTCGGATGGGATTTCCATACTTCGGTAGAAGTATACTCTTGATATGCTCCAGTGATTTGACATGCTTGATTTCAAGTTTTCCCCCACTCTACTCAGGTGTTGTTTTTTCTATCGCTTGCTCTACTCCTTCAGTAGATCCCACTTTATATAGGCAGTTGGTTGGCAATTTGTTGTATCTAATGCACACTCATCATAATCTTTCCTTTGTGGTTGGACTTGTCTCTTGATTCTCACATGATCCTCATGAGATTCATTGGCAAGCTACCAAACATACTTTGAGGTACATTCAAGGCACCACATTTATGGCATTCACTATACATCAGGAGCTCCTCACATTGTTGTCTTCACTGACTTAGATTGGGCTGGTGATGTCAATGATCGGAATTCTACTTCTGGATTTATTTTTTGTCTTGGTTCTGGTCCTATCACATGGTCTTGCAAGAAGCACTCTACTATTGCATTATCATCTACAAAGGTTGAGTATCGAGCAACTATACTAGCTAGTCAAGAGATTTTATGGCTTTGACAGTTGATGACTGAGTTTGGTTTTCCTCCTGATCATCCCACTACTCTTTGGTGCGAAAATCAAAGTGTTATTCACATTTCCTGCAACCTAGTGGAGCATCAGCAGACTAAACATTAAGATCCACATTCACTTCATCAGACAGTTGATTCAGGATGGTTCTCTCATCTTGGAGTACATTCCTACCAAGGAGCAGGTTGCGGACATCTTCACTAAACCTTTGGCATCACCGTGCTATCTTCAGTTGTGGTCTATGATCGAGGTGAAGGAAGTTGTGCTTGGGGGGTCTCAGTGAGGCCTTCCTTCCTTCATGTTTTTCTCAGCATGCTTTTTTCATCTCTTTTTGGAGAAGAGTTCTTCCCATGTGGTTTTCTCTTTTACTCCACTTTACAGATATTTGGTTGTATTCGGGTACCTGATCAAGCCTATTTTTTGGGACCTATGTTTACTTTCATGTATTGCAGTTACCTTTGATTTCTTGCACATGTTTGTAGCTACACTCTTTCTCATATTAAGGGGGGGTGTTAGAGTAAAGGTTTTAACTTGATTATGTTAATTAAGTTGCCTTTATTCCTCTCTTAAGATTTCACTTTAGTTTTCATAATGTGACATTTAATAATTATATTAATTATTAAATGTTTACCTATTAGGGTTACTTTTAGGTTTTGCATGATCTCCTTTCTTATGGATTGATCCATTATATATTTCATTCATTCTATTATTCTCATAATATAATCTCTCCATATTTGAGAGCTTCAAACAATCAATTTCTTTTTCATCCATTCTCTTCCCTGTGACAAGTATCCATTTGCATGTAGGTGTTCTTGGACTCTGAAGTTTTTTTTGACAACTTCTACAAATACCCCTCAACAATATCCAACAATGATCTATTCAAAGGAGTGTTAACATTATTTGATCCTATAATTGGTGATCTTTCCACCAATGATCATGTTGAAAGTGTCTCTACATCACCTAATGAGTTAGAGGACATATCTTAAGATTTTACCCCAAAGCATGATCGACATCTTTCAGCAAAGTCTAGCAATGGTCCTTTCCAAGACATATTGACATCCTTCGACCTCATGGTTGCAGATATTGAAGAAATCCCCAACTCAAAATTTGATACAAGTCCACTCAAAGATCAAGAGGATATTGAGCCAATTCCCAATGAAGACATCCAAAACCCCTGTATAAGTAATCCATCCTTTGAAATCTACCCATGTCAAGAATGTGATTCGAATCATGTCAAAAGCAATTCTAAAATTAATCAAGATCAAGAATTTGTATCTCCAAGATACTACAATGAGGTAATGGACACTCTCCTATCTATACAAGATGTCACAAATAAGGATCATGTCCATATAGCACATACTCTTCCATCTACCCATGAGATGCTTTCTTTGGATGGACACATAGATGATCTCCATTCAGAACATGATTCCTTTACTCCTAACATAATTACACAAAAGGGGCAGGTTATTGATTCCTACAATCAAACTGAGTTATCAACATCAAGATCATATTTATCCAAAATTCATATCGAGGACATCATATATGCAGATATCCAGCATTATCCACTCAAAGGAACATGTCAGACAAAACATGATATTCTGGAGTTAGCAGAGTAGAAAATTGAAATAACATCATCTGTAGTAGCCATTTATTAGAGAATGCTTTCTAAACAGGAACTCTCGAAACAAGAAGAATCAAAGCATGAAGGTACTACTTCCACCATACTAGGGGTAACTTTATCTCAAGAAAACATCAACATAGGGAGCATGAAGAATCTTTATGATGAAACCAATGCCAATACTACAACCAGCTACATCATGAATCTTCACCCACCCATCACCCCATCTACAAATTGGGACCAACAACAAAAGAAAGATTTGAATCAAAGCATGAAGAATGTTAGCAAGGAAAAAGAAGTGGAGAAGCATAATGGACAAATCAAATACAATTGGATACCAAAAAGTACAAAGAAATATTATCCCTATCAAAATCCATTAGTCAAAGAAACTATGGGGAAAAATAAAAAAGGGAAAAGTATCCATCAAAGATTTCCACAAAGGAAAAAGCAGGCTTCCCAAGCAACATACAAATTATATCAAGTTGTTGGTCATATTCCACACACACTTTCGTATCCACCCATCATTGCTCATCTTCCAAAGTTTGGAGAGTCAAAGGTTCCAAACTATCAACCAATCCATATTTTATTCCTAAACACGCTCCATCCACACCTCCACACATGATATCCAATTCTCACATTGACCATGTATTGAAAAAAAAACCTTCATCATAAGGATTCAAAAGGCACTCTATTGCGATGTGCACACAAAGACATAGTTAACTCCGATATCAACAAAGAAAAATTGATTTCTCAAAATTTGCATTCAAGTGCACGTATCTTGGAAAAGTAGCTTCTTCAAGAAGGATATTTATGGAAAATTATGATAGAAGCATCTACATCAACACCACCTAGGGATTTAGCATGAGCTAAAAATATTTCAGCAAAAAAATCCAAAAAAATAAAAGATATAAAAATCAGAAAAGGATTGAAAATAGTAAATATAAAAAATCATCCTCTAGTGAAAACCACTTCAGTGGTGCTTTGGACAAGTACCATGATGAAAAACTGGAAAATAGGCATCATGTGTAGAATTAAGCATCTACGTGTGCCATTTCAGGAGAAAGCATCTTATCACATCCATAATAAAACCAACATTCCCTCCATCTTATCTATAATAAAACCATTCATCCAGGAACCATTTATCCAATCCATTTTCATATATCTACATCCATCTTCCAAATTATCTTGGTCTTGATAAAAATTTGGTGCACGCTTTACACTTGCTTATGGTAAACATCTTGGCATGGGTAATTTTCATTGATCCTACCCTACCAAACGTTATTTGAGCCATGAAGGATTATCCAAATGAACATCCTTTTTTTGAACACCTAATCTTATCACAAGATAATCCTTGGCATCCTTTGCATGCTTACCATATTTATCCATTCATATACCAATCCAAGCATCTATCCATGGCATTCCATACATTGCTAGACACTAGGGGTAGATATTTACATCTTGCTTCAGGAATAAATATCGATCTATATCTTCATACTTATGTGGTGATCCAAGCATTGGCGAACGTGAAATAAAATTGGTCAAATCATTTATGAGAAAAAATTTCAAATCACTAGCCTAGGGCATATTTTTACAAGAAGACATTCCTTATCAAGCTTTATCTTTCATTGAACATCAATCTGAACAATCAATATCAGTTGCATCTAATGTGTACTTCAACATCACATCAAATCATCAAAACAATTTTGTTCCAAATCAAGCTTCAAAATCTTGATCAATCCATCATCATCTCGGGATATCCTTCCCAATCCTTGTGTTTCTTAACACCATCCTTGCATTGTTGTGTATCCTCAACAATGTTATCATCATCAGTCTTGATCAGTCAAATCTAATCAATCCATCATCATCTCGAGATATCCTTCCCAATCCATGTGTTTCCTAACACTATCCTTGCATTGTTGTGTATCCCCAACAATGTTATCATCATCAATCTTGATCAGTCAAATCGAGTCAATCCATCATCATCTTGGGATATCCATCCTAATCCTCATGTTTCTTAACACTATCCTTGCATTGTTGTGTATCCTCAACAATGTTATCATCATCAATCAGATCAATCAACCCTAGCTTGGTTTTTAAAAAAATCCCAAAATAAAGCACTGATATCATCACATATCCATATCCATATTCAAATCATCAAAATCATGCGAAAATTCAAAAACATCCAAATCATATCAAAATCCAAAAACATCCAAAATCATATCAAAATCCCAAAACATCTTAAAAAGTCAGAAAAAGTCAAAAACATGGTTAACCAAACTACGTTGTCTCTGAGCTTGAACGTAGGGAAGGCTAATCCTTGATCGGCCCCCGAGACACAAAATCCAAAACATTCATAAATCTTAGAAAACACCAAAAACATTGAAAATTTGAAAATCAAAACATTTGTAAAATCTCAAAATCCCAAAAATAGCCTCAAAACATTTCAAAACATCCAAACATTTGAAAAAACCCAAAATGGTGCACCTGTCTCATCTCTCTTTCACCGGAAATAATCATCTGCTCATAATAAATCAATTGTCACTTTCATCCTTTGGTAAGTTAGTCGGAAGCAAGTTTATCAGGTTTAAAAGTAAAAGCTCAATCCCCAAAGTCTCAAGTCTAGATTAGTAATTTAGCAAGTCAATCAACTTGGAGTACCAATAGCTTATCATCCAATCAATATCATCATCACCTGATCACAACATGTCCTAGGATGCATCCTTCCTACAATGGAAATGAACATCAAGTATCACCGTAGTTTAGTCTTGGCTAGCGGTATGAAGAACATTAGCTTGTTTGTTTACTTTATCTTGGTATTTTTGACTTATCTTATTTTGCACTCAATTCAAGGACCTCTCGATGATTCCTAATCAAAAGGTTCAGAGAGAAAGGAATGGGGCAACAATCATTATATTTTTATCTGCTCTATTTTTTGGATTTTCTTGTAATATAACTTGGTCATGCATGCTTTGTTTGGTTTGTAGGGAAGGTGTTTTAGATGTCTTGTTGACCACATAGGAAGCCTTTCTTTTCTATCTTTTGGTCTGAGATGTTTAGAATATTTGAACTGCATTTTGAATAAGGTTTTTTATGCCAAGTGTGAACAAGAGTACTCCTATCTAATTATCGAGTCAAATTATATCACACTAGGTGCAATGCCATCCTGGTTCTTTATACCTTGATGCATCGTACCTATGTGTGTTATCAAACATAAGGAAATTTATGCTCTTTATCTCTCTCATACGTAGATAAGAAATACATCATCATCATTCATCTTCATATCTAATAAAGTATAAATGACTCATAGACTTGTTGGACTTCTGCATCTTCTTGGATTCAAGGGTTGGTCCCTCTCATTCTTCTATCCTCTTTCACACTAACATAGTATCATGTCATCAATGCATCCATCCTGCATTCATAAAACATCTGCACTCTCATCCTGCATAATCATGTCATATCATCATAGGACAACATCATCCATCTCATCCAACCCACTTGCATTGTATCATCATTTAAGTTGTTTAGGATACTATAGATTTTTTATTCTAAGAATATTATGAACATCTCATTTACATCATAATTATCATATAGATCTATTAGTCTAACCATCCATACATCCATCTTGAACCTCTTTGTCACGAGATTGACCCTCAAATTGAACTTTTTGCTCAATCTCTCGAGGGGGAAAAGTGTACCAACACACTTCTTTCCGTTGGGGCGTCCGAAAAAATTAGATTTTTTTTAATTTTGATCTCGGCAGCGTCATTCTTTGATCCAATTCAACAAGTACATTGCTTCAAAGAGGGGAAAAATGTAGACATGCAAAATTGACATCATGCATCTAATATTAAATAAATCAAATTTATTTAATTAAATTACTAATGTATCAATTTCCTCCCATTTGATTTCAATAAATCCAAGTATCTAAGTCAAAAGTCAAAATTAACTAATCTTCATCTTAATTAATCAAATCATGATTAGTGCTAATCATAATCACTCCAATACTCTAGATTTTTCCACTTGCACAATAAATCAATTTATTTGATTTATTATTTCTTCTAATTACTTTCAAAAGGGAATCAAGATGGAATATTCTTCAAATTTGAATTTTCCCTCCCACATGTCTTGTCCTCCAGCATGGCATTAAATTGTCTTAAGTTGTCTCTCACATGTCTCCCACTTTGCATTTAAGAGTCTTGCTTCTCCCTCCAACAAGCCATCTTTTGAATTTCAAATCTCCCCCTCTTTGGCACATTGATCAAAATATGCACAACCTTCATCCTCTCTCATCTTGACAAGTGGCATCTTTTCATTGGTTCATGTTTCTTCCCACATCCTCCATGTTTTTCATTCTTCCATCCTTCTTGGTTACTCGACCAAACTGATCAAGGAAACTATGAGGATCCCTCTACAAGTGTTTGAGGCCCCATAACTCTCATCACACAAGTAGGCTAACAAAAAAAATCATAATGCGCCTTCACGTGTCTAGGCACGTGGCATCATGTAACACGACATCAACACAATCACTATGTCAGAACATGAGTAGGGTGTGGTATCATACTGCATCATATCGAAATATGTACAAATATAGTATATCAAAGCATCATCACCAACACTATGTCAGAACATCAGGTATGGCATCATATCTATCACATCATATCAGAGCATGTGCAAATACTCTAAATATATAATGCAATATGATAATATCACTGTGGGGCTACTGAGCTTCACCTCTCATACGAATGAGGTTAACTCAACAATGCCAAATCAACGCCTCTATGAACATCCAGACATAACTAACATACCAATGTTGTGCTCAAATCTATGGGGATTAGGTTAACACTTATGGATCAATTATCCTGATCCATTATAAGGGAAAGTAGTGGGTACATTTCCTTGGGATTGGTTGAGCTGAGACGCTTTGCGCCGTAATATGCGTATGCTACACACTCCACCCAAGGAACTTGTGGCTTCTACTACCCCTTCACGGATTGAGGGGCTAGAGAACCAAAAGAAAAAGAACTACTTTTGGTTACTCTTGTATATATAAGTTTCAACCACACATGCGTTGGCCCTCAATCAGGTAACAAACATGCAAATACTCACAATGTTATGGTAAATCCCACACCAAAGTGTAACTTTTTCCCATGGATGATTACCAAGTATCACCATCACATGGATACACAAAGCAAGTACAGGTTTTCAGAACATTCAAACAAGATATAGTTACTGGTTTCTTTACATTTGCAGGGGGTACTACTACATACATAATCACATAAGAACATCGAATTTTTCCATAACCATGAAATATGTGTCATAACTTTCCATCCATAAACTTATATCAAGTTCCATCATGCTACTCTTTTCCACAGAGTACATCATGCTTACCTAAAATCCATGAACATGTGATCACTTAACATTTCCAATAACAGATTCACAAGGACAACATAGTGAACTCAAACACACCCAAGTACCTAGTGTACGAACCTAGGGCTCTGATACCAAGCTGTAACGCCCCGTCGTGGAACCCAGAAAACATTATGACATTCACATAAAACAACTGATTAATTTTTTTTTAATAGATAACATGTGACAACAATAACAACAACATAAATGTTAAAGGGTTCCACAACTACAATACTAAGTAATAACATCAAAATAACACAATAACCATAAATAAATAGACTCATGAGAAGTCATGACCAGATATACATATAGAATGAGAGATACATACAATAATTGAGATTGTGACAAATCCCAAAATAATACAAGTATCTATACAAAGAATCTCATGTACATCATGAGTGTAATACAATAAGGAATAAGATGTAGAAAAGGAGATGACCACGCCCACGAACTCTTTAAAAGAACTATGTACCGCAACCACTATGCATTTTGGATCTAGCCAAGAAAACCTATCACGAACAAAATACCTAAAGGGGACCCAATGGAGAAAGTGGCACATTCCTCCCAACTGTGTGGAGCGCGAAAGCCCACCCCCTGTGCTAGGAGATAGAATAATTCCTCAAGTCATACAGACCACAAAAGTGACAACATACAACACAAGGTCGACAATCAAGACATCACAATTGAAAAACTCGTAGTACCTTAGTTAAGGTTATCACCTAAATACAAACCTTCGAGAGGTTACCCATGCAACCACTTTTAGGTCTGGCCCCTAATGGAAGCCACTCCTCCTAGGGTACAACTCCTCAAAAATATTAAAATAATAAGACAACATGCATGCAACATGAACTTCTTACACAAGGACCTATAGTCAACCGATCCAATAAATAACCATTATGATATAACATGCATGGTGCAACTTTCGCAAATGTGTACTCACATAACATGGAAAATAAATTCTCAAAATAGCAACACAATGACATAATGTTCGTGGTCCACATTCCAACTCAATGATCAAGATAAAGTCTCCATAATAATTTAGACATAGTATATTTCAAAAACAACAATTCAACTCCTTTGGGAACACAAAATACTTGATCACTAAATTCCAATACAAGGAATAATCACGAGTTGAATCTTTTATATGTATTACTCAAATCTTACTCAGGAAATTCAAAAAACACATTTCCAACTTAATCCTTAGAGTTAAATGAACACAAAGCATCAAAGCCCATAGAGCTAACAAAACATTAAAATTCTCAAAGTGGATCTCAACATACATGGCCTTTACCCTCACAATAAATGACAATATCCAAGCCTCTGGGGAAACAATATACTAACGTCAACCTCAAAACAAAGTAGGGATAACACCAAGAAAGAACACCTCCAAAACATAATCCACTATTCTTATTTAAGGACTTCAAAGAGATATTACTCTCAATATAACAAAACTAAAAGAATAATAAGGTTGCAATTACTTCCTTACAATCATAATACCTTTATCACACTATCATGTATAAGATCAAGCCAAGATTACTAACACTTAATATTCAAATACAATACCTAATCATTATAACTAATTGAGAAAACACAAGGTTCTATCATTAATTAATTAACTTGTAACCCCATTCTTATTTTAATACAATTATAATCTAACTAATCACTCATTTCGTTAAGAAAATATCAATGATGAATCTCAATAATTTTATAATGGATATAAACATACATAATCCTAATTGTAACCTATAAAATCATTTAATATTTCAAATAAGCATTACCATTCTATACTTGTTAATTAATAAATTCTACAATTACACTATCCAAACAACAATCAACATACCATTTCGACTATTGCTTTTGATTAAACTATTCTCCCTTACAAAAGAGACTTATAGGAACAATAATAAATAATAGAATTATATTCTAATTCAAAATATATATACAAGTACTCGTATTCACATTATAATATAGACAAATAATAATATTAATATACTTATTAATACTCCAAATTCTAATTAGCATTTACTTTCAAATAACCAATGTCAATACTATTTAATTTACTCAAAACAATATATATATATAAAATATATTTTCTTAATCTTAGATTATATTTCGGGTGACAATTATCAACATAATGTCTAATCTCAACTTAAAACTTATCATGACTTAAGTGACAAAATGACTCAATAATATATGTCAACTATTTCACATTCCATTGTACAAATTGAGAAAAAGGTTGAAACTTCATGTAACTAGTATACTAACACTCCCTATTTTGTCCACACGGAGATTCTAAAAAAAATGATAACGGAAAAATGAAAAGATAACTTAAATACAGAATTCATGAACAAAACCTTAAGGAATAACCGCGGATCTCCCTAAACATTCAAGCTCCGCTAAACCCAAGTCTACTGATAGAGTCAAGGGGTATACAATAAATTTGATAACATGAATACCAAAGAAAAATGACAAGGACAAAGAGATAATACGCATGTGAACCACATGCAAACTATTCATTCATCTACAGAGAGAGAAGTATCAGTTGACATCGCAGATCTGACAAAAACCAAGGCCTGTGACCCTCATCAAAAAGTGATGATACCATCTAATGGATATAGACAAACATAAGAGAGCACAGTCATTTGACAAGAAGGTGATCAACCCGCGGAAAATGAAGTACTACGCGAATACCCAAGGAAAATATAAATCTGGCAGCGACGGAAGGAAACAGAGGGAGAGAACTGCGAACACAGTCCAACAAAACAGCGATCGAAAAACTCCCTCACAAGCATGCAAATGGCAATACAGGGTCGGTGCACGCTACAAACACAAATATTGATAAATCTTATAAAACTAACTTGAATATTGAAGAATTGCAGGCGCTAGACATAGTAGAACGTGAAAAAAAAAATAACCGACGCCATCTAGAAGTAGAAGATAACATAGATTATCCACAAGGCATTATCCTGCTGGAGATGGTTCAATTCCTTGAATCTCGTAACTCCAATGTATCACAAAGAGCTAGGATACGAGTAGTGTAAGCCGATAATAAACACTTGGCCAGTGGCGCACGTAAATTAAAAAAAGGGATGGAAAGGCTTGACAAGCCATCGCAGTCAACCCAAACATATACCAAGAAGAGATCGGCAGGGTTCGATCAGGCTGAATCACATGTCCAATCCATGCGTGTGTGACAACAAAAAAATAGTGAACAGTGAAAGGAGCCTCAAACAACAATGAACATGATTGCAAAGGCTGAGAACCTTAACATAATTTACTACTGAAACATTAAAACCTAATTTACTGATTATTTAGTTCTCTATAGTTCAGGTTTCATCTATTGTGCAGATTTCAAAACAATACTTCTATGAATGAACAAATAAATTTCCAAACACTGTTTTGCAGCAAGAATATTGACAAAATTCAGATGAAGCAAAATTGAATTTAAAGAAGAAAACCTGAACACAAGTAAGAATAAAGATTCGATGAAGCAATAACACAAAATCTTCAATCCACAACCTCCTCAGTGTGAACCCGCCTTCAATCAGATTCTTAGACAGTATCTTTCTATGAAAACCGTATTTTTGAAAACTTCAAATTGAATAATGAAATCAATTTACATTTAAGTGATATTTTCGAAAACAAGATATTTTTAACATTTTAATTTAATCACTTAATAAACTAAAAATAGCTTTTCCAATTTAATCATTTCTTTAAATCCATAATGCAACATTAATATTAATTAAAACATTAAATTAATCTAAATTAAGATAATATAAGCATTAAAGACTCAATCAATAACAAATGATTGCAATCATGCGATGAACAAGTGACACGACAAGAGGGTAACAATAGATATTCGTTCCTTTCAGAACGATAAATAAGGATAGAGGAAAATTCTATCTCCCATCGATAATTCCATTGGGTCATGGCACACTTAGACCTGACAAGCAGGTGGAGTCGATGCCTGTACCTAAAATTTGTGTATCACTGCACGATTAATCCAACATGTATAAATATGAAAACACACTGTGAAGAAGAATCATGATATAGCAGGGCACTCACTGATGAGTACTGCTAAATCGTCTCCTTCACCTACTAACGTAAACATATAACTAACATAATATCATCATGTATAAAACATAACAACATAGATAATCATCATAAAATGTCATCTTATGAAAGTAAACATCACATTATAAAATATAGTGTATCATCAACTAAGTTTCACAACCGGTCATGTAAACCATGACATAAAACATCGAAACAACGTAATGTCA
This sequence comes from Sequoiadendron giganteum, assembly GCA_007115665.2. Lineage (NCBI taxonomy): Eukaryota > Viridiplantae > Streptophyta > Pinopsida > Cupressales > Cupressaceae > Sequoiadendron > Sequoiadendron giganteum. The sequence continues at coordinate 49,982,073 of CM021105.1, read as the reverse complement.
AAGATCTAACAGCTAACAGTGTCACAAA
>CM021105.1:49729709-49974492 GCA_007115665.2 Sequoiadendron giganteum | reverse complement strand
CAACTTTCTAACAAACACATCTTTGTAATATCAATCAAACTATGAGACATCAAAGAGAGATAACCATAGGTCTCCTAGACATTCTAAAGATACAAAAGAGGTTACTTGAAGAAATTATATAGAAAGGAGGAACACAGGTGTATTGAGGAGACATAGTCTTATTAGAGAGAAATGTTCACCACTCTTAGAGACATCTAAGATATCAAAGGTTCAAGAAATAAAAAGCTTAAGTGCAACCATTGAGGATACTTTTTGGTATCAAAGAGAGAAACTTAGATGTCTCCTCGACATTTTGAAATAATGTATCACCTAGTTGACATGACTAATAAATTCATTGAAGAGACAACTACCATTTATATTTCAGTTGATTAGAAAGGTGGTGCAAGCACCATTTATGAACCAAAGCTACTTCTCAGAAGCCAAATCTCGATATACTTGAATCTTGGGAGATAAAAAAAAACTACAACTCATGGATAAAAAATGGGAAGGTGGAATTGGATGATACCAGGTAGCTTAGAAACCGCAGTACTAGCATAAGTTCTCTTAGCTAAGTTGAAAGTGTTCTATAAAGATTTGCTTGAAGTACTATGCAAGTAGGGATTGAAATGGATAAAATCCTAGAAAAACCAAAAGTGAAGAGGCATAAAAAAAAGCTAGGCCATTAAACTAAGACTTAATAGATCAGTGTCCTGGGTTTGGACCAAAATCTAGGATAACAACTCAATTAAATCCTTCATGCAAAACATTGAAAGACAAGCATAAAAATCTTGGATTTGTATGGACTTCGTAAAGAAGCTACGATCTATTTATATATGATTACAGAAAGAAATATAGACATAGACCTATCTTGAATCCATGGAACATGGATTTAGCAAAGCTTTTGGTGCCTAACATTTTTGTGAACATATAATTGGTTAAGGCACTAGCTAAAAATTACAACCCTAAGACGAGGGCTATCCATGCCCATAATGGTTCACAATTTATTATCATTACACAAGATTGTATCTATATGGTTTTTCAATTAGACACATCCATGAAGAAAAAATTGAGGATAAGAGACTTGTTAGAAGATTATAGGACCATAGATGTAAGCTATAAGAGGTAGAAATTGCCTTTGCACAGACCTAGGGTTCTAGGTAACCAACCTATAAGATTTTCCAGTGAAGAGAAACCCCCATTTCCTATGGATTCACTTGAAGAAAATTACCAATATACCTACTATTTAGCTAGCCAAGTCCTGGGAATTGATGCCTCTGCTTCGATGGCTATAGCTCCCATTTTCTTAGCTACACATGTCTAAATCCAAGATGTTAGGTCTTACAACTATGCACAATACTTGTCTAAATTCATTAATACCTCACTTGATGCAATTAAGAATAGCAATGGCTCCATCAACTTCAAGCATTATTATCTACTCAAGCATATGGTATTATATAAAGGTCATGTGATGCAACTATGAGGAGATGAGTCAAGAATCAAAGACATGGATAGTGATGAAACCTATAGACCAGTTTAGATGTGGATGTCCATTTGGGATAATAGATGTGGTAGATCCAACTATTTTTATTTTAAAGAATATTTCGTCAAACACCTGTATAAGTTGATTAACCATAAATGTGATTACAATTTATCCCCGAAGATACAAATATTTCTTAGGCCAAATAATAAGAACCCTAAGGGAAAGATAAACGATAATTAGGGGGATTTTTATGCATTCAAAGATTGTACTATGATCAAAGTATATGGATTTGAGGAAACTCCATTATTACCGCCTAAAATTGTAAATGACGAGATTGCATACCTTGAAATTGTAAGGAAATTAGCCCATTCAGCCTTCATGCACGGAAAAAGCTATGGAAGGAAAAATTTCATGCCTTCTACTCTATTTTTTGGTGACTTTACCATTATTGTTGATACAGGGTATGAGTCAATTAATAGTAGATTATATTATTATGGATTTCCATTGGGAAATACGAGGGAGAAATTTAACCTTGAGCACTTCATTTATGATGCCAAGATCTCATAGAGACTGAGGGGATATGAACATGAGTTCTTCATAAATGATGCCATTAGGAATTGTGATGAAGCTCAAGTGATGATGAAATAGGTTTCATACAATAGGATAATTATGGTAGAAGCTTGGAGGAGAGGTAAAAATCCATTGTATATAGAAGATTTTCATGAAATACAAGATCCTATGTAGAGGGTTGAACAATTGATCTTGCATGAAGAAGAACTGACTAAGGATATATCTCTCATAGCTTTTTAAATAAGAAGAGATATTGGTTCTAGGAGAGAAGCTAAGAATGTAGTTCCTTTAAGCCATTTATCACTGCAACCTACTCTAGAGGTAACCTTCTTAGCTAAAACACCTATTATTATCAACGATGACATTGAGGAAGAGAAAGAAGTTAGATAGATCACAATCCCAATTGTTCCATAGTATGAAGAGCCACCAGAGAGGAATTTGATCATGTTTGAAGCTTCTAATGAGTTGTCTTATGATGTGAGACATTGGGCTAGCCAGGAATTCATTGAAGATGATGCATTTGTTCAAACCCCTAAGTTTAAAGCTTTCATTTATGAGTAAAAAGGAAAGATTATAAGAGAAAAGCTAAAGGAAATCAACCCTTAGAAATAAGTGGATGACCTTAAAGAACTCTAGTTTGAGGTCGATAAAGAGATGGATGACATCACTCATAAAAAAGGAAGAGAATTACTACAAGAGGTTGGGGTCATGCTTCTTCTAGGGTGGGACATAAGCTTAGCCATTGTGCCTGATAATTTCTTGAAGAGAAAGAATAAAGCATTACATTTGATAGATGAGGCCAACAATAAGATATAAACTAGATCAGGGTATAGGCCTGATAACACTACTTTCTTGATGTGAGACCTTTACCCACCAGGGAAGAGGCCTTCCATTATCAATAATCATGATCAGATCTTCAGTCACCTTCTAGTATAGAGAATAGGGGATATAGGCCCTATGGAAACATCTGATCTAAATGTGAATGTGACCAAATTTACCAAAGTTCCAATTCAAAAATTGGTCAGAGAGAACAAGGGGTTGACTAATGAAAATGAGAGGTTGAAACAAGAAGTGATCAACTATAGAGATAGGTTACCTTCCTCTTCAGGGCCTTACTCACCTTTGATTGAATGTGAAAGGAAAGTACTTGAAGCAATGTCTGAGACCACATATTGGAAACATAGATATGAAATAGTATAGAAAGGGCAAGAGGAACTAAAGAAAAAACTGAAAAAAACTATGTTCGAAATGACATCTAAACTAGTGTGTAAGAGGTTTGATAATATGATCAAAATTTCTGATAAAGGTTGGGTTATCCATGATAAGACATATGAAGCTTTACGGGAACACAATAGGTTTTGTAATAGAATGAATGAGGTGGAACTGTAGATAAATACAAAGAAAGGTGACAATAAGAGTGTACTTCAAGAGTATCAAGAGCTTATGAATGCACATGACAACTTCCATAACATACTCACACAAGAATTGAGTGACTTCCATCAGTCACTAACTATGGATCTACCAAATTTATTTGGGGAAGCAAACCTAAAATACCAAGATGTATGGATGGAAGAGATAGTTCATTATCTACCGATGGCCCTTGATGCAATTAACAATGAAGATAAGGTGCTTGAAGAAACACATGTACAACTTGGACGGATCTTTGAACTTGAATATGAAATGAAAGATATCATATATAATGTAGATACATCTACAAAGATAGGATATGTTGAACATATGTCAAAGGTTAACTTATTCATCGCATAGGCCATGTAAGGACTGAAAAGATATCAAATTTCAATAGCCATGGGTGCATCATCATGGACCATGAGCCTTGAATAGGTCTAAGATGATCATGATTGCTTGTTGGAGAATAATAGATAGTGGTGCATCCATTGACAATCTATTAATGTTTTTGTGTTTATGTTAATCAATTTTTGGTTATCAATCGATGCAACTATTTATGAATGGGCCTATAGCTTGTTGCTTCCTGTATAACAAGGGGAAACCAAGTTTGGATTAGAATCATCATTATCAATAGAAGTATATAGGTTACATTAGTATAGTTTATTCTATCCACCCACTTCTACATTTCAGAAAACTTTTGCAATCAATGTATATATTTTGAAGAAATATATTGGAGAAGACTATTCTTAATTGGCGACTTATTTTTAGTGTTAAACTATTGTGTTAATTTTCATGCTTATATGTTTTTTTTCTATCTCCAAAGTGGTTCTCTTAAGTTATTCAAATTTATATGATTTTTTAGGGCACATTTGATGTTGTTGTGTGGTTGTCTTGATTGGGTTATTGTTGGAGTGAATTAAAAATCCCTTCAAATAATTCATTTAATTGGTTCCTCCTAAGGATTAAAATCCTTTTAAAGTGGTTGTTCTGATTGGTTTCCCTTGAGCTAAGAATTAAAAATCCTTTCATGAGATCACTGTAATTTGGGAGAATAACATTGGGATTTATAAAGAAGAGTATAGTAGTTGATAATCGTGCACGTTTGTACAAGGTGCAAACATCTCAAGTACCCAACAAGTTAGAGTTAAGATGAAGAATAGGCTTACCCTTCACACATATATGTCTCCATAATCATCATTCAACCCTTGAATCCATTCACCCAATAGATTAGGAACTGGTAAAATTAGAACAATCTCATACAAACTTTACCCATTCATTTGATTCTCAAAAACATCTATAGTAGGAAATAGTCATTAGCCTTGTACCTACTTCACACCTATGTTCCATTGTGAGTAGGTTGCTTAGATTATAGATCATATTCAAACCTTCAAATCTGCCTTATCATTCAGCTACACCCACCTAGGTTTAGCAAAGCCTAAATATCAAGGGGTGATCAATCACATTCGCCCTGTTTGCTAGCCAAAAACGTACTAAGAGACTGACACCCTCTTAAGGTTCAAAACCTATGTTTTTGAGACCTAACACATGGGATTATATTTCCTATCCCTTTGGGTCTATATAAAGCTTGGTGTGTTTTTTCCTTGTCTATTATTCATTGTTCTTGAATTGAATTGGTTTGTAGGTTGTTAGTGGAGTATCAAGCACTCCAAATGTAATTTTAAATTTGAACTTGGAGTAGGATTTTTTTTTTTTAAATTTTCCAAAATGCACCCTCATTTAATGCCAAAAGTTTTCAAAATTCAATGAAATTAGATGTTATTACATAGATCATTTTTTGTTCATATTTGAATCATAAGGGTATCTTTTATTTTTCAAAATTTTGAGTTTTAAAAAATAGGAAAATTAAGGTGTCTTTAATGGAGTTTATGAGTAAATTTCTTGTTTTTGGCATTAAAGAAAAGTTAAAAAATTATAATTTTAAAGTGATTTTGAATTTTTGGGAATTTAGGTGAATTTTCCCAGTGTGAGTTCCTTTCTATTACATTGGTGGTTATTACCCATGATTATTTATTTGCATACTCCATTAGAGATTGTGCCCAATAAGAGTTATTTATTATTCCACTGGTGTTTGTGCCCAATGGGCTATATTTATCCATCTTGTGATGTTGATTGAATTGTGTGATATGTGTATGATTTGTGTCTTGTGTGTTTTTTATCCTATATCCCAAGTGTCTTGTGTGAGTGTTATTGAGCCTTGTGACCATCTCCTAGAATGATAGGAGTGAAAATTTTCGTTTAATATGGTTGAGTGGCATGGAAACCATCATTGGGGTTTAGAGGATTGAGGATCAAAGTATGAATTTGTAACTCATTCTCTTCTTATTCTATATGCTTTATAGTTAGTTCAATTCAATTTTAGATGGTTGTTGAAGGATATTTGAGTCCTCTATTTATGTATGTAAATAATTGTAAAAAAACCTCTATCTTTAGAGATGGATTATATTTGATTTAATTTATTAGTGGATTAATCTTAGTTTCATGTATCAATTTTGGTGTGGGAATGATCATAAGTGAATTATGTTATGTTTATGCTTTAAGAAGTTAAAATGAACTTAGGAAAATTTATTTTTGGTTTAAAATAAATTTAAGAGCCTTCTAGTGAGTTTGGGTAGCTTATCGATGCATCTGGGTGGCCTGGTCTACTTAGGAGTGATCAACTCACCAAAAAAGTTATTGTGTTTGGTAGGCATTGTTAGTAGTGGGGAAGATTGGTTGGTATTGATCTGGCCTATTCTTGAGTGTTGAAAAACTCAAAATAAGTTATCTTTGGTTGGGTAGCTTAGTTTTATGTTCAGGTGGCCTTGTTCCCCATACAAATACCAAAATGTAAATACTCTCTACCACTCTTAGCTAGTGGTTTTCCTTGCCTAAATTCTCTATTGAAAATATTTTATGACTTGTACCTTTCCTATGATGATCATTTTCATTGACTATACCTTAAAAAATTATTCAAAAAATCTCTCTCGAAGGACTTGATCATTCCTGTAGGTTTCGGGACCTCATATGGGTAAACCATGTAAAAAAAATTTGTGTTGGCATAATGTTGTCATTGATGTCAAAGGGAAGATTAGTGGATCAATATCTAGAAGAATTGGAAAATATTAATGGAGAGAGGATCATATGTTGTAAAATTTGCAAATTTGTTCAAAAGATACAAAGTTGTCATATTTTTACAGAGGTTACTTCTAGAGGTCGGAGGAGAAAACTAAGGCTTGATTCAATATGGGTTTTTTGAGAGCTTTCCATTGATGTGATTTACAGATCTTGAAGACAAAAATGGTGCTTAGAATTGTTTTATGTTGTCTCTTAGATACAAATAGGATTTATTATATCAAATCCTAAGGGTTTTAGTCATGATGCCTTCACAAAGTTTATATTTTGATTTTGACTGGTGATTGACTATTGCAAGTTTCTTAATTTATAACTTAAGCCCTTTGTGTCATTGAGGTGACTACACCCTTTACCTATTGTTTTTTATTGCTGGTGTTCTAGTGGTTATTGAAACCTTGTTAGTCTCTTCCTTGGTGCTCGTGTTGGTATTCATGGTGGTTCTCAGAACCTTGATGATCCCTGCCATTGGCCAAAGTGTCAACATTTGATGTTAGTTTTAAAACCTTTGTCGGCCTTTGAAGTGGTTATCAAAATCTATGTCCTTCCTATCGATGGCTACATGGTTGTTTGTGAGTGGATCACCATATTCCTTCACATCGTAGTTTATGTATTATTGCAACCATGTTTATTTGCAATGTGTGATATGCCCTTCAAGGAAGATCCATGGTGCACATCTATGTTTCAAGATCCAACAACTATCACTTCAGTACTTCACATCATTGTTGTGAAGCAAAAGGATGGTGTGTAATCAATGATATATGATGAAGATGATCAATGGTACAATTTTGTGCTTATAAGATTAGAGGGCTATTGTGATTCTCCTTTGTATCACATTTGGAAGTCTACAACAACCAAGCCTTTGTGTAATATATGGTAAGCTCTTTAGAAGTTCAATGGTAGAGATCATGAGTTGGAGATCAGAGAATGATCACACTTCTCCTTCACATCACATAAGTTATTCTAAGATCCTAAAGCATTAGTGCGATGACTATATGCAATGTGATAGAGATCAATGGCTCAATCTTTAAGAAGATTGATCAAACGGTGATCACACTTTGGCTTCACATCATAGTTTTAATGATAGTGCCCTAAGTAAAGTTGCAATAGAAATATGCCAAACAATGGAGATAAATGGTGCACATTTAAAATAAGTTAATCTAACAACTATTCTTTAAGGTTGGATCAGATGAAGGAGAATTGGTGGAGTGTGGTGCAAAGATCAGAAATCAATGGCCCAAGTTTAAACATGATGATCTCCAATAGCTAAGATAGTATGAATGAGGGTTTTGATTGGTAGCTGGCATAGTGCATGGATTTAATTGGTTTACTTGCTCCCATGACCAATTGATTGGTGATATGATTTGCATGATGACATAACAATGATGTGAGACAACCAGATAATCAATATAGATTGATCACACAAGATAAAAAATTTAATGCATATTTGATCTAGGGTTTCCATATTGCTGAAATTAGAAAATCTAGAAGAATTTGGAAGGTGGTTCATTTCTTAATGAAGGTGATTAAACATAAATAGGGTTCCCCCTTTTGGGAGATGGAATTGGACCCATTTCACACTTTGATAATTAGGAAACCTAGATCTGTCAACCAAATGAATTGATTGAGGGATGGACTGGGGATTTCCTTATGTGATAGGATGGGGGTTCACCAGTAAATGAAGCTTCAAAGGAGAAATGCAAAAACTTATGCACAAAACCCTAGAAACTTGAAAGCATGAAATTAGATTAAGAAATAGAATGAAACAAAAAAGTACTTAGAGGAATGATGGAGTCAAAGAAAGGTCAATAACCTTTAAAATCTACCTTTTGAAGTGCACTAGGACTGATACACCAGACTGGGTGATTTATTCCTACTACAAGATCTTGGGCAGAATTTGGAATCTTCTAGTGACTGATTAGGATCTACAAAAAGAGGATAAAAAGGGCCATACTAGGAATCATATGCCTAGTAGGGTGATTTAGTCCCATTACTAGGGTTTGATTGATATTTCTATAGCCTCTAGTGATATTTTTTAGCTTCCTTCTTGTCTGATCCTCAATCTGAGAGTCTAAACTCCGATATGTAGGTGAGTTTTCGTGAAGATGAAAAATTATTGACAACTTTTTCAACTTTATCTTCAAAGGATCTTCAAGCTCCAATTCAACTATATTTTCAAACACACACCAAGAGAGAAAAATGTTGTTTTGTTAGGGAATATGGGTTTTCCTTGGTCAAACCCCATTTTGGTCATTAAACCTTGAAATGATATAGAAAAGCATGAAGGAATGATGAATGGATAAATACAATGTTTTAACTTAGAAAATCCTTGAAATAAAGGCTATAAAATTTTATGAAATGGCTTCAATGGATGTGGATCTTGAATCTTGATTGCATGCCTAAATATTTGTCTTGAATGCTTGCTTGAATCATGAAAACCTACATCACAAATGGTAGCTCACAAACACACATGATGCATGAAGACTTTGACATGATTCTTGAATCTTGAATGCTACTCCAAAAGCTTGATAATTTTCTCTTGAATGCTATCTTGATCATAAACTTTCTATAATGCTTGCTTTGGATACTTGAAATTTCTAGATGACTTGAAAACTTGCTAGGAGAAAATATGTGAAATGACCTTGTATTTATACTCGTTTATGCTTAATTTCCCAAAATTACAACACTACAAGCTGACATCAGATCTAGGATAATAAAATGCCGCTAAGAATTTCAAAATTAAAGTAGGTCCTAGGCTAAAGTGGGACTCATATGCTAGGTTGGGCATATGAGTCCTAGTGGCTTAAATATGGGACACATATTTTGAGGAGTGTCAAGTTTAATGTAACATTTCAAATCATGTTCTAAGACCTAGGTGGGACCCATACGCCCAAAGGGGTGTATGAGTCCCAAATACCTAGATATAGAACACATAACCAAAAACATTAAATTAGGATTTCTCATTTATTAAATGTCAGGATTTTCCTTAGAAAAATGCATTTAATTAGGCTTGTGGATGCAAAATAGGACTAATTAAGGCATAAGTAGGCCAATTTTTAATCAAAAGGGCCCAAAAATTAATGTGAACATGTAAGACATATTACCACACTAAATTAGGCATCACTTAGCTCATTTTATTAATTCCAAAATTAAGTGAGGAAAAGTGATACTTTTTCCATCACTATAGAAGGAATGTTGGTCAATGAATGTATGAGAAAAGAAGATAGTCAGAATTTTTGTCTAAGTGTTGAAGCAACAAAGTGAATGTGTGAGTGAAGGAGTGGATAGAGAATGCACATGCAGTGATAGAGTGAAACCCAAACAAAAAAATAGATCATCATAAAGGGTTTTCATTCAAGGTGTAGAACATAGAGAGGTGCAAGGCAGAGAATTGAGTTGTATAGATTGCAACAAAGAGTCAAGCTATTTCAAATAAAGTTCTAACATTGAATTATGTTCAACAGAACAAATTATAATTATTTTAATTGTAAATATGATTGTTGGGTGCCTTCAGATAACTAGGTAGGTGCTCCTAAAACCAGGGGATTGGTGTCTACTTAGAGTTAGTTCCCTTAAAATTTGTAATTAGAGATTTTCATTATGAGACTAGATTTGGACAGTAGATCCTTGCAAGTATTCTCATCGTGGTTTTTCCCATCTTGGGTTTTCCATGTATATATTATGTTATGTGAAATTGTGTATGAATGTTTATCTCTCTGCATGTTTAGTTTTAATCAACACTAAATAGCTAAAAATGAGTTAATATACTTTAAGTGTTAAAGGGCTAAATTTGAATTAATCTACTGATTCACCTCCTCTTAGTAGATTATTGTGTTCGAAAAATTGGTATCAAAGCCCTAGTTCCTTAGGAGAAGCTTAATTAGCTCAAGTAAATCTTGAACAAGTAAACACAATGGACAGTCAAGAGGGTTCATCTACAAACAAGGAACCTCAGTTTGATGGAGACATATTTGGAATCATTAAGGTTTAATGTTTGGATGTCTATTAAGAATGGATATACACATCCTACTACTACTCCTATTGATGTTTGGAAAGAAATACTATGAGAATAATACGAAGGCTAAGCATGCCATTATCTATGGTTTGTCTAGCTCATTTTTTGTCAAAGTGATGCATTACAGTACTATACAAGATGTCTGGAATAAATTGAAAATCATCTACGAAGGAGATGGTAAAGTGAAGTCGACAAAGCTGCAAACTCTTAGAGCCAAGTTCAAAATTCTTTAAATGAGTGAAGAGGAAAATATTGCAAATTATCTTATCAAAGTTGATGAAATTGTGAACTCAACCAGAGGGTTTGGAGAAGTAAAGGCTTCAACCAATGTGCAAAAGGTTTAAAGATCTATGTCATCTAGGTATGATTACAAAATATCTGCAATAGAGGAGGCAAGAGAAATGGATAAACTCAACCTTGATGAACTGCATGAAATATACACTACATATGAAATGAGAATGGGAAAAGAAAAGTCATCTAATAGAGAAGTTGTATTCAAGGTTGCAAACAAGGAGAAGGATGAGGTACTCAAGAAAGATAAGGAGGAAACTTCTATATCTAAGAATGAAGAGATTGATGAGGAAGAAAAAAAACTCATCAAAATATTAAGGAGAGGCTCCAATAAGTATAAAGGTAAGTTACCCTTCAAGTGTTTTAACTATGTTTAAATAGGTCATTTTGTTTCTAAATGTCCTTACACTAAGAAGGATAACTCTAAAAAATAATTAGATAGTAAAAAGAATAAACCCTACTTTCCTAAGAAGAAAAAATTTTAGAAGAGGAAGAAGAGTATGCACATACAAGAGGGAAGTGATTCATCTGATGCTAGTGATAGCTCAACTGATGAACAAGATTGTGCATTTGTAGTTGAGGAAAATGGATTCCTTTTTATGAAAAAACAATTTGAAGAAATGAAGGATGGAAATTTTGAGGATCTTGGTGAAGAAGGTGAAGAACAAGGAGAAGTTGAACTTGAAGGAGAGCTCATTTTTGCCTTACAAGAGATTGATAACCTAAGAGAGGAGATTGATAATCTGAAAAAGGAGAATAAGAATCAAAAGAAGCTTACATAAAAAGAGACTAAAAATCTTACAAAAAATCTTGAAGAATCTAATTAGATGGTGGTGAGCTTGAAGATACAAGTAGAGGAATCTAAGAGAAAATTTAGTCAGAAGTTGAAAAATGTATGAAGCTTGAGGCAAAAGTAATTGCCTTACAAAAATACTTTGAAAATCCTAGAGAAAAAAATTGAAAAAGGTTTGAAGCTGAAGGGAGGTGTGCAAATTCTTAATGAGTTAATTAGCACACAAAAACCTTCATCAAAAGAAAAAATTGTCTTGGGCTTAGAGAAATGGAATATTTCTTTTGTTTGTGCTTTTGGAAAACCATATGAGAGATTTAAAGTAGAACAAAAGTCTAGTATAGATGGTGAGAAAGCCTACAAGGAGAATACCTCTAGAGATCAGAAGAAAAAAAATGAGATGATCAAATTTGAAGAAGAAAAGAAGCATGTTGTAGACAAGAAGAACATTCAATTAGTTCTTGATCATTTGAAGAAGAAGCAAAACATAAGAAGAACTGATGTTGATTGATTCACAAGGGTGAGAGATATGAAGAAGCTAAAGCAAAGAAGAACCCCTCATCCTACTCAAGGAAATTCTATGACTAGGTACTCTTCATACTTATAATCAATTTGGTCATAGGGTCAAAGATTATAGAGCAGTTCCTAAAAGGAGTACAAATTTTGTAAGAAAATTTGTATTTCCTCCTTTAGTAGATATGAATGTAATATGTTATAGTTGTAATAATTTTGGTCATATAGCTAAGAATTGTAAAAAAAATAATCATAAAACCAAATGTACAAAGTGAGAAAAATAAAAACACACCTCCTAAATTAAATAATGAGTATAAATTCTCTAGAGAGAAGGAAGAGAAGGTATAAAAGAAACCTAAGAAGGTGTGGAAATAAAAAGAGATGAAGCCCACACAATCAATGATTGCACAAATGAAACTTCATGCCAAATGGTAGAATTTGTGGATGTACTAAAGAAAAGTGTATCCCTTTACATTTTCACACTTGTTTGGATCTACCTCTTTAAAATCTAGTTTATTTATGCATTAATTGGTCCTATTTTGCATGCACAAGCCTAATTAAATGTAATTTTCTAGGGATAATCCAAAAATTTAATAAATGACAAATCATAATTTAATGTTTTTGGCTATGTGTTCCAGATTTAGGGATCTAGAACGCATATGCCCATCTGGGCATATGGGTCCTCCCTGGGTCTCAAGACTTGATTTTAAATGTCACATTAGACATGACACTTCTTGAAATATATGTCCCAGGTTTAAGCCCTGGGACTCATATGCCCAACCTAATGTATGATTCTCACTTTAACCTATGACCTATTTTAATTCAAATTCTTCATGGGATTTTATTATCCTTAGATTCAATTTTCAAATTTCAGCTTGTAGTGTTGTAATTTTAGGAAATTAGGCATAAAAAAGTATAAATACAAGGTTATTTCACATAATTTCACCTAACAATTTTGAGCCAAGCATCTTAATTTTTCACAAGATAATTATAGAGTTTAAAAGAGAATTCAAGAGAAAATCATAAAGCATTTGGAGAAACATTGAAGAATCAAGCATAATGTCAAAATCCTCATGTATCATGTGTGTTTGTGAGCTAAAATTTGTGATGTAGGTTTCATGATTCAAGCAAGTATTCAAGATAAAGTTTGAAGGATTCAATCAAGATTCAATATCCACATCCATTTAAGCCATTTCACACAAGTTTGCAACCTTTATTTCAAGGGTTTGGTGAGTTGCAACATAGCATTTATTCATTCATCATTACTCCATTATTTTCTATTTCATTTCAAGGTTTAATTACCAAAACAAGGTCTGACCAAGGTAAACTCCCTATTCCCTAACAAAACAATATTTTTCTCTCTTGATGTTTGTTTACAGATCTAGGTGAATTGGAGCTTGAATATCCTTTGAAGAAAAAGTTGCAAAATTTGTCAAAGTTTTCAAGAAGTTATCATATTCATGGAAAATCACCTATAGACTAGAATTCAGAATTTTAGACCTGAAGATCAACTAGGAAGGAATCTACATAATATCACTAGAGGCTATAAAAGTATCAATCAAACCCTATTAATAGGACTAAATCACCCAACTAGGTGTTTTAGTCCTAGTATACCCTTTTTGACATATTTCTACAGATCCTACTTAGTTATCAAATGATTCTAGATTCTACCCAAAAACCTTGTAGTAGGACTAAATTTCCCCACTTGGAATATTAGTCTTGGTACAATTTGAAACAATAATTTATAGGGTTTACAGACCTTGTTTTGGCCTCTACACAGCTCCAGGTTCTTTTATGTTTCATTTTGTTTATCAATCTCATTTCATGCTTTCAAGTTTCTAGGGCGTTGGATGTTGTGGTTGTGTTGCTGATATGTGGTTGTCATTAATGTCAACACTATTGGCATTAATGTTTTAGAAGTTGTATATGATGAGGCTATTGAGAAAATTGTAATCTAATGAGTTGTAGGTTGTCAATGGTGAAGTGAATTTCAGTCAATTGGTTAGCTCAGTACATTGATGATCAAAGGTTGTGGACCAAATGGTTTCTTGCCAAGTATATCTAGTTTATCCATGTTGAATTTCAGAGATCCGCGTGAAGATTTGATCATGTTACGAAGATCTATGTTCTGATAGTTTTTCTATTGCTTCAGTTGGTGTTCCTAAATGAAGGTTATGTGATTTTAGTAATTTCAGTTGTTGTGGATGCTTCTCTGGTAATTCATGATGTTTTTGGATGTTTCTAGATCATTCTCTATCTATGTTACACATCTGCATTGATCGTTGTGCTCATGATTGGAGATTTTCTCATGCGTGTTCATGTTCTTCTTGTTCTTGGCCGACAGGGTGTTGTAGCATGTTGTGGATCTTCAAGGAATAATTATTTGAAGTGTTTTCATGTTTGAAGATGTTATTGTGGGTCTTCGCTATGTTGTGGATGACCTTGGTTGATTCACATTAATAATCTTTATATTTTTGGACTATCCGTTTGTATTCATTTTAGTATTTTGTTAAGGATGTCATGTAGTGATGTAATTCCTAGTTGCAGATATATATAAGTGATTTTTAATACCATTTGAATGTATGGTATGCGCTAATAATGTTCTAAATCTTTTGAAGGCAGAGCGGAGTGTGAATAAGAGTGAAGAAGAGTGAAGAACTGTTCATGTGCTTAATCGAAACTGTAACCAAGAATTAGTAGATACTATTTTCTCTGTTCAAAATCTTCAGATGGATTTAATTTGAATGTAACTGTAAGACAGTGTGTCTTCCTTTTGGAAGTAATCCTTTTTGTATTTGAGCAGTGAGCTCTAGGCAGTGTGCCTGAATTCAAGTGCATTCCCCATTTTCTATACTTTTAATAGAGTATAAACTTGTAGATTAACCTCCACCATGGTTTTTCCCCTAATAGGGTTTCCATGTAAAAGTCTTGGTGTTATGTGTGTTTCTGATGTGTTGATGGTTTAGTTCTTTCATGTTTAATTATCAGATCTGAAAATAAGTTTAATAAGTGTAATTTCTGTGACAGTTGATTCACCTCGCCCCCTCTTAATTGTCTGCCCTTGTGTTGCCAACAATTGGTATCATAACATGTTCCTTGGAAGAAGTTTAAAAACTTGAGGTGATCCAAGATGGTGACATACAAAAAGGATAGTCTGAGATTTGATGGAACAAATTAATCTCTGTGGAAGACTCAAATGGAGTGCCATCTAAGATGCATTGGTGAAGCCTACTAGAGTATTACAAGCAATAGGTGTGTCATTACTCATAATGGTCCTACAACTACTAGTTACTGAGATTAGGGATGGTGAGTACAATATCAGGGCTAAGGAAGCATTGTTGAGTGCTTTGACTGATTTCGAGATGAAAAATGTTATGGATCTAAAGACTACTTATGAGATCTAGAAAAATTTGGAAACTTTTTATGAAGGTGATGCTAATGTGAAGATTCCTAAGCTACAAAGTTTGAAATGGAAATATGAAATGTTGAGAATGGGTGATGATGAGAATATTACTACTTTCATGCAAAGAGTGAATGAACTTGTGTGTGGTATCAAATGTGCTAGTGGACAATCTAGAAGAATCAAAAATTGTTGCTAAAGTGCTTAGATCTTTGTTTGTTGCATACAAATTCAAAGCTACTACTATTCAGGAGCTCTTAACTATAACAAATGTTACTAGAGATATGTTGATTGGTAAGCTAACTACCTTTTAATTGAGTGAATTTGGTGATGCTCTTCCTAAGATAGAATCTACATTCAAACCTACTACTTCTAGGAGAGATAAGTAGAGATATGATCTAGATGAAATTTCTTCTATAAAGGTATTCAAGTATGAGGAATAAATGAGATAGATTGAAGAAAAAGAAAGAGAACTAAATGATCTTGAAGCACTTATTGTCAAAAGGGAAGCCAAAGGAGAAGACAAGTATAAAGGGAAATTTCCTATTAAATGTTTTTCCTACAATAAGATAGGTCATTTTGCATGAATGTGTCTGGAAAGAGTCCCTAAGCCAAGACAAAATAGGCCTCGATTTCAAAGAAAGTTCTACTATGTTGTTAATGAAGTTGTGACAGATGATGAATCTGATAAAGGAAATGCAAGTGAAGATGAATGGGTATTTATTGCTATTAAGGAAAATGATCTAGCCCCTACTAAATATGTTAGTTGCTCAAATGTGGAGAAAGCCCTAGCTGCTAGAGTTTAAGAGAAAGATGAATGGGTGATTGATAGTGGATTCTCCCAACACATGATAGGTGATAAAAGTAATTTTTTGAGCCTGGAAAAGTATGATGGTGGTGTTGTAAGAGGATCCATTTCTCTTGATGGTAATAATAATATTGATGATGTTCTATATGTGGAAGGTTTGAAGCATAATCTCTTGAGTGTAAGACAAATGGTTGACAAGGGATACAATCTTCAATTCAATAATGGAAAGTGTAGAATATTGGGAAGTTCCAAAAATGTGATTGCTTTAGGTACAAAAACAAAAGGTAACATATTTCACCTGAATGCTGCTAGTAAAAGTTGTTTGATTGCTCAAGTTGATGAAAGTTGGTTGTGGCATAGGAGAATGTGTCATGTAAAATTTGAAAATATTGTTAAGATAAGTTCTACTCAGGCGGTGAGAGATCTTCCTAAGTTCGTAAAGCCTACTAATACCATATGCAAGGAATGTCAGCTAGGGAAGAAAACTAGAATTGCATTTTGGAGCAAACAGTATTGTCCAAATGAAGTGTTGGAACTTGTTCATATTGATTTGTATGTTCCTTCTAGAATCAAAATCTTACAAGGAGATTGGTACTCCATGTTACTTATTGATGATTACTCTAGATCATTATGGATTACCTTTTTAAGGGAGAAATCTGATGCTCTAGAGAAATTCAAGATTTGTAAGGCTATGGTTGAGATAGAGATAGGCCTGAAGATTAAATGTATGAGATCAAATAGAGGTGGTGAATTCACTTCCCATGAGTTCAATTCTTTTTGTGAAATGCATGGGATAAAGAGACAATTATCTACCCTACAAACCCCTCAAAAAAATGGATTTGTGGAAAGGAAGAACAAGAAAGTTTAAGATGCTGCCAGGACTATGATGCTAGAAGGAAATATTACTCATATCTATTGGAGAGAAGTTGTGAGTACTATTGTTTACATCCTCAATCAGATGCAAGTCAAAGGTGATAGTGGTAATACCCCTTTTGAGCTATGGACTGGTCATAATCCTACTGTTAGATATTTTAAAATCTTTGGGACTAAATGTTATATCAAAAGACATGAAGATATAGAAAATTTTGTTGCTAGGAGTGATGAAGGAATATTTCTTGGTTATTCTACTAAGAGTAAGGCCTACCGGTGCTACAACAAGAGATTGAGGAAAGTATTTGAAAGTGCAAATGTCAAGGTTGATGAAGACATAGCTAGACCATCCAGAACCTTTGGATATGATTTAGATGATCAGAATAATAGTTCAATCACAGGAAAGAAAGTTCAAACTCAAAATCAAGTCTAGATCATTCCGATGAATCAAGAAAATCAAGAGGAAGGAACTAGTGAAAGTCCAAAAAAGAGATCACAAGAGTCAGAAGTTCAAGAACATCCTAAGACTCCAAGGTATGTAAAACTAAATCATTCATAAGATCAGATGATAGGTGATAAGGACAAAGGTGTTCAAATAGGAGAAGAATTGCAGAAGAATACTATTCGATTTCAAAGAATGAGCATAATAGTGTGAATGAAACCTGCAAGCAATGAAAGAAGAACTACAACAAATTGAGAAGAATAATACATGGATTCTTTTTCCTCGACCTAAGGACAAAAATGTAATTGGAACAAAATGGGTCTTTTGGAATAAACTAAATGTGCAAGGTGAAGTTGTTAGAAACAAATCAATAATGGCATGTAAATGATATTCACATATGGCAGGAATTGAATTTGAAGAGACTTTCACCCCTATTGCTAGGATTGAAGCTATGAGACTATTTCTTGCCTATGTTGCTTACAAAAATTACAAGGTTTATCAGATGGATGTCAAGTTAGCATTTCTAAATGCAAAACTAGAAGAAGAGGTGTATGTTGAGCAACCTGATGGATTTCAATTAACTGATCAAGAAGATATGCTTTATCAGTTGAAGAAAGTATTGTATGGAATTAAGCAGGCCCCAAGAGCATGGTATGTTATATTGGACAAGTATTAGTTGAAGCTTGGATTCAATAAAGGTACTACTGATAGTAATCTGTATTTTAAGATTGATCATGATAAAGATTTGATTGTTGAAGTCTCTGTTGATGATATAATGTTTGGAGGAGATGATGGTTTGTGCATGAAGTTTTTTGATGAGATGCAAAATGAGTTTGAGATGTCTATGATTGGTGAGATGAAATTATTTTTAGGATTGCAAATTACTCCGTTAGATAAAGGGATCTTAATATATTAGTCCAAGTATGTGAAAGAACTACTAAATATTTTTGGCATGGAAGGTTTGAAGCCAGTTAGTACACCTATGGTGACCGGATGCAAGTTGACACAAAATGATGATTCTCTTAAGTAAATCAGACTAGATATAGATCGATGATTGGTGGATTGCTTTATTTGAATCAAACTAGACCTGATATCATGAATGATGTGTGCATTGTTGCTAGATTTCAAGCTAATCCTAAGGAATCTCATGTAACTACTATTAAAAGGATTTTTTGATACTTGAAGGGAACAGTCGATTTTGGGCTATGGTATCCTAAAGATGATGATCTTACTTTGTGTGATTTTACTGATGTTGATTGGGTAGGTGATGTGGATGACAAAAAGAGTACTAGTGGTGGTGCATTTTTCTTAGGTAAGAAGTTGATTTCATGGTTAAGTAAGAAGTAGAATGCCATTTCTTTGTCTAATGCAAAGGCATAATACATTGTTGTTGCTAAAAATTGTACTCAAGTATTGTGGATGAACCAGATGTTGAAAGATATCAGAGTTGTGTATAATGAACCTACTACTATATTCTATGATAATTCAAGTGCAATTAAAATTTTTAAGAATCTGGTGCTTCATTCAAAGACCAAGCATATATCTATCAAGTTTCACTTTTTGAGAGAGAAGGTGAGTGAAAAGGAAGTCATATTGGAGTATGTGTCTACTAAGGAATAGATTATAGATATCTTTATAAAGCCTTTTCCTAAGGATACTTTTGAGTATGTCAGGGGGAAGCTAGGAGTGATTACCCCTCCTAAGCATAACTAAGATGCAAGTCATTGCATCAATCCATGCATTTCATAGTCATATCTTGATCCAGATTGATGTTGTAGTGGCTACTACTCAGGGGGACTAGTTAGATGTTCAAATATGTGGTTTAGAGATTCTGTGGAGAAAAGAGATATTTTTCATTGATGTCAAAGGGGGAGAAGAGCCATGTGAAAAACTTTGAATTATCTAAGGAAAAGAGTCATGTGGGAGAAAAGTTGTGAGTTGCGTTGATGGTTTTTTTCACATCATGTGTTGCCATCAATGCCAAAGGGGGAAATTGTTGGATGTTGTGGTTGTGTTGTTGATATATGGTTTTCATTGATATCATCACTATTGGCATTAATGTTTTAGAAGTTGTATATGTCAAATATTGAGAAAATTGTAATATAATGAGTTGTAGGTTGTCAGTGGTGAAGTGAAGTTCAGTTGATTGGTTAGCTCAGTACGTTGGTGATCAAAGGTTGTGGAATAAATGTTTTCTTGTTGAGTATATATAGTTTATCCATGTTGAGTTTTAGAGATCCACATGAAGATTTGATCCTATTATGAAGATTTGTGTTCTGACAGTTTTTTTGTTGCTTCAATTGGTGTTCTTGAATGAAGGTGATGTGATTTTAGTAATTTCAGTTGTTTTAGATGCTTCTCTAGTGATTCATGATGTTTTTTGATGTTTCTATATCATGCTCTATCTATTTCACACATCTGCATTGATCATTGTGCTCATGATTGGATATTTTCTCTTGTGTGTTCATGTTCTTCTTATTCTTGGTCGACAGGGTGTTGTAGCATGTTGTGGATCTTCAAGGAATAATTATTTTAAGTGTTTTCATGTTTGAAGATGTTATTTTGGGTCTTCAATATGTTGTGGCTCACCTTGGTTGATTCACATTAATAATCTTTATTGTTTTGGACCGATAGTTTGTATTCATTTTATTATTTTGTTGAGGCCAACATGTAGCAATGTAATTCCTAGTTGTGGATATATATAAGCGTTTGTTTATACCATTTGAATGTATGGTGTGCATGAATAATTTTATAAATATTTTGAAGGAAAAGAAGAGTGTGAATAAGAGTGAAGAAGAGTGAAGAATAATGAAGAAGTGTTCATGTGCTTAACCAGAACTATAACCAAGCACTAGCAGATGCTATTTTCTCAATTCAAAATCTTCAGATGGATTTAATCTAGATGTAACTGTAAGCCAGTGTGTCTTCCTTTGGGTAGTGAACCTTTTTGTATTTGAGTAGTGAGCTCTAGGTAGTGCTCCTAAATGCAAGTGCATTCCCCATTTTCTATACTTTTAATAGAGTATAAACTTGTGGATTAACCTCCACCGTGGTTTTTCCCCTAACATGGTTTCCACATAAAAAATCTTGGTGTTATGTGTGTTTCTGATGTGTTGATGGTTTAATACTTTCGTTTTTAATTACTAGATCTGAGGGTAAGTTTAATAAGTGTAATTTTTGTGACAACTGATTCACCCCCCCCCCCCTCTCAGTTGTTTTCCCTTGTGTTGCCAACATAGGGTCTGTGCATAAGTTTTTGCATTTATCCTTTTGAAGCTTTATTTAATGGTGAACCTTCATCCAATTACACTAGGAACCCCCTATCCATTCCTCAAACAAGCCACTTTGTTGATCGATATAGGTTTCCTAATGAACTAGAGCATGAAATAGGTCCAAATTCTATCTCCCAAAAGGTGGAACATCCATTTCAATTTTGTTCAATGTGTTATAGATAGTGGATGTTCTAAACATATGACTAGGGACAAGAGAAAATTCATCTAACTCAATTTTTTTAAAGAAGGTCTAGTCAATTTGGGTGACAACATAGTAGTTAGAATCTATGGAAAAGGAACATTGAGCATATATATAAACTACCTAAAAAATGTGTTCTTTATGTTGAAGGTCTAAAGCATAATATGTTGAGTGTAAGTCAAATGTGTGACAATGGTTATAAAGTCACATTTAATTCTAAAAGTTGTAAGATAAGAAAAAATGGAAAAATAATTGCACATGGAGTAAGAACTAATAGAAACCTTTATAATCTCAGTGAAGTAAAAGGTCAGAATTATATGATAAGTCAAGTAGATGAGAGCTGGTTGTGGCATAGGAGAATGAGGCATGATAATTTTGACAATTTGGTGAAAGTGAGCTCAAAAGAACTGGTAAGACACATGCCTAAGATAACTAATCTTGCAAACACCATTTTCAAAGAATGTCAAATAGGCAAGCAAACAAGGGTTAAATTTTGGACAAAAGAATACTCCACTACAAAACCCTTGCAACTAGTTCATACTCATTTGTGTTTTCCTACAAGGACATGAGGACTTCAAGGTGAAGAATACTTCAAGTTGTTGATTGATGACTATTCATGGATGACATGGGTAACATTTCTAAATGAAAAGTCACAAGAACTTAAAAGATTTAGTATATTTAGAGCCATAGTTGCAAAGGAGACTGGGAGAAGAATCAAATGCTTAAGGCCAAGTTGTCATAATCCAAATTTATTACATATTTATTATAATATGGTAAATTGAATTATTAAAGAAATTCAATATATATGAAAGGGAAATTTTGGAATTTTTAAAAAATAGATTGAAAGAAGGTGACTAATGTTGACTATATAAACTTTTGAAATTATCTTATATGTTATCATGAATTGAATGTTACTGATAAAGTTTGCAAGTGCAAGTGTGTGCAATTACAGGGTGATAGGTTGAAGGATGAGAGCACATTTGAAGTAGGAAATTTTAGCTAGATCGAATGATAAGTCAATTGGAATCTAGGTGCACACACCATAAATGGCATGATGACTTGCATTTGAACTATTTTTCATATGTAGAAGAATGTAATTACATGACTTGAATTGTTTCAGTGATTGAAAATGAATGGCTTGTAGATTAAATTTTCTACCTAAACTCTGTGTTTTGAAGAAAACGAAAGTACATATTTTAAAGTATGATTAAAAGAGAATAAGAGTTTCATTATGTGAAAACTATATATGGATGCTCGAAGTGACATAAAGTTATTATGTTTTTAGTGATAACATATGGAACTCATAAACTCCTTCAAGCAAATAATTTACACACACACACACACACACACATATATATATACATGTATGTGTGTAAATGTGAATACATATATGTATATAAATATATATATAAATAATGGAGAATATAGTAAATATGAATGAAATCATATATATATAGGTTATGTGTAGGATCATGATGGGCCAAAAAGTGGCGATATCTAAGTGATATGATGACACATGTGGTTGACGACTTTTTTTTTACCCTAAATTGATGAACCGAAAAGGGTTTTTAAAGGAGATTCTCTGTTTTCCACTAATATAAATTATTCTTTATTTTGAATTTAATAAATAATTATTATTCATTTTATATTTGAATTATGACTAAAGTCCTGATTGATAGGATGATTGAAAAACATCTATAGCTTTCAAATGGTATCACATTTTTTGAATCCCAAACATCCATCACATTCTATGCTTCACATACTATAGGATTTTTAAAAAAAATGAATTTCATGAAGTTTTGACCAAGTTAAGGTGGTTAGACATACGAGTTCTTATATTTTTTAAAATTTGTAATAAAAAAATCATAATTAATTATTTAATTGAAAAAAAATTACAAAACAAACATGCATCACATCGGGACATGAGTCCCCTACTTATATCTAAAATATTATAAAAATATTATCATTATATTGTGGTTAGGGTGGTCAGCTAGACACCTACTTCTTATTTTTTCCCTAAAATTTAAGTACTACTGCATTGAAATTTCAAATTTTCACCAAATAGATTTAAAAAATAAAAAATAAACCTAGTAGTTTAGAAACTACATTCAATTTTCTATAGATTCTATTATTACATATTTTTGAAATAATATAGATAACTTATTCAAATTTTTACATCAACTTGCCTAACTCTAATTTTCTGAATTTTATTGCCACTTAAGGGCCTATTTTTTCCATGATGATCATGCACATACCCTATAATATATATACATATATGCATATACTTTAATATTCTTTTAAAACATTAAATATGATAGCCTGTAATATCCATATCGGTTTGTTTTAAAATCAAATGAAAATCATGGCACCCCATGAAGGATGTGGTTTGTCATAAACATTATGGTAATATTCAAACCAAGATAGTGGCTGCCAACTATGGCAATAATGCCCTAATGGTAACGCCCAACCACATAAAAAATCATTGTTTCCATTTTGAATTCATAAGCCCAGGAAAAAAGCACACCAAATGAAATCATATGGCTCAAAGGAAAAAGAAAGAAAGATCTCGTGGAAGTGGGAAAATTAGAGGCAAGTTTCAAAAAAGCTTGATTTATAAGGCAAACAAATTTCTTTTAGAAAGAAGCTCAATTTTTCTATTATCATTTTTTCTCATCATTCGAGTGGTATTCTTCCATTTTATCGAATGATTCATTAGAAATCTAAATTGTAAATATTTGATTGAGTAGCCATGACCTTGAACTGAGTATTGTGTTGGTGCCGATCATTTTTTTGGGTTGCATGGCCAATGACCGTCATTGCATGTGCATTATTTAAGTTAGAGCCTTATTGGCTAGCTCACAGAGCTAGGCCAAGGCTTAGAGACATTAAGATGTGATTGTCCCTTAAACTTGCACTTTAGTGCTAGCCATTCATGGCTATCAAAATTTCATTCCGATTCAACTATGTATTTATGTATGCTTAATTTTGTAGAGGATCGACTATCAATACTATAGAAAGGGTATCATACCTTATGTCTTCTTTTTGAATGTATCATTTTTTCTTTATTGACTAGACCAATAATGGTAAGTGGCTTGAAAAAATGCTTGAGATTGTGTTATATGTATTATAATGCCACCATGGTTTAGTACGAACAGTGGTGAAATCTTAGTTAAGATTCATTAAACCCAAGTAGGGTTTGATCTATATGATCAACAAACTATTTTCCTTGTAACTAGAATCGATATGAGTATGAATGTTGATTATGAGTGGTGTAAAACCAAAATGACTTTAAGGGTATACTTGTATATGACTCTTTTTTCTAAGAAATAAATGCATCAGACCTATCAGAATGATCGATTCTAGAGTGACTAATGAATGTTTTGTTTGTAACTTAAAAAGGCATGAGTTTTGCATAGAACACTGAAACTTATGTGTCTATCTCATAACTGAAATACTTGTTCAAGTTTTATATCAACAAGCATGTCAATATTAGAATCATTTCATTTATAAAAAAAATCACATTGAATTTTTGTATTGAAAGTGTTCAAAAATATGAATAAAGGGCATTATGCTTTCATGTATGAAATTGGGCTAGTGTTATTTGTTAGTGAAATCTTATTCATCTGCTTTGATATTGATAGATGAGTTAGCTATAGACAATATTTTTTACTAGAAAAACAACATTGTTCATTATCTATTAATTGTAAGATAATCCCATTTTGTTTAAAAAAGTGAACATTAACTTGTAATGTTATCATTTAGCATCTGAACAACTTGAAACAACAATGAGTAATTGCAAATAGTGAATTTTTTGTTGGAAATGACATTGTGTGTCATAAAATGTAACTATTTAATCTAGAACAACATTGTATTGATGTAAACAATGAATATTCTATTTCATATGACATTGATTTGTGGTAAAGTTATCTTTGTAGCTAAAAATAGTCTTTTTCATTAAACTATTTAGCTAGAACAACATTGAATAGTTGTAAACTATGAACGTTCTATATGAAACAACTTGTCTTATAATTGTTTAGTAGGAAACAGTACTGGTTCTATTAAAATAATGAATGTTCATATGTAAACAACAATGTCAGAGTATCACAGTTTTGTGAGAATGCAAAAGAAATAATAATTTGTGTGAAACTATAAATATAGACTTGTATTGGATTCTTTATTTTGACAAAAGAAACATCAAATGGAATATTATTTAATGATTTCAATCTGATTTAATGGTTTATTTTAGAATGTATGAATAGATAAAAAACTTAAGTAGGTACATATGTGTGTATGCACATAGACTTCACCTATGTACATATACATACTTGTGACATATCTTATTTTGTTTTTAATTCATTTTAAAATGGATAATGCTTATGTTGAAAAGTAAAGATGAGTCATGATAATGATATGATTGATTGTTGAATTACTCTATTTGAATCATGTATTTGATTTCTATTTAGAGAGTAAATTATTAATCCAATTTTTTTTTTCCGAAAACATATGTGAGAAGAATACTTTAATACTTGAGAAAAATAGTGATACCTAAGTAGACTAGAGCACCTCAGGGTAGATGTTGCTAGAGGGTAGATTGTTGGGTATGTGCAAGATCATCATGGAAAAAACAAGCCCTTAAGTGGCAAAAAATTTAGAAAAATCAAAGTTAGGCAACTTGACATTATTTTTTTAATAAGTTATCTATATTATTTCAAAAATATGTAAGAATAGAATTGGTAGAAAATTGAATCTAGTTTGTAAATTACTAGGTTTATTTACAAAAAAGTAAAATCTATTTGGTGAAAATTTGAAATTTGAATACAATAGTACTTAAATTTTAGGGAAAAAATAAGAAGTAGGTGTATGTCTAACCACCCTAACCACATTAAAATGATAATATTTTTTTATAAGATTTTATATATAAGTAGAGGACTCATGTCCCAATGTAATGCATTATTTTTAGTAATTTTTTTCCAAGTAAATAATTAATTATAATTTTTTATGACAATTTTTTAAAAATATAATGACTCGTATGTCTGACCACCTTAACTTGGTCAAAACTTCTGAAATTTTCTTTTATTTTTTTTAATCTTATAGCATGTGAAGCATGTTTTGCATTCAAAAATTATGATACCGTTTGAAAGCTATAGATGTTTTTCAATCAGCCTAGAAATAAGGACTTTAGTCATAATTTAATAGAAAATGAATACTAATTATTTATTAAATTCAAAGTAAAGCATAATTTATATTGGTGGAAAGTTGAGAATCTCCTTTAAAAACCCTTTTCATTTCATCAATTTTGGGTAAAAATAAATTCATCAACCACATACCCATCATATGATCCTGCACATACCCTATTATCAGATGTATTGTAGGAAGTTAGCTTCTGGGACGGGTGTCAAAATGGAGTTCTAAGAGTATAGGTTTTATTTACTAGAACCTATTGTTTTTTGTTGTTGCAAAACACTTTATATGCTTGGCCAAGAAATATAGTTCATTTTGTATGCATGAACTTTGTGATATCACTCTCTACCATTCCTAGCATAGATCTTGCATTTTACTTTCTAACTTGTAGATAGAAATTGCATGTTGATGTATGAGAATGCACAAGATTCCATCTTGGAGATTGTTCTCTTGCTAAAATTTCCATGTAGGGTTGGGTATTCTTCAAGTTGGAAAGAATTTCAGGAAAGCGTAAGCTTTGTGGTTGGGCGATAAAGGACTTCAACCATGTTCTCATCTACCAATGGAGGTAAACATCAAAAGGAACCTTAGTTGTTCCCAAGATTATTTAGTCTAATATGTAACTTAATGTAACACATCTATTTATTTGATGTAAAGTGTACAATGTAATGACTTTGTGGCCTTAAAAGCAAAGTCAAACTTGAAATTTTAATTTGAATATTGAAGTGAATATATGAATCATTGACTCATTTTAAATGGACATGTGTAGCTATGATTGACTTTATCCACTAGTTATGTCTTTTTAGTTTGGAATATATTCATGTTTCATTTACAATAATGTTAATTAAGTAATAATTTAGGATGGGTTATTACATAGATAAAGGTGGAGAGTTCACATCAAGTGAATTCATTGAATACTATGAGAAGCATGGAATCAAAATATGGTATTCTACACCAAGAACTCCACAATATAATCAAATAGTAGAAAGAAAGAATAAGAAAGTTAAGGAGATGGCCATAACAATGTTGTATAAGGACAAATTACCTGATTTGTATTTGATAGAGGTAGTTCATACTACAATTTATGTTTTGAGTAGAGTGAAAATAAGAGTAAATAGTGATAAGACCCCTTATGAACTATGGTATGGTAAGCCGACATCTATCAAATACTTCAAGTTGTTTGGTAGAAAATGCTACATCAAAAGAGAATAATATAACTTGGGAAGTTTTGATTCTAGATGTAATGAAGGAATATTTCTTAGATATTCCACCTAAAGCAAAGCTTACAAATGCTACAACAAAAGGCTACACAAAATTATAGAAAGTGTAAATGTCAATATTGATGAAAATATTAAACATGTTAAATTTGGCAGAGATAACTTTAAAGATGAGTTAGAGTGTGAAGAATAAATTTTTGATGATGATCCAAATGACGAGAATGAAAAATATCTTGCACAATATGTGCAAAAGGATCATCCTATAGATCAAATAATTGGTAATAAAAATGAAGGTGTTCAAGTAAGGAGAAGAATTGCAAAGAACAAGGAACAAGTAAATTTTTCTCTCTTGTCTCAGATTGAACCTAAAAGTTATGATAAGGCTAAAAAGGATGATAAATGGATAAAGGACATGGAAGAAGGGCTGAATTAGATTGAGAAGAATAAAACATAGGAATTAGTTCCTAGAACCCCAAGCAAAAATGTGATTGGCACTAAATGGGTTTTTAGAAACAAGCTCAATGAAGATGGAGTTATTGTAATAAATAAAGCAAGGTTGGTGTGCAAAATATATGCATGAGTTGAAGGCATAGAATTTAAAGAAACATTTTCACTTATTGCAAGATTAGAAGCCATCAAAATTTTTTTGGATTTTTCAGTTTATAAAGGATTTAAAGTCTATCAAATGGATGTAAAATCTGCTTTCCTAAATGGAAACCTTGAAGAATGAGTCTACAAAAAATAACCACAAGGTTTTTAGCTATAAGAAGAACAAGATTATGTTTGCAGACTAAATAAAGCCTTGTATGGTCTAAAACAAGCACTAAGGGCATGGTAATCAAGGTTAGACCAATATCTAGAACAACAAGGATTTGAGAAAGTATGTGCAAATAAAAATTTGTACTTCAAATCTAAACGTGAGCACATGAGTATTGTTGTGTATGTAGATGACATCATATTTGGTGGTAGTAATGATAATATGTGTAAAGAATTTGTTGTACAAGTGCAAGCTGAATTTGAAAAGTTAATGCTTGGAGGGTTGTCATTTTTCCATGGCTTATATATTGCACAAACTAATGATGGGATATTTATATCTCAAACCAAGTATGCTAAGGAGATTCTCAAAAAAATTGGAATGGAAGATAGCAGATTGGTTAGTACCCCATGATAACTAGATGTAAGTTGAGCATGAAGTAAAATGAGTCTTTGGATGCAAATAAGACAATGTATAGGTCTATGATTGGAAGCTTGATGTACTTAACTACATCAAAACCATATATTATCCAAGCAATGTGTATGGTTTCCAAGTTTCATGCTTCCCCTAAGGAGTTGCATTTAAATGCACTAGAAAGAATTTTCAGATGTATCAAAAGTATTGTTGACTATGGAATGTGGTATCCCAAGAGAAAATATTTCACTTTAATTGCATATACAAATGCTAATTGGGTTGGAAGTGTAGATGAAAAAATAAGCACTAGTGGTGGTGCATTCTTCTAGGCAATTAAACTAGTTTCATGGGTGAGAAAAAAACAAGAATCACTCACTCTTTTTATAGTAGAATAAAAGTACATGTAGTAGCTACAACATGTTGTACTCATGTTTTGTGGATGAAGCAAACACTCAAAGACATCAAGGTTGAGTACAAAGAACCTATCTTTATTCTTTGTGATAATTCAAGTGCAATAAACATCTCAAAGAATTTAGTGATGCTATATAAGACCAAGCACATATTATTAAAGTATCACTTCATCAGAGAGAAGGTATCTAATCAAGAAGTCAAAATGGAATATGTGTCTATCAAAGATCAAGTGGAAAACATATTCACAAATTTTCTTCCCAAGGAAAGATTTAAATATTTGAGGTAGAAGTTGGGAGTAATTTCTCCCACATCATATCACTAAATCTTAGTGATGAGTCATGATTCCAAGGGGAGCTTCATAGAAATTTAATTCATCCCTGGATATGGAGGAGAGATCAAGTTAGGTAACCTTAGGTTATAAATTTCTAATGACTTGATGGTTGCAAACTTATGAACTTCATCTTTCTCTTTGGATGGTTTTTCAAAGGGGGAGCAAGTAAGGGGTAGAGTATGTTGGAAGAATGGAAAGATTGAAGGTGTCTTAATTGATGTCAACAGATCAAATGGTTATCAATTGGTTGTTGCTGGTTGTATATGTCAAGGATATTGAAAAAATTGTAATAAAGATATATTGCAGGTGTTTAGAGGTTGCAGGTTTTGGTCTAGATTTCCTCCTATGTTTGTCTAGTTCATATATGTCGTTCATGGTTGTTAGAAGATGCTATATCCAAATTTTTAGTTGTTGATTCATTGTATAGTGCAAGTTATGTTCACCAGTTGTGAACTATGGTTTTTTGTGTTTCTGGTTGAGATCTAGGAGAAATGTTGTTGGTCCGGATTTATCTTTGATGAAGTCTTATGACTTTTGGTTCTAGAGTTGAGTTGCCTTGAATTTTTTAAAGATAATTTTGACATTTGGAAAGTTTTTGATTAATGGTTTTGTAGACACTTAAAAATGACCTAGGCCTACAAGCTTTGTTTTACCACTTTCGTCCTAGCATAATTATGACATTTAATTATGTCCTTGGTCCACATTCGACTATTAATTAAGTAATTCATTATTATTCAATTAATTCATGTCTATTGTATTCTTCATAATTATTAAATAAATAAATTTTATTTATTTATTCAATACGTCATTATTTGTCTATTGTCTTCTTATGATTAAATAAATTTATTGATTTATTTAATTACCTTTTATTCATTTATTCTTCCTGATTATTAAATAAATGAACTTTATTTGTTTATTTAATATGTCACTAATTCTCATAATTAAATGAATTTATTAATTTATTTAATTATCGGTCATAATCCTCTAAATTAAATGATTATCTTTAATTATTTAATTACCTAATTTAAAATTTCTCTCATTTTATATAAATGAAATTATTTAAAATGATTTCATTTTATGAACTCTCACTTCATTTTAGTAAATAATTTGAGAAAGATTATTTGTCGTCACATAAAATCCTTATTATGAATTAATTTAATTCAAAATGGTAATCTTCTTTCAAAAATCAAGTAATTGAGCAAATTCTTGATTTTCCAAATCTTCTTTTTAGTTCAACTCTTATCTTATTGATTTTTTGAATCTTACAAATCAAGCAATCTTTATCTTCTTGATTTTCGAAAATCTTTATCTTTTTGACTAATTGTCACATTTATTCTCGACCGCCAATTTGATTTTATCAAATGACATCTTGGCCACTCATTTAACAATCTTTCCCTAACCCTAACTAGGGATTGTCACGTAAAATATTGTCCACTGACTTTAGGCTTTGTCAGCTTTTAATCTCGTTCATCCATCCAAAATTGCATTTTCTATAAAATGTCAATTTTGTTCACAATTTAGAAACCACGTCATTATTATAGGCATTTTATGCTTAGATTTTACTTGGAATTTAGCTTATTTGATTTGATTACTTTTCATAGACATAGTCTTTTGTCATTCAAATCCTTCAAAACTTGCATAGGGCTTGGTCACAATTATTTGCTCACACATACAAATCTGAGGGCAGAAATCATACACTGCAAGCTAGAAGGTGCTATGGAGGTGAATCATGGAAGCTTCAATGAATATATGGTATAATAATTCTTGTTATTTTCTTTCTTTGTGCTTCATAACTTCTTTGGGTTTTGTTTATTTAATCTAATCTGCTAAAACTTACCTAAAAATAACCCATTGATACAACTTCTATGTGTTTTATAGTGGTTTGGCCGACCTTGTGTTGAAAACTACTTTCAAAGTTGATGAAGTGTATTGGATCTATTTGGGTCCCTATGAAGTGCATGTTTGGGTTTCCCTCATTCTGTTTCCTCCATAGGATGTTTTGGTGCTGACCTAATTTGAATTTAATGTTGGATGGATGACTTTGGATATGTTTCAAAGTTGAAGACAGTATAAATAAAAGATGAGTTAGTGGTGAAGCATATACAAGAGCGAATAAGAGAGATAAGTGAAAAGAAAAAGAGAAAATAGATGTGAAGTTGATGCTATTTAGTGAGTGTGTGTGATGTGAGTATGGAAGATTAGTGTGAAGACTAAATGTTGATTTTTTGGATGCAGTGAGTAGAAGGTGAACTATAGAATTCATGCATTTCTATGAGTGATTGTGGTGGAATCCTTTGTTGCATTTCAATTATTTTCTCTCTGTAACAAGTCTTCTTTGTCTTCTTTGTCTTCTTTGTATCTCTATGGTAGTGATCCCTCTGAGTTGTTAGCCCTATTGGACAGTGAGTCATGTTTTGGATTGTGATTCCTTGATTTGGTAGTGAGCAGTGTTTCTCAGGAAGCGAACCTCTTCTAATCAATTTTGATATTCTCTATAGTGCGAGTTAATCCACACTGTGGCTTTTCCCTTATTGGGTTTTCCACGTAAATCTAGTGTTATTGTGTTTATGTGTTGGATTTTTTTTTTCGCATTCGCGTTTGATGATTAATCATTTAAGTAGTGTTAATAATTACTTTTGGTGATTGAATTAAAATTTTAAATCTGTTAAAAATCATTCACGCCCCTCTCAGTTGTCCTTTTCAACAATTGGTATTAGAGCTTGTTTCCTTGGTGAAGAGCTTAACTACTTGAGGAAGGTTTAGTATGGATGGGAAAATGATTTATGATTATTAGAGGTTTGATGGAACTAATTATGCTGTCTAAAAATTATTGATGGAAGAATATATCTAGAGTATTGTGGAC
Source organism: Sequoiadendron giganteum (assembly GCA_007115665.2). NCBI lineage: Eukaryota > Viridiplantae > Streptophyta > Pinopsida > Cupressales > Cupressaceae > Sequoiadendron > Sequoiadendron giganteum. Next base: position 49,942,156 of record CM021105.1, on the reverse strand, counting down.
ATGATGTGGATAAAGCTTACAAGAATCCTTATACTCCTCTTGCTAATTGTCTGAGTATGCCTGATAAGATCAAAGAACATGAAGAAAACAATAGGGTGAAGTACATCTTGAAGAACGGTTAGGTACATTCCGAGTTGATTAAGGTTCACAATTTAAAAAATATTAAGGAATTTCGGGATGCTTTGGAAAGAGTGCATGATGGTGATGAAAAAGTCAAAGAGGAAAAATTGCAAAATTTAGAGACATAGTTTGAGCTGCTACATATGTATGAAGATGAGAATTTTAAAGCTTATGGACATAGATTGGATGAGATAGTGGTCTAAATGTGAGGACTTGGTGCTACTATAGATGAAACCATGATTGTAAAGAAAATTCTCAAAACTATCCCTAATGCTTACAATGGGAAGGTGTGTGCTATTGAGTAGACTATAGATTATAATGTTTGTACTAAATATCTTTTGTTGGGATTTTCAACATCTTAAGAGATGACAAAACCGAATCTAAGGAATGGATGCAAATCAAAGACATCTTTTAAGGCTACAAAATATGAAGATTCAGATGAAGAAAAATTTAATGAAATAGAAGATAAATTTGTGAGAAGGACGAGGAAAGGATTCGATCAGTATGAAGGTAAGTTACCCTTTAAATTCTTTAGTTGTGGAGAAATAGGTCATTATGTTGCAAAGTGTCTAGAAAGAGCTAAAAAGAATAAACAAAGATATGAGAAAAAAAAGAAGATTAATAGAGCTTATTATGTGATGAGAATGCCAGTCTATCTGATGAGGATTTAGAACATGAAGATCCTGATGAAAATTAATACTTGTTCTTGGTGATTAAGGATGAACCTACTTCTACTAATTCTGAAAAAATAGTTAAAGGAAAGCCCTCTAGATGAGGAGAAAAATGAAGGTACGATTATCTCTACCCTACATGATAAACAAGAAACTAATTATTGGGTAGTTGATAGTGTTTTTGCACAGCAAATGATTGGTGATAAAAGTAAGTTTTTTAAGCTTGAAAAATATGATGGAGGCTTTATTATTTTTGGAGATGATATTAGTGCTAAAATATGTGGAATAGGTTAAATAATTTTTGATGGAAAGTATGATATTGATGATATCTACTATGTTAAGGATTTAAGGGATAATATTTTGAGTGTTGGTTAGATGTGAAATAAGGGATATGATCATGTATTTAAGGATGAGATATCCGAGATCTGGAAAGGATTTGGAACATTGATTGTTGCAGGAAAGAAATTTGAAGGAAATATCTATCAACTTAAGGGTGTTGATGGATGATGCTTTATGATTTGGATTAATGAAATTTGGTTATGGCATCAAAGAATGTGTCACATGAATTTTGATAACTTGGAAAGGATTAGTTTTCCTTAGGACATGAGATATTTACCAAGAATTAGAAATCCTCTTAATGCTATTTGTAGGAATTGTTAGTTTGGAAAGAAAGCAAGAAATAATTATAGATCAAAGAAACTATCTACTACAAGAGTAAGAAGTCTACTTGGTGAAAGGTACTTTATGCTTTTAATTGATGATTATTCTATATATGCATGGGTTACATTTCTTAGAGAGAAATTAGATGCATTAGATAGATTCAAGACATTAAAAGCTATGGTTTAAAATGAAGTAAACTTGAAGATAAAATGTTTAAGGTCTGACAGAGGTGGATAATTCACCTCCCATGAGTTTAATATGTTTTGTGAAGTTCATGTAATAAAGAGATAGTTATCTACTCTAAGAAATCCTTAGTAGACTGGAGTTGTTGAAAGGAAAAATAGAACAATTCTAGAGGCTACTAGATCAATGATCACTAAGGTTGGTTTACTGGAAGTCTACTTGAAAGAAGTTAATCATACTTTTTTTAATGTATTCAATCGATTTCAAGCAAGGAAAAATAGTACAAAGACTCCCTATGAGCTATAGTATGGAAGAATTCCTATTGTTAAGCATTTCAAGGTATTCGAAAGAAAATGTTATATCAAAAGAGATGAAGAAACTTTGGGAGATTTTGATGCAAGAAGTGATAAAGGAATTTTTCTTGGATATTCTACTAAAAGAGCACATAGATTTTTCAATACAGTACTGAGAAAGATTGTAGATAGTGCAAATGTCAAGGTTGATGAAACGATGAAGAATTTTATTGACACTGATAGATATGTATTTGATGAACCTGATTGTGTAAGAATAGAAGAAATTGCTGAAGAATAGGAAAAGGATGAGAAATAAAAGCACAATGAATAGAATGAAAGAGAAGAATAATCTCTAATGGTCTCCCCTAAGATGCCTAGATATGTATAAAATAATCATTTAAAAAGTTATATTATTGGTGACAAGAGAAAAGGTGTATTGACTAGAAGAAGAGTTGTTGTTGAAGTGAATCTATGTTTACTTTATAAGATTGAACCAAATACTGTAAGTGAAGCATGTAAAGATGAAAATTGGATGGAAGCCATGAAAGAAGAACTTGTGCAGTTGATAAGAATCAAACTTGTGAATTGGTCCCAAGACTAGCAGATACAAACATCATTGGATCGAAGTGGGTATTCAGAAATAAGTTAAATGAGAATGGAGAAGTGGTTAGAAACAAAGCAAGGATTGTGTGTAAAGGTTACACACATGTAGAAGGCATTGATTTTTTATGAAACTTTTTCTCTCGTAGCAAGAATGGAAGCTATAAGGATGTTCTTAGAATTTTCTACTCATAAAGACTTTAAGGTATATCAAATGGATGTCAAGTCAACATTTTTTAATGGTAAAATAGAAGAAGAATTCTACATGAAAAAATAGAAGGATTTCAATTGATAGATCAGCTAGATATGGTTTACAGATTGAAGAAAGATCCTAGATCTTGGTATGTGAGGTTGGACAGGTATTTGATTCATAAAGGTTTCAAAAAAGGTACAATAGATAGTAATCTATATTTTAATATTGAAAATGATAAAATATTGATTGTAGTTGTGTATGTTGATGACATTATCTTTGGAGGAAATGAAAATATGTGCAACATTTTTGTGGAAGAAATGTAGAAAGAATTTGAAATGTCTATGTTTGGAGAGATTAATTTCTTTCTTGGGCTACATATTAATCAAACAGAGAAAGGAATTTTTATTTCACAGTCTAAGTATGTGAGATAGATGTTGAAGAAGCTTGGGATGGATGGTTCTAAACCAATATGTACTCCTATGGTGACTATTTGCAAATTGGGTAAAGATGATGATTCACCTAAGGATGATCAGAGAAAGTATAGATCTATTATTGGTGGACTATTGTATTTGACTACTACTAGACCAAATATTATGCATGCAGTCTATCTTGTAGCTAGATTTCAAGAAGATCCTAAGGAAACACATGTTGTTGTTAAAATAAAATTCAAATATTTGAATGAAACTCTGAATTATGGATTATGATATCCTAAAGATACTAACTTTACACTTAGTCCCTATATAGATGAAGATTGGGATGGATATGTAGATGACATACAAAGTACAAGTGGTGGTGAATTCTTTCTTGGATGTAGATTGGTGGCATGGTTGAGAAAAAATAAAGATTTACTCTCCTTGTCTACTACTCAAGTTGAGTATATTGTTGTTGCATCTTTTTGTACACAAGTTTTATGGATGAAACAAATGTTGAAAGATATCATAGTGGTATATGATGATCCTATTTCTCTTTTCCATGATAATACACATGAAATTAACATTTCAAAGAATCTTGTGATGCACTTGAGGATGAAGCATATATCTATCAAGTATCATTTCTTGAGAGAGAGGGTCATGGATAATGAAGTAAAGCTTGAGTATGTTCAAACGAAGGATCATAGTGTTGATATTTTCATGAAGGCTCTTCCTAAAGATACTTTTGAGTATCTTCGGGAGAAGTTAGGGGTCATTTCCCTTCCTTTCTTGAACTAGATGCATATGGAGATGCATCAATTTGGAGGATCTATGGATCTATATATCTTCTGGAATGATGTTTTGTTGGCTACCTCTTAGGGGGAGTAGGTAGTATTAGGTGTTTTCATTATGAGTATTCTATCTTTCATGTCAAAGGGGAAATCAATGTAAAATATTCCTTTTCCTTTTCCATTGATGTCAAAGGGGGAGAGGAATCATGTGAAGAAAAAGACGAAGAATATAAGAGATTATCTACTAAGGGGGAGAAACAGAAAGAAAAATCTTGAGAAGTGTATTCAGAGCTAGTATGGTGTCTTTAATGGTTTTTCCCATCATGTGTTCCCATCAATGAAAAAGGGAGGGATTGTTGCAAGAATGGAAAGATTGAAGGTGTTGTCATTGATGTCAACTAATCAACTAGTTATCAACTAGTTTTTGTTGGCTATATATGTCGAGGATATTGAGAAAATTGTAATAAAGATATGTTGCAGGTGTTTAGTGGTTGCTCTAGGTTTCAGTACATATTTTCTCCTATCTTTGTGTTGTTCAGATATGTTTTTCATGGTTGTTAGAAGATGCTATATCCAAATTTTTAGCTATTGATTCATTGTACAATGCAAGTTATGTTCACCATTCATGAATTATGGTTTTTTGTGTTTCTAGTTGAGGTCCGGGAGAAATGTTGTTGGTCCAGATTTCTCTTTGATGAAGTCTTATGACTTGTGGTTCTAGAGTTGAGTTGCCTTGATTTTTTTGAATATAATTTTGACATCTAAAATATTCATGCTTAATGGTTCTATGTTTTTTATACTAGTTTGGCCAACCTTGTGTTGAACACTACTTTCGAAGTTGATGAAGCATGTTGTATCTATTTGGGTCCCTATGAAGTGTGTGTTTGGGTAGCGCTCATTCTATTTTCACCCTAGGATGGTTTTGTGTTGACCTAGTTTGAATTTAATGTTGGATGACCGACTTTGGATATGTTTCAAAATTGAAGATGCTAGAAATATAGGATGAGTTAGTGGTGAAGCATATATAAGAGCGAATAAGAGAAATAAGTGAAAATAAATAGAGTAGATAGATGTGAAATTGATTCTACCTAGTAAGTGTGTGTGATGCGAGTATGGAAGATCAGTGTGAATCCTAAATGATGAGATTCTAGATGCGATGAGCAGAAGGTGAACTCTATCATTCATGCATTTCTAATGGTGATTGTGGTGGAATCCTTTGTTGCATTGAGATTGTCTTCTCTTTTTAATATGTATTCTTTGTATCTTTGTAGTAGTGAGCCTTTCGAGTTGTTAGCCCTATTGGACAGTGAGTCCTATTCTAGATAGTAAGTCCTTGTTTTGGTAGTGAGCCTCTTGTAATATATTTTGATATTCTCTATGGTGTGAGTTAATCCTCATTGTGGTTTTTCCCTTATTTGGTGGTATTGTGTTTATGTGTTGGATTTAAGTTTCTACATTAGCATTTGATGATTAATCATTTACGAAGTTTTAAGAATTAGTTTTAGTGAATGAATTAAAAGTTTAAATCTATGACAATTGATTAATCCCCTCTCTCAGTTGTCCTATTCAATAGAGTATACTTGGTTTCAGTAGATTCTTGGAGAGACCCTTTTCCATTGATGTCAAAGGGCGAGAAAGTTGATAAAATTTTATAAGAATGCACAAATGATCATGCAAATGAGCAGGGAGAGAAGTTGAGAAAAATCTTCTGAGTGGAGCTATGTCTAAGAGGGGGCTATTATGTATGTGCACTCATATGATGTTGTCATAATTGGTAAAGAGCAGTTCAATTGACTAGTACAATTTTGGTTCAGTTGGTACAAAGAAAGAATTGGAGCATGAATTGGTACAAAGCATGTTGAGCATTTGGTTTTTCCATCAATAATAAAGGAGGAGATTGTTGGCATAATTTTTTAATTGATGTCAAAAGGTGTCATTGATTTCAAAGGGTAGATCAGTGGAAGCTTAGATGTCATTGAATATCAGTGGATCAATGTTTGTAAGAACTAGCAAAGATTGATGGAGAGAAGAGAATGTTTTGTAAAAGTTACAAAGTTTCTCAAAAGATGCAAATTTTCCATGATATGTTGACATGTTTTTATAGAGGTTACTTCTAAAGGTCAGAGGAGAAAATTAAGGCCTGATTCAATATGGGTTTCTTGAGAGATTTCCATTGATGTGATGTGAAGATCTTGAGTAAATAAATTGTGTTCAGAATTGTATTATGTTTTCTCTCGGAAAAAATTAGGGTTTAATAGGAGAAACTATAATTTTTTTTAGTCAAGGTGCCTTCACAGAGTTTATATTTTGATGTTGGTTGGCGATTGACTATTGTAGGTTGGTTAAGTCATAACTTAATCCCTTTGTGCCATCAAGGTGGTTGGCCCTTTTTCCTAGTGCTTTTAGTTGTTGGTGTTTCTATTGGTTCTTAGAACCTTGTTAGTCTCTACCTTAGTGGCAGTGTCGCTATTCATCGTAGTTCTTAAAACCTTCACAATCCCCACCATTGGTTGGAGCATCAACACATGATGTTAGTTTTTGTAATGATGAAAATTGTATGCCCTTGGAAATGGTATAATTATGCTTAATCTAGGAATAATTAATGATAAATTAGACTTGATATCACCTTGATCTAGTGATGTGATGAGTTTTACACATCCACATTAGGTTTTGGGCCCTTTTAAAGTTAAATAAACTTAACTTTTCCTTGATTTAATGTTGTAAAGTGTAATTATTTACATATTAACATTGAATTTAAGGCCCTTGAACCTAATGGTTCCTTAATCTAGTGTTGTAATGTGATGTACACATACACATTGGATTTGGGGCCCTTTTTAGCTAAACAGGCCTATTTTTTCCTTAATTTAGTATTGTAAAGTGTATTAATTTATAGTTTCACATTGAATTTTGGGCCCTCTTACATTTATGACCTTAATATCATCATTACTAGGCCCCTAAGACCCTATATTTTGCATACCAAGGCATATTTCGACCAAAATCCCAACAAGATCAACATATAAACTTAATTTCTTCACTCCCTAACATTCTCTCTCTTCAAATAGGCACTGAGGGACCCATACACCACCTTGGGAATATGAGTCCCATCTAGGTGGGATGCATACACCATAGGTGGCATATGAGTCCCATCTAGGTGGGACCCATATGCCACATGTGGTGTATGAGTCCCATTTGGCCTATTTTTAAGGTTTTGAGCGGGAAAATTGGGTTTTAAGTTCAAATTTCATGAATGTTAGCCTATAGGATCCAATTAATGAGATATTAAATGGATTTACTATATAAAAAAGGTCTCAAATAATTTTTCATTATGTATTCATGATATCAAGTCAAGAACTCAAGAGTTAAGCATTTTAGGACTTCAAATATCATCTAGAGACCATTCAAGATCATTTCTAAGGCATTAAAGGCCATAATTCTTCATCAATTGTTGTAGAAATTGAAGATCCATAATCATGTCAATATTATCAAGAATCAATCATGTTATTGAGATATTTTTGTGATATTGCATTCAATATCCAAGGTTAAGCATTGTTCTACACTTATCCCAAATTCTAGATCTACATCCTTCATAGCCATTTCATGTTAGATTGTAGATTTACAAAGAATCATTCATAAGGAATTATTCAAGGTATCATTGGTTATGTTTCATGTTTCATTTTTCATACCCTTATTTCATAATCTCATCATTTGGTTTAATTACCTAAAAGGGGTTTGACAAAAGGCAAACCCCTATTCACTAATAATCAACTCTCTCTCTCTCTCTCTCTCTCTCTCTCTCTCTCTTTGTGCGATTCTAGATCTAGGTGCTTTCAAGAATTGAAGATCCTTTGAATATTATGTTTTCAGCTTGGAGAAATTTTTTGGAGTTGTCCCCTCATTTGCAAGGTTGTAATCTTCACTAAAAAGTCACCTACAAACCTAAAATCAAGGTTTCGGATCCGAAAATGAATTGGAGCAAAAAGGGCGAACATTGAAGACCCGATTTATAATTTAAATTTATAGAAAAACCTAACTAGACTCATATGAATCTCTTGGGGCATGAGTCCCAATTTAGGTCATTTTTTAGATTTTCATAGTTTCAAATACCCTTTATCCAGAAACCAGTTCCTGCATAGAAACCTAGATCTAGGACTGATATGCCTAGACTGGCATATGAGTCGTAATAGGCCTAAATTTTAGGTTATTCAACATTTTAGGCCTCCATTCAAGCTCTCTTAGGTTTCCAAGTTCTCCTCTATACTTTTCTAGTTTGTTGTTCTGATTTATTTGCATTCATAGTTCATTTAGTGAAGTTTTATGCATCATTGTTTTCACTCATTAGATCTTTCATTTCATACATTTTTCCAAGCCCTAGCTTGGTGGTGAACCCCTAATTCAACCTCAATTAATCTCTAAGCATACCCTAGGATACCCTATTATCAGATCTCTTCCTCCATTCTTCATTGGATTGAGATCTCTAAGGTGTTCTTAAGTGTAGTGAGTGTGAAATAGGAACCCTATCCTTGTGATCTATGCCTCAAAGGTGGGGAGCACTATTTCCATTGTTTCATTTTTGTGAACATACATTTAAAGAATTTTATTTTTTATTTGGAGTCCATCATCATCCTAGATCTAGTTTGCATTAGGGCTTTCATTAGCTAATCGACATCTAAGTTTTCTAAATTTATGCATTAGTGAAAGTGCATATAGGTTGCATCTTTTCATCTCAAATCATTAAAAATAATATAAAATCTGCATTTTCACTTAAGTTATAGATCATACAAACTAAAAAGATTAAAAAACACTTAAGATTTTCTGAAAATTGTGAAAAAATCCCTCACTAGGACTCATATGCTCCTCTGGGCGAATTAGTCCTAGTGCACATCTAAAACTTCCTTTTACCACATTTAAAACCTTGTTTCTACACTTTTTTTTACTACCATTGATTATCTAATTTAGTTGGTTGAGTTTTTGTTACCTGCATTTCTTAAAACTAACTTAAATTAGTTCATTTCATGCATTGCTTCATTTTATTTTTAGATCATTGCATAGTGTAATTAGTAAATTAACTTGTTTGAAATCTAAAAATTACATCTACACATTTCATTCTAGGCCTTTGCATTTCATTTTATGTTTTCAGAGATTATTGTTCAAAAATGTTAGTTTCGGTCTTTTCCAAGTTTTCAAAGAAAAAGTTAGTTAATAAGCATGTTAGTCATCCATTCAATACATGTCCTAGTTATGAGAGTCTCTTAGTGCAAGAGAATGAAAATTTTGACACTTTCGTTAAAGTTACACCTCCTCCTATCTCTCCTAGTTGTGGGAATGATGTGATAGAAGAAGATGAAAATATAGACAATCCTGATGATCATAGTTGCTCTTCCACTAATACCTCTTCTACATATGATGAAGGTATTTTGGTGTTAGAAGATGCACTCACTAAGAATCATGACATTGTTGAAAGCTCCTCTTGTATTAAATCTCCTACATTGGAAGATATTATAGCATAAGAGAATTACATCATAAACACTTTTCTAAACACCACCTTACCTAATTTCCATTCCCCCTTTGCTTATTAGAATGATTTAGTGGAAGACGATGAGATTGTAAAGGATAAGGATATGTTGGTCTTGAATGATGAAAAATTTAAGATCTATGACAACCCTCTTTATGTTTATTCCCCTACCTATCCTATTTTTGGAAGACATTATGGGACAAAGGAATGAAAATTTGGACAATCTTGATAATCACATTTTTTCTTCTCCTAGTATCTTTCCTGATTGTGAGGAAGATGCTTTGATGTTATAGATTACAACTAATGAGAGTCATGAGAATCTTATGTGTCTCTTCCCCTAGGAAAAACATTATTCAACAAGAGAATGACATCATTGATAAATAAAATCATTCAACCATTGATCATTCCCCTACTTGCGATGAAGTCATTTTGGAAGAACCAATCCTTGAATGTCAAGAAAATTTGGTTTGAAGTTCTCCTAAAAACTCTCCTCCTAGGTAGGATATCATGGTGCAAGAAAATTACAATAATAGTGATCTGACTTCCTTGGATTATGGTGAAAAGATGATACTATATTTCCCTTTATTAGAAATATATCAAACCTAGACCATTGAGGTTATGAATGCACAAGTTCCCATTAGACCCCCCTCGATTAATGGACCTCCTAGATACCCTATGGGAAATCCTAATAATCCTCCAATCCTTTACCCACCTTCACATAAACAACAAACTCAAAACAAACCCGAACTTATCCTTTACCAACCTAAGAATAATGTTTTACAATAGCTGAGTCATAATACTATTGCTCATACATATAACAGTAGGAAAAATCTGCAACCAAGACAAACACATTCAAAATATCTCCCATTGCCTAATCCTATCCTTCCTAACCCTATCTTATTAGGTCCTCCTCGTGGAAAGGAGTATGATCTTTTGAAAAAACTAAAGAATACTCCTGCTAAGATATCATTGTGGGAGCTTATTCAAGCATCCCCTCACTATCATAACATGATTCAAAGTGCCTTGCAACAAGTTCTAATCCCCTATAGTGCAAATATGAATGACATAGCAGCAATGATCTAAGTAATAAATGTTGACATTGTTTTCTACCAAAGTGAACTCCCCCCTTTGGAAGTGCAAAACAAAAATGATACTTTCATCATAATTATTTGCTACAAAGGAAGACGAATAAAAAAAACCTTTGTTGAAAATGGCTCCACCCTTTATGTGTGTAGTGTATCCCTTTTGGATAAGCTTGGTATAGATAAATCAAAAATTCAACTGGTGTAAAATGGGAATGGATGGAAAAATCACAATTCCATGCTCCGGGTCTCACCTCAACAATTCCCTTTGGTGGCATCCTCAACCACTCAACCTATAGGTCCTGACACAAATTCAATTACCCCTGGTTCTACTGGCCATTCCCTCTTCCAACCATGTCACACAATTCAACCAAAACTTAGTGCTTTGCCTCTACTTCACCCTTGACCCTTAATCATCCCTAAAGGCCAAATACTCTCAATACTCAACTAAATTCTTGTAGGGGTGTAAAGATAGATTTTCATGATCCCTAGCATTCCATTTGGTCTCTTGAACAACCACTAACTTTGTTCCATCATCGTTTCTTCCAAACCCTCAATTTGGGTTAAAAAGGCTACAAGCCTAGAGCCTCTTTTTAACCCTCCTAGCCCGAGAAAAGAGGATGTTGCTCAAAACTTCTCCAAAGAATCTCAAATCTTTTTCATGGATTCTTGGTCCTTATACCAACCTCTTCAATATTTCCAAACCCTTAGGCCTTTCCTTACCATACACAGGACTATCCACAAACTTTGCACAATGTAGGGTTTTTAGCCAATTCTTGACCACCCGATTTGGGACTGTCAAAGAGTTCTCGACCCAAATGGCCTGTTGGGACCTCCTCCTTGGTACAGAACTTCATAAGACTCCCTTCCAATTTCCTACCATGGGATTTTGCAAGAAGAGGCCACCCCTGCAAGTTATACTCTTTTTTCCACTGTCCTTCCTAGCCAGGCATTGCCAAGCTCGCCTAGGAAGTGACTTTCCTCATAGCTACTCGACCCCTAAATAATCCTAGACCTACCCTATGTAAAGGCATGGAGCTTAGCCTCATTCCACAAAAAATATACACCAGGTATAGTGGAAGATAGAGGTCTCAGTCTCCATGATTAACAGTTCACCAGTCTGATCAACAATGGAAAGAAACTAGTCTATCTAAGAAATCAACTAAGAAACAATGAGAAAGATTAACTATTGTCCACAAAAAGCTTTCAAGAACAATTAAATCATGTTCCAAACATAAAAAGATGCCTGATTAATTCATGAACACACTACCAAGAACACAATATAGGAAATTCAGTTATTCTCTATTGTCCTTAGTTACCATTGATGAAAATTGTGAAATTACAAACTTTTCCAACATTCACAAAGCCTTCCAACCCTTCAAACAGGTCGAGGCACTCCTTTTAAAGTTTCAAAAGGTGGTTATCCTTCCCCTTGGTCGGACATAACCACCACCTTAGGCCAAAATTTCATAAAGCAACATTTTTCGCTTTATTTCTAAATACTCTAAATACTAGAACTTACCAACCTTGAGTGTCTAAACTCACAACTTAAACACTACTGATAGCTCCTGACCAAGGTATTGTGGTAAGTCACACACTCAAATGCAATGGTCAACATGACCTTAAATAAAAGTACAAAAAAAAAAAACTTACTTCCTATTTCTTAGTATCTGCCTAGGTGCTTCCTAGGTGCTCCTGCACCATTCTCCCCCTCCATGCATAAACACTATGAAGTAGAAGGAGAGAGCAGTGAAAAATCAATACCAAGCTTCTTGAACTGATCCTCTTGTACCCATGTAGCTTATGACTCATGCTTATGCTTCCACTTGATAAGGTGCTCCATGTACACCTTGTGTCTTGTAGACTTTTGTACCCTTGATTCCAAGATCCTTTCAGCTTCGTGCTTGTCCTGAGTGGGTAGGGATATGTTGCTGATGTCCTTGAAGATATCTTGACTGTTTTGATCCATTTCCTTCACTGATCCCTTATATTTGATCAAGTCAGCAATATTGAAAACTGGTGAGATTCCTAAGTCAGTAGGTAGTTCAACCTTGTATGCATTTTCCCCATACTTGGCCAAGATCTTGCATGGTCCTACTCTTTTCATCTATAGCTTGGTTGACACTCCCTTCTACAACCTGGATTTATTGAGGTGAACCATGACATACTCACCCACTGCAAATTTTACATCCTTCCTTGTCAAATCTACCTTCTCCTTCAACTTTTGTGTAGCTTCAGAGATTGTCTTCTTCACCTGCTCCTGAATCTCTTTCATGGTCTAACTAAAGTCTTCAGCATGTCCACTCCTATTCTCCATGGCTCCTAGATCTCTGAGCTCACAAATGCCTCTTGGGTGCATCCCATACACAACCTCAAAAGGACTCTTCCCTATAGTTCGGTTCGCACTGTCATTATAAGCATACTTAGCTTGTGAGATGACCATATCCCAAGTTTTTCCATATTCCTTTGTTAGGCACCTAAGAAGATTACCTAACACCCTATCAACAACCTCTATTTGACCATCAGTTTGAGGATGGTAAGATGATCCAAATGACAGGTTGGTACCCAATCTTTGCCATAGAGTCTTCCAAAAATGGCTCATGAACTTAACATCCCTATTAGAAACAATGCTGAAAGGTAGGCCATGAATCCTTACAACCTCCTTGAAGAAAAGATGAGCTTTGTAGCTAGCATCATGAGTGGTTTTGCAAGGAATAAAGTGACTCATTTTGCTAAATCTGTCCACCACTACATACACACTATCAAAACCAGACTTGGTCTTAGGGAGTCCTACCACAAAATCCATGCTCACACACTCCCATGGCCTATTAGGAATGGGTAGGGGTTGATAAAGACTAGCATTACTAGCTCCTCCCTTAGCTTTCATACACACAATACATTCTTCCACATACTTTCTAACATCTCTTGCCAACTTAGGCCAATAATAAAATCTTTGAACTAGCTCTAATATCTTATTGATTCCAAAATGCCCACTAAGATTGCCATTATGCTTTTCTTGAATGAGATTTTCCCTCATTGATCCTTTTGGAACACACAACTGATTCCCTTTAAATAATAAACCACTTTGCAATGTATACTCAGCATATTTACTATGAAAATGATTCTCAAAATCTAAACATACCTTATAAGCTTCTGAGAAGTCTTCATCTTCACCATAGAGATCTTTAAAGCTTTCAATACCTATGCTCTTTAGTTGTATCTCTTGAACTGTCAACAACCTCCTACTCAATGCATCTGCTACCTTATTCATCTATCCCTTCTTGTGCTTGGTGGTGAAGGTAAAATCTTGGATGTATTCCATCCACTTTAAGTGCCTATTCCTTAACTTCTCTTGAGTATTGATATAGCTAGGTGCTTGATTGTCTGTAAAGACCACAAAATCCTTGGGTAGAAGATAATGCCTCCATTTCCTAAGTGACTAAACCAAAGCATAAAGTTCTAAGTCATAGGTTGAGTATTTCTTCTTTGCTTCATTAAGCTTCTCACTAAAGAATGCTACAGGTCTTCCCTCTTGACTCAACACTCCTCCAACTGCCACTCCACTAGCATCACATTCCATAGTGAACAACTTGTTAACGCTAGGCAACAAGAGAATAGGTTGAGTTGCCACCTCTTGTTTCAGTTTCTCAAACCCTCTCTCAGAGTCTTGTGTCCACACAAACTTGTTTTTCACACCACCTTTTATTGTATCTAAGACCGGTGCACAAATACCACTAAAGTTCCTTATGAATTTTCTATAGAATTGAGCCAATCCATGGAAACTTCTTACCTCAGTCCCTATTGTTGGTGTAGGCCAATTTATGATTGCCTCCACCTTGCTTGGATCCATCTTCAATGATCCCTTAGACACTACAAATCCCAAATAGACAAGCTCTTTCTTAAAGAACTCACACTTCTCTAGATTGATTGCCAACTTCTCCTCTTGCAGCCTTCTAAGAACCAACTCCACATGTTTTAAATAATCTTTTGCTGTCTTGCTGAATATGAGGATTTCATTAAGGTATACAACCACAAATATCCCTGTGAAGTCCTTGAGCACTTCATTCATGAGCCTCATGAACGTGCTAGGGGCATTGGAGAGACCAAATGGCATGACTCTCCATTCATATAACCCATTTGTTGTCTTGAATGTTGTCTTCCATTCATCACCATCCTTAATTCTGATAAGATGGTATCCACTCTTGAGATCCAACTTGGTGTAGTATTGAGCTCCTCCTAGACAATCCATTAAGTCTTCAATCCTAGGAATAGGGAACCTATACCTAATGGTGATTCTATTTATTGCTCTAGAATCAGTACATAACCTCCATTTTCCTCCCTTCTTGGTTGCCAAGACTACTAGTACTGCACATGGGCTGATGCTCTTTTGAATCAATCCTTGATCCAACAACTCTTGCACTTGTCTAGCCACTTCCAAATTCTGATCCAGTGTAAGCTTGTATGCTGCTTTGCTAGGTAATGATGCTGTAGGGATGAAGTCTATTTGATGACTAATAGCTCTTTTAGTAGGTAAAGTTGCAGGTGTGCCATCACTTACTATGTCTTTGTACTTCTCAAGTAAATTCTGGACTGCCTTGTGTATGACTAGTTTTTCAGTCTTGTCTTCCTCCTTGGATTGCAATAGCACTACATATCCTTCTCCACCTTCATGTAGGGTGTTGAGGAACTCTTTCCCACTACTTAGTAGCACACTTGGTGTCTTTGACTGTCCTTCATCCTCCTCCGACAATGACTGCAATTCAAAAGTCTTTCCATCCCTCTTAAATGAAATTGTATTCTCCTTCCCATCATACATGGCACTCCTATCATATTTCCATGGTCTTCCCAATAGTAGATGACATGCATCCATGGGTAAAACATCACAAACTAACTTGTCCTTGTATCCTCCAATGGAAAACTCCACTGTTACCTATTCATTCACCAAAACACTTCGCCCTTTGTTAAGCCATGTGACCTTGTAGGGATTGGTGTGGGGTACCTTCTTCAATTTCAGTTTCATTACTACCTCCTCTGAGATTATATTGTCTGTTGAACTTGAGTCTACTATGACCTTGCATACTTTACCAAGTATCTTGCATCTTACTCTAAATAGAGCTCTTCTTTGTTTTGGTTCCTCCTTGATCGCTTGTCTGATCAAAACTCTTCTAAACATCAAACTCTCTCCATTCTCAGATTCAATATGACTGACCTTAGTTTTCTTAGGACTCATGGTGTCCTCTTGTGCATAATCCACTCTCTTCTCATTTCTTGATGAATTTTCTTTTTCCGGGCATCTATAGGCTGGGTGTCCAACTTGACCACAATGATATCATTTCATGGGTGCAAAATAGGAATTACTCCTGCCTGCTCCTCTTCCTCTATTTGATCCTCCTTGAGAACCTCTACCTCTATTATACCCTCCTCTAGAAGGTGTTTCATTGCCATGATCTGTGGTTTTAAACTCTCCTTGGTTTCTTTGGTCATTACCTCTACCTTGGTAGCCTCTATGCTATCCTCTTTGATCTCTATGATCTCTGCCTTTACCTATGCCCTTAGAAACATGATCTTGCTTCCTCTTGCTTCTCTCCTCAATCTCGATAGCTAATTGATAGCATTGATGTACTGTCTTTGGACTTAAAAGAGCCATCTCCTCTTGAATGTTCCATTTCAATCCATTAAGATATCTAGCCATCTTGAGGCTTTCATCTTCTGAAACATTAGACCTCATACAATGTTTTTGGAACTCCTCTATGTAGGTATTCACATCTAGGCCTTTCTACCTTAGGCTTTGTCTCTTCTTGTGTAGTTGAATCTCATAGTCATCAGGCATGTAGGCTTCTCTCACCTTTGCAACCATACCTTTTCAAGTTGAGATGGGTTTCTTTCCTTCCTTCTCCCTCTTTGTTTGGATGAATTTCCACCATGTCAAGGCTGATCCTCTCAATCTGGATTTAGCCACCTTCACCTTCTATGCCTCTATGACCCCATCACACTCAAAATGATTCTCCATACCTTCTATCCAATCCATGACTAGATCGGCTTCCATCTTCCTAATGAACATTGGTATGCTTTCAAGTGCCTTCCCACTCAAAGCTTTCAATGCCTTCAAGAAAGGATCCTCTTGTAGAATAGGGTCAAGTTCAGGGATCTTGTCTTCCTCTACAACCTCTTCTTTCTTTGGTACCCTATTACTATCCTCACCGTCCTTGTTTAGTACAGTGCTCAATGTCTCCTCCAATTGTGCTAGTCTTTCCCTTAGTCTTCTATTATCTTCTTCTTGGTCTTCAACCTTCTTTGCCAACTCAGAATTTGTCACCATGATTGTGGAACCACTTGATTCAACCTCTGACATACAAGTCACTATCCCAAACCTTTAACTTGCTCTGATACCAATCTAGTGTAAAAGGGGAATGGATGGAAAAATCACAATTCCATGCTCCGGGTCTCACCTCAGTAATTCCCGTTGGTGGTTTCCTCCACCACTCAACCTATAGGTCCTAACACAAATTCAGTTACCCCTGGTTCTACTGGCCATTCCCTCTTCCAACCATGTCACACAATTCAACCAAAACTTAGTGCTTTGCCTCTGCTTCACCCTTGACCCTTAATTATCCCTAAAGGCCAAATACTCTCAATACTCAACTAAATACTTTCAGGGGTTTAAATATGTGTTTTCATGCTCCCTAGAATTCCATTTGGTCTCTTTAACAACCACTAACTCTGTTCCATCATCGTTTCTTCCAAACCCTCAATTTGGGTTAAAAAGGCTACAAACCTAGAGCCTCTTTTTAACCCTCCTAGCCCGAGAAAAGAGGATGTTGCTCAAACCTTCTCCAAAGAATCTCAAATATTTTTCATGGACTCTTGGTCCTTATACCAACCTCTTCAATATTTCAAAACCCTTAGGCCTTACCTTGCCATACACAAGACTATCCACAAACTTTGCACAATGTAGGGTTTTTAGCCAATTCCTGACCACCTGATTTGGGACTGTCAAAGAGTTCTCAACCCAAACGGCCTATTGGGACCTCCTCCTTGGTACCAAACCTTCGTAAGACTCCCTTCCAATTTCCTACCATGGGATTTTGCAAGAAGAGGCCACCCCTGCAAGTTATGCTATTTTTTCCACTGTCCTTCCTAGTCGGGCACTACCAAGCTCACCTAGGAAGTGACTTTCCTCATATCTACTCGACCCCTAAATAATCCTTGACCTAACCTATGTAAAAGAATGGAGCTTAGCCTCATTCCCAATAGACTATACACTAGGTATAGTGGAAGACAAAGGTCTAAGTCTCCATGATTAACAGTTCACCAGTCTGATCAACAATTGAAAGAAACTAGTCTATGTAAGAAATCAACTAAGAAATGATGAGAAATATTAACTGTTGTCCACACAAAGCTTTCAAGAAAAATTAAATCATGTTCCAAACATAACAAGATGCCTGATTAATTCATGAACACAATACACAAAATTCAGTTATTCTCTATTGTCCTCGGTTACCATTGATGAAAATTGTCAAATTACAAACTTTTCCAACATTCACAAAGCCTTCCAACCCTTCAAACAGGTTGAGGCACTCCTTTTAAAGTTTCAAAAGGTGGTTATCCTTCCCCTTGGTCAGACATAACCACCACCTTAGGCCAAGATTGCTTAAAGCAACATTTTTCGCTTTATTTCTAAATACTCTAAATACTAGAACCTACCAACCTTGAGTGTCTAAACTCACAACTTAAATACTACTAATAGCTCCTGACCAAGGTATTGTGGTAAGTCACACACTCAAATGCAATGTTCAACATGACCTTAAATGAAATCACAAAAAAAACAAACTTACTTCCTATTTCTTAGTATTTTCCTAGGTGCTTCCTAGGTGCTCCTGCACCATCAACCTAATTCTTTATATATTAAGGGATTTGACAATGTAGGAAAACAACCACTTGGTGTGATCACATTATCTTTTATAGCTGGAAAGGTCAATTTAGAAACACTGATCCATGTTATGCCTCATGATCTTTCATATAATGTCCTTTTAGGTAGACCATGGATTCATGTAATGAATGGGGTGCCTTCTACTCTTCATTGTCTAATGAAGTGTGTTTACAACAAAAAATTT
The DNA here is from genome assembly GCA_007115665.2 of Sequoiadendron giganteum. Taxonomy (NCBI): domain Eukaryota; kingdom Viridiplantae; phylum Streptophyta; class Pinopsida; order Cupressales; family Cupressaceae; genus Sequoiadendron; species Sequoiadendron giganteum. The sequence goes on along the minus strand of CM021105.1, from coordinate 49,923,527 downwards.
TACACAATCAAAGCTGACCTTGAACCAAACAATTGTTTAAACATTGAGAAAACTAAATAAAATCCTTTGAAAAAATTAACACCAACTACACAAGTAGAACCCATGCAATAGAAATACAAAGAAAAACACATTGAGGAAGTCACGAAACTGTTAGAAGATGATTTGGGGTTCCTTAGATTTCACACCAACATTAATGGGTGAATACAATATCATAAACAAATACTCTAAAAAGGGAAAATAAAAAGTGGTAATATCAACACAAAATTTAGAAGACCCTTTGAAAGTAGCCACCTCAACTACTTTAGAACAAAAGACAACATAATTTTATTTTTTTGACAAAATATACTATCAATAACCACTGAATCCTAAAGAGATGAAGAATCTTTATGGAAAAGGGTATGAACTCATGAATCAACTTGGATATAGCTGAAAAGGATGTGGTGCTAGAGAACAAGGTATCTATGTACCTATAGAGGCTCACACACAAGAAAATACTAGTGGTCTTGGTTATTGTCCCTCGAAAGAAACCAACAATCCTTCACTTAATATCAAGACTATTAAAAAAGATTCCTCAAATACAACTTTAACATTAGTGCATCCTACACTACTAGACACTAGTGGTCTTGATCATTATTCTTCAAAAGAAATGAAATAAACAATGAAATATTTGCTTAATGTCAATGTCATCTCGCAAAACACTAATGATTTGAATTTGATAGATTTTACACTCTCTAGTAAAGGAGAGAATAAAATCTCACAATCTAAAGAGTCTTGTCTAGGTATGGCACCTTGTATATCTAAGCAAGAGATATCTTTGTCACACAATAATTAAACATCCTCTACTTTTTATCAAGATAGTATCTTGAAGAGACTAATCTAAGATCATTTGAACTCTCCCCCTCGAAGAACACAGAATAAATTCTACTACAAGGGTTCATTTTGTGCATATCATAGAGTTCATAGTCATGCTACTAATAGATGTAAGGCTTTGTGTAATAAAATTCAACATCTTAAGGAATATGGTGCTCTTCCTTGAGTTGATGCACCCATTTCTTCTAATTGATTCTTATTTTCATCCTATTTGTCTCATCCTTTTCCTACACTAAGTGGGGGAAAGGGGTTAGGTAGCCTTGTCCTCATATTTCACTTATCATTGTCTCTTTCAGATAAGTTGATCACCTTTCTTGTACATATAAGAGCAAGTTTGGGATGTGGAATACATGCCTAAAGTTGGCTCTCATGTCACATACTTATTCATGATGTAGTTTGATTCATAAACATATGACTTGGCATAGGGATTTCTGAATAATCTCTCATGTCTTCTCCTACTTTAAAAATTTTTCTCATAGTAATAGTGCTAGCAACCACTTTAAAGTGGGGACATTGACACTCATGTTTCAATGTGCAATTTTCTTTATTTTTGTGATGCGTCCTTTTCTTGGTGGTGTCATTGGGTTTGATTTCATCCAAGAGCATGATATGTCTCTAACTTGTCCTCTCTTGGAGAAATTAGGCACAATGTTCCATAAGAAGATACCTTAGATGAACTAAGAAAAATATCCTTTGAAATACCTTACACTATTTCGCATTTACAATTTCAATTATATGGCCATATTGCATAACACACTCTGCATGCCTATAAAGCATATGAAGATTTTCTTGCCTCATGAAGCTCAAAGTTCATTTTTTGTTCATGAGATCTAAGAATACAAATTTTTTCTTGTCTCATGAAGCTCAAAGATCAATTGTGTGTGGTGCCTTATCAAATTTATCAATAGGTATAGCTTTGGTATATTTGTATGGGAAGTCGATCTAAGGCATGATTTTCCCTTAGCCACTCGTGTGTGTGTGTGAGTGCATACTAGCCACGTGTGTATGTGTCTCACATTCATGGATTACTCACCTAGCAGACAACTTGAATTTCTATTGCCTTAGATTGAGTGTGAATCTTTGGACAAATAGCCTAGATCTGATCCACATCGTGTTGGACAAATGGTCAAGGTTTCATCCACCTCTTTTTATTTTTTCTTGTTTTTTGTTTTTCTTTCTTTTAGTTATTGGCATTGCATGTTTGTGTGTCTTGATGCTAAAAATATTACACCTTTTGCATGTACTCTTGTTCTTATGTTGGTTTGACTTAGGATCTTGGATCTTAGGGGCTTGACCACCTCCTTGATCTTTCTTATCATAGACCATCCACATTGGTACAATTGGACCCCTCTTGAATGTCTACTTTAGTGTGAGTTTGAAGCAAGTTCACCCTCTCACTAAAGTGGGGGTTAAACGTAATGAAGAAAAATGTACACCCTTGGAAATGGTACAATTTCACTTAATCTAGGAATAATTAATGATAAATTAGACTTGATATTGCCTTGAATCTGGTGATGTGATGAGTTTTACACATCCACATTAGGTTTTGGGCTCTTTTAAAGCTAAATAAACCTAACTTTTCCTTGATTTAATATTGCCAAATGTATGTATTTACACCTTCACATTAAATTTAAGGCTCTTGGACCTAATGGTAACTCAATCTAGTGTTGTAATGTGATGTACACATTCACATTGGATTTGGAGCCCTTTTAGCTAGAAAGACCTATTTTTTCCTTAATTTAGTGTTGTAAAGTGTATTTATTTACACTTTCACATTGAAATTTGGGCCATCTTGCATTTATGACCTTAATATAATCATTAATAGGCCCCTAAGACCCTATATTGTGCATCCTAAGGCATATTTCAACCAAAATCCTAACAAGATCAAAATATAAGCTTAATTTCTTCACACCCTGACATTCTCTCTCTTCAAATAGGTCCTATGGGACCCATATGCCATCTTAGGAATATTATTCCCCATATGCCACAAGTGGCATATCAATCCCATTTGGCCTATTTTAAAGGTTTTGAACGAGAAAATTGGGGTTTGAGTTCAAATTTCATCTTGTGGGATCCAATTAATGGGATATTAGATGGATTTCATATATAAACAAAGTCTTAAATAATTATTTCATTATGCATTCATGATATCAATTCAAGCACTCAAGAGTTAAGCATTACAAGACTTCACAAGATCATCCAGAGAGCATTTAAGATCATTTCTAAGGAATTCAAGGGCAAAATTCTTCATCAATTATTGCAGCAATTCAAAATCCATTATCATGTCAATATTACCAAGCATCAAGAATTTTATTGAGATGGTGTTTTGATTTTTCATTGAAGATCCAAGGTCAAGCATTGTTCTACACTTATCTCAAGATCTAGATCTACATCCTTCATAGCCATTTCCTGTTAGATTGTAGATTTACAAAGCATAATTTATAAGGCATCATTCAAGGTATCATTTTTCATGTTTCATGTCCCATGTTTCATGTTTTATACCATTATTTTATTATCTCATTATTTGGTTTAATTACCTAAAAGGGGTTTGACCATGGCAAACCCCTATTCACTAACAATCAACACTTTTTATCTCTCTCTCTTTGTGTGATTGCAAATATAGGTGCTTTGAAGACTTGAATATCCTTTGGAGATTAGTTTACAAGCTTGGAGAAATTTTTTGGAGTTTTCCCCTCATTTTGAAGGTTGCAATATTCACTAAAAAGTCACCTACAACCCCAAAATCAGGGTTTCAGATTTGGAAACAAATTGGAGCAAAAAGAGAAGACATTGAAGAACGGTTTTAAAATTTGAAGTTCCAAAAAACCATAAATAGACTCATATGCTAGTATTGGAGTATGATTTCCAATATAGGTCATTTTTCATATTTGGTAGTTTCAAATACCCCTTTTCCAGAAATTAGTTCCCACACATAAACCTAGATCTAAGACTGATATGCCTAGAGTGGTGTATGATTCCCATTAGGCCTAAATTTTAGGTTATTTAGCATTTCAAGCCTCCATTTAGGCTCTCTCAGGTTTCCAGGTGCTCCACTATACGTTTCCAATTTGTTGTTCTAATTTATTTGCATTCATAGTTCATTTAGTGAAGTTTTATGCATCATTGAGTTTAATCATTAGATCTTGCATTTCATACATTTTTCCAAGTCCTAGCTTGGTGGTGAACCCCTCATTTAGCCTCAATTAATATCTAAATATACCCTAAGATACCCTATTGTCAGATCTCTTCCTCCGTTCTTCATTGGATTGAGAAATTTAAGGTGTTTTTGATTATAGCAAATGTGAAATAAGAACCCTATCCTTGTGCTCTATGCCTCAAAGGTTGGGAGCACTATTTGTAGTGTTTTAGTTTCAAAAGCTTTGTCAGCCTTTGAAGTGGTTATCAAAACCTCTATCCTTCCCACATATGACTATGCAAGATTTTATGAGTGCGTCACCATATTCCTTCACATCACAATTTAGGTATTATTTCAACCATATTATTTGTGATGTGTGATATGCCCTTCAAGGAGGATCAATGGTACACATCTATGTTTGAAGATCCAATGGTTATCACTTCACTAATTCACATCATTGATGTGAAGCAAAAGGATGGTGTGTAATTAATGATATGTGATGAAGATGATAAATGGTGTAAGTTGGTGCTTATAAGACCAGATGGCTATCATGATGCTCCTTCATATAAAAGTTTGAAGTCTATAGTGACCAAGCCTTTTTGCAATATGTGATAATCTCTTTATAATTTCAATGAGAGTCATCATGAGTTGGAGATTGGATGGTGATCGTACTTTTCCTTCACATTGTAGAAGGGATTATAAGAGCTTAAAGAATTGGTGAGATGGCTATATGCAATATGATAGAGATTGATCAGATGATGATCACACTTTGGCTTCACATTGTAGTTTTAATGATCGATGCCCTAAGTAAATTTGTAATAGACATATGCCAAGAAATGGAGATAGATGGTGCATGTTTAAAAGAATTTAATCAAACAACTGAATTTAATGTTGGATCAGATGAAGGAGAATCGATAGATCATGGGGTGAAGATCATAGATCAATGACTCAAGTTTAAACTTGAAGATCTCAAATGGCTATGTTAGTATGAATGAGGGTTTCAATTAGTAGCTGACATAGTGCATGGATTTAACTTGTTTACATACTCGAACAACCAGTTGATTGGCGATGTGATTTGTAGGGAAGTGTAACAATGGCATGAGATGACTAGATAATAGATACAAATTGATCAGATAAGATACAAAATTTAATACATATCTATTTTAGGGTTTCTAAATCACTAAAACTAGAAAATATAAAATAATATACAAGGTGGTGCATGTATCGAGGAAGCAATCCTAGTCGATGAATGTATGAGAAAAGAAGACAATCAATTTTTTTGTTTAAGTGTTGAAGTATCAAAGTGAATGTGTGAGTGAAGGAGCAGACAAACAATGCACATGCGATGATAGAGTGAAACCCGAAAAAAAATAGATATCATCATCAAGGTTTTTAATACAAGGTGTAGAATAGAGAGAGGTGTAGGGTAGAGAATTGAGTTGCAAAGATTGGAATAAAGAGTTAAGCAGTTGCAAATAAAGATGCACCATTAAATTATGTTCAATAGAATAAATTTTAATTGTTTTCATTGTAAATCTGATTGGTGGGTGCCTTTAGATAATGGGGTAGGTTCTCAGTATAGGGAGTGGTTGCTTCCTTGGAGTGTTTTCTCTTAAAACTAGGGGATTGGTGTCTCCTTAGGTTTGGTGCCCTTAAACTTTGTGATCAAAATATTTCATTAAGAGGTTGGACTATGACAATATATCCTAGCAGCTATTCTCACCATGGTTTTTCCCATCTTGGGTTTTCCACATATATGTTGTGTTATGTGCAATTGTGTTTGAAGGTTTATCTCTCTACATGTTTAGTTTTAATCTTCACTAAAAGAGCTAAAAGGATTTAATCTGCTTTAAGTGTTAAAGGGCTAAATTTTAATTGATCTAGTGATTCACCACCCTCACAATAGATTGTTGTATGCCAACAATGTTTTTATTATGGAGCTAGGTGTCTAGTGGTATTTTGAGCTTGTTCTTCATTTTTTTCATTTAGGAATTGTGATTTCTCTTCCATCATTTTATGTGCATTCTTCAAAAATTTCCTATTTATCAAACCTAAGGTTATGGAGATTATACACCTAGTCTTGTGAAGACTTGGGAACATTGTAATCCTTCGTGGTTGAACTAGTTTTTGTCCTCAAAACATCTCATAGGTCATGGTATATTTTTTCATAGTATCCTTCCTCTTATGTGATGTCATGTTGTGAAAATATTTCTTGGCAAGCATGTGGTTGTTTGGAAGTGACTTGTCATCATTCCAATTAGTGGAGAGTTTGTGCCTCTTGGTTAAGAGTTATTTGGTGAATATTTTCCCTTGTTTAGATTTTTTAAGTGAGGTTCGATGTGGATTGGAGGTTGATGATTCCCTCATCCTATCTTGGATTTTTGGTACTAGAGAAGGCTACATGCAAGATCATGATGGGCCAAACTATGCCAAGTGGCAATGAAAATATAGAAAAAAATGGACTTAAGAAACTTCACATAAAAAATTGAATAGGTTATTAAAATAATTTGGAAAATATGTGCACAAATAATTTGTAGAAAATTGAATTTAGGTTGTAGGCTACTAGGAATTTTTTGGAAAAAAATAATTTTATTTCGTGAAAATTTAAAATTTCAATGTAATAGTACTTTAACTTTTGAAAAAAATAAAAAAACATGTGTTTTTTTGGCCAACGTAATTATGATATATATTTTTTTTCAAATATTTTAATATAATTAGAGGGAACATGCCTGGATGTGATGCATATTTTTTGTATTTTTTTGCAATTAAATAATTGGTTATGAATTTTTTAGTAGGAATTTTTAAAAATATTAAAAAATATTTGTTCAACCATCCTAACTTGCTAAGAAATTCATGAATTTTTTTTTTTGAAACCTGTAGTTTGTGAAGCATAGATTGTAATGAATCTTTTGGATTTTAAAAATGTGGAGCCATTTGGGTATGTGCAGGATCATCATGGAAAAAACAAGCCCTTAAGTGGCAATAAAATTCAGAAAATCAAAGTTAGGCAACTTGATGTAAAAATTTGAAAAAGCTATCTATATTATTTCAAAAATATGTAAGAATTGAATTGTAGAAAATTGAATTTAGTATCTAAACTAATTGGTTTTTTTTTAAAAAAAAATCTATTTGGTGAAAATTTGAAATTTCAATGCAGTAGTACTTAAATTTTAGGGAAAAAATAAGAAGTAGGTGTCTGTCTTACCACCCTAACCACAATAAAATGATAATATTTTTTTATAATATTTTAGATATAAGTAGGGAAATCATGTCCTGATGTGATGCATATTTATTTGTGTTTTGTTTCCAAGTAAATAATTAGTTATGATTTTTTTATTACAATTTTTTAAAAATATAAAAAATCATATGTCTAACCACCTTAACTTGGTCAAAACTTCATGAATTTTTTTTTTTTTTTAATTCCTATAGTATGTGAAGCATAGAATGCGATGCATGTTTCAGATTCAAGAAATGTGATACCATTTAAAATTTATAGATGATTTTCAATCAACCTATCAATCAAGACTTTAGTCATAATTCAAATAGAAAATGAATAATAATAATTTATTAAATTCAAAGTAAAGCACAATTTATATTGGTGAAAAGATGAGAATCTCCTTTAAAAACCCTTTTCATTTCATCAATTTTGGGTAAGAAAAAGGTCGTCAGCCACATGGGGCATCATATCACTTAGATATCGTCACTTTTTGGCCCATCATGATCCTGCACATAACCATTTAAAAGTTATATATATTTTTCAATCATACTATCAATCAATAATTTATAGATATTCCATGTAGAAAATCAATAATAATTATCTATTAAATTTAAAATAAAGGATATCTTATATTGGTATAATGTTATCAATTTCTTAAATAGACCCTTTTCATTTCACCAAATTTAGATAAAAAAAAAGTTGTCAACATGAAGGGTGAAGTCCTAAAAAGAGGATAAAACCTTTAAACATGTTGGAATAATTAAAATTGTAGTCTTGACACTACCAAGCCTAATTCCAAAGCATTACTTAGGAAAAATGGATGGAAAAATTATGTGAGAAAAATGGATATTTGTTTGTAATGGATATCCATTTGTGATTATATCGGTTTATAACAAATATTCATTTTTCAGAAACAAGTAATTGTTATCTAAAGGCCCTTTTTATCAACTTATGTCTTCAAAATGGATACTCGCTACCTAAAATCCTAAATGCCAAAAAATACCTCTTTAGTAAAATGTGCATAACTTTTTTGGTTCTAATCAACACATTTATTTGTTATAAGCATTGGAAAGGTGATTTAGAGATTTATGTAGTTTTTATAGATTATACACATAAAAATAATTATAATCATTTGAATTTAATATTTCATTTTTGAAACATAAAATGATCACTACTTTTGCATATGAAGTCAAATTTTCATGATTTTTTTTGTAACAATCATCTGAAAATACTTGAAACATTAGAGGTGTGATCAAAAATACAAAATTTATATGTTTTTTTTGTAAGGATATGAACAAGTTTTCGTAAATAATCATCTCTTTTTTTCCCTTTATCTACCTCTCTATTTCACTCTCTCCCCTTGAGCTCTAGACCTATCTCTCCACCTCTCTCTCCCTCCCCCCTCTATTTTTTTCCTACTTTATACCTCTCTCAATCTATTACACTCAAGACTTATCCATCTACCTCTCCATCCCTCCCTTCTCCATTCTCTCTTTTTCCCTCTTTATACCTCCCCCCCACTCTCTCTCCTTGAGATCTAACCCTATCTCTCTACCTCTCTCTCCCTCCCTCTCATTTTTACTCCTTAGATATATCTTTCTCTAGACCTATCTCTCTACCTCTCCCTTCCTCCATCCTTCCCTCTCTACTTATCTCAATATCAACTCTCTCCCTATCCCTCTAGCTATCTCTATATATCTCTCCTTCTCACCTATCACTCTCTATACCTACCTCTCCCTCTCTCCCTCACCATCTCTCTCTATCTATTTCTCTCCCAACCTCTAGAACTATATCTCTACCTCTCCCTCCATTTCCTCTCATTTTCGCTCTTTAAACCTCTTTGTATTTTAGTAAACCCATTCAATCCTATAGAACCTAGTCTTCTTATATGGTTCCTTATTCATATTGGGGTTTCTTAGATCTATAATTTTATGATAGTGACATCTCAATTTTATATTTAAAACTCTTTGCATGGAAAATTCTTCATTGATTTTATATTGTTACATCTTTCTCTATGATCTTGATTGTGAAATCAATTTTACTTACCCTACCCATCCTTGGTAACCATATTAGGGTTTCATTTTCATATTTGATACATCATTGATATTTCCCCTTTTAATATATAAGTGTACCTTTTGGATTTATTTTTCATCTCTCCATCTCCACCTCTCCCTCTTTATATATTTATCTATTCCTCCCTCCTCTCCCTATCCCTGTCCCTCTACCTCTCTCTCCCCCCCTATATTTCCCAAGTCAAATGTTTCTCTAGATATCTCTCCCCCTATTTGTCCCTCTTATTCTCTCTCCCTCACTCCCTATCACTCCTATAGAGACTAGAGAGGGAATGTGATAGAGGAAGATAGAGGGAAGTAGAGAGGGAAGTTAAGATATGTAGAGAGGAGAGAGAGGGAGAGAAGATATATAGATATATATATAAAGGGGGAGAGAGGTTGAATGAGGGAGGGATGGAGCAAGGGGAGGGTAAAGACAGATAGAGATAGAGAGAGGTAATGTGGGAGGGATAGAGGGGTAGAGAGAGAGAGAGGTAAGATGGGAGGGATGGTGAGAGAGGTAGTTAGAGAGAGGGATGGTGAGGAGAGAAGACATAAGTATAGAGGGAAGGGGAGAAAGAGGTAAGGTGAGAGGGATAGAGTGAGAGGTAGGTAGAGAGAGAGGATGAGGGGAGAGAGAATCAGACAAAGAGAGGTGGGGGAGGAGGAAAAGAGGGAGGGAAAGATAGGTAATGATAGAGAGCTAGGGTGGGAGGGATAGAGGGAGAGATTGGTAGAGAGAGGGTGAGTGGAGATAGAGAAGTAGAGAGGGAATGGGAGAGAGATAAGAGAGATATAGATAGATATATAAAGTGAGAGAGAGGGGATGAGGGAGGGATTTATTGAGAGGTAGGTAGAGAGAGATGGAGAGGGGAGATAGAGATAAATAGAGAGTGAGGGATAGGTAGAGATAGAGAGGTAGGTTGGGAGGGATATACGAGGAGGTAGGTAGACAAAGAGCAAGATGGATATGGGAGATAAAGTTTAGAGATAGAGAGAGGTAAGGTGGAAAGGATAGAGGGAGAGGTAGGTAGAGATATGGATGGTGAGTACCTACCTCTCCCTCTATCTATCAAACCTTAAATCTCTCTATGTCTCTACTATTTATCTCCCATCTCCATATTTCTCTCTTCCTAGCTACCTCTCCCTATATCACTCCCACCCTACCTATCTATCTCTACCTCTTTCTTCCACCCTCCCTCTATAGTTCTCTTTATCTCCCCTCTCCATCTCTCTCTACCTACCTCTCACTTCATCCCTCCATCATCACCCCTCTCTCTCCCTTTAGACATCTCTCTATATTTCTCTTCATCCTCTATCTCCTCTTTACTTCTCTCATCTTCCCTCTCTACTTGTCTCTATCTCCACTCACCTTCTCTCTTTCCACCTACTTCTCCCTCTATCCCTCTCACCCTACCTCTCTCTTATTACCTACCTCTCCCTCCCTCTCTCCATCATTTCCTCTCTCTTATTTTCATTATCTCTCCCTTCCCCTCTCCATCTCTTTGTACCTCTCTCATCTTCCCTCTCTACTTATCTCTATCTCCCCTCATGCTCTCTCTGTCTACCTACCTCTCACTCTATCCCTCCCACCTTACCTATATATCCTCTTCCTTGTATACTTTTCTCTATATCCCCTCACCCCCTTCTCTCTACATATATCTCCCTATATCCCTCCCACCTTACCTCTCTCTATGTCTCTACTCTATATGTCCTATCGGGGTATGTGCAGGATCATGACGGGCCAAAAAGTGGTGATATCTAAGTGATATGATGCCCATATGCCTGACAACTTTTTTTTTAACCCAAAATTGATGAAACGAAAAGGGTTTTTAAAAAATATTCCCAGCTTTCCACCAATATAAATTATGATTTACTTTGAATTTAATAAATAATTATTATTCATTTTCTATTTGAATTACGATTAAAGTCCTGATTGATAGGCTTATTGAAAAAAATCTATAGCTTTCAAATGGTATCAAATATTTTGAATCCAAAACATGTGTCACATTCTATGCTTCACATAATATAGGATTAAAAAAATAATAATTGAATTCCATTAAGTTTTGACCAAGTTAAGGTGGTCAGAAATATGAGATTTTATATTTTTTTAAAGTTGTAATAAAAAAATCATAATTAATTATTTACTCAGAAAAAAATTACAATAAAATATGCATCACATCAGGACATGAGTCCCCTACTTATATCTAAAATATTATAAAAAAATATTATCATTTTATTGTGGTTAGGGTGGTCAGACAGACACCTACTTCTTATTTTTTCCCTGAAATTTAAGTATTACTACATTGAAATTTCAAATTTTCACCAAATAGATTTTTACTTTTTTAAAATAAACCTAGGAGTTTAGAAACTAAATTCAATTTTCTAAAGATTGTATTCTTACAAATTTTTGAAATAATATAGATAACTTATTCAAATTTTTACGTCAAGTTGCCTAACTCTGATTTTCTGAACTTTATTGCCACTTAAGGGCTTGCTTTTTCTATGATGATCTTGCACATACCCATCTCCATCTTACTCTTTTTCTACCTACCTATCCTTATATCCCTCCAACCCTACCTCTCCCTCCCTCCATACCTCCTTTTCTACTTGTCTTTTATCTCCCATCTTTGTCTCTCTCTCTCTCTAATTACCTCTCACTCCATTTGTCCCTCTTTTTGCATCTCTCCCCCTCTATATATCTCTCTTCTCTCTAACTCTTTGAACTTTCCTCTCTAATTTTCTTTATCTCCAATCACCCTCTCTCTCTCAATATAAATTTAGAGAGGAAGCTATTTAGGGAGGGATAGAATAGATAGAGAGAGGTAAAGGGAGAATTAAAGATATTTAGAGATAGGGAGTAATGAATAGAGAGGGAGAGATCAAGAGATATAGAGGAAGATGTAGAGATAGAAAGATATAGATGATGAGATAAAGTGATGGATATAGAAAAAGAGATGAAGAGAGGGAGATATAAATAGGTAGAGGGAAAGAGGAGAGAGAAAGAGATAGAGAGGGGGGAGATAAAGGAGTGAGGGATAGATAGAGAGATTGTCATGACCCCTATTTTTATTGTTCATATTTTACAATGTTTAATTTATGTGAAATAAAAGTACAAAGAAATAAAAATAAATAATTACATTTTAATTAGAGAATTCATTTTGCAATTAAATGATAATGTGTGATTATTTAGGATAATTATTTTTATTATAAATAAAATGTTACCTCTTTACTATTTATTTTGAATAAATAATTAATTTCAATTAAAATGGAATTTCTTGAATATTTACGGAAGATAAATATTATGATGTAAATAAACTTTATTTATTTTATTAATTTCAAGATTAGGTTATGAAAATGGAACGAAAAAGTTTAAAAGAAGGAAAATCATTACTAGAAACACAATATTTTTTTTTTATAATCTTCTTTATTGCTCTGTAAAAATAACTAATAAATGGTTGTTGAGAAGAGGGTTTCTAAAGCATGGTGAATCTAGCACAGCCGAAAGGGGAAGAAAAGCAAGAAAGAAAGGAAACACAAAGAGAGGGAATTCTACAGAAAGCAAATTCTAGGTTTTTAATTCCTTTTCCATTGTATTTTGATTCAAAGGTGTGAACATATTATTGTGTTGTGGAAAAGTGGAGTTCTTCTGTTAAATTCCCCAATTGATTGAGTTTATTCCATAAATTATGAGCCAATACTATACAAATCTGAATCTTCATGTCCACCTATGATATATACCTATATATATGTGTATATATTGTACTATTTCTTGCTACAGATTGAATCTTTGTTGAAAAAAAAAAGTTATTATAAAAGAAATTGAAGAAAAGTTGTTTGTCAGTGTTGCAATTTAAATTATCCGATATATGCATATATATAAATTTATATTTAAACTGTATTGTTTAATATATATATACATACATACATATATATATATATATAAATATATATTTAAACTGTATTGTTATATATATATATAGTAACCTGGGTAAATATATGTGAAATTTTTGAAAGATAAACTACAGAGTCAAATTCATGTTGTAGAAATGCCTCTATTCTTTTTGTTAAAAATTTGTTTTGTTCGAAAACTGTGTAAGGGTACGGCTACAACTAAACCCCTATGGGAAGGTTGTGTACTATGGAGGCAACACCCTCCATAGGTCGCAACCTATGGAGGAAGTGTTGCCCCCACAAGTAGCGCACCCCATGGGGGATGTCATCCTTAACCCAAAGGAGTTGTTGGCTTGAAAGCCAATTTTTGCTTGCTTGAAATTTTTTAACCTTCAAAATGAAATTCGCATGCCCTCTTTGAGTTTTTGAATCTGTATTGTTTGCTTTTTGAATGTGTAGGAAAATGAATATATATATTTATTTATGTATGTTGCATATATTTCCTCTTCGATTATTGAATAAAATATGTAGTGAAATTAATTGCTACATATATATATATATATATATATATATATATATATATATATACACACACACACACACAAACATATTATATTAAATATGCCTCATTCTGCTTAATGTAGCAGAATATATGCCTGAAGTACCTGAAAGAACTTATTTCAGCTTTAACGCAGATTTTTATATCTATTTATATATAATATATGTATAAAAAACAAACTCAAATACATTATAAATGAAAGCAAGTTTAAATCTTTAAAAGAATAAATGTCAAAATCTGTTTTGGAATGATTAATATTTTGTTATTAATTGACATATTTCAGTATTAGTTAGACTTTTGTAAAATGCACAATGTTCTCTAAGGATAACAAGTCAGTTACTTTCACTAGAAAATAGACCTTGTTGCATCTATTCATGTCCATTTGATGTAGTCTCTTATTGGGACCTCATATAAATCTTGGTTACATATTTGTGCAAAGTATTTAATTTGAAGCTTACAAATACCGTTGTCCTTCATTTTTATTTGTCGAATGCATCAAACCATATCAATAAATCTATTTAATGCTTATCCTATTAATATTATTTCAATAAAGCCATTCTAGCTCGATGCTTCCTTATTCCAAATGCTTATCTACCTAGGCAGTTTTAACTAAACTCATTGAATTCAAAGGATATAATAATAAATTTTTATATATGCATAAATATTAGACAAAGTAATGAAGAAAAAGGTAAGTTCATTTATTTTATCATTTATTTAATTTATGGAGCCTAGTTTGGATTCCTTGATTCTTTTATAATGAACGGGTAATAAATATGAATGGAATTTTAATTTCATCACATTAAAGAATATTGTTTCAAATTAATTTCATAGAGATGTTACAAATATATCATTGGTATCAAAGCACTCATAGAGATACCTTACTATGTTATTGCCCGATTAAATGCCCAAATTACTTACTATAAGGTTATTGTAAATCCTTAATCTAATGAAGAAAATTAACTTGAAAGGTCTAAACATATAAACTAGGGATTAGAAATTTCTTCATAGTTGATTCTCTTGTATATCAATAACATGATTTAATCCTTTTAATAAAATTTCATAAATATTCAAGATGATGTATTGATAATACACATATGTCATGTTATTATGCTCTAATTTCTTAGTAACTCATGTAGAATGTTAAAATTTAGTCATTAATGCATAAATATGTTAAGCATAAAGTGTTTGTTTAGATCTGAGAAGAATGATCTTTATTTAAAACATGAAGTTGTAAATATCCTAAAGATCAACTTGCATGTTAAATATTAGATGCATGAAGGAAAAACATGCAAGACTATATTTACATTTCTTGTCAAAAGGTTCTTAGGCTTGTTCTAAAAGAATATAGAAGTATAGATTTTATAGTACATCATTTCGATGATAAATAAGGAATCTTGTTTATTTATTGGAATTGCTCACTTTGTGGTGTTATCTATTATGTGTGTTAAAGTCTTACCATTAGTAGAGTATTGGTAAATCCATAATATTTAATCATCTATAGGTGTATCTTAGAAAATATGTGCCTCTCATGAGTTAATTATATGGATAAGATTCATGAATTATGTGTATCTTTTAGCTCATGATAATTTAATTCTTTAAGAGTTGATTGTATAAAGAGGATTTGGGAAATACATGAATATCTTGTAAATTGTATGCAAAACAATGGGGTTATTATTTGACATGTTTTTACCCTAAAGATTCCAAATATAGATATATGTTATGTGAAGAAATAAATAGATCCTTTGTAATTGAGGACTCTATTAGTCTAAAATGTGTAATGAAGTTGTAAATGGTCATGTCAGTGAGACAACTTAATCATTGCTAGTGAGGCATTTCATTAAGCCAGTGGGTCATTTTTATGAGTGGTTTTTCATTCCTATGAGGGTTTTCCACTCATGAAATTATTTGTGTTATTGTTCTTTTGTAGATGCATTGATGATCTTGCTATTTCCTTAATTTGCATTATAGTATTTTGAATTTATGTGTATTGTGTATCTTTGTATAAGCCTTCATGGCTAGATTATGTAAAGGCATGACCTTGTGTGGATATACATATTAACTCATTAATGTATGAAATTCCTTTTGAAATGATAATGAAGTAATTTAATTATTCCTCTCTTTTTGCACCTTTTATAATTATTTTATTCAATTAAATTATTTTGGAATTTAAAGGATATAATTAGTAAGTGAGATTTTTAGACATTACATTTTGGTATCAGAGCACTTAGGTTCAATGCCCAGGCCTTGAGTATTCTATGCTTAGGTTGCATTATGGTATGTGAGCTTGTTGTACTGTATAGAGAACCCTAGTTATGGGCCAGGATTCTTTTGATACCTTGGGGATTCTTAGATGGTTAGTTGGAATCGATTAGAACTTTGGTCATAGTTTGATCATTCAAAGAACTCTAGAGGTGTGAGACTCCTCTGCCTTAGTCATGTTTTCATATGAATTTCTAGTAAGAGTGATGGTAACTATTTGAAATAAGCCAAGATGGATTATATATAGTGTTATTTGAAGTGAACCAAAATGGATAAAATATGGAGACAACCCATGAATGATGACATGGAAATAAAAGTGAATTAGTGAGAAAAGTATATTGTGAAGAGAGATCTCTCTGATGATGTAAAGGATAAATGAGTTGAAAGATACAAGGAAAGGAGAAAAGATAAAATTTTGATGAAAGGAAGAAGGAAAATCATTGATGAAGAAAATAAAGTAGATAATAATGGATAACTATTGGTTGAGCCTTCTCGAAGGTAGGAAACCTAAGAAGGATGTTTTAAAGGCAATAATGTTTGTAATAGTACTAGGATTTGGATAAGTTGATTGTTGAGCAACGTCTTATTCTTATAGGATTTGGATATAGTAGAATCCACGAGATCATGTGAAAGTGAAAGGTTTAGATTTCTTAAGAATCTTCATTGATGATTCATGATGGAAGTTGATTAGATAAATATCTTGATCTGTCCAATAGAGAAGGTAGAAGTGATTGATGAGATGAATCATGTATGCTTGATTTCCATTAGTGAAATTACTTATACATATGTACTACATGAGAATGATACTTGTGAAATAATGCATTTCTCCTACTCTCCGCAAATGACACATCTGTATGGATGATTGTATTCATAGCATAGAATTATTTTTTCCTTATTTATACTTATATTTATACTTGAACGAGAAATGTTAGCTATACTTGGGTATGTGCAGGATCATCATGGAAAAAAATAGGCCCTTAAGTGGCAATAAAATTCAGAAAATTAGAGTTAGGCAACTTCACGTAAAAATTTGAATAAGTTATCTTTATTATTTAAAAAATATGTAAGAATAGAATCTATAGAAAATTTAATATAGTTTTTAAAATACTAGGTTTATTTTTAAAAAAATATAATATATTTGGTGAAAATTTTAAATTTCAATGCAGTTGTACTTAAATTTCAGGGAAAAAATAAGAAGTAGGTGTCTGTCTGACCACCCTAACCACAATAAAATAATAATATTTTTTATAATATTTTAGATATAAGTAGGGGACTCATGTCCCGATGTGATGCATATTTTTTTGTAATTTTTTTGTAAGTAAATAATTAATTATGATTTTTTTATTACAACTTTTAAAAAATATAAAAACTCATATGTCTGACAACCTTAACTTGGTCAAAACTTCATGAAATTCAATTTATTTATTTTTAGTCCTATATTATGTGAAGCATAGAATGTGATGCATGTTTTGGATTCAAAAAATGTGATACCATTTGAAAGCTATAGAGTTTTTTCAATCAGCCTATCAATTGGGACTTTAGTCGTAATTCAAATAGAAAATGACTAATAATTATTTATTAAAATCAAAGTAAAGCATAATTTATATTGGTATAAATCTAGGAATCTCCTTTAAAAACCCTTTTCATTTCATCAATTTTGGGTAAAAAAAAAGTCGTTAGGCACATGGGCCATCATATCACTTAGATATCGCCACTTTTTGGCCCATCATGATCCTGCACATACCCACTTATACTAATGTGAGTGATGCATATTTCATATCGTTTTTGTTCTTGTGCGAGTGATACACCAGAGTAAGTTATTGACTCCTTTGTGTAGATAAAGCACTTGTGAAATTATTACCTGCATTATTTGTGTGTGAGATATACTTTTGATATTCATTGTATTTATTAGATCAAGTAATGATCACTATATCTATACTACTATGATTTATGCATATTTCACCTTTTGTGTGAGTGATTCGCTTGTGTGAGAGATGCACGTACCATATTTATTATAACTTAACTTGAACGAGTAATACTCATTGTATGCTAGGAATATTCCATATTTGTGTGAGAGAGGCACTACATGTAAGATATATGTAAATTTCACCTTGTGTGAGTTATGTACTAGGGATTCCTGCATTCTTGATTGTTAATTATTCATTCTATGTGCACTTGCACATGCTATGCAGTATCATATTATCTAGTCTTTTTTTTTATGCAATTTGATATATATTATCCTTATTGAATGTAATATATGTGATAAGCTTTAAGCTTACCTTCTGGGATATGATGTTGAATGTGGGTTAACAAAGAAGGTGATTTTATTTTTCAAGATCAACCAAATGTTGTATTTATGCTTTGTCCAAAGCGAGTTGTACCATTGAAATAGATTGATAACGAATGCCTAGTCTTTTATATTATATGTTTCTCTGCCACATCCCGTATGCAAAAAATATGCTCATTCTAGTATAAAGTGCATATAATGCATCAGACATGCATCAAGAGTTTCCCTCTTGCCCTATTGTTATAGGTTTCTAGGTGCCTCATACAGGACCATGTGTTGTTCGAGTTAGGAAGAATCTCGAGGAAGTGGTGTGCTTCATGGCTGGGTGGAAAAAGCACCTTAACCATGCTCTTGACCTTCAACTTGCAAAAGACAACTCAGTTATGGCAGCTAAAGATTGATTGAATATTTGATTTTCCTTATGTAATTTAGAAGATGGATCTGTATCATTGTATTGGTCATTGTATAGCTTGTTTAGTTAATTGATGTAATTGCACTTCTCCTTGATATACCCTTGTTGCATGTGTAAAATAGAAAAGGATTATACATATTATACATTTATGGATATCTTTGTTAATAGAAAGTTACTTTTTCCATTTACAGATTGAGATTTACTTTTGTTGTGAAATTTAGTAAATGGTTGAATTAGTGGGTGATCCCAAAATAGTGGTTTACAATTTTTGGCCAAACTGGACACTGAAATTATTATTTTTAACTAAATCTTCACATTCGGGCACTTATAGCGGCTAAAATGTGAGAAATTTGAAGATGGTGCAAACTAGAGTCTCATCACATTTTGTCTCTAGATACTAAATTTTTTTTCTTCAAAATTTTTGGAATCAGATTGCACTTCATTTTGCATCTCCCACGAAAATTGGTTTTTTTCCAAAAAATAACATTTTTAAAAAGTGACGCACACCGTATAACACATAAATATTTTTCCATGAAGGATAAAATTCTAATTCTTTCGAATTTAGATTTGTAACTCCAATATCTAGTGCTTCCACTTGGTTAGATAGTTTTTTATTGAATATTTTTTCTTTAATCAAGTTTCAAAGTCAAACCAAATACAATTCAAACATAGCATGACCGTATAATGCGTAACGTTTTTTGTATATATCGAAATTCAATTGTTTTTTTTGTTGGATCAAGGTTTTCAATATCTAGTGCACTCATATTTTTAATTTTTTCTTTTGATAATCTGCTATTTTTCCACATGTGCAGAACAAAGACCTTCATTTTCGATGAAAAACCTATATTTAATAAACTAAAAAAACAAATACATAATAAAACAAAAACATATCAAAATTATATTTGTTGGATAGATCATTCTAAGGACTACCTGATTCCAATTGGGCTTGTGAAGTCTTCACCATTTTCATGTTCAAACCGAGCTCTGAAGTGCAAAAATTTAGGGCATTTTTGTGAATTTTGTCAAACATCAGGGAAATGGGGGGTTCGCTCGAACCCAGGTTCAACCGAACCCCCTTCCCAAAAGGGTTTTTCAATCAAATTTTTGTCTATTCATGGAATTAACTGGTTTGCTCAAACCTTGGTTCAAGCGAACCTTTTTTTGGTTCGTTCGGACCATCTAGTTCGTTCTAACCCCAAAAATGTAAAATTTTGCTTTTTCAAGTTTTCCTTCCTCATTTGAAATGTAAACCACTGTTGTGGGTTTACCCTAGTATTGAGAACATGATGATCTTCCTGACATTTGGATTTGGGTTACTATTGTAATCAACTTAAACCTTTTTTTAAAGTATTGATGACCTTTTTGTGAGGAAAACCTTCAATAATGTAGTGTTGAAACCTTGTGGATATTGGTATATTTAAAATCGATCTTTGATGATCTTTGATGATCTTCTTATCTTTGATGTTCTCACCATATTGATGATCTTTTGTATATTGATAACTTGTTGATCTTCTTATCTTTTATGATGTTTATCAAGATGAAGACTTTACAGTAATTGAATTAAATTTTCTATTTGTTGAGACTTTTATTTTTGTTTAGTGTTTTAATTTTCTAATGATGATAACAAGTAGTATGGGATGCTTTTTTTTCATCATAAAGGCAATTGTGCTGACGTCTCATGCAAGTAGGCATATTAACGAAATGAACATAATTTTTTTCTTTCTATCAGTAAATATCTTGGAATATGAGAAAGATTTGAATAAGATATAGAAGATGGTATGACATAAATTAGTTAGTTGCACTCTCTTATTAGATAAGGAAAATAGAGTGAATTGATGAATCCATGATAGACTAATGAGGTGTGCAAGTGTATGGATTCTAGCCACATGAATTTTTCCGTTATGAGTAGATAGTTGTTTGAAGTAAATGATATCTTTGTCAAGTGGCCTACTTTTGACATTAAGGTAAAATAGAATTAAAGAGGTATAATATTTTTATCTCTAGTTAAGTTGATCATCGGGACGATGATTCTTTAAGGGGGGAAGGATTTCATGACCCCTATTTTTATTTTTCGTATTTTTGAATGATTAATTTGTGTGAAATAAAAGTACAAAGAAATAAAAATAATTAATTACATTTTAACTACATAATTCTTTTTGCAATTAAACAATAATGCATGATTATTTAGGATAATTTATTTTATTAGCAATTAAATGTTACCTCTTTACTATTTATTTTGAAAAAACACTTAATTTCAATTAAAATGGAATTTCTTTAATATTTATGGAGGATAAATATTATGCATGTACATAAAATTTATTAATTTTATTAATTTCAAGATTAGGTTATGAAAATAGAAGGGAAAACTTTAAAAGAAGGAAAATCATTACTGTAAACACACAATTGTTTTTTTTATAATCTTCTTTACTGCTCTACAAAAAATAACTGAAAAAATCGCTATTGAGAAGAGGGTTTCTGAAGCACAGTGAATCTAGCATGGTGGAAAGGGGAAGAAAAGCAGGAAAGAAAGGAAAAATAAAGAGAGGGAATTCTATAGGAAGTGAATTCTATGTTTTTAATTCTTTTTCCATTGTATTTTGATTCGAAGGTGTGAACATATTACTGTGTTGTGGAAAAGTGATGTTCTTCTGTTAAATTCCCCAATTGATTGAGTTTATTCCAGAAATTCTGAGCCAATACTATAAAAATCTGTATCTTCATGTCCACCTATGATATATACCTATATATATTGTACTATTTCTTGCTACATATTGAATATTTATTGAAAAACAAAAATTATTATATAAGAAATTGAAGAAAAGTTGTTTGCTAGTGCTACAATTTAAATTATCATGTATATACATGTATATTTAAATTGTATTGTTTAATATATATATACATACATATATATTAAAAATATATAGTAACCTGGGTAAATATATGTGAAATTTCTGAAAGATAAAATACAGAGTCAAATTCATGCTATAGAAATGCCTCTGTTTTTTTGTTAAAAAAATGTTTTGTTTGAAAAATGTGTAAGGGTATACAGCCATAACCGAAACCCTATGGGAAGATTGCACACTATGGAGGCACCACCCTCCACAAGCTATGGCCTATGGAGGGATTACTGCCCCCATAGGTAGCACACCCCTATGGGGGCTATTGGCCTTAACCCAAAGGATTCGTTTGCTTGAAAGCCAATTTTTTTTTGCTTGGAATTTTTTAACCTTCAAAATGAAATTCGCATGCCCTCTTTGAATTTTTGAATCTGTATTTTTTTCTTATCGAATGCACAAGAAAATTAATATATATATATCCATATATATTAATTTTTTTGTGAATGTATTATTCAGAAAATGTAGATATAAAAATTTGTGTATATATATACACACACACACACAAACATATTTAATTAAATATTATTTCGCTTAATGTAGCAGAATATATGCCTAAAGAAGTACATGAAAGAACTTATTTCAGTTGTAACGTAAATTTTTATATCTATTTATCTATAGTATATGTATAAAAATGAACTCAAATACATTATAAATGGAAGTAATTTTAAATATCAAAAAGAATAAATGTCAAAATCCACTTTGGAATGATTAATATTCTATTATAAATTGACATATTTCAGTATTAAGACTTTTGTGCAATGCACAATGTTCTCTAAGGATAATAAGTTAGTTACTTTCACCAACAAATAGATATTTTTTTGTCAATTCATGTCAATTTGATGTAGTCTCTCATTGGGACCTCATATAACTCTTGGTTGCATATTTGTGCAAAGTATTTAATTTGAAGCTTACAAATACCACTAGCCTTCATTTTCATTTGTTGAATGCATCAAACCATATCAATAAACTTATTTAATGCTTATCCTATTAACGTTATTTCTATAAAGTCATTCTAGCTCGATGCTTCCTTATTCCAGATGCTTATCTACTGAGGAAATTTTAACTAAACTCATTGAATTCAAAGGATATAATAATAAATTTATATATATGCATAAATATTAGACAAAGTAATGAAGAAAAAGTTTAAGTTCATTTATTTTAGCATTTATAATTTTTGGAGCCTCATTTGGATTCCTTGATTCTTTAAGAATGAATAGGTAATAAATATGTATGAAGATTTAATTTCATCACATTAAAGAATATTGTTTCAAATTAATGAATAGAGATGTTATAAATCTATCATTAGTATTAGAGCACTCATAGAGATACCTTAAACTATGCTATTCCATGATTAAACAACCAAGTTCCTTACCTTAAGGTTATTGTAAATCCTTGATCTAATGAAGAAATTAACTTGAAAGGTCTAAACATATAAACTAGGGATTGAAAATTTCTCCATATTTGATTCTCTTGTATATCAATAAGATGATTTAATCCTTTTAATTAAATTTCATAAATATTCAGGATGATGTATTTATGATACACGTATGCCATGTTGTTATGCTCTAATTTCTTAGTAACTCTTATAGAATGCTAAAAGTTAGTCATTAATGCATAAATATGTTAAGCATAAAGTGTTTGTTTAGATCTGAGAACAATGATCTTTATTTAAAGCATGAATTTGTAAATATCCTAAAGATCAACTTGCATGTTAAATATTAGATGCATGAAGGAAAAATATGACTATATTTACATTTCTTGTCAAAAGGTTTCTAGGCTTGTTCTAAAAGAATATAGAAGTATATATTTTATAGTACATCATTTGGATGATAAATAAGGAATCTTGTTTATTTATTGAAATTTCTCATTTAATGGTGTTATCTATTATGTGTGTTAAATGCTTACCATCAATAGAGTATTGGTAAATCCATAATGTCTAATAATCTATAGGAGTATCTTGGAAAATATGTGCCTCTCATGAGTTAATTATATGGAGAAGATTCATGAATTATGTGTATCATTTAGCTCATGATCATTTAATTCTTTAAGATTTGATTGTATTTAGAGGATTTGAGAAATACATGAATATCTTGTAAATTGTATGCAAAATGGCGGAGTTATTATCTGACATGTTTTTACCCTAAAGATTCCAGTTCTAGATACATGTTATGTAAAGAAATAGAGAGATCCTCTATAGTTGAGGACTCTATTAGATTGAAATATGTAATGAAGTTGTAAATGGTCATGTCAATGGGTATGTGCAGGATCATGATGGGCCAAAAAGTGGCGATATGTAAGTGATATGATTGTCCATGTGGCTAATGACTTTTTTTTTACCCAAATTTGATGAAACGAAAAGAGTTTTTAAAGGATATTCTCAACTTTCCACCAATATAAATTATGCTTTAATTTGAATTTAATAAATAATTATTATTCATTTTCTATTTGAATTATGACTAAAGTCCTGATTGATAGGCTGATTGAAAAATATCTATAACTTTCAAATGGTATCACATTTTTTGAATTTGAAACATGTGTCACATTTTATGCTTTGCATACTATAGGATTAAAAAATAAAAAATTGAATTTCATGAATTTTTGACCAAGTTAAGGTGGTCAAACATACAAGCTTTTTTATATTTTTTTAAAGTCATAATAAAAAAATCATAATTAATTATTTACTCGAAAAAAATTACAAAAAAATATGTATCACATCGGGACATGAGTCCTCTACTTATATCTAAAATATTGTAAGAAAGTATTATCATTTTATTGTGGTTAGGGTGGTCAGACAAACACCTATTTCTTATTTTTTCCCTGAAATTAAAGTACTACTACATTGAAATTTTAAATTTTCACCGAATAAATTTTTATTTTTTTAAAATAATCCTAGTAGTTTAGAAACTAAAGTTAATTTGCTAAAAACTCTATTCTTACATATTTTTGAAATAATATAGATAACTTGTTCAAATTTTTACGTCAAGTTGCCTAACTTTGCACATACCCTAATGAGATAGCTTGATCATTTCCAGTGAGGCATCTTTTAACTAGTGAGGCATTTCATTAAGCCAGTGGGGAATTTTTATGAGTGGTTTTTCATCCCTACGAGGGTTTTCCACTCATGAAATTCTTTGTGTTATGGTTCTTTTGTGGATGCATTGATGATCTTATTGTTTCCTTAATTTGCATTATAGTATTTGAATTTATGTGTATTGCATATATTTGTATAAGCCTTCATGGCTAGATTATGTAAAGGAATGGCCTTGTGTTGATATACATATTAACTCATTAATTTATGAAATTCCTTTAGAAATGATAATGAATTAATTTAATTATTCTTCTTTTTCCATACCTTTTTTATAATTAGTTTATTCTATTAAATTATTTTGGACTTTAAAGGATATAATTAGTAAGTGAGATTTTCAAACATTACAAAGATAGAGGTAGAGAAAAAGAGAGAGATAGGTAGAGAGGTAGAGAAACAAATAGAGATAGTTAGAGAGGTAGAGAGAGAATAAGAGGGGGAGAGGTAGATCAATATATAGGAGAGGGAGAGAGGGATAGATAATGATAGAGGGAGATATAGAGAGATAGAGAGGATATGGATAGATATATAGAGATAGGGAGATAGAGGTAGAGAAAGATATGGATAAAAAGGGACAGATAGCTCAAGGTAGATATAATAAGATAGAGATATCGAGAGAGATAGGGAGATGTAGATATAGGGGAAGAGTGAGAGAGAAAGGAGATAGTAGAGCCAACTAATAGAAAGAGGTATAGAGAGATATGGAGAGAGACATGGAGAGAGGAGGATAGATAGAGAGATAGAGATAGGGAGGGGGAATAGGGAGTGTGTGTATATGAGTGAGATAGATATAGAGATAACTTGATAGAGATGGATATTATATAATTAGATAGAGGGATAGAGAGGGAGGGAGATAAATAGAGAGAGAGTAGTAAAGAGATTTAGAAAGAGGGAGAGATATATGACATGGGAAAGATAGAGGGGAAGAGAAAGGGAGAAAACTAGGTAGAGAGGGAGCTAGATATAGATATAAGTAGAGTAAGGGAAATTGGGAGAGATAGGTAGAGAGGAAGATATGGAGAGGGGGAGAGAGGGAGAGTTAGCTAAATAGAGAGAGGGAGACAGGGAGAGACAAACATGTTCTAATTCAACTTGGGCAAAGGCGTGCTTAGGATCAAAGACAACAAGGATGCCGTATGTGATGATTTATGAATTTTTTTTACTTGAGCTTTAGTACCAAAGTCTATTTTTTTTATTACTTATTACTTCTTCAATGTTTCAAGTCTTTTGGGATGATTATTCCAAAAAAACGTGAAAAAGGGACTTTGTATGCAAGAGTTATGAGAATTTAAAATTTTAAAATTAAGGAGGAACTTCAAATGATTATAATTGGTTTTTGGTACATAATATATCATAATTATCTTATATATTGTGTAGATATCTGAATCACCTTTCCAACACCTATAAAAATCAAAATTTTGATAAGTAATACCAAAGTTATGACTATTTTACTGAAGTGTGTTCTTTTGGGATTTTTAAAATGGATATCTATTTTTCCAAGTTTAAAACTAATCTATGTATTTTGAAAATATAAAATTGATGAAAATACTTATTGGAAATGGATATCCATTTTTCTTTTCAAACCAAATCTTCATTTTCTTTTCAAAACAGATATCCATTTTTCTTAATGGATATCCGGTTTGAAAAGAAAAATGGATATCCATTTTTCTTTTCAAACCGGATATCCATTTTTCTTTTCAAAACGGATATCCATTTATATTTTCAAAATGGATATCCATTTTTCTTGCAAAACAAATATCCATTTTTCTTGCAAAACAAATATCCATTTTGAAAACATATATTTTATGAAAATACTTGTGGGAAATAAATATCTGTTATTAATGGATATTCATTACTAATAGATATTCATTACCAAACCAAAATCAAATTCTATCCGACCAATACAAAAATTCAAATTTATATTTCAAAATTTTGGCTAGTAAAAACATGTTTTCTTCCTATTACCACTTTTCGCCCCATCATGATCATCCACTCACCCATTACACGATTGTGGATTGTACAACCAAATATTGTGTATGTATTGTTCTCTCTCTCTCTCTCTCATGTATGTTCTTCATGGTGGATTTATCCTATGAGTGGTTAGTCTTTCGTTGTTGTCACCTTTCTTATGCAATAGTGAGGTTATCTAGTTGTTATTGTGTTGTTGTGTTTCATATGACACATTTGTGCACATCATTGTGCAAGTGTGATAAGTTGATGTCATATCTTCAGTGTTGTGGTTGTTGTTTAAAAAAAAATGTTTGGTCAAGTTTTTCCTCATGCTTCGGGTAGGGCATTACATTATCAAAGAAGATGAACCTAATGAATAGGAGAATATTGATAACATTTAAGTTAGTTGCTTGAATAGATATATAAGTTATACCCTCTTTTACTTCTATTTTTTTATATGGTGATATTCATTTTCATTTTTATGTATTTTCATCCCATTTCTTAAATATCCAATTCATATATGTTTATGTATAGACACATATACATATAATTATTTATTTATATGCAGAAACATTTGTCTCTATATCATGGATATATGTATATATGTATGCTTATGAGATTATCAAAGAATATGAACCTAAGGAAAATGAGAATATACATACCATTTAAGTTAGTTGCTTGAATAAATATATAACTTATACACCCTTTTAGCTTATTTATAATTTTTTTTTAATTTGGTGATAACCACAGAGTTATGTTGCAATAATCAGTTTTCATCTTTATATTTTATTCATTTTCATTTGATTTTTTAATTATTGATTTCATAAATATATTTAAGAAACTAACTTAAATGTTATGTATTTTTTTTTTTGTGGTAGGTTCATATTATTTTATCACCTTATACACATACATATGCATCCATATATTTGTAGATGCCCAAGCATATATTTGTGCATCTACAAATATATGTATGCATATGCATCAAGTAACTAGTACTCTAAGACTTTACTCTGATATATTTCTCCAAGTGACTTTTCATTTTTCGCAGATCTAAGACTTATGTAGGAAGAATGGGGAAGTAAAACAACAGCTACAATAGATTAAAGATCAAATTATGAAGTTTCAACTTGACAGTAAGCTTAGTCATTGTAGAAATGTCATACAAGTTATGTAATCATGAACATTTTTTATTGCCTTTATGACTGACTTATGTTCACGTTATATATTTTTATCCAGTTTTCAAACTATCCCATTCATAAATATTTAACTCTCTCTCTCTCTAAAGTGGTGGGTGAGATGAGATTACTGGGACTCTACGTAAAATAGTATATTCTAGTGGTGCTCAGATATAGACAGAAGAAATCATGTTTTTTTTTGTTCCATTGCAATGCGTGCAATAGACGCCACAGATTAGCCAAACGCACATAAAATTATGCACACTAATCATGAGCTTTTAAACACCCATCTAAGATGAATGAGACCTTGTCTGTGACAAGACAGATCAACTTATAAGCAGGGACTTGTGATTGTTTGGCTAAACGTTGCAATTGTGATTGAATGAAGCCGTGTGGACTTTAAGTTGGCATGAAGTCATGCATTGCGTTACTACTACACAAACCTTTTCTCTTCTTTTGTCCAAAAACTTGTTTGGTGGGTTTACAACGGTTGGTGTGATGAACCAGAAAAAAAAAGCAGAGGCTCTCAACAATTATAAGACGTCTATTTATTTATGGTTTGAGAAGAGCCTAGAAAGTTGTGGATTCTTTTAACTTTTGTGGTAGTCTCCTTTTCAAGGTAGGTTGGTTAGGAGAAAGATAGCTCACAAACCAAACTCGGTGAACTTGTGGGGATGAATGGATTCCATTCATTTCACTTGTTTTATTTTTCCTCTTCAAACAAGTATCTATGATGTGTAGTATAACAGTAATGTTGTATGTTATAATATCACATTCTTGATTAGATTGTTGATGTAGAGATGTAAGTAGATGAAAGACAGGGATTATTAGATTATATTACAATTTAAATGAGATGGTTAAAAAGTAATTTTAATGTTTAGAAAATATTTTTGAATGTTTATAAATTATTTTTAATTAAAATTTAATAAAATATAATTAGTATTTAGTTTGAAAGTAAATTTACTATATAATATTGAAATGAATTTATTAGATAATAGTAATGTAACATGTGTATGATAGATGATGTCATCTCATATAACATTGTTTAATATTGATTGTATGTAGAAAATATGCATTGATAAGAATGTAAGATGCAGAAGTAGTAAATTAAATCTTGATAGACAACTTTAGACGTTTGAATTTCAAATAATAAAATGTCGACACTAACAAAATTACATTTGGAGTCAAAATAGGAGGAAACAAGCACCCTAGGTGCCAATGTCCCAACCTTATTTTTCAGAAGTTTAAAGTGTTGGGGACAAAGTATTAAATGACAGCATTCGTTTTATGCTTGAAAATTGTTGAGAAATATTTAAAATAAGCCATGGAATGCATAATTTTTGAAATTAGGATCTTAATTAGGTCCAATAAATTAATGGGGATAAAAAAATAGTGTGCAATTGTCAAGGCTGACAATTTACAACACTACATTTAGCCCCCACTTTAACTTACACTCAAACTCACACTAAAGTAGAGAAATATATAAAGAGGTGTCCAATTGCACAAATGTTGAAGAGATGGTATGACTAAGGATCAAGGGAGATGATCGAGCCCCTAGGATCCAAGATCCCGCGACAAACCAACATAAGCACAAAAGGAACACACATGTATGAAATGTAAAAGGAGTATGGACCAGCAAGTTGTGTTATGCTACAATCAAAACAAAAGGAATTTATGAATCACACCATATCAAAGTCTGATATTTGCTAGGTGAATAAAAACTAGAAGGCACATTGGCTTGTGAAGACTAGTTTTCACTAGGTGAGCCCCCAAGACAAATTAGAAAAATGAGAAACACACTAGGTTTAGTGAGAACCATTTTCACCAGGTGTGCACCCACGCCAAACATACCAAGATTTATACTCAATAACTCTGATAAGGTGCTATAAAATGATAAAAATTCTATGCCAACGTTGCACTAAGTTCAACACATATGAACAAAGTGAAGCAAAATAAATGCCAATGCCAATGCACCACTAAGTCCAATGCCTATTAAAAAAGTGAAGAAAAATATTCCCAATGAGTATTGCACATGTGAACCAACCTAAAGCAAGTCATCCCATCCCAATCATGTTCATCATATAAGGAAATCGGACAACTAGCTAAATGCAATACAACAAGTGTTGTATTAGGAGCATCACCAGGTTCAACACATGGTGGGTTACTCTCGTCAGGAGCATCATCACATTTGTCACCATCTAAATTCATTTTCTTTGAAAATAAGAAATTAAACTCATTATGCACTTCTTCGTCCATTTTAGCAATTTCATTTTCATCATCCAAATTAATCATAATGGGAGGTTTTATAACGATTTCTATTGGATGTTTTTTTTTCACTTCTTGTTTTAGTTTGATGTCTTGTTTTGGTTAAATTTTTAATTATTCTTGATTTGTTTGCATAGGTGTTGGATTATCATGCACTTTTTTATTCATTTCTTCCAATTAATGAGCAATAGGACAATGTCTAAGCCTACACTTTAACATTTCAGTTTCTTCTTTGATGATTTTCAATTAATGATAGGGTAGGAGTAGGTTTCTTGATCATTGGTTTGTTTTCTTCCCTTAAGGGAGGAACTGGAGGAACCATCGGGGGTTGAGAAACCATTGTCTCTTTAGGTCTATAAACATTTTTTATCTTTGGAGGTGCATAAAAGGAATCATTTGATTGTAGATCTTGATATTTTATACAATGTGGGTGGAGGAATTGTAGCATATTTTCCTTGGTTACTTGGAAGGTTCTTTGGTTCAAACATAGGTTCATCCATAACAAGTGGGATAGAAGGAACAACCATATTATTATTATCCTTAGGTGCAATATTTCTAAGGGATAATTTTTCTATATGCTTTGCCTTAAAATTTGGGTATGACCTGAAAAGGAAATCCTCAAAAGGTTTAATGGGTTCCATAGGTTGAGGCCAAAATAAATCCAATGAAAATTTTCCATGGGAGGACAAAGGATAAAACCCACTATGACGCACTATGAATATCTCATTTTCAAGTGGGAAATTTATGCACTTGTGAATAACCAATGAGATGGCATCCATGGGGCATAACCATGGGTAGCCTAGCTTCATACATAATTGGTCTGATGTTAGGATGATGGATAATAACACAACTAATTGTTTTGGTCCAACTTTAAGAAGAAGAGTGATCAAACCTATCATAGGGAAAACAAAACCATTATGATTTTTCAACAATGCTTTCAAATGTTCATAAGAATATTGTAAAGCTCATTGACAAAAAAGAACTCCTCAATGATCACATTCTCTACACACATAGAATCAATGAATATTTATTGTATAGTTTTTTCATTGATACATCTGATGATATAGAGAGGACCATCAGGTGCATGATGGATGCATCACTATTGGTGAAATGTTAGGTAACACAATCGTTTGGCCCTTACGAGGTTGGATATCAATTAAAGGAACCATGCTATCCACTTCCTTCTCATTGTTATTATCATCATCCATTTCATCACTCATATCATCAATATTCATCTCATCATTCTTAACATCACAAGCTTGCACAAAGTTGGATGAATGGTTTAGTATAGGATTGGTAAAAATATACAAGTTTTGGTTAGATAGGGCAACATACGTTTTCCTTTGATCATTAAAACCTCCCAACTAGATGTGATTAGAATCAATGAGGTCTTGAACTTGATGTTTTAGATGAATGCATTTTGTTTTGTATCATGTCCACTTGTGTGATGATATTGACAAAAAAAATGGATTATAATTTGGTGGTAATGGTTTAGTCGCGTCCATGGGTCTAAGGGAAGCAATCAGATTAATTTCTTATTCAAAATTTGTAACATGATTGAATAGAGGGTGTCAGGTAACTGGGTAAATTTCCTATCATGCAGTCTAAATTGGTACAGGGTTGGACTTATGGCAGTAATTTGAGGTTCAATGTGGTTGGTTATTTGAGGTGTATGAAACTTGATAAAGTTCTTGTTTTGTTTCTTGAATGGTTGATAGTTGTTTTAAGGTATGGATTCAGATTTCTTAGTATGAGCCGATGAAGATGCCTTTTCATACTGACTAATTGAATTATGATAATAGTGAAGGGTCATACACAAATTTATGAAGGATGGCGAAAAACAAAAAATAGGGGGGCTTCCTATCTTTTAGGATATGAAACACAGAAAGGGTTTAAGACCTTCCTCCTATTTCCTCAAGTTTCATTCAAGGAAACCCTAGAGATCTCAATCCAAAGATGGAATTAGGGAAAGAGATCTGCAATAAGGTCTCCTAGGGTGTGATTATAGACAATAAGGGGGTTCATCACCAAGCAAAGGCTTGGAAAGACATGAAATGTAAATGATATGTAAAACCTAGCAATGTGACCTAGAAAATGAACTCAAATCAAAATAGAAAACTAGAGATAAATAGAGGTGTACTTGGAAAGATGAAGATGCTCAAAACAAGGTCTGAAATCCTAAAAAATATGAAATTTAATGCTTTGCTTGATATGATCCATTTATTTTCTTAATAACTAATTGTGATCATTTAATATTTTAATATTTCGAGCTCCCAGAGTTAAAGCAGCACATAATCCAACAATTAACACTTCATACTCTGTTGTGTTTTTTGTGCATATGACGTTTAAGTGGTAGAACAAGGGAATAGGATTTCCTACATGTGGGACTATTAAAACCCCTACATCAAAGCTTGTTCTACACTTAGAGCTGTCAAAATATAACTCCCATGTATCTATTTCAATCATCAACATATTATCGTAAGGGACTGAATCATTATTAGGTAATGCTAGGGTAGAGGGAGCATCAACTAACTGGTCGGTCAAGGCTTGTCCTTTAATTTTATTTTGTGAGACCAACTTAAGGTCAAACTCAGTTAACAACATAACCCACTTAGCTAAACGTCCCAATAAATCTATTTTAGTAAAAAGGTGCTTTAAAGGATCAAATTTTGTCATCACATGTATTTTAGCATTCAATAAGTAATGTCTCAATTTACTAGTAGCGAATACAAGAGCCAAACATTGTTTTTCTATCATCGTGTATCATATCTCATAATCAATCAGTGTTTGGCTAATGTAATAAATAAGGTGATCTTTACCTTTTTCGTCTTGTTGAGCCAACAATGTTGTGAGAGCATGGGATGACGTTGCTGTATAAAGGATAAACAACTTGTCTTGCATAGTGGGTTGTAAAATAGGTGGAGTAGCAAGATAATCTTTCAAACTCTCAAAATCCTGTTTACAATCCTTATTCCAATTAAATTGAACCTCTTTCTGAAGAAGATGCATAAAGGGTG
Organism: Sequoiadendron giganteum; assembly: GCA_007115665.2. Lineage (NCBI taxonomy): Eukaryota > Viridiplantae > Streptophyta > Pinopsida > Cupressales > Cupressaceae > Sequoiadendron > Sequoiadendron giganteum. Next base: position 49,890,453 of record CM021105.1, on the reverse strand, counting down.
ATGTTCGGTCTATTAGGGATGCTACAAAACGACTGATAGCCTGAATTCTTCGTTGTAAAGTGCACAATTGAGAGATGTTTCTAGGAGGTGGCATGCTAACTATAGTATCAATTTTATTTGTGTCCACCTCAATGTATCTATGAGATACTATAAAACCTAGAATTTTTCCACTATCTACACCAAATAAACACTTTTTCGGATTCAATCTCATGTTTTATTTTTGCATTCGCTCAAAGAATTTTCGAAGGATATTCACATTGCCTTGTTGATTTAAACATTTGGCGAGAATATCATCAACATAATCTTCCAAAATATTATGTATGTAATCATGGAATATCAATGTCATAGCTTGTTGATATGTTCCACCTACATTCTTCAATCCAAAAGGCATGACCACCCAATAAAATGTTCCCCAAGGTATAGTAAATCTAATTTTGTATTGATCTTAAGGGTTAATAAATATTTGATTATATCTAGAGAGTCCATCCATGAATGAAAACAAAGCATGTCCTGCAATCGATTCCACTATCATGTCGATATTAGGAAGGGGAAAATCATATTTTAAAGATGCTTTATTTAAATCATGAAATTTTGTACACATCCTCATATGATTATCAGGTTTTGTGACTGTAAAAATGTTTGAGACCAAGGAGAATAATCTGTAGGGTGTATAAAAAAAGCTTCGAGGATTTTCTCAATCTCAGTCGTGTCTAATAAGGCTATCTTAGGATTAATCTTTTGTATCTTTTGTCTAACTATTTTAGCATCTTCTGCAAGGACTATGTTGTGTGTTACCATCTTAGAATCAATTCCTGACATATCCGAATATGTCCAAGAATTGTTTTTGGGAAATTCATGAAGTAAATTTGTGTGTTCTTCTTTTTCATCTTCATCAAGGAAATTTCCTATCTTAATTACTGTCTCTTCATTCGTGATATCCATTGGTATGTTAATTGTATCTCTCAAAGGAGGTGCGATTTTTTTTTAAAATTTAGGATTGTATTCTTCATTGTCTTTATCAATATCATTACTTTCCTTTTCTTCATCTTATTTAGATTATTACTAATCATATCACATGTAACCCATTTCTTTTTAGGAGGATTAAATAGTTTTTCATAAAATCCTAACATTTCTTTTAAGGCTTGATCATATTCAAAGTATTCCAATGATTCTTCACAAGTTGTATCAATCAATCCAGGATGCTTCAGGGTGAGAGTTGTTTTAGGGTTACACATGATGGTGTTGATGTTGAGTGAGGGTCTTTTTATTGCTTGCATTATCTTAGGACAATATCCCAAACCACTTTTTTTTTATTGTGTGTTAGGCTCTATAGCAACACAGATGCCTTGTTCTTTCCTTCCACATATTTTTCCACTATAACCAATCTATTTAATAAGCTCATAACATTTTCCATAAAGTTTCTCCATTTCTTTCAGGTTTGGTGGTTGTTGATAATCTATCTCAACAAAGTTTGTTGTATAGCTTATGTCTTCTTCTAGAGTAGATGCGGTAGATTCTTGTGAGTTTTCTTCTGAATTTTGCATTGAAATTACCACTAGTTGCTATTTTTTTCAGTTTCTTTCATTGTAATTTTGTATTCTCCCATAATTGTTGACTTGTAAAGTTTAAAGATCCCCAATCATCTTCCAATAACTTTGATGATTTTTTTGTCTCTCATTTCTCCTCTTTCATAGGTTCTATGTTTGAAGTTGGAATTAATGTGTTTAGAGGACTTGTCATTTCTTTTTCAACTTGTAAGCATATTTTAGGCTCGGGGTCTATTTCAATTTGGTATACTTTATTGTTATAAACATACTTCATGATACAATGAAGATTCAAAGGCACTTCATGCATCTCATGAATCCAGGGTCTTCCTAAAAGAAGATTGTATGAAAGATCACAAGGCATAACATGAATAGGAGTTTGTAATGTAGCCATTCCAACTATAAGAGGAAAAGTAATCACACCAAGTGGTTGCTTTCCTATGTTGTCAAATCCTCAAATCGTTAGGAATCAGGTTCAATTCTTGATTTATCCACGCCAAGTCTATTTAAAAGAGTTACACTACACACATTAAGGGTAGAGCCATTCTCAACAAGGGTTCTATTTATTCCTATCCTATTGAAGATAGCTATTATCATGAAGGCATCATTTTTCTTTCTCATTTCCAAAGGAGGTAGCCCATGTTGATGATAATTAATGTCCACGTTAACTGCATTCTTTCCTTGAATTAAAGCTATCACATCATTTTCATTTGTACTAGAGGGAACCACAACTTGTTGCAAGGTGGTTTCAAGAATAGTATGATAATTAGGTGAATTTTGAATTAGATCCTATAGGGATATTTTTGTAGGAGTATTCTTAGGTTGTTCAACAAGATCATACTCCTTCCCACTATTCGAAGGAAAATGAAGAGCACTAGGCAAGATGGGTTGAGGAAAAGGGAGAGAGATTGAAGTTGTTTGTTTTGGTTGTGGATTGTTTCTAGTGTTATATGTATGAGCAATGGTATTATAAACTGATTCTTGTGAAACATTATTCTTAGGTGGTTAAAGGGTGAAAATGGGTATGTTTTGAGTTTGAGGTTTGTTTGAAGGTGGGTAAAGGATGATTTGAGGTTGGATTACATTAAATTCTCTTTGTTTTAATTTGTCATAGCAAGAATTAGTGGATGAACCTTATTAGATGAAGTCCTCAAGGGCTTCATCTAGCATGTCAAAGTCATCACTACTGAAAGTCTTGAGGGCTAGGTGAACTTGGAAAAAGATATTTGACATACTCAAATAATTGTGCTTTCTCCAAGCGGTTCATCAGTTTATAGGGTTTTTTGGTTTTTCTTTCTAATGAATGCCAAATGTAATCTAAGATGATTGAACTATGAGCTAATGTTGGAAATGAAAAGTGCAGTAATATAATTCTATCCATAATTTTAAATGAAACTAAATTAAGCTAGATCTAATGAAATGCATGAAACAGAAACTCAGTAAACTGAAACAAAAATCTAACAATAGAAAAATGAAAGATAGAAATAGGGTTTTTAATGCTATAAAATGTAGTTTCAAGTCTGACATGGGACTAAATCACCCACAGAGGCATATGTGTCATAGTTAGGGTTTTTTAGGATTCAAATGCTATAAAAAAATCCACATAGAATACCCAAAAATTAGGTAAAACAACCTGTACTGGGACTAAATTTCCCAGAGGGGCATATGAGTCCTAGATTAGGGTTTTTGCACTAATTTCAGAAAATTCTAAGTGAATGTTAGGTTTTTTGGTTTGTATGATGTCTAGACTAGGTGAAATTACATATTCCAAATGAAATTCAGTGATGCAAGATGCAAAAATTCAACCTATATGCACTTTAAGTAATGCAAGATTTAGAAACCCTAGATGCAAAATAACTAATGCAAGACCTAATGCAAAGTTAATCTAAGATAGATCTAGGACTATGATGCACTCCAAATAAAAAATAAGGTGCTCTAAATGCTAGGTTCACCAAAATTAAATGATAAGAATAGGGGGGTTCCTATCTTTTAGGAGATGCATCACAAAAAGGGCTTAAGAATTTCCTCCTATTTCCTCGAATTTCATTCAAGGAAATCCTAGATAGCTCAATCGAAGGATGGAATTAGGGAAATATATCTGCAATAAGTTGTCCTAGGGTGTGATTATAGATAATAAGGGGGTTCACCACCAAGCAAAGGCTTGGAAAGATAAGAAATGTAAATGATATGAAAAAACTAACAATGTGACCTAGAAAATGAACTCAAATCATAACAACAAACTGGAGATAAATAGAGGTGTACTTGGAAAGCTGAAGATTCTTGGAACAAGGTCTAAAATCCTAAAAATCTAACTTTTAATGCACACTAGGACTCATATGCTAGGCTGGGCGATTTAGTCCCAATTTAGGGTTTTTGGGAAAAAATTGGAATTTCACAGTGACAAGTCTAAATCCTTTGAAATACCAAAAAAGTGCTATAGCAAGAATCATATGCCACAAGTGGTGTATAAGTCTCATTCTTATTTTTGGGAAATTAATAGTTGAATCTATTTTTCTATCTCTACTCTTCCTTCCAAACTTTGTTTCTAGATCTGAACTTGCTAAAAACCTGCAAAATAGAATATTGTTTTCATTTGCTTATGGGGTTTTTTTTTTGTCAAACGCCTAGTTTGGTAATTAAACCTTGATATAAATAATAGATCTTCAAAGTAAATGTGAAAATCCTAATCTTAAGTGCATGTAAGACTAGGAGATATAAAATGTAATGAAGGGTATGTGCATGATCATCATGGAAAAAATAGGCCCTTAAGTGGCGATGAAAATTCAGAAAATCAGAGATAGCAAACTTGATGTAAAATTTTGAATAAGTTATCTATATTATTTCAAAAATAAGTAAAAAATAGAATCTGTATCAAATTGAATGTAGTTTCTAAACTACTAGGTTTATTTTTATTTTTTTAAATCTATTTGGTGAAAATTTGAAATTTCAATGCAGTAGTACTTAAATTTCAAGGAAAAAATAAGTAGGTGTTTGTCTGACCATCCTAACCATAATAAAATGATAATATGTTTTTATAAAATTTTAGATATAAGTAGAAGACTCATGGCCCAATGTGATGCATATTTTTTTGTAATTTTTGTCCAAGTAAATAATTAATTATGATTTTTTTATTACAACTTTTAAAAAATATAAAAACTCGTATGTTTGACCACCTTAACTTGGTCAAAACTTCATGAAATTTAATTTTCTTTTTTTTAATCCTATATTATGAAAAATATAGAATGTGGCGCATGTTTCAGATTCAAAAATTTTGATACCATTTCAAAGCTATAGATGTTTTTCAACCAGCCTATCAATCATGACTTTATTTGTAATTCAAATAGAAAATGAATAATAATTATTTATTAAATTCAAAGTAAAGCATAATTTATATTGGTGGAAAGCTGAGAATCTCCTTTAAAAACCCTTTTCGTTTCATCAATTTTGGGTTAAAAAAAGGTCTTCAGCCACATGGATTCCTTTAGATGACAACCATCTACAATTGATTCAAGGCACAAATATATTAATGAGATTTAACAAAAATATACAATATATTACATAGCAAGTAAAAAAAATGGCAATTATAAGATCTATACAATGAATTAAACAAATATCGCTACTTACCTCATGTATTTTCCAAGATCATATATAACTTACTTGGCATTGTTGTCGAATTCGTCTGGGAGAGATAGAGGTAGAACGTACTGCAACAATTACAAAAAGTTCTTTTTATTATTTTTCCAAAAGTAGTAAACATAATACACTGAAAAGTACATGCAGTATACAAATATATATATAATATACCAAAATAATTAACTTAATGAAGGTATGCCAATCATGTGTTTTCATCCCTGACCCAAATTCACCTTTCTTTGTTATGATATTGTTTATATTCACAAAAAATCCTATGGGAAATCAAATTTTTCGTGTGACTTCTTTTATAGCATTGCTTTGCTACTCCGTTAATAACCAAGGAAGGGCACTTGTATTAATTTGGTCTCCATCACTATTTAATTGAATGAAATTTTTCATTGCATGATTGGCTTCCTAAATGTCACTACAAATTTTGACAATTTTTTCTTTGTCATGCTTTCCATCCAATATTTTCCATAACGTTTTTGTTATATTATTTCCGATATGCATTGTATCAAACAAATGCACAATTTGTAGCTTCTCATAGTAGGGAAACATACTAAATTGTCTAAGATACCTTTTCAGTCCCTGTGGAAGTCATCCATTAATGCCTTGATGACCTTCATGAAGCATATAAGTTAAAAAAATTAACAATGACAATCATTGTCAATTACAACATGAGTAAACACAACACAATATAAAAATATAAATTCCAAACATATTATATATGATAGATAAACAATTTGATCCGATGTATAACCTTGATGATTAATTCTATTATATTCCAACTTCCATAGCCGAGGTATCATTCTTCGTGGTTTTGATGTAGTCTCTTCTTTCCCATTGAAAATATGTTTTTTAGTAGTTCGATACTTATGATTTCTGTGTAGGAATTTCCTATACTCATCAAACACCTGCTTTGCTAAAATTATTGAATGATGAGATTTCATCTTTGGACCAAAAATTGGACATGCAAATTCTCCCTTTGTTTGAAGACCTGCAAGATCATATATAATTGGATTAAATATATCATTTTTTATAATTATATATAATGAACAGATTATTTAAAAAACATGCATGATATCTACTTCATAAAATTAAATATTGTTAAAGTGTAGTCGAACATTATAACATACCAGAAGAATGTGTTAGCCTTGGGGCTTCATGAATTATCCATACAAGTATTGCATGGAATTGAAATTGTCTTTGTCCTATTGGTCTAGATAAGTCATACATAGTGACACCATTCCATAATTTTAGTAACTCATCAATAATAGGCTCGATATATACATTCATATATTTAACTTGGTACTTACCTAGTTGAATGAACATAAACATTACATAATTATTATAACCATTTTACTGCAATATATATAAATTAATGTACATGACTATTAAATGAAAAAATATAAGTCATTATGCAAAAAATAAGACAAATGAGATGCTACTACATTAAAAAAAATTGATGTAAAAAAATACCTACAACAATCCTTGCCAGCATCATGTGCTCCCTCTTTATTGACATCCATGGAGGAATGTTATTGTTAATAACAAAAACAGGCCACACCGAGTGAATAGATCTCAGCTCTCCAAATGGATTGACACCTTCCATTGCCAATGAAAGCCTAAGATTACAAGGCCCTTCTTTAAAGTATGGCCATTTTTCCTCCATGTCCCTAAATGCATAACCATCCACATGCATTCAAAGAATATCATCTCCACTTCTATTCCATGCATGGTAATCCATAAAATGCGCTAAGATTTTGCACCTAAATAATCGCTGCATATGTGGAATAATGGGAATATAATGAAGAACCTTGCAAGGAACCTTTTTTGTTAGTTGATCTATTTGATATCTACTGATATGACATTCCGGGAATTTTGTTGCAAATTCATGTTATTTATGATATATAATATGATCATTGGGACATGCATCTATTGCTTGATACTCTATTCCAATATCTTTCATAATTCCAGATAAATCTCAGTATGAGCGAGGTAGAATATTTGATGGTGGTAACAAAAATTCACTAATCAATCTACAAAAAAAAAAAATTGTTAATATAAAAAATATTAATGGTACATATTTCATCATTTATTTACTAGTGATGAACTAACAACAATTAAAATAGATGAAAAAAGATGACATACATACCTTAACATCCGTGAGATTGCTATGTTGGATAAACCATTCATAACCTTCAAGTTCACCAACAACAATACAATAGAGATAAGAGTTGTTTTGGAGCCTTCATAAAGGGGCTCATATGCCTTCTCAAGTATAGGTAAATCATGAACATCATCAAAGTCATCTCGATCATCATGATCAGCTATGCCACTAAATGTATGTCATGGATCAATGTATTTGTACCATCATCTTCAACTATGTTTCCTAATGCATGATCATCTTCTTCCATATGATCAATAACTTCATCTTCGATATTCACAACTCCATGTTCCTTTGCTTGCAAAACCACATTCTTCGGGCCGTGATAATCCATATCATGTTCCCTAGGGCACCCCACCTTTGTAATAATGATAAACACAAATAAAACATGATCATGATTAAGTGATTTTATATATATATAAAATGTTAAAATGATATAAACATTTACAAATTCAATCAATATAAACACATATAATAAAAAGCTTACCAATGGATGATAATCATGCCCCCCTTCAATGTGACCATGCTTCCTACAATGTTTCTCAGCTATTGATATTAAAATCCTTCTCATCTTTAAGCCCTTGCAATTATTGCAAGGAAAATAACATTTCCCATCACCCTTTCTTTTCAATTTAGCCCACAATCTAGCAAATGTCTCTTCATTTTGTTCTGGACTAATATTATCTAACATGATTTTTCTTTACCAAGATTGACTATTTATATCTTCAAAAAATATCAAGCTCACACTCCAATAATTTTTAATCAAAGACAAGTAACAAAATCTAATCATTCTGATATTTTATACCAAAAATATTCGGCATGCAACCACCCCTGCAAAACAGAAGATAGTCAAAAGTTAATGACCCCAAAAAACACTTTAAAATGCTAATTCCAGAAATTATCAGATTCTGATTTTACTATGATTTCCAACCGTTAGACTCCTAAAATCAGGATATTGAACTTGCACAACAAAATCTGAAAATGAAATTCTAAAAATGCACAAGTCTAAAAATGAAATCTGATGAGATGTTGCTTTAAAATATGATTTTTAAACTTGGAAGTACAAATATGACTTCACAACTGAGTTCTGGAAATAAAATAGTACATTGCAAAATAAAGAGTTTCATTTGAAGTGGACCGCCCTATTATATGCCTTGATAAAGTTAAAATATCTATGAATTTTCTCTACAATATAGCCTGCATAGTCATTAGTCTTATTCACATCCCTGCTTTGGATATCAATAGGCAACACCATTAGATGGCCTCCTTGAAAGTTAAATGCATTAAGGGAATAATGAAATGGTCTTCCTTAATGATTACATCCATATGACAAAAAATAGTGTATGGCTAAATAAGGATGATATCATTTTGAAAGGCTAAAATGATTGTTGAGACCGATCCTAACATATTTATGTTGAATACAATACATACAAACAATCTTGTATAGACCTTCACTTCTACACTCTCAAAAAAACTATTTTGTATAGACAACACTTCATTTTCCTATTTTTGTAGGTTAAGCTAAATCTTGTTCTCACAAGCAACTTCAAATGTCTCATACACTTCCATCTAATTATGAAGCAAGCCTTTATCTAAATTGACTTCACCATTACAATAGTGCTTCAAAATATCATAGGGCCATCCTCTGGTTTTATATGTCAAATCTATTGCCATTTGTATTGAATTTTCTTCCATCCATATAATTCATGTCTTTGGTCACAATGTTTATTCTATAATCCATATACAACTTCCTCCCTCCTATTGACATAGAATCAGTATGGAATACTATCTTGAATTTTAAGCTCAATATTAAAAATTGGTTAGAGTTTATACTGTGCAAAGGAGAATAAGAATTAAATTTAACCTTATTAGCAATTTAAATAGATAATGGGTCACTCTATTCCACACATATTCACATAGCCAAGGAACATGATATTTGGGGTTCCTACTCTTACTATTATTTTTGTTTATTTATATAATAATAAGGTTACACTATAATATTTTTTTTCTCTTTTTATTTGCTCTAACTCCTATTTCCTCTGATACATTCAATCATACTAGTATTGTTTTTATTGTAAGAAAAGTATATCATGGCTGAATGAAAACAATGTCCAATGCCATGAGGCCCAAATGATATTCATGCATTGGTCTTGAAATGTCATCAAACTGAGACTAGTCATTGTTATATAGTATCAAAGTTTCATTGATACTATTGGTCAGTATGATTTCTCATGTGAATTGATTAAATATTGATAACCTATATATTCATAGGGTCCAATCATTATGTTTGACAATGTATTGGCCAGTTTACTATCCAATGCTATTTGGAAAATAAAATATAGTAAAATATAAAACAATGATCTTTTCTATCTACTCCACTGTAAATAATAAAGATTGTAGAGATTTCCTTCTAATTTGAGTGTTGGAAGTCTTTATTATTTACAGTGGAGTAGATAGAAAAGATCAATGTTTTATATTTTAATATATTTTATTTTTCCTTGTATTTGATCAACAAATATAGTTTGATGCTGATTCTTTGACTAGTGCTACAATATTAGTATCTCGGGGTATTATATATGTAGATATAAACTACATTTTTATGATGCTTGATGTTATACCCATGTCCACTAGTTATCACCATAATTTTAATTATTATGTATATGCAATATAGGGATACTATAGAGGTAAGGGGCAATGAGCAAAGAGAAAAGATTAAAGGAAATGGAATTCAAAGAAAGGCATGACACTTTACTATAGATTCCCAAAAGGAGATCACAGTCATGACTATTCAAATAAACAATGATTAGTCCATGTCATAACCATGAAGGGGGCATTGAAATTAATAATAACAGTGATATGGTATTATGACGAACTTTAAAAGATACATAAAGAAAATTAATTGAGCAGTCAAGAGGGCTTTTAAAACATCAGAAATCTTGTCAAGGGTTCATTTTCTTAAAGCAGTATGGTAAACTAATAAATATTTCCATCTCACAAAGTTTCAAAAGAGGACAACCTACAAGTGTATTAAGGAGTGCATGGACAATATCTCAAGGAGCTACCACAATTAATTTCTTCAAGTGTTTTGCAAGGCCATTGAAATCGAATGAATAAACTCATGTATAAGCTAAAAGACAAAGGATAGTCAAGTTGCTAGAGGGCAGGTATCACAAAGGATATGGGATCACTTTCAATAGAGATGATGATGTTTCTAAAGGATCTCCAATTATGTCTATTAAAGACTTACATGGATATGACATTCATATTTCATTGTCAAAAAGTAGCAGACATTTTGAATGATCTTGCATAATAGGAAGGAGAGGACAAAATTTACACTAAAGGATTTTATATAGTTCATAGAAGAAGGTCATATGATTTCCATGAGAAAATATTGAAATAAGTTGCATACTTTACAATCAAAACCATGAAAAAAAATCCTATGATGCACTTTTACGTTTTTTGCTTCATTTTTCCTAATAAGGTCAAATACTTTTGTTTAGTGTCTGAATCTAACACATAGATATTAAATATGCTTACTCTCAAATAAAGTTGAATTATATAAACAATAGTCAGATTCCTCCATTAACATAAAGGACAATCTAAAGTACTAAGGAATTTTATATCCTTTATAAGAGATTTTTTTTAACTAGTTAAAAACTTGAGAGGGTAATACATAGGTTGCAAGGAAAGTTAAAAATTTATCATAAGTAGCTCAATCCAAAAGGAAAAAATTAAGAATGGAAAAACATGAGTAGATTGACCAGCGTCACTAAAAGCACAAGTTATTTTTTATAACATCTTACTTGGATATTACTTGACAAGGTAAGGAGTGCTCTTTTCCACTTAGTTTCATATGGTGGCATATCTACACACAAATCACCAAATTTTCAAATAACTAAATAAATTGTACTACTTATTAAAGTTGTTACAATATGTCATTCATGTCAAAATCAACTCTTCTTACCACAAAAATTTTGGTTTCCAATTTGACAGGTTCATCTTTTGATTCTTGTATTAGCTTCTGAAGGAATTTGGCAGCTTATACCTCTACATGAGGAGATAATTTCATCTTGTAAACTATTCAAAAGTAAAAAACAAATAGAAATCATATAATCTGCATGATAGAACTATAGCTTGCTAGATGTTTGACAACATCTAAAAATTTTAAGTGAACTGAGAAAAATAGAGAGGCCTTGACCTTCATTTTTTCATTTTTTTGTTTATTGCTTTAAATATCTCACAATATTTAGAAATTGGTTGCTTTCTTTATTTATTGTTGAAATAAAAAATAGATACATTTGTATAGAGTCGAGATGAATTCAAGAACTTTAGGTAACAAATATACCATAACTGCTTTTAAAGGACACTGGCATCTAAGGTCTAAAATCTATTTCTTAAACTTGGCAAAGGGAAAAATACATCTTTATGAAGTAGTTTTCAAAAATATCATAGCTAAATGGCTGTAACTATCCACTATCAAACATTCCCAATTCTTTGTTCAACCCTCTAGGCCTAAATCTTGACAACTATTTCACTCTGTAGCTATCCCTATGCCTTTGATATTATCTAGTTATGGCTCCCAAATCTATTGAAAATTGATCATTAGGGTTAAAATTCAAACCTTGCAAATATAATCTTTGTCCAAATCCATCAAGAATTTTCCATCAGATATAAACAATTCCCTTATAAAGAATTTGTGAAGTCAGGTCTAAAACCTGGAAATGAAATTCTGAAAATGCACAAGACTAAAAATGAAATTCGATGAGATGTTGCTTTAAAATATGATTTTCAAACCTAGAAGTACAAATACGACCTCACAAATGAATTATGGAAAAAGACAATGACTACCCTCAACCTGGCAATATCTTCTTGAGTTTTTTCTAATTTTCCCTAGAAAATTGTCTAGCAAAACAATGTTGCAATAAATAGTCAAGCTCAGTTTTATTTATGTCGGCCACAATTTAACTTTGCAATTCCATCAAAATTTTGGCGAAAAATATTCGTCAAAACTTCAACGCAAATAAGGTTCATCAAAATTTTGACGAATGTTAGGGATAAAATTTTTTAAAAATGAAAATTTCACATTGAATATCACAAGTACCCGATACATTTAATTATACAGCTTTCGTCGGATTTTGCAATCAAATGAGTTAGTGAGTAGTGGGCAAAGCAACAAAAGCCTGTCACTTACTCATCCAACTAATTGCACCACAAAATAAAGTAAACAAATAAGCACTGGTGGATTCTTTGCTATCAATATCACCTACTCAGTCTGAATCCACATAACCATGAATATTAAGGGAAATCTCATCTTCATTCATATTACTATGATAACATAAGGAATAATATGAGGTACCCCACAAATATCTGAAGACTCTTTTAACTACATCCCAATGAGTTCTCTACTAGGACTGGACATATATCCAAAAAGAACTTCCATTGCTTGGGAAATGTCTTATCTAGTAAAAACTATAGAATACATCAAACTTCCAACTGCACTCTAGTAAGGCACTCTATTCATATCTTACATCTCTAATGGAGATGTTGGAAAATTTAAAATAGATAACTTTGTTCCAACTAAAATAGGAACACACAATGGTCTATAATCCTACATATCAAACCTCTATAAAATTGAGCTAACATACTTACTTTGGCCAATAATGTGTTTAGCTACACCAAGGACTTTCATTTCAAATTTAACAGCAAGTTGAGATTTCAGTTTTGAAATCATACCTTTCCCTCTACCAATAAATAACATATCATCAACATGTATTATAATAAACAGGAAATGATCACCATCAATTTTATAATAAACACAATGATCTGATTTATAAGACTCAAATCCCAAATTCAACACATATGTATCAAATTTTTGGTACCACATCCTAGGAATCTATTTTAGGCCATACAAATATTTCATCAATTTGCAAACCAACTTACTTTTACCTTTCACCACATAGTGCTTTGGCTCTGTCATATAAATATCCTCCTCCAAATCACCATGAAGTAAAGCAATTTTTACATCCATTTTCTCAACCTCTAAATCATAAGAAACAACAATAGCAAGAAAAAATCGAATGGATATAATTTTTGCAATAGGAGAAAATATCTCACCATAATCAACACCCTCAACTTGAGAGTAACCTTTCACAACCAATCTTGTTATGTAATTCTCAATACCTCCATCTAAACCAATCTTTTTCTTGAAAACCGATTTGTAACCAACAAGTTTTCATCCTTTAGGAAATGGTACAAGATCCCATGTATCATTATTTATCAAATATGCCATTTCTTCATCAATAGAAATCTTCTAGGATTCTGCGTTATTTATACCTAGTGCCTCTTCTATAGATTTTGGTTCATCCATGTTAGTATTCAAAGAAAAAATACATCTCCAATCATCAGGTGAATACCTTTCAAGTGGTTTTCTATGTCTTGTAGACCTATGGACAAGCTGATATGGAGGTTCTTCCTCCTCTTCTGAAGATTCAGAGCTAGATGAGCTCTCCTCAACTTCTTGTCTATCCATGGGCTCAATTCAACTTTCTTAGGTGTAGAAGGAAATTGAATCACATCTTCCTTTTTACTTTGTTCTAGCTATAATATAATAGAGGAAGGCTTAGTTTCTCTAAAATAACACTTCTACTATGGATTGTACCTTCTATGCAATAGGATCCCAAAGCTTGTATCCTTTCAAACCATAACTATATCCGATGAAGATATATTTTATAGCCTTGTTCTCCAAATTTGTTTGCTTCTCCTTTGGCACATGTGCATATTCCTCACAACCAAAAACTCTAAGATGTCTTAGTGAAGTCTTACAACCTGACCATGCCTCTATATGTGTCTTATCAACAAGAGCTGATGTAGGAGACTAGTTAATTAGGTAATAGGTAGTGGCAATAGCTTCAACCCAAAACCTTTATTCTAGACCAGCACCACTCAATATACTCCTAGCCTTCTCCATTAGTAACCTGTTCATTCTTTATGCAACTCCATTCTATTTTAGAGAATACAATTTTTTCTTCTATCTATGAATACCACAATATTTATATAATCTATCAAAATCATTAGAAAAAAAATCACTGCCATTATCAGTCCTCAAAATTTTTATTTTCTTTCCAATCTATAACTCAACCATTGCTATAAATTCTTTAAATCGACTGAAAACTTCATATTTAATCTTTAGAAAATATGCCCATGTCCTTCTACTATAATCATCAATAAATGAAACATAATATGTGCATTTACTAATCAAAGGAGCATCTATAGGACCAAACACATCAGAATGAATAAGATCCAATACACCAGAAGATTTATGAGAGCTCGAGTAAAACTGAACATAATTTTGATTTCCATAAATGCAATTCTCATAAAAATTCAATTCAAGATTACAATCAAAAAAACCGTCAACAAGGTTTTTATTTTTGAAGGTCCTTAGACCCTTCTCTCCAATGTGGCCAAGTCTTCGGTGCCATAACATATTTTTTTCAGAAGAAAGAGAATCCTTGGGTACCCAAAAGAAATGACCATGTACTGAAGGTGAAACCCTCACTTCTTCCATAGAATTGACTTTCACATAAGTACTTTTGCACTCAATAGTGCATGTGTCAAGCTTAAATACAATGTGCCATATCTAACACCTATAGCAATCACCATAGCACCTCTAACCATCTTTCATCCTGCAGAAGAAAATACTAGCTACACACACACATCTATTAGTTTGCTTGCAGATAACAAATTTCATGCTAATCTAGGGATATGCAACACACCATTAATCCTTTTTATTCTACCATCAGGAAACCTAATTTTAACTTTACCACGACCAACAATGTCTAAATGAGAATCATCACCCAAGTACACCTTACCTCCATTGAATTCTTCATATTCACAAAGCCAATCTCTATTAAATGTCATATGAAAAAATGCAGCTGAGTTAATTAACCATGCATCATTACCTGCACAAGTTGCCAAAGATGTAATGAATCCATCACCATCTTCCTTCTCGGACTCAAAATCAAAATCAAATTTCTTATTTTTCTTCTTCTTTTCTTCTTTACAGACCTTACGAGCATGTCCAGGCTTACCGTAGTTCCAACAAATAACTTTGGAATTTCTAAGATATTTAGATCTCCCCTTGGATTTGTATTTGTTAGGCTTCTCATTCTTGTTTCCTTTTTCCTTAGATCTTCCATGAACATTTAGGGCCTCCTTGGTAATGATGGATACCTTCCTCCTCATCTCTTCAAAAGGAAAATAACCCATCACATATTTAGTCTTCAATATAACATAAGTACTCCCAATAGCCATAACAAGAGAATACCATGAATTAGGCAAAGAACAAAGCAAGATCTGATATTTCTCCTCCTCATCCATTTTGACACCAACTGATGCCAATTGAACCACCAAAATATTGATTCTAGGTTGTCTATGATTCTTCCATCCTTTTCCATTCCCAAGTAATACAACTTCTTCCTCAAGAAAATCTTGTTCGCTAAAGATTTGGACTGATACATTTCACCAAGCTTCTTCCATAGTTTCTATGTAGAGGTCTCCTCATGGAAATTAATTAAAACAATCTACCAAGCACAATCTGATTAGACCCTTGGCTTTACAGTCTATAACATCATATTGATTAGCCTAAGTAGGATCTGTAGGCCTTGAAACATTCTCATCAACAACATCCCATATATCTTGATCTATCAAAAAATCTTTCATCTTCAACTTCCACATTTATAAATTATTTCTAGAAAATTTATCCACCTCTATTCTCCTTGATGAACTTGTCATCTAAAAATTCTTGCAACAAGATCACAAAGTGTCTTCTACACAATCTCCCACTCAAATTTGGATTAGTCCAAAAAATCCAACAACCCACAACTAGAACCAAAGGTGTTCAAGCCTTGATACCACTTGTAAGGAAGCTAAGGTAGAGAAACAACTTCCTACACTAATCTTGAGAGTAGAATAATGCAAAAAATTTGTAGATCCTTAACAATTATAGAAACTTAGAAAGAATAAATATAAATATCATGCATACCACGACATAATGATTTACATGGGGAAAACCCTTTTGGGAGAAAAATCCCACACTCCAAAAGCTACCCAATATATTAAATTCAGAAATCACAAAGATTACAATACACTTCCAGGGTAAGCTTCTCATACGAGTATCACCACCAGAGGTCAAGAGACAACATGACTGCTATTAGACTCTCATAATAGATCACCCTCTACAATCGTAGTACAATGCCCTCATAAAATAGGGTTACAATCTAGGGCAAGATAGGCCAAAAAAATATCTTCCATTAGATCTAAAACCTAATAACGAACATCTCACTCCTCCATGCCACCTTGTGCTCCCATTGTATATTACACCTATCGGTGTAACTAGTAAATATATATATACATCCTATCAACAATAACCTCTATATAATTACAAGTTTGAGACACATTTTACTAACAATGTGCAAAAAAACTAATTCTTCCTTTTCTTCTAGCACCTCTCCAGAATGCATACCATCTCCCTCTAACAACACTACATTCTCTTCCTCCAAACCCTCATGGACTCATGTCCACCAAAGTTTGACATCCTTTAGAAAATTCTCTCTATTCCCCTCTTCTCCTTCAAGGCTTCAAACCCATCACATACTGACCACCTCCATCATCTTCCAAACTTTCTACAAGAAAATATGCAACATGCTCTTGTTCTCTATTCATCTCCCCTTCTACCATATTTTATAAAAATAAAATAACATCATAAAACTAATTTACCTCATCTTCATTCACAACTACAAATTTTTGTTCTTATCCCTTCGCTGCAACAACGAGATTTG
This sequence comes from Sequoiadendron giganteum, assembly GCA_007115665.2. Taxonomy (NCBI): domain Eukaryota; kingdom Viridiplantae; phylum Streptophyta; class Pinopsida; order Cupressales; family Cupressaceae; genus Sequoiadendron; species Sequoiadendron giganteum. The sequence continues at coordinate 49,873,273 of CM021105.1, read as the reverse complement.
ACATCCATTCTTCCTCAATCACCAGCAATTGTGATAACAAATATTCTTCATCATTTGTTGTGAGCTCTTCTCTACTCAACTCATCCTTTTCTTCCCTTTTCTCCATGCCTTCCTCATGGAATGTCTTTGCTACAACTTCTTCGATAAGGATTGCTCTCACCTCTTTACTCGTTTGTCTCAGGTTGCTATTGTTGCTTTGCTTCTTGGTCCTCTTCACTACTTTCCTCTAACTTTTCCCAACATTCCTTTCCAATTTCTCAATCATCACCTTAATCTTTCCCACTTCCTCATGGACCATCTATCCCATGGATCTTCTCAAAATTTTCATTTTCTATCTTCTCCCAATATTGTTCCCAGAACAATATTCTCGCAGGTATCCTCATGACCCACGCCATCTTGTTCGTTGCAATCTTCCAGAACTCACATTCTTCACAGAATAAAGCTCTCTTTCTACTCAGGAGTCTTCACACACTTACAACAACCTTCACAAGCTTCTTCTCTACTGCCTTATTTCTTCAACTCAACCCACTAGTCCTAGTGTGGACTACTTCACATTTGGTGGTCTATCCACATGCTCATGCTCAAAAGCTCTGATACCAATTGGAGTAGAGGGTACTCCCCTCTAACTGCTCAAACACAATTTAACCATAAATTCAAAATAAAATAGGCACACTTAGCCCAAATATTGCAACAAATTATTGGCTTAACAAGATTCACAAAATTTAACAACTTGACAATTTATTTTGTCAATCAAAGTTCAATTCTCAAAATTTTCCCAAAAATATGAATTATCCAACCTGATTGGAATAACATAGTTTCAAACTTTACACATTGTAACAAAAACTACTTTATTGTTGACATCTAAATTTGTTGGGAGGCAAGGGTGGAAAGAAAACAAAAATAATGCTATGACTGTATGAACAAAGCAAAAAATAACCACAAAATGTGCACAATGACAATATAACTAAACACATAGAAAAACAAGGTTTGCATATATTCCTTGTTTCTTTCAAAACAAACAAAATACAGAGGACATGCTCTGTTCAACAACATATATCAAAACTAAACTATTTGGATAAATGTCCAATACAAATGGTTCGACTCTCACACCTATTATGTAACTGCTGTTGTTAGTGCCCGACATTTGCTAAAACATTCCCTGTTTTGTGTTGCTCCTTGTCTTTTGCTAAGACATTCCTCTATTGCTGCAGGTTCAACCAATCCTAATACAAAAACTTACTTCTACCAAAAAACCAATGGTTGCATCATATTTTTGTATTGCTTCATTTCAGCTCAAAGAATGAGCGCTACTTTTCCAATTTCAAATCTACCTAACCTCGGTTAATGTTGTAGGTATTTTTTGGTCGTAGGAAGCACTCCAATTCAAATGAAAAATTACCAACCAAAAAATAAATGCTAGCAAGTTGCAAGAAAGCTTACGTGGGGTGCTAACTTGGGGATTAATAAAATATTCCAACACTCCCCCTAAATCTACAAGTTAGTTGTCAATCTATAGTTTCCTTTCAAAGCTAATCTTTAAAGCTATCCATAATGCCAAGCCTATCTCTTAGGCATTCAAAACTGTCCTTTAGCAATGCTTTGGTCAATATTTCAGTGAGTTGTTGCTCGGATCTGCAATACTATAACTCAATCTCACCTTGTTCTACCAACTCCCTTATGAAGTGATATCGGGTCTCGATATGCTTGCTTCATCCATGGAAGACCAAATTCTTTATAAACGCTATGGAGGATACATTGTCATAATGAATGACTGTGTTGTCTTCTTGTTGTTACTATAAATATGCAAGGCTCCTCCTCAACCAAATAGCTTGACAAGCTGTTGCATTTACTACTATGTACTTTGCCTCTATTGTGTTGAGAGAGACAATGGGTTGCTTCTTCGATGCCCATGAGATTGCACCTGATCCCATGTTGAAGACATACCCTAATGTCCTCTTCCTATCATCCACATTTCCTTCCTAATCACTATTTGTGAAACCATCCAACATAAATTCATTAGATGATGCATAAAAAATGCCATAACCTATTGTTCCATTGACATACCTTTAAATCCTCTTTCCTACTTGCCAATGCATGTCCTTAGGTTCCTCCATGAACGTATAAATAAGACTGTCTACATACATTAAGTCAATACTTATTGATGTCAAATAAATCAACCTTCCAACCATGCTCTCATAGAGGGTTGGGTTCACTTCTTTACTATTGTCAATCTTGTGCATTTTCTAACTTGTTGTTGTTGGTGTGGGGGCAGGTTTGTTCTTATGCATTTTAAATCTCTTCAAAATCTATTTGGCATAGTTATATTGTGAAATAAAAATGCCATGGTGTGTTTTTTGAACTTCTATCCCAAGAAAATACTTCAACAAACCTAGATCTGTCATCTCAAATTCATTTTTCATCACTTCCTTAAAATCAGCAATTTTGTTGTCACTGTTACTAGTAAAAATCAAATCATCTACATACAAAACAGTAATTAAAATATCACCTTGAACTACTTTGATGTAAAGTGCGGGTTCATTGTTGTTCTTGCTAAAACCATTGCTCAACAAATAGGCGTCTATTCTATTGTACCACGCCCGAGGTTCTTTTTTTCAGCCCATAAAGAGATTTTTGGAGCCTAGATACACTTTGTCCTATTACCCTGGGACTTGATAGCCAAGCGGCTGCTCCACATACACTTCCTCCTTCAACACTCCATTTAAGTAGTCTGACTTTACATCCATCTGAAAAACATTCCACTAATGTTGTGTTGTAACTTCTATGATTGTTTGCACTATTTCCAACCTTGCAACTGGTGCATAAGTCTCACCATAGTCTATATCAGATTGTTGTTTGTACCCTTTCACAACAAGCCTTGCCTTGTGTCTTTCAATCTTGGCTTCAACTATACACTTGGTCTTGTAAACCCAATTCACTCCAATGACTTGTTTACCCTTGGGTAAATCGGTCAACTCCCATGTTTGGCTTCTCTCTATAGCCTCACATTCTTCATCAATGACCTTACACCACTTATCTTCTTTCATCACTTCCTCAAAATGTGTTGGATCACTATAGGAGAAAAGTGCAAAATTAAAATTTTCATCAAAATCAGCATGTTGTGTGCTATCATAGATCTCCCTCACACTCTTTCTCTTTTGTGGCATCAATGATGCGAGTGTAGTGTCTGAGTTTTCTTCTGAGTTGCTTCTGCTCTGACCTCTAGAGTTGTTGTATTACTGAGTGTCGAAGCTACTACTCTGTTGTACTCTGGAGCTGCTACTCTATTGTCTCTGTCTAGAGTTGTTGTTCTGCTGAACACTACTAGAACTGTTATTGTTCTTTTGCACATCACCGAAGTTGTTCTCTTGAGATCCCCCTAAGTTGTTGTCTTCAGGAGCTTCTTCATCTTCAAGGTGTATTGTGACTAAATACCCATGGTGTCATTCACCTTTCCATCCCATGCTTCATTCTCAATGAATATAACATCCCTACTAATCACTACCTTCTTAGTGATGGGATTGTATAGTTTGTAGGCTTTTGACTCCTCACTATAGCCTATGAAGATGCATTTTTCTCCTCTTTCATCAAATTTTTGTCTCTTCTCTTTTGACACGAATGCATATGCCACCCACCCAAAGATTGTTAGATGCTCAACACTCCATTTTTTGTTTGTACATGCCTCCTATGGAATCCTATCATGAACAACCTTTGTGGGGCACCTATTTAGTATATAGGTTGTTGTTGCTACAACTTCTCCCCAAAATATGTTTGATAGCCCTTTTGCTTTCAGCATACTTTCTACCATATCTTCAAGAATGGTCCTATTCTTCCTTTCAACCACTCCATTTTTCTATGAAATATACCTTGTTGTAAATTGTTTGTGAATGCCCTCATTCCTACAAAAATTCAGAAATTCCTTGGAGATGTACTCTCCCCCTCTATCTGTTCTAAGAGATTTAATATAGTGACCACTCTCCTTTTCAACTACTGCCTTAAACTGCTTAAACTTCTCGAAGGCTTCCAATTTTTTTTTCAAAACATAGACCCATATTTTTCTGCTATAATCATATATAAAAGTCATGAAATATGTATTTCTAGCTAATGTGGGGGTTTTCATGGGTCCACATAGATCTAAGTGCACTAGTTCTAATGGAGCTCTTGCTCTCCTAGAGTACTTGGGATTGGAAAGGTTTCCTATGTTTTTTTACTAAAATGCAAGCCTCACACTTGTCATCGGGTTCTACAATGGATGGTAAACCCCTAACCATGCCTTCCCTAGATAATAAAATAAAACTAGAAAAGCTTAAGTGCCCATACCTTAAATGCCAAAGTTTGGATGGGTCTTTGATTGCTATCTTGAATGCCAACTGATGTTCGACTATCGACTATTGTGTGACTGCTATGAGTGTCGGTGAACAATGTTGTTGTGCATTTGTTGTGTATGTCATAGACACTATGTGCATCTTGAGATGAAACATTTTGTTTCTCATCATTTGGACTACAACCATTAGTTTTTGGTTGCCTCCTCTATCAAATATCTTGCACTCTCCATTCTCCATCAGGATTCTATAACCGTTTTGGATCATTTTTCCAATGTTCAATAGGTTGTGTTTTATGTCGGGGGCATAATAAACATCCTAGATTTTCTGCCTCACCATTCTTGGTTTGGATGCTAACTACACCTTTTCGCATCACGAGAACCTTCTCATCATTTCCCATCTTGATTTTAGCTTTTATGTTGTTGTCTATGGAGACAAAGAATTTTTTCTTACCACTAATGTGGTGTTTGCATCTGTTGTCCAAGTACCATACTTCCTCACTGCTGTGTTCAACAAGGTTGCAAACTATGAATACATTGGACTCTTTGTCATTTTCCACATTTTTCTCATTTTCTATATTTTCACTTTGGCCTCCATGGTCTTGTTTCTTCTTCCTATATTCACTAGCACAATGGCCATATTTGTGATAGTAATAACACTACACATTACTCTTGTCATTCTTCTAATTCGACATGTTCTTCTTCTTCTGGTTCTACTTTTTTGACTATGAGCTGCTCAGCTCCTCTGTGCTGTCAGAACCTCCTCTTCCAGAATTACTTCTGCCTCTACCTCTTTGACTTCTACCTCTGTTGTTTCTTCCTCTTCCCCAGCCTCTTCCATTGGTCTGAACCTTGAAGACTTGCTCTAGGGAAGGAGCAGATCTATTCAACTACTTCTCATGGGTTTGTAGTGAAGCCATCAACTCATCTACAGTCATTTTGGACAAGTCCTTTTCCTCTTAAATGAGAATGACTATAGGATCAAACCTAGTAGGCATACTTCTTAGGATTTTTTCAATAATCCTTTGCTCTTCCATTGTTTCTCCATTGATTCATGGCTGATTTATCAAGGTCGACACTTTGTTGTGAAAGTCTGAAATAGACTCAACATCTTTCATTTGTAAGGTTTCAAAATCTCTTCTCAAGAGTTGTAGCTTCACTAATCTCACTTTGTTAGTCCCTTTATAACTATTTTTTAGAATCTCCCAAGCTTTCTTTGCATAGTCTATTGTTGCAATACGTGGGAAAATAGCTTCACTCAAGGCTGCCTCAATCAAACTAGGGGCTTTTATATCCTTCATACGATTGTCTTTCAGCTAATTCTTTTGTGCATTTGAAAGGGCTGCAAATACATTTGGGTCTGTGATATCATTGAACCCATTTATGACCAACTCCCATAGGTCATTTGCAACTAAGATGGTTCTCATCTTCTTAGCCCATATATCATTATTTTTTCCATCAAAGTTTGGTGGCTACTGCCAACCTTTGCCCTCACATCCTGCCATATTTCTCCTCTCAAATATGAGAAAAATTAATGCCTAGATAACCTAGGACTTTACCCACAAAAACTTGTTGCCTAGAAAAATAAGGCTCTGATACCACTTGTTGGGAGGCAGGGGTGGAAATAAAAAAAACATAGTGTTGTGACTATATGAACATAGCAGAAAATAACCACAAAATATGCACAACAACAACACAACTAAACACAAAAAAAAGGTTTACATATATTCCTTGTTTCTTTCAAATCATACAAAATATAGAAGGCATGCTCTATTCAACAACATAAAATAAAACTAAACTATTTGGATAGATGTCCAATATAAATGATGCTACTCTCACACCTATTTTATAACTACTTTTGTCAGTGTGTGATGTCTGCTAAAACATTCCTTGTTCTATGCTGCTCCTTGTCTTCTGCTAAGACAGTCCTCTATTGCTGCAGGTTCAACTAATTTCCTAAAACAAAAAACTTACTTCTACCAAAAAACCAACGATCGCAATATTATTTTTGTCTTGCTTCATTTCAGCTCAAAGAATGAGTGCTACTTTTCAAATTTAAAATCTACCTAACCTCAATTAATGTTGCAGGTATTTGTTGGCTATAGGAAGTGCTCCAATTAAAATTCAAAATTACTAACCAAAAAATAAATACTGACAGGTTGCAGGAAAGCTTATGTGGGGTGTTGACTTGGGGATTAATAAAATATTCCAACAAAATTTACAATCATATATTTTTGTTATGCAATTTTTGCTTACAATTTTACCTTCCTCTATCTAATACTATCTTTGATTCTCTTTGCACTTTTATGACCACTCCTTACTCTCCTTAACTCTTTTCATTTGCTCTTCATTAATCCAAGACCACTCTTTTCTTTCCCTTTAAGTTGCCTAAGACTCCACCTTTGGCTAATGCCACATCCTCTCAATGGTTGTGTGGGTATTATATTCCCATCTGTATTTTTTTGGTTTCATCATTGGGATCTCTTCACTATGTATATGGTGAAGCCTAGTTGCTTCTTTAGTCTACCCAAATCAACTTAATTATTGTGCCTCTCCTTATGTCTCTTCCTTATCAAATGGTTTGCAACCCTTACTAATTCTTCACGTAGCCTCACCACCTTAATTCAAATATGTAATACCCCTCTGTTTTGCTTTTTGTGTGTTTGTTTTATGCTATGTTTGGGATGCAACTACTGTTATACTGGACACACCTTGTTGATTGTGTTTTGATCACCACTATTGAGCGACATTGATTATTGTGTGATGTGGATTATTTGACTATTGTTTCACATGCTCTATGGATTATTGATGTTAGTAGATTTAGCTTGAGATATTGTATTATGTGAATTTTGATTATGATGTAATGTTAGTCCTTGATGAGTGTATTGGTGAAGAGGACAGGTTCGCATCACTCGCTTGCGAGCACCCTGCGAATCCATGATTTCTTCTTCACAGTGTGTATTATATATTGGATATACTGTATTATGTTGTTTACTTGGTTGCAGGTTGCAGGTACATGACATCGACTCCACCTGGTTTCACAAGTCTGAGCGCGTCGATCCAACGGTTAAGTTGAAAGGGAGATAGTAACTAGGTAACATGTGTCAGGTCTACGCCCTAGCCTTAGTGTGTCGTTCGTTCTGTTTTGTGAGTCGTGTGTACTTGGTTTAATGTTATATGATTTTATTAGATGCTTTATTATTTAATCAATATGTTAGAATTATTGTATTGTTGAAAGTAGAGTTTACTTTAATATTAAGTGAAATATATGCTTAGATGAAATATTAAAATTGTGGATGAAATTGTATTTAATTAAATTTTAATTAATTTAATTAATTAAATTAATCTTGGAAAAGGTTGAATTTAATTATTAAATAATTAAAATTAATTAATTGAGCTTATTGAAATAAATTTAATTAAATTAAATTAAAGAATTGAAAGAAAAGTGAAATTGCATTTGAAAATCAATTTGGGGTTTTTGAAAATGGAAAAAGAAATAAATATCTATTTTCAATTTGCATACGTTTGAAAAATTAGGTTTGTGTAAGATATTTTTGGATATATGTGAATTGCATGCTTTTGATAAAAAGAGGAGAGGATTGGAGAAGAATTCATGCACAGGAGAAAAAGAATTTTTTGGAAAAACTTGCAAAGAGAAGGATTCGAAGCAATTGTTGGATTTTTAGAGTTTGTTTGAAGAAATAATTTGTTTGCAATTATCAAAGTTCTTGGATTGGATTCGTGCACGTTTGAAGAAATTGCAGGAATTCTTGGGAGAAAGCTTGCATCAAATTTTCATCTTCATCTGTAGCTTTGGATTCTAAGTTTTGTCTTGTTTGATTCATTTCATATTATATTGTGTGCAATTTTGTTGTTATTATCTTTTGTGAAATTGGAAATTGTTTGTTGAATTTGGATTTAATCCATTAAAATTTGGGGAAGAATATTTAAATTTACTGTAGCTTTAAATTCCATAAATGGGGGAAATTGAAGAAATAGAGGTTAAATTAAACCTCAATTTGTATGTTCAACATTTAGGTTTTGGAATGAAGTTTTACCCTTTTTGTTGAGTCAGATCTGTTCTTCAAAAGAAATTCAAACCCTTGTAGAAACCTTCAGTATGAGAACAAGATTGTTTAAATTTCTATATTTAATTGTTTTTGTAAAATTTATTGAATAGTGTTAAAAGAAATTTAATTTACACTTTTTTGAATTTAGATGGAAATTTTGGAAAATCCATCAATTTTATGATACTGATTTTTTTTTAAATAAATTATTTTCCCTATTTTACCAGTTTTAATATTCTGTGAAAATAATTATATATGTATTTATATAATATGTATTGTATTTGGATAAATATAAATACATAAAACATGTAAATATATTTACTATGTTAATTGTTTAAAAGTTAAATTATTATCATGTGTTGAAAAAGGTTGCCATTGACACAATTTTCCAAAAACCTCGTTAATGGTGAAAATTATTTTCTGTTCCTGTGTATTTTGCTAAAATCCAAAATAATGGGAAAAGTTTTAAAAAAATAAAATAAAATTTGTTTTAATGGTGGGGGAGGTCAAACCCCCCACCTTTTTGCTTTGGTTGGGGGACACAGCTGCCATGGGCAGTGCGCCCACCCTTTTGGGGGGATGCACTCCCATGGGAGATGCGGCCTCCCACCACTGTCGCCAATGACAGTGATGGTACCGGCAGTACCGTCCATGGGATGGCGTACCGTCTGGTCCCATCACTGCCATTGTTTTTTTTATTTTTGTTTTATTTTTTTTTAAATTTGTTTTAGTTTTAATTTATTTTTTTATATTGTTTTTTTTTTACTTGTTATTTTATTTAATGTTTTTCTTTAATGCGAATTTGCATACGTACAGTTTAGTGTATAAATTCGAATTTATTGAAAAGTAAAATTTATTTGTTTGAACTTATACAGTAAAATATATTTAATACAATGCATTGGTTTTATTAAATTAATAATTATATTCTGTTTGAATATAATATTAAAAAATATATATATATATATATATATATATATAGTAGGTATATATATCAAAATATTTTTATATGAATATGGAGTTGAATTATTTATTTTAGTATTCTGGTTTTTTTTAAGAATTATAGAATTTGGTTTAATTACATGGGTTTGAGATTATTAGTTGTATTAAACAAATATATATATATAAAATATTCAGTTATATATATATATATATATATATATATATATATATATATTTAAATATGTGCATGCTCAAGTGTTTGTAATTTTTATTTATATTGTGAATTGGAAAGAATTAGATGAGCTAGTAAGAATTTTAAAAGAAATATTTCTTGGATGAGTATATTTGGTTTAAATGCAAATTTGATTTCTTGTATTGTTTAAATTGAATTTATTCTTTCCTTGTAAAAGTAAAGGTAATAATTTTAGTTTAATGTTTATTTGATTTAAGTAATTAATTATTTACTGAAAAGTGTTAGTTAGGAAACAGATTTAATATATCCAAAGATAGCATGATTTCTTGTCCTTGCTTATTGTTAATATATGTTTCCTTATTTTGATTATTTTGGGAACAGGTAATTGTATTATGCATTGTGAAGTCTTCCAATGAATGTGGGTTATTCCCATGTTGATTAATATTCGTCTTACCCTTGGGTAGTGTTGTATGAGTTCGTTTTCCTCCTAGTGTTGGAGTGGGATTCTTATTGTTATCTCCTAAATTAGGAGAGATCGTGTTGGTTAGTTCTATAACACTTGAGTCACCCTTGGAGTCTACATTTGAGTAGTGAGTTATCCATTAGAGGAGTGGCTTTTGTTAGGGACCAGAGCCCAAAGAGGTAAACCGGGTAACCTTCGAAAGTGTTCTTAAGAAGTGATAATTAAAGCAAAGTACTTAGATTACTAGGATGCATTCACATTAACCAAGATAAAATTAACCTCACTCGTAGATACAAGGGCTTGTTTAGACTTGGGGTGAGTGAGAAGGCCTGGAATGGTAAGGTCAACTAGCTTGTCCATACGAAAGGTAGTTGATTCCGCTTGAGTGAGTTTGAGGGCCAGGATTCGGTTGAGGTCACCCGGATTACCGGAGCCTATGAAGGATGCCCAGAGAAGATCTCATGACGCACCTTGCAATGACACTCTATCTAGGATAACCTTGAGTATTTGTTGTGTGTATTGTTTCTTTAGCACACTTGATTTTATTATGTCTGGAAGCAATGTAACCATGTTAGTGTTAGATTTATATTGTGTTTATGTATGGTTGAGTCAGTTTGTTTAGTTAGTCAGCCTTTGGTTAGAGGTAATAGATTTCTTGTCCATGTTGTATTTTTACTATCTCCTAGCATGGGGGGTGGGCCTTCGGGTACCACTAGGTTGGGTGGAACATGCACCAAAACCATTGGGTCCCCCTTTGTTCTTCAGTTCATGGAAGCGAGACATCCAGTTGGACAGCTTGCGGATACTGTTACTCTCTTCTTGTACTATTGTAATTCTTCTTGTATCAGTTGTATTTACCCCTCTTGTTGTTTTGAGGTGGATCTTGTAATTATTATACTTATGTACTTTTACTCGTTCTAGGAATGAGGATTGTAATCTTGTAATGGTTTATGTAATGGAATTATGTAATGGAATTGTGTGATGGTTAATCTATTCTTTCTTGTATTTACTTATGTTAAATGAATGTCATTCTTGAGTTATTTAATGCAATGTAATTTAGATGATGTATGTGAATGGGAATTAATTAATCTCAGTTACGTAGCCTTAGGGGAGGTTTTCAATTATAGTTGAACATGTTTGTATAATGCACTTTAATAAAAAAAATTAGTACACTTTTGTAGCGAATTGAAACTTCCTCTAGGGTTGCATGGCGGGGCATTACAAAATCGGTCCCCTCTTCTATATATGCATTTCATTTGTATTTTTAATTTTGAAAATGTCATTCCCCTTAGTTGTGTGACACCACCGCTTTCTTGGAAGAGCTTCTTCTCATTCATGTGTCCCCTTCTTCCTTTTAATTATTTTAAAACCTTTTAAAAATGGCCTTCACGGATAAGATGACATGCTAATCCTCCTCAATATTGATTGCTCCACTTCTAACCTGTGTCCCTTCACCTTTCTTTTATTTCATTAACTTTTAATCTCTTCTCTAGAGGTGTTGCCTCATATAGTTTACTTTTAATTGATTTTTAAAGTAAAAACTTCAAACCATTCACATTGTTATGTTTGTTGTTGTGTGTATTGCATGGAGTGGTAACCAAACATTTTTAATTTGTTGTGAATTAAATTGGAATTTCAATACCGACCATCATTAATGCAATACTTCACACTTTCGTTGAAAATCTCCTTCCTATTTTGGAATGCAAATTTAATCCTTTTCTTTGCTTGTATTTGAGGGTGAAAATTGCAATTTGTCACTTAAAGTTAAAATCTATCCATGACATTTTGACAATCAATGTCAACAATGTCATCCAATTATGCTTCAGATGACCACCAACACAAATATGATTTGGGCTTCAAAATCAAACACAAACCAAAAATGTAAAATCAATGTTGAATTGTTTTTTAGGTGATGCAGATTGATCTTCACCCAGGATGCCCCTACATCATATGGCCTAGATCATTTCCTAGTCACATATCTTAAATCTCAACTTTTAAAATACAAATTCAAATTAAATCATACCAATTCCTCCTAGTAACCATTGTGATCTGACCTAAAACATGGTTGTGTTATTTACTTTTTATGTTGTAATAAAGGACATTGATTCATTCATCTGAAAGAATGCTAGGATCATTGAAGAAACATACAAGTCTTGTTATAGAATATTAATGAATATATTCATATCAGCCTTATCAAAGCATATTGGCATACATAATCATAGCCTCATTGCATGCTTGCTTGTTGTCCATGATCATTCTTCTAAATACATAAACCAATCATCCTATAGGTCCAAGTAAGCAAAATATGACCTTTCCAATTTACTTGATTCCTCATAGGTGTTTCTAAACACTATCAATCCTTATTGAGATCCAACATATCAAAAGTTCAAGGTGAAGAAATTCAAACAAATAGATTTATGTTGATTCAAATATATGAGTAGGGGTTCAAGTCTACACATTGGTTGACTTTTGCATGCATGCATATTATGTCCACAACCACATATCTAAATTGAATCAATGCATAATTGGTTGACAAATTTTCAAAAAGTTATCTAATCAAAAACCAAAATTCAAAAATTGTATAAATTGGTTTATCTTCTTTAGATCACTTTCCCATCTCTAGAATCCAACTAAGTATTGCATTTACATTCTTTTAATTTCTCCAATTAATTCATCTTTTATTATTTCCAATTCCAACTCATATATCTAAGTTGATTGCTTATCCAATTACTCTAATTATTTAACTAGCCTAGTTTATTTATGTAAGAGATGTATTTTTACTCACAAGGACAAAATAAATTGCTCTTACTTTAGAAATACTTATACAAATACCTCAATGATGGTGCACCTTTCATATGATACCACGCTTTTATTATTTTTTTAATATAGAATTGCATATTATAAAAGGAGTTGTACAATCAATTAATAAAAATGAAGTTATATCGTACTATCTAATAAAAACTAAATTCCTAATAATAGAACTAAAATTGTGATCAATCTCTGAATAAATTTATCCAAATAAAACTTTCTGATTATAACAACTTAACTGAAAAATTTAATATAAATATACTTACTAAACATATCATAATCAACTACCTAAAACAATCCAATTATACCCCTAAAAACAGTACAAATACAAATCTCAGTTCTATTGGATATGTGCGTCTTCAATTCAACGTATACACTTCTCTTCAATCAAAATCAGATTTATTTTTTTCTTTCAGTGTCATCATCTGTCAGCGTTTCAAAATATCAAAATATCTCACGATACCTTTCGTTCCTAATCAGACTACATGATTACGCAACAAAATAATTCAACAATATTAAAATCATACCAGTCCACTTATGGCTATTGGACTCTACCAAATGAATTGGAAACAAAGGAAAGATTCAACACAATACTCATTGATTTTTCATGTTATAATTTTTTTATTTTTTTTAATTAATGCGTTATTTATTATCATTGAAATAAATATAGTGAGAATCTTGTATTTATTTATTATTTTGTTTAATTTTTTTTAAAATTATTGTGTCATGCAATTCATTTAATACATCTTTATATTGAGTATGAACATCAAGATACCTCGTTCACATAGATTCTTTCTATATAGTAGATTAATGTCACTTTCATGTAGAAGTTGAATATTTAGTCATATCCATTGTATGGTATCAACTATTTATCTATATTAAAAAAATATTTTTCTGTTAAAATTATTTTGACTTCCTTTTCTATTAGAATGATTTTGAGTTGAAATAAAAAGCATAAATCATATTTGATGTATGGTTAATAAAGATATGTACACAATCATATGAATGTAAGGAGTTGTGTTTTAGAAACATAAGAGATGTGATGGTTTTGTGTAACTTACACATTATTTAACAACACAAGCTTGTTAGAATGAGTTTATGAAAAATAGATCTTTACCAACTTGCTATTGTCATTTATGATGTGTCATCTAAATTGTCTCTTAATGTTTATGAAAAAATCTATAAAGATACTAAAGATTTTTATCTATACCATGGACATTAGATGGGAAAAATGCATTATTAGTCTCTATCAAGATGGGAATTATAACAATAGATAAGTCATTGAATTTAATTAGTTTGAAACATTTTTTTCTTCAACATAATTCTCCTAAAGTTTGAGATTAAACTTTTCATGAATCTCTAAAGTTGTTTTGAAATAGATTCAAGATTTTATTCTTTCTTATGAAAACATTTATTATGGTGCTAAAATTTGAGTTATATAAACTATTTATTATAAAGGGAAATATTAGTTCACATTTGTGAACTTGTGTCCAAAGACATTTAAAATGAGTGTAATATTCAACATGTATTGCAAGTACCAACAATGGTGTGACACATATAAAATCTTTATATTTCTAAATCATTTGATGTGTGTCGTTGTCATTATTAGTTCATATTGGGTTCATTAATTTCTTGTTCGACTTTAATAACCCTATTTTTAATTTATATTAATTTATAAGCATGTACATCCTTACATATTTTAATATTGTGGACAAGTATAACTCCACAAACTTGCATAGCGCCCACGATGAAACTATTAATCACTTCACCTCATATATGTCCATGCCACTTTTATATATTCTCTCAATAACCATAGTATGCCACATGAGAGTATTTGCTTCAAGGTTTTAACCTAATCAACATTGTAATGTGTCTAGAATTTGAATTACTTCTTCCAAGGATTTTCCAAACAAGAATTTATGAAGAGTAGAAAAAGATAAAGTCAAGTGAGAACTAGATAAAGAGAATTGAGAACCAACTATTATGATTCAATGTATTATGACTCTTAAGACTCACTAGCTTTTTTTATAATCTTCTTTCAAATTTCTTTTGTTTGAAACACACTTTGGTTTAAACTATAATTCTAATTTTGGTGGAAGAACACATGAGGCAACACTTGTTCTTTTATAGTTCAAATTCAATTGAAGAACCTTCAATCTAGAGTGGCTTTGATAAAATCATTCTTTATTGAAGCCCATCTTACCCATTTGGTGCCCTGATCATAGCCTTTTCCTCTCCTATCTATCTATTATAGTTATAGAGATCAAAACAATCAAATTTGCACTGTGAACATGAGGGTAATCCAAAACCACCTAAAGATAAATGTTTACATGCACATAGCCCTTGGGATTCTTTCAAAAAATATAATATATTTGATATTTTTGTTACATAATATTTTTAAATTTATTTAATGAGCATTATATGTCCATTTCAAAAAATAAAGACCTTTATTCAAGATACTATGAAAATAACAAACCAGGTTTTACAAATTTTAAAAAATACACTATACTTTGCATCAATGTCCTTTCATCAATAAATATACAAATAAATGAGTTATAATAAAATGTATTTTTTATTTTTTATTAGTACTAATTAAAAATATTAATAAGTAGATATTAATCAAAATGTACTATAACATATTTGAACTCTAGATATTATAGTTGATGGTTGAAGTCCAATTTTTTTTTAAAATATTTTATTTATGGTAAAAGTTATGATCAAATGTTACTAAATATAAAATAATTTAAAAAAATTATTAAAACACCCCAAAATAATATAAATATTTTATTATTTCAAGAAACCATAAATTGAACCTATAAAAAAATATGACATGAATCACTAGTTTACATAATCTTTAAATTCTTGATAGGTTGCTTGATATAATTGATAGAATTTATTAAATGCTAAAATGTTGATATTTGTGATCTAATAATATTGAAAAGTGGGGCACATTATTATGCTTCCTTGATAGTTAAACATCATTGGAAAAATAAAATGGTCATGTTTGAGAGGATGTAAGATGTATTTAGTGCTCCAAATTATATTTTCTAGGATATACATTGATCCTATTGAGTTAAAGGTCAACTTGTAAAAAAAATGAGTTACTTTTCAATTATGGAGAGTTATAATTTAAACTTGTGTGCATGGGTCTAACTTGAACGCATTGGACCAAGGTTTGGGTGTTGGTTTTGGCCCATGGTTCCATAAATTTTTTGATCATTTTCAAGATCTCTAAATCCTATATTAAGGGATCGAGAAGAATATCCTAATGTTAAATTTATGTAAGATCTAGCTTACTTGAATTTAGTTTTCTTTGGATCTAGTAGAATTTAGTCATAAAACCTTAAAAAATACAACATAAAATTTTCAAAACCTAATGGAATCCAACCTTGATCCTCCAAATTTGAAACAACATGAATATCTCCTCCATTATCTTTAACTTATAAATGGAACCATTGGAAGTTTCCTTTCCCCATCTCCAAAATTATTCTTTTACCATTTTCTAACCAAAATTAGATGCCAAAAATAAGAGATTGGTCCTTGGTCAAGATTGTAATACCTAAAGCAATAATTAATCTAAATATGGAACCCAAATCAAGGAGTATGCATTCCTTGGTTAAATTTGATCCATAACTAGTTAAAATAGCCTAGTGGGATCATGTCCTCTACCACATGAAAAATAAAATTATGTTAAATTCTCAAAAAAACACCACATATAAATAAAGCACTCCAATTCCCAAGTAGGCTAGACAAGGTAAAGATGCAAAGGAACTCCCTCTATAATGCATCATAGATTATCTTATAATTATTATTATTTATCAAATTTAACCCCCTTATAATATTCATATCAATAAATATCAAGGGGGAACATCCAAATCTCATACATGATGGGTTTCACAAAAAAATATTAGAATAGGTGTACCATTCACCTTGCAAATCCTAAGACTTGATTAATTGTATTGAATTATGCAGATGACAAATAATGTATGATATACAAACATCATAAAATGGATAAAATTATATTCCCATGTGAGAGTATGGAAATTATTTATGTACCATTTTCTCTCTATAGTGTTTAAAAATATGGTGTAAGAATTCATTTATTCAGGAAGTTATTTATAAAATATCAAAATTGAGAGCTATAGAGCATATTTCCAATATGGGTGTTAAGAAAAGGTGTCAAGTACCCTCATGGAGCACCTAGATTGTAGAAATTGGTTAGTATGTTAATTGTTAGTTTGTTAGCTTGGACAGCTATTCATCCATTTGCTAGGATTAGATAATAGTTATTTTATTGTTGAGATGTGATAATTATTATTTAATTATTGATTTCTTTTAGTGACACCTTGCAACCAAATTTGTTGTGGTTGGTAAGTTGTTATTTATCTCAGCCGTCGATTGAGAATCGATCTTGGCCGTTGGTTTTCCAATGAGAGGAGTATAAAAAGGGGTCATTGGGCATATGGAGAAGATAGAAGTTTGTAGAAGCATTTGCAGTGCTAGCAAATGAGTTTGTGAGTTTGCAGTGATAGCAAACAGTCTTGCAGTGTCAGCAAGGGCGCAGTGATAGCATTGGGGATAGCAGCGGAGGAATATCAGCGGGAAGTTGGGAGATTGTCGGAGTTCTGCCAGTAAGAGACAAGGAATCTTTGTATCTCTTAATTTGCTGAAGTTAATATAATTCCTCATCTGTAGAACTGGTTTTCCCTTAGGGGTTTTTCCAGGGACAATTTGTCCAAAAATATTGTGTTCATTGTGTTATGCATTTCTTTCCGTATTTTTATTAGTGAAGTTGCAGTTGTGTTATTTTTCGATATTAGCTGTGAATTAGTTTTCAGCAGTTAAATAATCTTTTAAGATAGGAGATTAATAATCAGTGACTGCAATAGGAATTTTCACATGGTATAAGAGCTGTGTTAAGGGTAGAAAAGGTTTGCCCTAGGAAAGAAATTGAGGGTTTCTATAACCTAGTTTGATCTTTTAAATTATTATTGCTTTTATCCTTTGAGATGGCTTCAGCTAGTTTGAGAGATTAGGACAGATTAGATGGTGCCTCGAATTTTGGTGTCTGGAAGGCCAGACTTTCTTTATTGTTGGAAGAGAATGGTATCAAGGATTATGTTACCACTGTTGTAGCTGTACCTATAGATGCAACACAACTTGTAGCATACAAGAAAGAGGATGCCAAGGCGAGGAGGATTATCCTTGATGGTGTCAAGGATCGTATTGTTCTGCATATCTCTGAGTTAGATATGGTGAATAAGCTATGGGATGCCATTATGAAACTGTACCAGAATGCTACCACTAATAGGAAGTTGATTCTCAGAGAAAAGTTGAGGAATACCCGAATGAACAAGGGAGAAGACATTACAAGTTACCTCACCAGACTTAGACTTGTCAAGGATGAGTTAGCAGCTGTTGGAGATAAGCCAGAAGATGATGAGCTAGTAAGGATAGCCTTAAATGGGTTTACTAAGCAGTGGGATGTCTTTGTTCAAGTTATTAATGGACAAGACACCCTACCGAGTTGGGATCGACTGTGGAGTGATTTCACTCAGGAGGAGCTTAGACTAAGTCTTGTCAATGGAGCCAACAACAAGAGTCAGAAAAGTGAGGGAGAACAAGAAAACGTTGCCCTAGCGGGAAAAGGGAAAGCAAAGAAGGGATTTAGAAAAGGATCAAATTCTCAAGGTGAGAAGAAGAAGGACCTATCTAAGGTCAAGTGCTTTGGTTGTCACGAGTTTGGCCACTATGTCAGCGATTGCCCACAAAGGAAGAAAGATAAGAAGGGTAAGAACCAAGTGGCAGCTTCAGCAAGTGCAGAGGAGCTCCCTAGTAGATTGGAGGATGAGTTTGCACTCATAGCTTGTATGATTAGCTCAACCTCACAGAGTGTTTGCTATATAGACAGTGCAGCATCATTTCATATGACAGGAGTTAGAGAGTACTTCTCCAGTTACAAGGAGGAGGAAACCAATATCCAGATTTCTATGGGGAACTTGTCCAAGCTCAACCCAGTTGGGAAAGGGACTGTTCAGTTTTAGAGGGAGAATGGAAAGATAGTTGCACTTCATGATGTCTTGCATGTTCCAGGCTTAACTATGAATCTGATTTATGTATCTGTTCTTCAGGATAAAGGGTATAATGTACTTTTTGGAGGAACACATGTGTTGATTAAACACAAGGATTGGAAATCACCCATAACTATTGGAGTTAGGAGTGGTCACCTTTATAGGTTACAGTTTGATACTCCTAAGGCACTCATGAGCAGTAGTAATCCTAGAGATCTTGGAGAGCTATGGCATAGGAGGATGGGCCATATATATCATGGAGCACTTAAATTGCTTTGTGAGACAGTGATAGGTGTTCCAGAGGTGAGCACAGAGCATGATGATGTATGTAAGGGATGTGTGTTGGGGAAGTTTGCGAAAGCATCTTTTCCAAGGAGTGACAATAGATCTAAGGGTGTTCTTGATCTAGTACATTCGGATGTATGTGGACCAATGTCAACAAAGTCTCTAAGAGGATATGAGTACTATGTTACTTTTATTGATGATTTTTCTAGGAAGACCTGGATATACTTCTTGAAGACCAAGGATGAGGTTTTCAGTTGCTTCCAAGAGTTCAAGGCTCTTGTGGAGAACTCGACAGGAAGGAAGATAAAGGTTCTTCGGTCAGACAATGGAGGCGAGTACAAAGGAAATGTCTTCCAGGATTTATGTACCAGAGAAGGAATCCAGAGAGAGTGGACTGTTCCTTACAATCCACAGCAGAATGGAGTTGTTGAGAGGAAGAACCATTCTATATCGAAGGCAGCAAGGGCTATGCTACATGACCAGGACATGCCGCGTTACCTATGGGCAGAGGTGTGTAGTACTACAGTTTACATTCAGAACAGGGTTCCACACAAGGTACTAGGGAAGATGACACCAGAGGAAGCTTTCATAGGGAAAAAGCCAGATGTTGGTCACTTTAGGATATTTGGGAGTTTGGCATATTGTCATATTCCAGGAGATACACGTACCAAGTTAGATCAGACTGCACAGAAGGGGTACCTTGTTGGGTATAGTGAAACTTCAAAGGCATTTAGGATTTTTATTCCAAGGACCAGAAGAATTATTGTCAGACGCGATGTTAAGTTCATGGAGGACAAGGCATTTAGAAGGTCCAGAGATTTTCCAATAGATGATCAGAGTGAGCAGCCAACAAAAGCTCCAAGTCCAAGTCAAGGGCAGCAAAGCTCAAGTACTATTACTAGTACAAGCATAGACTCAGGTAGTGAAGATTCACAAAGTATGGAGCAACTGGTGCAACAGGATATGCATCTAGAAGATATAGAGGTTGATATTTCATCCTCTACAGTTGGCAGCAGGAACCGTGAGGTTCAAGACACACAAAGGGATACTCAGGAGTCTGTGGGAGCTCCTAGGAAGAGTACGAGACAAAGGAGAGAACCAGCCAAGTTCAATGACTATGTGGCATTAGTCAGCCAGTTGGTAGATAGTGAACCATCCAACTATCTAGAGGCTTCACAACATCAGGTATGGCGAGATGCTATGGTTGAGGAATATACTTCAATAATGCAGAATGATGTGTGGGAGGTAGTGCCTAGACCAACAGATAGGTTAGTAGTTGGATCACGCTGGATCTTCAAGATAAAGCACGGTGCAGATGGTAGCATCGAGAAATACAAGGCAAGGTTTGTGGCCAAGGGGTTCTCTTAGGAGGGAATAGACTATGAGGAGACATTTGCTCCAGTGGCCAGGTATACTTCTATACGAGCTATAATCTCATTTGCAGTGCAGATGGGATGGTAGATCCATCAAATGGATGTCAAGACAACATTCCTTAATGGTGAATTAAAGGAAGAGGTATACATAGAACAACCAGAAGGCTTTGTAGCACACAACAAAGAGACCCACGTGTGCAGATTGAAGAAAGCCTTGTACGGACTCAAACAGGCTCCTAGAGCATGGTATGAGCGCATTGATACATACTTGCAGGAAATGGGCTTTGTGAAGAGTGAGGTAGATGCTAACCTCTACTACTTGGTGGTTGGGGCTGAGGTTCTCATTCTTGTTCTATATGTAGATGACTTGTTTCTTACAGGTGCACTAGGGCTCATAGAGGATTGCAAGAAGGACCTTGCAGAAGAGTTCAAGATGAAGGGTTTGAAACTCATGCACTATTTTCTAGGCATGGAGGTGTGGCAGACAGATGGAGAGATTTTCCTTAGTCAAGGGAAATATTGCATTGAAATCTTGAAGAGATTCGAGATGGAGGATTGCAAAGCCATGTCTACACCTATGATCACTAATTGGAGGAAGGTAGATACATCTAATGACAAAGATGTAGATCCCACCTTATACAGGCAGTTAATTGGTTCGCTCATGTATTTGGTCAACACCAGGCCAGATACAGCATTTGCAGTAAACTCTCTTAGTCAGTTCATGGTTGAACCAAAGAGAGTGCATTGGACAATAGCCAAGCATGTGTTGCATTATTTGTGTGGTACAGTTGAGTATGGGATCAGATATGTTCGAGGTGAAGGAATCAAGTTGATAGGCTATACTGATGCAAATTGGGCAGGCAGTACAATAGACAAAAGGAGCACTTTAGGGTGTTGTTTCAGTCTAGGATCAGGAGTTGTTTCTTGGTTCAGCAGGAAGTAGAAGTCTATGGCTCTAAGTTCATCAGAAGCAGAATACATTGCAGCTAGCATGGAAACATGTGAAGCTATATGGCTTCGGAAGTTGCTAGTGGCTTTGTTTGGTCAGAAGGTTGAGACTACTCTGTTACACTGCAACAATCAGAGTTGCATCAAATTGACTGAGAATCCAGTGTTTCATGATAGGTCTAAACATATAGATATCAGGTATCACTTCATCAGGGATTGTGTACAGCAAGGTATTGTTCAGCTACAATACATACCTACAGAGGAGTAGGTAGTAGACATTCTGACTAAAGCATTGGGGAAGGAAAAATTTATCTTCTTCAGAGATAAGATGGGTGTCATGCAGAACAGCTTCCTCGCTAAGAGGGAGTGTTAGTTTATTAGCTTGGACAACTGTTCGTCCATTTGCTAGGATTAGATAATAGTTATTTTATTGTTGAGATGTGATAATTATTATTTAATTATTGATTTCTTTTAGTGACACCTTGCAACCAAACTTGTTGTGGTTGGTAAGTTGTTATTTATCTCAACCGTCGATTGAGAATCGATCTTGGCCGTTGGTTTTCCAATGAGAGGAGTATAAAAAGGGGTCATTGGGCATATGGAGAAGATAGAAGTTTTTAGAAGCATTTGCAGTGCTAGCAAATGAGTTTGTGAGTTTGCAGTGATAGAAAATAGTCTTGCAGTGTTAGCAAGGGCACAGTGATAGCGTTGGGGATAGCAGCAGGGGAATATCAACGGGAAGTTGGGAGATTGTCGGAGTTCTGCCAGTAAGAGGCAAGGAATCTTTGTATCTCTTAATTTGCTGAACTTAATATAATTCCTCATCTGTAGAACTGGTTTTCCCTTAGGGGTTTTTCCAGGGACAATTTGTTCAAAAATATTGTGTTCATTGTGTTACGCATTTCTTTTCGTATTTTTATTAGTGAAGTTGCAGTTGTGTTATTTTTCGATATTAGCTGTGAATTAGTTTTCAGCAGTTAAATAATCTTTTAAGATAGGAGATTAATAATCAATGACTGCAATAGGAATTTTCACATTAATTATGGTAGAAGCTATTATATATAAAATACGTGAAATGAATATAAGAGGAGTTACTTTCGATTATAGGTTACTTAATCATGATTATGGAGTATTATATATTTTTACTAGTGACTCATGGTAGTGGTGTGTACTCTTATGATACCTTTAGGTAGCTTCTTATTTTTTATTTTCCTATATAATAGAGACATGGATTAGAGGTTTACAAAGTTATTTTATTGGTACTATTATGTAACTAAAGTAATATTAGATAGAGAGATAAGTGGATTATATTGGAGTACACTTTTGAGATTAATTTAAAATCTTGGGTCTTGCTATTGGTGGTATTTGTGTTGTAAGCATTTCTCCACTTTATATTTCATGTTCATATTGTTTGAACATTTTTATATGCTTCTTCATTGATTCATTTCAATAATTTGTGGTTTATCACATTTTTAATCAAATTAAAATATTTTATTTTTAGCATTCTTATTACACCATTTACCACATAATCAAAATTTAGTATGAAACAAATGGCTTGATTAGAGAGGGATTCCTTTATTATATTTTTATGAAAATTTTATCTATTTTTCCAAGGAAGAATTTCATTTAGTGCTTTTTTAGAATTTTTTGTGGTAGAGACCATAGAAATCACGTCCCATTTAGAGATTAAGATGTTTTATGGCTCCAATTATGAGTTATTGAAACTAAAAAATGGAAAATCTCTTAATGTAAATTTTTGATAGAAAAGGAAATTCTACTTGGTTATCAAATGAATACTCGAAGAAGCTCAGTATGAAGTATCATTAAACCATTCAATTTTATCTCTAATTTGATCCTTCCAATTTTTTTAAGGAGACTACCACATAGAACTTATAGAGAAGGATATGTGAAACTTATCAAAAAAAGAGTTTGGTAAATGATTTGTATTAAAAAAATCTTGGAAAAAAAAGGAAGGAGACTCACTTTTCAAGAATATTAATGCTTTTAGTCTTATTTTGGTTCAACTTAGGACGTATAGATATTAAGGTTGATGGAGAGGATAAATCTATTTTTTGTTTCTATGTGGGTTTAGTGGAAAATCAATTAGGAACACAATTAACATAATTAGGATTAGAAATCTCAAAAACCAACAAAGAAAAGATCAATTAAACCCACTGAAAAATTGAATTGAATGCAGTTGTTTTAGAAAAATATTGTTGAGACGAAGCATAAACCCAAAATAAGATCAAAACAAATGCAAACCTAAAATTCCATTATGAAAAACTTGATGGATTTGGGTGTTGGATTTCTCAAACCCTAGAACCCAACTTTGGAAATGCTTGAATTGATGAAGATTGATCCACAAGATGCTCAAATTTATCAAAAATGCTTGAATGCTCAAGGTTGAATGCTTGTGAATGATTTCTCATAATTCCTTTTGTAGAAAGAGAATATTCCATGTGCAAGTGGGAGAACAAAATTAGAATTTTCTAATTAAACAATTTAAAAAATTATTTAATTAGGTGAGATAGAGGAAAATTAGTAAAAAAAGATGAATTAATCAAATAATTAAAAAAATATTGAATTTTAATAGATGAAAAATGTTTAATTAGAGGGAAAATGATGGAAAAGTGATGAAAATGATCAAAAAGTGATGAAAATGCAAGATTAATGATGATGATGATGATGAATGTGTGATACGTTTAGATATTTTTATATGAATATATTTTGCCCCTCTTTGAGATAATGTACTTGTTACATTGTTTCAAAGACATTATTGCTTTGAAAAAAAATTGCATAATTTTTTTGATGCCCCACTATGCCCTAATGAACAAAGGAATGATTGGAGGACACTAGGCTTACCCCTCAAGTGATCAACCAAAAATAAATAAATAAATGTTGGGCTCGTGACAAGATGATGAGATTGGCTCGACAGAGAAGAGGAGGAAAAATTAGGTCTTAGGGATCCTAGAAATTGATTGAGAAATGGAAAAAAAAGAAGAATAGGATGAAAGTAGATGGAGGATGAAACCCTAAGGGTTGATGGTCATATATATGCATTTGGAGACATTCCCAACTCATTTGCACCCATTGAGTTTGAGATTTCTAGAGCTCTTAGCCTTTTTCCCTCCCATCTAGACCCTACAAAGATGACACTTGTATCTCATGCTACACACTGCATGGATCAAGTCTGATAGTTCCAACAACCCATAGGAGAAATTCCCTCGATATGGGTGATCCCACAATAGTGGTTTACAATTTTTGGCCAAACTAGACACTGAAATTATTATTTTTAACTAAATCTTCACATTCGAGCACCTATAGCGGCTAAACCATGAGGAATTTGAAGAAGATGCAAACTAGAGTCTCATCACATTTTTTTTGTACATTCTACAAATATTTTTTTCAAAATTTTTGGAATCAGATTGCACTTCTTTTTCCATCTCCCACGAAAACTAGTTTTTTTTCTTCAGAAAACAACATTTTTAAAAAGTGACGCACACCGTATAACACATAACTTTTTTTCCATGAAGGATAAAATTATAATTCTTTCAAATTTAGATTTTTAACTCCAATATCTAGTGCTTCCACTTGGTTAGATAATTTTTTATTGAATATTTTTTCTTTAATCAAGTTTCAAAGTCAAACAAATTACAATTTAGACATAGCGCGACCGTATAACACATAACTTTTTTTGTATATATCAAATTTATTTATTTATTTTGTTGGATCAAGGACTTCAATAATTGGTCCACTCATATTTTCCAAATTTTTTTTTTTATAATCTGCTATTTTTCCACATGTGTAGAACAAAGACCTTCATTTTCGATGAAAAACCTATGTTTAATAAAACTAAAAAATGTAAATACATAATAAAACCAAAACATATTAAAATTATATTTGTTGGATATCTCATTTCAAGGACTACCATAATGATTTGAAATATATTCTAAATAAATTCATTTGATCCCCTAAAAGGTAAATGAAAAGTGATTTTTTATCAACATTTTGATAGGCGTAAAGGAGACTCATTTATAGGAATGGTTTAAAACTAACGAGGTTCTATCCAAGGGGGTTTGATCTAAGGTGGTTTGAACAAACCCTCTTCAATTGGAATCCTTAAAATTGAAATTTTTAAGGCTTAAATCATTATATTTTATAAAAATATGTGATTTCAGTAAAAATTAGAATCTCTCAGAAATTGTAAACCACTATTGTCGCAGCACCCATATGTATTTGAAATTTATGCTTTTACACATAGTTTTAGGTTCATTTATTACTAGCTAAATGTAGGTAAACAAATGCATTGATCTAGGATAGACACTTATGAAACCCAATTTGATGCTTTTGATATGTGAAGTGATGCTTACAATATAGCATGGCACTTTTGATATATCTTGCCACTTATAAAAAGCATGTTTGTATATGACTGTGATAAAGCAACACATATGTAAAAAACACTCGCTTCTGAAATAGGGAAGTGACACTTTTCAAAAAGTTTTTTTTTTTTTGGTTGTTATAAAATAACACTTTTGCATACATAAAACATTGTTTTACTTCAGGGCTTGACAAACATTAGTTTTTTTCAAAATTTTAAACAATATTGACATCATGGGTGCTATTCTTATAAGAGTTACCTAATCCTATTCTATCTATAATGATGAAAAATGTATCCCTCTATATTTTCGCACTGGTTTGGGCCCTACTTGTGAAATTAAGCTCAATGTTGCCTTGATTTAGTGTTGTAATGTGTTTAGCATATTCACATTAGGTCTTGGGACCTTGTAAACTAAATGGACCTAGTTGTGCCTTATTCAGGGTGTTAAGTGTATCCTAACACTTTCACACTAATATAGGGTTTCATTAATTAATTTTTCTTCTTTATGCTTTTAATTGGCCTTATTTTGCATCCACGAGCCTTAATTAATGCATCTTTTTGAGGATAATCCTAACATTTTCGAACATCCAATAATAATTCATGTGTTTTTGGATTATATGGCCCAAATTTAGTGATGTGGGACTCATATTTCACCTTGGACTTATCATTCCCACCTAAGTTTCGGGGCCCCAATCTTAATTTCACATCAATCTAAGCCTTTCTTGAAAAATGTGTCCCAAAGCTTAGCCTAATGGGACTCATACGCCACTTCTGAAATATGAGCCCCATGTGGCTTAGACCTAAATTAAATTTAAATTATTGGTAGGATTTTATTCTCCTAGATCTGATGTCATCTTACAGTGTCATAATTTCAAGGAATTTGGCATAAATACATATAAATACAAGGTTATTTCACTCATTATAACCTAATACTTTCAAGAGAGAATTTATAATAGCAATTGTATGATTACAAGAGTTTACATGAGCATTCAAGAGCCTTCAATAGTTGATTATCAAGTGTTTTCAAGCATTATTCAAGTATCAAGCATCATGTCAAAGTCATCATGCATCATGTTTGTGTTTGAGCCAAAATTTGTGATGTAGGGTTTCATGATTCAAGCAAGCATCGAAATCAAGATCCATATCATTCAAGAAAGAGTCAAAGATCCACATTCATGCTAGCTATCTCATGCATATTTGCAGCATCTTATTCAAGGGTTTAGTGACTTGCAACATTGCTTATTTGTTTTGTAGTGTTAGAAAATGTCGTTGAGACATTTTCACACTTGTTTGGGCCCTCCTTGATGAGATAAGCTTAATTTTTCCTTGATTTAGTGTTTTAATGTGATTGACACATTCAAATTAGGTCTTGGTCCCTTGTGAACTAATGGATTTAATGATACCTAGCTAAGGTGTTGTTAAGTGTTGTGACACACTTTCACACTTTTCTAAGGTCTTATTAACCTAATAAACCTTTTGTTACTAAAATTGAACTTTAATCTTGCCTTATTTAGAGTGTTGTAAAGTGTTGTAACATACTTTCACATTTATCTAGGCTTTTCATTAATAATTGGGCTTTCGTATTTTTTAATTGGCCCTATTTTCCATCCACAAGCCTCATTTATTGCATATTTTCAAGGATAATCCTGACACCTATCAATACCCAATCATAATTCAACTGTTTATAGATTATGTGGCCTAGATTTAGGGATCTGGGACTCATTCACCACCTTGGGTGAATGGGGTCCCACCTGGATCTTTTGGCCCCAAACTAGTTTTCACACATTTCTAAGAAATTTTGATTTTTGGTCCCATACATTATGCTAGATGGGACTCATTTTCCATCTTGGTAAAATGAGTCCCATGTGTCCCAAAATCAAAATTCAATTCAAATTATGGTAGGATTTTATTCTCCTAGATCTAATGTCAGCTTGTAGTGTTGTAATTTCAAGAATTCTTGCATCATTGAGTATAAATACAAGGTTCTTTCTCTCATTTTCATCCTAACATTCTAAGCATTCAATTATTCATCCCTGTAGAAAATTGAGTTAACAAGAGCATTAGAGTGCATTCAAGGGTAGATTATCAAGCATTAAATAGAATTCTTCAAGCATCAATAATCATGTCAAGGGTTTCATATGTCATGTTTGTTATTGTGCTAACAATTATGTTGTAGGGTTTATGATTCAAGCAAGTGTTAATTTCAAGACCAACATCATTCAAGTAAAGATCAAGAACCACATCCATTGCAACCATTTCAAGAATATTTGCAAAACTTTATTAAAGAGTTTGGTGAGTTGCAACAATGTCTTTTATTCCTTCATCATTCTCCATTCTTATTTTCTTTCATTTCAAGATTTAATTACCAAAAAGGGGTTTGACCAAGGAAAACTACTATCCACTAAACTAACAAAATTTTCCCCTCTGCTTTGTGTGTGATTTGTAGGTCTAGATTGTAGATTTC
This sequence comes from Sequoiadendron giganteum, assembly GCA_007115665.2. Classification (NCBI taxonomy): domain Eukaryota; kingdom Viridiplantae; phylum Streptophyta; class Pinopsida; order Cupressales; family Cupressaceae; genus Sequoiadendron; species Sequoiadendron giganteum. The sequence goes on along the minus strand of CM021105.1, from coordinate 49,844,966 downwards.
CTAAGGAGCAAGATTGAAGATTTTTTTTCAAAAGCCTTAAGTTTTCAAAGGTGTCATCAAGTCTTGCAGAGCATTGGAGAAGACCTACAGGTGGAAAATTGCATATTTAGATCTGGAACCCAATCAGGTTGAGCTAAATAGACTAGGAAGAGCTGATCCAGACTTTTGACATTCTAGAAAAGATCAACTAGACTGATTCACCACTTCTAGCAAATGAGTCCTAGTTTGAGTCAGTTTTAGGTTTTTACAAATCTAGATACCTTTTCGGCAGATTCTTGTTCCCACATAGATTTCTAGAAATGGGACTAATTCGCCCAGCTTGGCGAATGAGTCTCATTCAGTAGTAGAGAAATATTTTCCAGTGATTTAGACCTCCATCTAGCCTTCTCTAGATTTCTAGGTGCCCACATTCTATTTTACAATTTCTCGTGTTTTTTTGTTCACTTTCCTAGGTCATTTAGTCTTAGTTTACATTCAATTAGGCTTTTATATTTCATCTAGCATTTCATTTTCTTTTCCAAGTCTAAACTTGGGGGTGAACCCCTCAATAGATCATATTCAACTCCTAGAATAAGCCCTCTTGCAATATCTCTTTCTCCTTTGCAAAGAGATCTCAAGGGTTTTTTCTTGAGTGAAAGTGAGTGAATATTGTCCCTCCTAGGTCCTAAACCCTTGAGAGAGATCCCAAAAAGATTTCCACCTTTCATTTTGTTGAACTTGCATCTAGAATACCTTCTTTTCTTATTTGGATTGCATTTTCATCCTAGATTTTTCTTGCATTAACATTGCATTAGGATTTGCATTGGTTAATTTGTATTCTAGGGTTTCAAATTTTCCATTAGTGAAAGCTCATTTAGCTTGCCATTTTTCATCTTATTTCATTAAAAATTAGTAAAAATATATATTTGCATCTTAGATACATATCAAAAAACATAAAAGGGTATGTGCAGGATCATCATGGAAAAAACAGGCCCTTAAGTGGCAATTAAAAGACAGAAAATCAGAGTTAGACAACTTCACGTAAAAATTTGAATAATTTATCTATATTATTTCAAAAAAATGTAAAAATTGAATGTAGTTTCTAAACTAATAGACCTTTATTTTTTTTAAAAAATTTATTTGGTGAAAATTTGAAATTTCAATGCAGTAGTATTTAAATTTCAAGGTAAAAATAAGAAGTAGGTGTCTGTCTAACCACCCTAACCACAATAAAATGATAATATTTTTTTATAAGCTTTTAGATATAAGTAGAGGACTCATGTCCCGATGTGATGCATATTTTTTTATAATTTGTTTCCAAGTAAATAATTAATTATGAATTTTTTTTTTACAACTTTTTAAAAATATAAAAGCTCGTCTGTCTAACCACCTTAACTTGGTCAAAATTTCATGAAATTCATTTTTTTTTTTTTAATCCTATAGTATGCGAAGCATAGAATGTGACGCATTTTTTGGATTCAAAAAATGTGATACCATTTGAAAGTTATAGATGTTTTTCAATCAACCTATCAATCAGGACTTTATTCATAATTCTAATAGAAAATGAATAATAATTATTTATTAAATTCAAAGTAAAGCATAATTTATATTAGTGGAAAGCTAAGAATTTCCTTTAAAAACCCTTTTCGTTTCATCATTTTTGGGTAAAAAAAAGGTCGTCAGCCACATGGGCCATCATATGGCTTACATATCGCCACTTTTTGGCCCATCATTATCCTGCACATACCCAAAAAAGTATAAAATTCAATTGAAAATTTCTAATTTTTTTGAAAAAAATCATCACTCGAACTCATTTTCCACCTTGGGTGAATTAGTCCCTCTGCATATTCTATATTTCATTTTCTGGCATTTATAGTTTAGATTTTGAGTTTCTATTTTTTGTTACTCCATTTCTATTTTAGTTTCCAGAACTTTTGAACTATAAACATTTCATTATTCTTAGCTAACATTGTATTTGCATTCATCTTTCATTTAGTAGCCCTTGCATGAGTATTTGGTGTCCTATTGTTAATACTATAGTGAGATGAATTTTGAGACTCATGTCATCCTATGATAGAACAATCATTGTGGATCTTGGGTTGTCTAGTTATTTCACTGCTAGTATTGACACTAGTACACTAGGTATGGAAAACACCTTTAACAATTCTTTGCCTTCAAGTAGTACACAAGTTGAAGTAAGGAATGATAGTGCCCCGCAAGAAAACATAATCCATATCCATGAGGACGTAGCACACCTACAACATCAAGTGAAAAATGACAAGATTTTATTGGAAGAATGAAGAAGAACATCTTATTATGCAGCTCTTGTGTTGTCATTGATGTCACCATGTTATATCATTTATAATTGCATCACCATAAGTTCAAGGTTGATCTAGTACCCTAAATCGATATGCAGAAATATCCTTTGGTATTTTGGTCCACAATCCTTCACTAATGAATATATTTCATTGTAGTTTTGGGAAATGGTTCTTGGTTGCTAGAAGCTTGTAAATTCATAATTTCATGTGTACAAGTGATCATATGGCGAGTTGGCATCATTTTGTTGTTGTATTTTGTTATTAGGTCTATCCTTGGCCGACCTAATAGACAGTTGATGTTATAATGAATTAAATTTTTGTTGTGGATGTATTTGTGACCTATCTTAGGTCCATGACGACATATTGTAGCATACTACACACTTGAATTGTTTTTGGAAATTTTTTTACAATCTTGAAGTCGACAGTTAATATTTTTGGTGAATGAGGGTTGCATCTAATTGGGCTGACCTAATTGATGCTTTTAGATGAGTCAAATATATATATTGGATAGTTTTTGAGATTGAAGAGATAGAAAATTATGTGAAGATGAATCAAGTCAAATATATTTCTACTTGTATGGTAGTTTACTGAGCATCAAAGTAACTGAATCAACACTAGTTAGGTGTAACTTTATCAATTCATATTCTCGTTGTAAGCCATTGTATCTTTGTAGGGAATGAGCCTTCCATTTTGGACGGTGAGTCATAGCAGTGAGCCACCCTTTGTAATATCTTATAACTAGTTATATTATATTGAAGATAATCCTTATTGTGGTTTTTCCCATTTTGAGTTTTCCACGTAAACATTCTAGTGTTCATGTGTTGTGTGCTTTTATGTTCTACTAATGCTTTTATTCTTATAATTATATGGATTGGAGTATTTGGATGGTGTATGTTCAATAAGTTTAAGAAGATACTATTTCACCCCCCTCTCGGTATCTTTGATATTCAGCAATTGGTATCATATCCTGGTTCCTTTGGAGGAGCCTAACAACTTGAGGAAGATCTTGAAGATGGGACAAATGAATGATAAAGAAGAACTCTTGACAAATCTTGTAGATCTTGACAAAGCTGAATATGAAAAAAAAGATCTAAAATAAAATCTTGATGAGGCAAATGATTGCATCAAGAAATTGAAAGAGCAATTGAATAAATTCAAGGAAAGACATAGAGAAGTAAGCAAGCAATTAAAACAAGCAAATGAAGAGATCACCAAATTGAAGGTGCAAGTGTAGGAAAAAAAGAGAATTAAAGATTATTTGAACATAGTGGTGCAAATCAAGTCTGATGAATGCTCAAGGCTTGAACAAGAAGTGGTAAACTTGAGAGAAGAACTAGAAAAAGAAAAAGTATGTGAAGAAAGCTTTAAAAAAAGCTCCACCAAGCTTGATGAGTTGATTGCAGGACAAAAACCAACTAAAGACAAAGGTGGTTTGGGACTAGAAGCAAGTGAAATCTCAAAGGATATGGAAACTCCAAAGACAATGAACAATAAAAAGACTCAAGATAAAGGAAAAAAGACAAGAAATCAAAGAAGCTTTTCTAGAAGAGCACCTATCCGATGGCTAAATGCTCAAAGGTACCCATCTTTCAATGGTGTTTTTTTTCATACAATAAATTTGGTCACAAGGCAATGGAGTGTAGAAGTAGAATAAACCAGTATCATGGATCCTTCTCTGAACAATGTTTTGCATGCAAGAAATTTGGACATAGAGCTAGTGAATGTAGAACTCAAATGATGAACTAGTTTAAAAAAGGTAGAATGAATCAATCTTTTGTTGGCTACTGCTATGCATGTGATAAGTTTGGAAAAAAATAAAATTAGTGTAGATCAAGGGTTAATGGAGGTAAAAAAAATTAGAAAAATATTGTTTGCTACAATTGCAAAAAGCCTAGACACATTTCAAAAGTATGCAGAAGTAAAGGAGAAGAGCAATTTGATCTGGTAAAGAAGAATGAACTAGTGAAGTCAATTGACAAGAATGTGGTTAAGCAAGAAATGAACAAGATATGGAAGAAGAAAGAAGAGCTAGTAACATCAAGTGAGCCTATGCCCTCATGTGGTGCAGACAATCCATCTGGCAATTAGACCCAGCATCGTCTTAGGGGAGCATTAACAAAAAACATTCAACCCCCTAGATACTGGGTGTGTCATATATTGGAATGAAGGTATGTTGTAAAGAATGAATAATCAGAGCTAATGCAAAAGGAACCGGAAGAAAATTTGCAAGCATGATCATTTGCAGAGGAAATTAGGGTTTTTTAGTGCAATAAAGAAGGGTTTTTATCATATTTTTTAGTTCTACCATATTTAATGCGGATTAAGGAAGCTTGTTGATATATAAAGTAAAATTTTAAGATGTTTTGATCACTTGTGTATTTGAAGTAAGTGAAGAGTGAGTCGAGCAAAACCCTAGTTTTGGTTCTCATGAAAGAAAAAGGTATTTCACTCCTTTGTGTTATTGTGGGTTTGTGTGAATCTTCCTTCTAAAATCATTAGAGCCCGGTGTGTGAAAAGATGGCAACCCTTGTAGTTGTAAAAGCATCAGAAATACCTAGACCTTCCTACAAGAAGTATTCCATGAAGGTATTCAAAGACGACCCTATGGGCACCTTCTCATCAATCCCTCATGGTGTCATGCCCATTGAAGACACTAGAATGTACATTTGTGTCAAGACCAACGAGTATAATCATAGAAAATTGATAGATATGTCACACAATGAGCTCATCAGGGATGATTTCTTGATAAAACCAGCGTATGCAAATATTGTTGTGAAGAAGTTGGACCAGTGGAATTATTTTCCCAACTTCAGTTCCACACTTGATGACAAGTATGTTAAACCTTCTCTTAGAAAAATTCATGATACATTTTGTTGGATAGAAAAACCTCACCTAATAACTAAAGAAGTAATCAAGGTTGTTACCGGACTCTGTGATACCAAACCCGTACTAGTATTGAAGTCTATGAAAAATGAAGTGGTGATGGAACTCACTGGAGCAACATTTGATAGAAGAGCTCTTGCAACAAAACCTATTACCAATCCTACTGTGAAGTATGCAACCATAATGATCAGTCACAAGATCTACTTCAAAAATAGGGAAAAATTCATGTCTGCCACAGCTATATACATCGGATATGACATTGCAACAAATGGATCAGAATATAATCTATGTGAACTTCTCTGGTAGTAATTGTTTGAAAGTCTAAAGATTACAAAGGAGAAGAAATATGCATTTAAGTTTGGTTCCTTGATTGTTTGTTTGTTTTTCTACTTTATTAAACAAATCCCTGAAAGAGATGATGTGGTAATATGAGATACATCAAGACCTACTGCACATAATTTTTTTGATTACATGCACAACTTGTGTGATCTAAAGAATTGAGACAATGCTCTAACAACATTCTTTGTTGTATTCAAAAGCAACATGAATGAATGAGAAAGGACCCCAAGGAAAACTATTTAAAAATATAAGGATGACATCATATGTCTCCTCAGATGAGTGCAAGATTGAATTAGTTGAACCCCAGACTGTCTGGATCCAACTATTGGGTTATGAAGTTATAGAGGATGAAGTAGAAGGCTATGTGAAAGTCGTATTGAAAATCCCAAAAAGATTCCAGTGAGCAAAGAGTGGGCACATATGCAAAAAAATCTATAGAAATTTATATGAAGCATAAGATGCTTGTGATAAGAAAGAATGTAGATAAAATTCTTAAAAAGGTTCACTTCACCGATGAGCAGATTGAACAAGGAAGAGCCTTGGGAGAGAAAATGACTGGAGAATCATCAAGTCTAAGGACATCTGATAGGAATACTCCTTCAAAACCAGCTTTTTCTCTTCCATTAGTAAAGGTAGAGCCCAGTGCTCTTGGTAAAGGAAAATGCCCAACACCTTCCAGACCTTTTACAAGATTAGGAAAAAGGAAAGAGACTCCTCCAGTGGCACCATTCAAAAGAGGTATAAATGAAAAAGAAACAAGGGAGAAAAACCTCAGCATCACCAAAGAGAAAGAAGAAGAGGAGGAAGACCCTAAAGCTAAATTAGTAAGAAAGAAGAGAGGGAACATTCCCTTTGGTGAAGGTGCTTCATAGGAAGCAAGTGTTGGGACCAAAATATATCATTATGTGTCATACTTTGAAGAGAAGAAGAACAATATTTTGGTGTTCATGTGCACACCAAACTAGGCTTAAAAAATGCAAAAAAAGTCAAAAGAGGCATCTCCAGACCAGGAAGAACAAAAAGCATCACTTGTAAGACCTGGTTCCCCTCTCAAATTAGAGGAATTGGTTAATAGATTAGTACATTTTGAATATATGCTACAACCTACAACAAAAATTTATACTCAAGTAGGTAGAGAGGAAAAGAAAACATTGATGTCGGATCTTATTCAATATGTTATTACTTTGGAAGTTAACTGGGACTATGTTAAGTCCAATGTACCTGAGAAGTTTTGGGAGGCCTTGATGAAAAGAAGATCTCAGGCTGTTGAGTTGGAAGAAAAGATAAGAAATGAGGCATTTGAGGGAATTGGGTCTTCTTTGACCATAAATGATATGGAAACCTTGAAGAAGGTATGCTCAAAGATGTTCCAGATGAAGAAAAGGGTAAATACTTTGATGACAAAAGATAAAAAGAAAATAAAGAAAGAAATTGTAGAAGCCATTAGGGGTATGGTTGAGAAATATGGTATGTTTGGTGCACTCCCATCAATTTCTGCACCAAAATTAGGAGAAGAGGATTCTGCAGAGGTAAAGGAAGGCATTCCTTTGAAAATAGGTAATATAAATATCTTTCTGAAAATAGGAATTACAAATGATCCTTTGAAAATAGAGAAACAAAATCAAGAAAAAGTTGAAGCAAAGAAGCTTGACGTTGTCCCTCCAAGACAAAATAAAGGAGAAAAAGATAAAGATGAAGGTGAAAGGAATTAAGAATAAAGAGACAAAAATGAAAAAGAAGAAGAAGAGGGTATGTCAAGGATCATCATGGAAAAAACATGCCCTTAAGTGGCGATGAAAATTTAGAAAATCAGAGTTATGCAACTTGACGTAAAAATTTGAATAAGTTATCTATATTATTTCAAAAATATGTAATAATATAATCTGTAGAAAACTGAATGTAGTTTCTAAACTACTATGTTTATTTTTTTTTTTAAATTGTTTGGTGAAAATTTGAATTTTGAATGTAGTAGTACTTAAATTTCAAGTAAAAAATAAGAAGTAGGTGTTTGTCTAACCACCCTAACTAGAATAAAATGATAATATTTTTTAATAAGATTTTAGATGTAAGTAGAGGACTCAAGTGTCGATGTGATGCATATTTGTTTGTAATTTTTTTCCAAGTAAATAATTAATTATGAATTTTTTATTACAACTTTTAAAAAATATAAAAACTCGTATGTTTGACCACCTTAACTTGGTCAAAACTTCATGAAATTCAATTTTTTTTTTAATCCTATAGTATGCAAAGCATAGAATGTGACACATGTTTCGGATTCAAAAATGTGATACCATTTGAAATCTATAGATGTTTTTCAATCAACCTATCAATCAAGACTTTAGTCATAATTCAAATAGAAAATGAGTAATAATTATTTATTAAATTCAAAGTAAGGAAAAGAAGCCATAAGCCACATGGTCCATCATATCACTTAGATATTGCCACTTTTTGGCCCATCATGATCTTGCACATACCCAAGAAAAAGTAGAAGAAGTTCTAAGAAAAAGTAGAGGAAGACGAAAGAGATGGGGAAATTGTCAACAAGAATGAAGAAGAAAAAAGGTAGGTTGTGGAATCACAAAGGTCCTCCGAAGAATCCTCCTCTGAAGATGATGTATTAGAAGGCTTGTTATCCAAGAAAATAAGGTTCCAACGAGTAATTCCTCCAAAATTCTACAACTACCCACGGTTCAAGGTAGTGTGGATTTGGACAAGATATCTCCCATTCACAAATTTTTGTTAGGAGATGCATTGCATGCATCTGGAAGAAAATAAATTTTGGAAACACACCAAAAGGGGACATAACTCATTGATGATGCCCTCAAAAATTTGCAGTAGGCCACCCCTAGTACATCAATAGATACATATCTCACTCTGGTAGAAAAATTGAAACTTCTATTGGGATCCTTTAAGGATTATGCCTCTGGACTTGGTGAGAAGACTAGGAAAGAAATTGAGGAGAAAATGGTATAGGAAAGGCTTTCGAAACTTCATGATAACTATTTTTTGGCACACACCAATGTGCAAAAGATCCTGGAAGTTGTGCAGGCTTGCGAGCCTGAAGCAAATATTGTATTTTCTTACTGTATAAGGTTGTTAGATGCCACACAGAGTATCAAAGATCTCATGGACTCCATAGATTCCCAGTTGACAACTATTTCTAGAAAATATAGTGCATCTAAAGACAGAGATAGGTTAACTTGGAATGCTAATACTGCTCATAGAGAAAAAATATTTGTGCTATAGAAGTAAAAGGAAGACATCATTAGAAAATTTGGTCTGCTAGGTGACCTTGTGAGAATGGAATACACTCTGGTGGCCAATGCTTTTCCAAATGTAGAAAAACTAGATAAGATCAACTTGACTCCATGCACACCGGATGATGTTGAAAAAATCCTAATAGAGTTAGAATCTCTAAATAGAATGTTAATATCTGCTAAGAAGAGTTGAGAGAATGGAAAGTCTACATGGAAAGGTATTCTCAGGGAGCTTCAAAGCTCACCTTCCTCCAAATAATACATTTTCATCTCTACACATTGTTGAGATAAAATCCTAAGGGGGAGTTAATATTTTTTTTCTTTTGATCATACAATGTTCCAGACCATCATTATATATATATATATATATATATATATATATTCATATTTTTGGGCCACCCTTTGTCCTCAATGTCAAAGGGGGAGAGAATGTCATGAAGAGAAAAAGGGGAGAGTGTGTTTCACATAGGAGGTGTGTGCATTATTTTGGCACATGTTTCCATCAATGACAAAGGGGAGATTGTTGGAGGAATGAAGAAGAACATCTCATTATGCAAATATTGTGTTGTCATTGATGTCACCATGTTATATTAGTTATAATTGTATCACCATAAGTTCAAGCTTGATCCGATACTCTGAACCGGTATGCAAAAATATCCTTTGGTATTTTTGTCCGCAATCCTCCACTAATCTATATCTATCATTGTGGTTTTGGGAAATGGTTGTTGGTTGTTGGGTGATCCCACAATACTGGTTTACAATTTTTGGGCAAACTAGACACTGAACTAATTTTTTTTAACTAAATCGTCACTTTTGGGCTCCTATAGCAGATAAATCGTGAGGAATTTGAAGATGATGCAAACTACTGATTTGTGGCATTTTGTCTATAGATTCTAAATATATTTTTTTCAATTTATTTGGAATCAGATTGTACTTATTTTTCCATCTCGTTTGAAAGTTAGCTTTTTTTTTAAAACAACATTTTTAAGGAGTGACGCTCACCGTATACAACATAATTGTTTTTGTATGAAGGTAAAATTCTATTTTTTTTGAATTTAGATTTGTAACTACGATATCTAGCACTTTCATTTGTTTCATAGTGTTTTATTATATTATTTTTCCTTAATCAAGTTTTGAATTCAAACTAATTAAAATTGATCATCTGCTATTTTTCGACATGTGTAGAACAAAGAGCTTGATTTTTGGTGAAAAATCTATGTTTAATAAAACTAAAAAAACACATACATAATAAAACCAAAACATATTAAAATTATATTCATTGGATAGCTCGTTCTGAGGACTACCATGATCATTTCAAATAAATTTTAAATGAATTCATTTGATCCCCCAAAAGCTAAATCAAAAGTGATTTTTTATCAACATTTTGATAGGTGTAAAGGAGACTTTGTTGTAGGTATGGTTTAAAAATAACGGGGTTCTATCCAAGGGGGTTTAATCTAAGGTGGTTTGATCAAATCCTCTTCAATTGGAATCCTTAAAATAGAACTTTTAAAGGCTTAAATCATTATATTTTCTAAACATATGTGATTTAAGCAAAATTCAAAATCTCCTAGAAATTGTAAACCAGCTTTGTGGGATCATCCTGCTAAAAGCTTGTAAATTCATAATCTCATGTGTATAGGTGCTCGTATGGTGAGTTGGCATCATTTCATTGTTGTATTTTGTTATTAGGTCTATTCCTAGCTGACCTAATAAATAGTTGATGTTATAATGAATTAAATTTATGTTGTGGATGTATTTGTGACCCATCTTAGGTCCATGTCAACATATTGTAGCATACTACATGCTTGAATTGTTTTTGGAAAAAAATTGTACAATCTTGAAGCCAACAGTTAATATTTTTTGGTGAATGAGGGTTGCATCTAATCAGGCCAACCTAATTGATGCTTGTGAATGAGTCAAATATATATATTGGATAGTTTTTGAGATTGAAGAGATAGATAAGTATTCGAAGATGAATCAAGGTGAATATATATCTATTATTATGCTAGTTTACTAAGAATCAAAGGAAATAAATCAACACTTTTTAGGTGTAGCTTTATCAGTTCATATTCTAGTTGTAAGCCATTGTATCTTTGTAGGAAGTGAGCCTTCCATTTTGGATAGTGAGTCCTGGCAATGATCCACCCTTTTTAATATCTTATAACAAGTTATATTATATTGTGAGCTAATCCTCACCATGTTTTTACCCATTTTGGGTTTCCCACGTAAAAATCTCGGTGTTCATGTGTTGTGTGATTTTATGTTTTACTAATGCTCTTGCTCATTCTTACTATTATATGAATTGGAGTATTTGGATGATGTATGTTAAATTAGTTTAAGAAGATACTGATTCATCCCCCCTCTCATTATCTTGGGTATTCAACAATTTCAACCACTTCCATCCCTACTATAGATAACATTCATTACATGCTTGAAAGTGAAGATTGCCTTGACCTTGTGAAAAACATAATTCAAATTTGTGGAAAACACCTCCCCCCAACCACTAGTGGTCCTTTACCAATAAGCAATGTCACAAGCCAGGGAAGACCTCAAATTCCTCTTCCCACAATAATAGCCTCAATACCTACCTATACCAATCCTTAATTCACAACAACAATGCAACAAACTAGTAATGTGATTCCTTCCTTGGGTATTCCTACTAGCATCCCTAATTCCTATGTGGCATCACACGTTATATATCCTATCACCTTACCACCTCTAAGAATTACATTCACTTGTCCCTAAAACACATACACCCCTTCACCTTTGTCATTTCCATCTCATAAAACAACCAATGACCCTCCCATCACACAATTCTTCCAAACCATTTCATCCCTTCAAAAATAGATTTCCACCATCAATCAAAATCAAAATGGCCCACCTACATATTATATCAAAAGCAAGCCATTGTCCTTGGAGATATTGCAAACACTGATGCCACAAGGTGTATAGGTGCCTATATTTGAGAAATACAGAGGAAAGGTAGATCCTTCTAACCATGTTAATTCCTATACTGCATTGTGTAGTGAATATTTCCTTGATGATAAACTCTTGGCTAAGATTTTTCCTAGGTCGTTGAAAGATACTGCCTTGGAATGGTTCTCCTAGCTTTACCAAACAACTCAATTAGTTCATTCAATGAAATTGTTGATACATTTGTAAACCATATCCAAGTGCATATTACTCCTAAGATGGCCTTGGTCGATTTGATGATATGTAATCAAAAAGAAGAAAAGATAATTGACTTTATCTCACACTATCAATCACTTTATTCCCAAATCGATGTCAAGGTCCCCGACCCTCACCTTCAAAATATGTTCATAGAAAATTTACAAAGAAAAATCTAAGACAAGATCACCATGATGAAATTCCCATCCTTTATGCACTTGTGCACTACCCTTCATGATTATCAAAATTTGGTTAGTAGTCGAGATACAAAGTCCACTTCTAGTCGATTTGAGAAATATGAGCCCACAAACCAAAACAATTCCCAACCTTTTAGAAAATAAAATAAAGGGTTCCTTCAATTTAATCCCTCCCCAAAAACAACTCAAAATTCCAATAACCAAGTAGCTGTCATTAAAGCCACAATACCCTTTAGCTATGGAGACCCAAAAAGACAATTCACTCCCTTACCCAATACCCTTCAAAACACAATGTCCCAAAATTTAGAACAACAAATGATTACCGTTCCTCTCATCAAAACACCCGATCCTAATAATCCTTTATCCCCAAGCTTTAGATCAAATGCGTATTGCCACTATCAATGACAAAATGGACATGACACGCAAGAGTGTAAGCATATTAAACATCTTGTGCATGACCTCATTGATTCCGGTCATCTTTCCATTGGAGGTATTAGTGATCAAAGAAATAAGTCTCTTGCTCCCAACAAAAAATTGCAAATTTTTAGCAACCCCATGCCAAAACATAATCTTTCATTTGTCAAAGCCAGTGAAACTATAAAGAATTATGTGATGAATTTCGATATGGATGATGATCTTATGGATGAAATGGTGGGAGTGATAGATATCATTCCTCATAACGGCTAAACTAAAAATCCTCTTGACATTGATTTCTCCTCTAAGGATATACTTAAACATGCACCTGATGGTCCTGTTTACATAGTTGGCTATATCTATGACAAGCCCACTAATGGGATACTAATAGATCCTACATGTGGAAAGAATGTGATCACCGAGGAATTCTTACATTTGTATGAGCTCTATTGAGACACATATGATAAACTGAAAGCACGGATCAAGACACACAATGGTTTTGCTTGCCATAAAATGGGATCAATCACTCTTCCTTTACAAATAGGACCAAAAACATTAGATAATTCATTCTCCATCGTCCCATAGTCAGACCAATTTCTTGTGAAGCTAGGCTACCCATGGCTTCATAGGTACATAAATTCTTAAAGATTAGGGACTCTTTGACAATGAAATATTCACCGTCCATCATAGTGGCTTTAACCCTTTCTCCTCAAAAGGAAATTTTTCCCTAGATTCCTTTCGGCTTGAGTGTATGGAACATATAAAACTAAGAGAAGACTTATTTTTATTATCCTATTAAAAGTTCAAGGGAAAGAAGATAGTCAAACTATCCCTCTGAAACATGTCCCTATCCACCTTTGACCCTACCATCCTTGAAAAAACCATGCTTGAACCTAAAAAAGTCCCAAACAACCAAGACCAACCTAAGATTGAACCTTCACCTACATCCTACAAATGACCAAGCAACTATGAAAATAACCCCATCACACCTCCTAGAGTCAAAAAATTATACAAAGTCAAAGAGAAAGTTGTCGAACAACCTCTAGTGGTTTCTTTCATTCCTCCCCTTGGGGAAGAAAAGAAACCCATGATTGATCAACATGCTTCTACACAAATGCAACTTGGAAACAAAACTAAAAGAAACGGAGGTGTTAGAGAGTGTAGGTGTAGATGTTGTGCCCTTTCTTGTAAGTTACATGAAGAATTAAACAAAGAAAATCAAGATCCAAAATTGACTGAAGCAATGCATGAAGACTCTACCTCTACCCCAAAACAAAACAATCCATTACAACAACCACAACAAGAGTGGAAATCTTCCATGGACATTATCCTTCAACCTCCTGTTGTGATTAATTTGGATGATGATGATGAGGTTGCTAAAATTGACAAAGAGGTGCACAATGAGTTGAATACATCATTTTCCTCTTCCATGTGCTTAGATGACAAATATCCTAGAATGAGTGTTGAACTTGGTGCTTCTTCTGGTTTGACACTTGCTCTTGTCACTTTGGATGGTTTTCTGACCTTGGTATACACTGAACATGATTGGGAGGTGGACGACCTGCTCATAGGTTGACACACATATGCCTTACTAGCTTTTTGCATTATTTCTTTTTCATTTTGTCTGATTGCATGTGTAATGTGATACTTTGTAATGTTTTGTTTGATGTTCTCTCTTTGTGACATTAATCTATTTGTACCTTCAGTATTCTCCATGTTAAGCATCTTTTTTGCAATTTATCTTTTCATTTATCCATTTTTTTCCTTTTGGGGATGACGCAATGTGTGAAGACATTCATGTCTCTTCCATGTTGACCAAAAAGATTTTTTCCTTCGTTTTTCCTTTGTATTTTAATTTGTTCTGTGTTTTCCTTTTGGGGATGATGCAAGGCGTCAAGACATTCATGTCCCTTATATGTTGACCCAAAAGGCTCTTTCTTTGTTTTCACATTCTTTATGTCAATATTCTAGTTATATGTGTATTTGGGGGATGATGATATTTAAGAGCTCTTTATAAACAATGCAGCAAGAACATACTAACCCCAAATCCATTGATCCCTTATGTGTTTTATGTTTTCATTTTAGGGGCAACCCCTCTCTTTTCTGTTTTATCTTACATGACATGACTTCACCCAAAAACATATGACTTGGCATAGGGCTTTCCAAGTTGGCTCTCATGTCCTCTTTGTTTGCATTTATCATTTTCAACTTTAAAGTAATTTCTCAGAACATGGTGTTTAGCAATTTCTTTAAAGCGGGGGAATACATTGGCATTATTCTTTTGTATTTTTATTTCTCATGGTTCATGGTGTAGTCTATCTCATTTCATATGATGTGTTTTTCGCTTTGTAGATGACATTGGGTGTGATGTCCTTTAGGAGAAGGATCTCTCTTAGCATATTACATTCCTCTTAGTGGCTTGATGCAACACATTGCATCCCCTAAGTCATGAATTTTCTATTATTTGATTGGTCCTCTCTTGGAGACATTAGCCACAATTTTTCCTATGTTAAAGACCTCGTATGAACTAAGGAAGACACCTTTGAAAATTTCCTATTTTGAATTTTACATAATTTGTTGTTATATGGCCACCTTGCATAACATAGCTTGCATGCCTGTGGAACCATCATATTTGTTCATGATCTCCAACCATACAAATTTTTTCTTGTCTCATGAAGCTCAAAAACTATTTTGTGCGGTGCCTTATTAAAGTTATTAGGAGGTATAACTTTGATATGGTTTGAGCGGGAAGCTTGGTTGAGGAATGAATTTCCCCGTAGCTATTATGTGTAAGTACATACCAACCATGAGTATATGTTTCTCACTTTTTTTGGAATTATCACCTAGCAGATAGCCAAGAGTTTTATTGCCACAAAATGAGTATGTATTTTTTGCACAAACAACCTAGATTTGATCCACAAAGTGATGGAAAAATGG
Source organism: Sequoiadendron giganteum (assembly GCA_007115665.2). Taxonomy (NCBI): domain Eukaryota; kingdom Viridiplantae; phylum Streptophyta; class Pinopsida; order Cupressales; family Cupressaceae; genus Sequoiadendron; species Sequoiadendron giganteum. The sequence goes on along the minus strand of CM021105.1, from coordinate 49,829,471 downwards.
TTGAATCTTGATCCATCTCTCTTTTATCTTTTATTATTTCTCCTTTGGTAGTGCATGTGTGTGCTTTGTTGTTGCTTCTTATCATTTTCATGTGTCTTTTTTTGTGCCCATGTCGATTTGTTTTGGGATCTTGATCTTGGGGGCTTGATCACCCCTCTCGATCATTGTTGTCCCATCTTACTGGCATTGGTACATTTAAACCCCTCTTGATGCGTGTTTGTATACTTTAGTGTGAGTTTGAAGCAAGTTCATCCTCTCACTAAAGTGGGGGCTAAATGTAGTTTTGGAAAATGTCATCGGGACATTTTCACACTTGTTTGGACCCTCCTTGTTGAGTTTTCCTTGATTTAGTGTTGTAATGTAATTGACACATTCACATTAGGTATTGAACCCTTGTGAACTAATGGTATAAAGGTACCTTGCTAAGGTGTTGTGAAGTGGTGTGACAAACGTTCACACCTTTCTAAGGTCTTATCAACCTAATAAACCTCTCTTTAATCAAAATTAACTTTAATATTGCCTTATTTGGAGTGTTGTAAAGTGTTGTAACACACTTACACATTTCTCTAGGCTTGTCATTAATAATTGGGCTTTCTTATGCTTGAATTGGCCCCATTTTGCATCCACAAGCCTCATTTATTGCATATTTTTTAGGATAATCCTAACACCTATCAATACCCAATCATAATTCAAGTATTTTTGGCTTGTGTGGCCTAGATTTAGGGATTTGGGACTCATTCACCAGCTTGGGTGAATTGGGCCCACCTAGATCTTTTGGCTCCGATGTAGTTTTCAGGCATTTCTATGAAATTTTAATTTTTGGTCCGATACACTATGCTAGATGGGACTCGTTTGCACCATATTGGGAGAATGAGTACCATGTGGCCCATAATCAAAATTCAATTCAAGTTCTGGTGGGATTTTATTCTCCTAGATCTGATGTTGACTTGTAATTTTGAGAATTCTAGCATAATTGAGCATAAATAAAAGGTTCTTTCTCTAATTTTCATCCTAACATTCTAAGCATTCAAGTATTGATGCTTATAGAAAATTGAGTTCACAAGAGCATTCAAGTGCATTCAAGGGAAGATTATAAAGCATTCAAGAGCATTCAAGAGCATCAATCATCATGTCAAGGGTTTCATATGTCATGTTTTTTATTGTGCTAAAAATTATGATGTAGGGTTTATGATTCAAGCAAGCGTTCAATTCAAGATCAACATCATTCATGAAAAGATCAAGAACCACATCAATTGTAGCCATTTCAAGCATATTTGCAACACTTTATTGAAGAGTTTGGTGAGTTACAGTTCATTGGATTTTGTTCATTCATCATTCTCCATTCTTATTTTCTTTCATTTCAAGGTTTAATTACCAAAAAGGGGTTTGACCAAGGAAAACCCCTATCCACTAACCCAACAAAAATTTTCCCTCTCCTTTGTGTGTGATTTATAGGTCTAGATTGTATATTTCCTAAGGAGCAAGATTGGAGAAAAATTGTCGAAAGCCCTAAGTTTTCAAAGTTGGCATCAAGTCTTGGAGAGCATTGGAGAAGACCTACAAGTGGAAAACTATAGATTTGGATCCAAAAACCAATCAAAAAGAGTTGAACATAGTAGGAAGAGCTGATCCAAAATTTGAAGTTCCAAAAAAGCTCAATTGGAGTGATTCGCCACTTTTGGCAAATGAGTCCCAGTTCCAACCACTTTTTTGGTTTTTGCATATTTTAATACCCTTTTGGCAAATTCCTATTTTCACACAGCTTTCCAGAAACAAGATTGATTCACCCAACTTGGTGAATAAGTCCCAGTTAGAAGTAAAGGAATAGTTTCCAGTGATTTAGACCTCCATCTATCCTTCTCCGGATTTCTAGGTGCAGACATTCTATTTTATAGTTTTTTGTGTTATTTTGTTTACTTTCCTAGGTAATTTAGTCTTATTTTACATTCAATTAGAATTTTACATTTCATCTAGAATTTCATGATCTTTTCCAAGTATAAACTTGGTGGTGAACCCATCATTAGATCATTTTTCAGCTCTTAGAACAAGCCCTCTTGCAAGATCTCTTTCTCCTTTGCAAAGAGATCTCAAGTGTTTGTTCTTGAGTGAAAGTGAGTGAAGATTGTTCTTCCTAGGTCCTAAACCCTAGAGAGAGATCCCAAAACAGTTTTATTCCTTTCATGTTCATTCATAATTCCTCCATTTCATTTGGTCTCATTTCAAGGTTTGATTACCAAAATGAGGTTTGACCAATGCAAACCCCTATCCACTAACAAAACAACATTTTTCTCTCTCTTTAGTGTGTGATTTGTATATTTAGATTGAAGATACATTGAAGAGAAAGATTTGAAATAAGTTGTCAGGGTTTCAAACTTGTCAAAGTTGCCACCTTGTTTACAAAATCACTAAAAGACACCTACAGAGCATAATTTAATAGTTCATATATGAAAATCAAGTTGAGAAGACAAAGCGGAAATTGAAGAGAAAATTCAAATCTTGATCCTTAGAAAAAGTAGAGTGGGACTCATATGCCTCTCTAGGTGATTTAGTCCCAATAAAATTTGTTTTACCTACTTTATGGTAGTTTTGTGTTGTGTATTTTCAGCAAAAACCCTAACTGGGACTCATGCGCCCTTCTAGGAAAATTAGTCCCATATCATCCCTAAAACTATATTTTATAACATTGAAAACATCATTTTTGTACTTTTATTTGCTATCATTAAATAGTTTTTCAGTTTTCTAAATTTTTGTTACTTGCATTTCATTAGATCTAGCTTAATTGAGTTCATTTCATGCATTACTTTATTTCAAAATTACATTTACAACATTTTATTTTCAGATTGTTGCATAGTAATCAGTAAATTACCTTGTTTGGAATCTGAAAACTACATTTACACATTTCATTTTAGGTCATTGTGCGTTGCATTTTAAATCTCTTCCCATTTTAAGTTTGCATAGATTACTTTTCACAAATGTTAGTATCTATCTTTTACATTTTTGCAAAGAGAAAGTTAGTCAATAAGCATGTTAGTCATTCTTTCAATACATTTCCTAGTTATGAGAGCCTCTTAGTGCAAGAGAATGAAAATGTTGATGCTTTCCTTAAACCTACAACCACTCCCATCTCTCCTATTTGTAGGAATTATGTGATATAAGAGGATACAAGCATAGATAACCATGATGATCATAATTTTTCTTCTCTTGATACCTCTCCTATTAGTGACGAAGGTATCTTGGTGAAAGAAGATGCAATCGTTGAGAATCATGAAAGTATAGTTTGTCCTTCTCCTTTCCCCCCTTGGGAAGATATCATGACACAAGAAGATGAGATAATTTACACTACCTTACTTAGTCTACATTGCTCTCCTGACACATCTACTACTAATGAGAATTCTTTAGAGAAAGATAATATAATCAAGAATGGTCATGAAAATCAAATTTGTGAGGACATGTTGGTGTTAAGAGACCAATGATTGAGAGCTATAACAATCCTACCTCTCCCACTTGGGAAGAAATTATAGAACATAGGGATGTAATTATAGGTAACCATGATAATCACATTGGTTCTTCTCCTAATATCATTCCCAGTAATGAAGAATATAGTATGATGTTAGAAGATACACTTGAAAGTCATGAAAATATCATTTCTCCCTTTCTTAATGCTCCTACCATTTGCAGAGATCTATTTGAACGAAAAGATCCAATCATTGATAAGCATGATTCTCCTCTCGATGCCTCCCTTATTTTTTATGAAGTTACTTTACAAAATTCAATAATGGAATGTGATCAACCTCTTAAAATATCTCCTACTAGGGTAGAATTTATGGTATAAGAGAATGAGATATTAGAGAAAAAATATGGAATCATGGACAATCATAAAAATAAAATTGGACCTTCTAATATCTCTAAAGAATATATTTTCATAGAAAATCCAATCAATGAGAGTCATGGGAATCTTAGTTGGCTCTCTTCCCCTAAGGAAAACATTACTGATAAACAAGAAAATCCAACCATTGATGACTCCCTTACTTGTGATGAAGTCATTTTAGAAGAACCAACCTTTTAATATCAAGAACATCTAGTTTGTAGTTGTTCTAAAAACTCTCCTCCAAAGGAGTATATCATCATGGAAGAAAATGAGAGCATTGACACATGTCTTTCAAATAATAGTGATGTGACTCCCTTAAATGATGATGAAAAGATGAAATTAAACTATCCTTCATTTGAAATACATCAAACCAAAACCACTAAGGTTATGAATGCACAAGTGTCCATTAGACCCCCCTTGATTAATGGACCTCCTACATACCCTGTGGGACATCCTAAAAATCCTCTAATTCTTTACCCACTCTCACAATGACCATAAACTCAAAACAAACTTGAAATTATCCTTTACCAACCTAGGAATAATGTTTCACAGGAGCCAAGTTATAATAGTGTAAATATCATACATATAACACTAGAAACAATCTCCAACCAAGAAAAACACCTTAAAAAATCCCTCCCATTTGCTAACCTTATCATGTATAACACTATCTTTTCTAGTGGCCCTCGTTTGCCTTTACATAATGGAAAGGAGTATGATCTTGTTGAACAACTTAAGAACACTCCTACTAAGATATAATTATGGGACCTTATTCAATCATCCCATCATTATCATAACATGATTAAAAGTTACTTACAACAAGTTCCTACCCCTCCTAATGTGCAACTGAATGGAAAAACAACCATGATTGAAGAAATGAATGTTGACATTGTTTTCAACCAAAGTAGGCTCCCTCCTTTTGAAGTGCAAAAACAAAATGATAATTTCATGATAATGTTGGATGTTGTGGTTGCATTGCTGATATGTGGTTGTCATTGATTTCAACACTATTAGCATTGGTGATTCTGAAGGCATTATATGTCGAGGATATTGAGAAAATTGTAAAAAATATATTGCAGGTAGCTACTGAAGCTGAGAAGGTCAGAATGGTGGAAAGAGTTGTAAGTTACTAATATGAAGGTGTGATTCAAAGGGTTTGTTGATGAAAATTTCTAGTATGTTGTCTGAAATTTTCAGAGGTTCACATGAAGATTTGTGGAAGTTATGAAGGTTTGTGTTCCTACAATGATTCACTTACTGTAGCAGGTGTTCTTGGATGAAGAGGATGAAATTATGGTAATTTCATTTTTTTTTCATGTATCTGTGATGTTCATGGATTAGTATAGATCATACCCTATCCTTTCTATACATTCGCATTGATCAGAGTGTTCATGATCGAAGATTTTTCTGATGTGTGCTTGAGTTTACATGTTCTTGGCCGACATGATGGTGGTAGTGTGTTGTGGGTCCATGGAGATTAATATTTTATTGTTTGGTGTGTTCTAAGGTGTTTGTTTGGATCCTCACTATTTTTTGACCAACTTTTGTTGGTGTGCATTAAAATTTATTCATGTATTGAGGCCGACAGTTGTAATTTATTCTTTATTTGTGGCCGACTGAATAGTGGATATAAATCCATGTAGCGGATATATATAAGTGATTGTGTTCCTCATTTAGAGGTAATGCTCGGTGTGTGAAAGTGATGTACATGTGCGAATAAAGGTCAAGTCATTCAAGAGTAGAGAAAAGTGTGAAAGAGATTGAGCAGAGTGTGGAAGAGTGTGTAGAAGTTTTTGTGTGCCCAACTGGACCTGTAATCAGGCTTTTGTAGAAGCTAATTTCTCAGTTCAACTTCATCAGATGGATTTAATCTTATTATTGTATGTAAGAAAGTGAGCCTTCCCTTGAGCAGTAAGCTCTAGGTAGTGTACCTAAATGCAAGTGCTTTCCTTTTTCATTCTTCATTATACTTCTAATAGGGTATAATATTGTGGACTAACATCCACCGTGGTTTTTCCCCTAACAGGGTTTCCATGTATAAAATCTTGGTTTTCATGTGTCTCTCATGTGTTATTGATCTATGCTTGCATTGTTAATTATCAGATCTGAGATTTAAGGCTGATTAATTTTGAATAAGTTTGATTTTGGAAACAACTGATTCACCTCCCCTCTTAGTTGTCTATCCTTGTTTTACCAACAAATAATAGCTAACTATGACAGGTGTGGAATAAAGAGAACCCTTGTTTACAATTTATTTTCCCTTAATGTGTGTAGTTTGAACCTTTTGGATAGAATTGGCATGGATATATACAAAATTCAACTTGATTCTTTATCTATTAAGGGATTGGACAATGTAGGAAAACAACCGCTTGGGGTGATCACTTTACCTATTATAGTTGGAAAGGCCACATTACAAACTCTCATCCATGTTATGCCTCATGATCTTTCATATAATATTCTTTTAGGAAGATCATGGATTCATGCAATGATGCAGTTCCTTCAACCCTTCATCATATCATAAAATATGTCTACAGTAAAAAAGTGTACACGCTCGAAGCCGACCTTGAACCAAACAATTGTTTGAACATTGAGAAAGGAAAGGAAAATACTTTGAAAACATTAACACCGACTACACTAGTGGAATCCATGCAAGAAGAACAAAATAATAGATTTCCTAAACCCTTCACAATGATACTAGATGATTTGGGATCATTGGATTTTACACCTACATTCATGGGAGAATACAATATCATAAACAAAAAGTCTAAAAGAGGAAAAGAAAGAGTGGTAATATCAACACAAATTTTGAAAAACCCTTCAAAATCATCCACTTCAACCACTTTAAAGGAAGAAGAAATTTACACAAAAATCTTTGATGAAACTGATTACATACAACCACCAAATCTGAAAGAACTGAAAAAGTTCAATGGAAAAGGTTATGAACTAATGAAAAAACTTGGATATAGTGAAAAAGGGTGTGGTGCTAGAGAACAAGGTATTTTTTTTCCTATAGAGCATCACATGCAAGAAAATACTACTGGTCATTGTCCCTCAACTCAAAAGAAATAAACAAGCCTTGACTTAATATCAACACTAAATTACAAAAGATTTTTTGGAACCAATTTTAACATTAGTGCATCCTAAACTAATAGACACTAGTGGTCTTGGTTTTTTTCCTTTGAAATAAATGAAAGAAACAAAGAAATCCTCACTTAACATCAATTTCATCATGCAAAAATTAATGATTTGAATATGATATATTTTACATCCTCTTGTAAAGGAGAGTACAAAATCTCATAATCTAAAGAGCCTTGTGTAAGTATGACATCTTGCACTAAACCAGAGATCTATCTTTGTTGCAAAATAAACGATAATCTTCTACCATTGCTCAAGAGGGTATCTTGTCAAGAATCCTCCAAGATCATTTGATATCTCTCCCTCCATGAACATGAAATAAATTCTAATACAACTCATTTTGTGCATATCATAGAGTTCATTGTCATTCTACTAATGAATGTAAGGATTTAAGTGATAGAATTCAAAATCTTAAGGAGTGTGATCAGCTTACTTATGTTAGGGCACCTAATTCCTCTATTCAATACTAATTTTCACTCTAGCATGTTTCTCATCATCATCTCGGCTCATCCTTGTCATACAGTAAGTGGGGACAAGGGGTTAAGTAGCCTTGTCCTTGTATGCCACTTGTTGTTATCTCTTTTGGCTAGTTGACTACCTTTCATGTACATATAAGAGCAAGCTTGGGATGTGGACAACATGCCTTAAGTTTGCTTTCATGTGACGTACTAAGTTATTTTTAGTTGTTGCATTTTGGGGGCAACCCCTTCCCTTTTCATGACATAGCTTATTGGAAACATATGACTTGGCATAGGGATTTCTAAATAAGCTCTCATTGTCTTCTTCTACTTTAAATAAATTCCTCATAGTAATGGTGTTAGAAACCACTTTAAAGTGGGGGCATACATCGACACTCATGATTTACTATGCGATTTTTCTTTCTTGCGATGTGTCCTTTTCTTCATGGTGTCATTGGGTTTGATTTCCTCCAAGAGCATGATATTTATTTGATGTGTCATCTCTTGGAGATATTATGCATGATGTTTCCTAGGAAGAGACCTTGCATGAACTAATAAAAATCCCTTTGAACTTACCTTACACTATTTTGCATTTACGATAACTATTATATGGCCACCTAGCATAGCACAGTTTTCTTGCTTGTGGAGCCATCTTGTTTGTTCACGAGTTTCAAGAATATGAAGATATACTTGCCTCATGGAGCTCAAAGTTCATATTTTTGTGGCACCTTATCAAATTTATCAAGAGATATAGCTTTGGTATGGTTTTACGTATGGGAGCCGAACTTAGGAATGAATTTCCCATAACCACTTGCTTGTCTATGCAAGAACATACCGATCACGTGTGTATGTGTCCCTAGGGGCTCACCTAGTAGATGACCTAAGGTTCCACTAGCCCTTGTGATCATGCATTTGGTTTGCATAGTGGACATTGTGTTCCACTTTTAAGCCACCATTTTTGGATACTCACCTAGTGGATAGCCTGAAGTTCCAATGCCTTAGAGTCAGTGTTCATTTTTGGAAAAACATTCTAGATCTGATCCAAAAATGTGTGGGACAAACAATCGAAGCATGATGCACCTTCTCTTCCTTTTTCTTTCATCTTTATGTCTTTGACATTGCATGTTTGTGTATCTTGTTTTGTTGCATATCATACACCTTGGGTGTGTCCCTTTGTGCTTATGTTGGTTTGATGTAGGATCTTGGATCTTGGAGGCTTGACCATCCCCTTGATCTTTTCCATCCTAGACCATCCACATCGGTACACTTGGACCCTTCTAGAATATCTACTTTAGTGTGAGTTTGAAGCAAGTTCCTTCTCTCACTAAAGTGAGGGCTAAATGTAATGATGAAAAATTTATCCCTCTACATTTTCACACTTGTTTGGGCCCTCCTTGTTAAAAATTAAGCTCAATGTTTCCTTGATTTATGTTGTTATATGTTTAACACATTCATATTAGGTCTTGGGCACCTATAAGATAAATGGACCCGGTTGTGCCTTATTTAGGGTGTTGTAAAGTGTATCAGGTAACACTTTCACACTAATCTAGGGTTTCATTAATTAGTTTCGTTTCTTTATGATTTTAATTTTCTTTATTTTGTATCCACATGCCTTAACTAATGCATCTTTTCGAGGATAATCTTGACATTTACCAACATCCAATCATAATTCACATTTTTTTGGATTGTATTGCCTAGATTTAGTGATTTGGGACTCATATGCCACCTTGGGCATATGATTCCCACCTAAGTTTTGGGGCCCCAATCCTAATTTAACATCAATCTAAGCCTTTCTTGGAAAATGTGTCGCAAAGCTTAGCCTAATGGGACTCATACGCCACTTCTGGCATATGAGTCCTATGTGGATTTTACCTAAATTAAATTCAAATTCTCCATGGGATTTTATTCTCCTAGATATAATGTCATATTGTAGTGTTGTAATTTTAAGGAATTTGGCATAAATAAGTATAAATACAAAGTTAGTTCACTCATTTTCACTTAAGACTTTCAAGAGAGCATTTAGCAATTTTATGATTACAAGATTTTCCAAGAGCATTCAAGAGCCTTCAAGAGTTGATTATCAAGCATTGTGAAGCATTATTCAAGTATCAAGTATCATTTCCAATTCATCATGTATCATGTTTGTGTTTGAGCTAACATTTTTGATGTAGGGTTTCATGATTTAAGCAAGCATCGAAATCAAGATCCATATCATTCAAGCAAGAGTGAAAGATCCACATTCATGCTAGCCATCTCATGAATATTTACAACATCTTATTCAAGGTTTTGGTGAGTTGGAACATTGCTTATTTTTTCATTCATCATTCCTCCATTTCATTTGGTTTTATTTCAAGGTTTGATTACCAAAACGGGGTTTGACCAAGGAAAACCCCTATCCGCTAACAAAAGAATATTTTCCCCTCTCTTTAGTGTGTGATTTTCAAATTTATATTGAAGAGAAATGTTGGAAATAAGTTGTTAGAGATGCAAAGTTGTCAAAGTTGCCACCTTGTTTACAAAATCACTATCTAGGACACCTACATAGCAAAATTTAATAGTTCAGATCTGAAAATCAAGTTGAGAAGACAAAGAAAAGATTGAAGAGAAAATTTAGATCTTGATCCTTCAAAAAATCTAAGTAGGAATGAATGCCACTTCTAGCATATGAGTCCCTATACAGGCCTATTTCCAAATTTCAAGAGTTCTAGACTGATCACTGCCAGATTTTTGTTCCTTCCTAGAAAACCTAACCTAGGACTAAATCACCCAACCTAGCGTATGAGTCCTAGTGTGCATAAAAAATAGTATTTATAGCATTTCAGACCTTGTTCTCAGCTTCTTTAGGTTTCCAAGTGTACCTCTTTACTTTTTCAATTTACTATTTTGATTTATTTTCATTTCTAGGTCATTCATTTGAATTTTACAAAGCATGAGGTTTTTTCACTAGATCTTGCATGTTACTAGTCTTTCCAAGCCCTAGCTTGGTTTTGAACCCCCTTTTAATCTTTGATTATACCCTAGGACATCCCTATTGCAGATCTCTTTCCCCTTTACATCCTTGGATTGAGATCTCTATTGTTTCCTTGAATGAAACTTGAAGGAAATCGGTTGTCTTATCCCCTAAACATAAGAGTGTACAATTTATGTCGTTTCACTATCATAGGAGTGGAGATCAAGAGTTCTAGACTGAATGGATTTCCTAGGCAAGGTCAATATATATTTCCTATCTTCGATCGGTTTATACTACAAATTTCTTACATGTCTGAGATTTAGGCTCACTACACATTCATGACAACAATCGTTGAGCGATGGCATTTAGAGACCTTTTCTTTTAGATTCCCCACAAGAGAGGCCATCATTACATTAGAGGATGTGTGGCATATCTTGAGGATTACCATTGAGGGTTCCTAGGTTTTCTACAACCTATACAAAGGAATAAAGTCATTAGAGAGAGTGCTACTAGATGATGACTTAGATATCAACGATGGGAAGATCGACTTGATGCCTTGTATTGGTGTAATCAATGATATCATATTTGTAGTAGCAAGGTTAATTTAAGGTTAGATCATCCCTAATCGGAGATGTAGGGGGTTTTCAGTTGGATGAGGATTCATGCTCAAGATCATGCTACAAGATGGTAGCACATTTGTGTGGAGACCTTGCATCCTTGTGCATCTTTATCATGACATGTGTCAGGTAGTCTAAAAATTGACTAGCAACTTATCGAAAGGGTTAAAATGATCCATTTTTTGTGAAGGGTAGCATATTATTGTCACGAGACTAATTTTAGAGGCCCACAAAGCATTGGGTGACCCATTTGTCTACTTATATGATACCATACTTACACATCAAAGGTTGAGGGATCTTCATTATTGGAGACATATTTTTAATGATATGGATCAGTTCACTTGGAGACCTTGGCTATGTTGTGAGGCATGGATAGATGACCACATCCACCTTGTTTACTACTATCAGACATGATGGGTTATTCACCAAATGACACATATCCTTGAGATATATTTGGTTGATAGGGTTCAATGTCAATTCAGGTATCCTTAGGATGTGCCTACAGATGACTACCATGTAATGTTTTCTTTGAAGACCAAAGAGATTGCAGAGTGGGGACCCATGGTCATGGCATAGGTTGTGGTTATTGAGTTTTCATAGCTATTTCATCATTCTTTGATATGAGTAGATGGGCCAAAGGATCTATGGTCAACTCTAGATTATGATGCATGATGGGTCACTTAGACACCTTTGAGATTCACCAATATTGATGGTGGGGTAGTGGGAGGACACAAGAGATGAGAAGTTGAGCTAGGGAGAGCTCATCGATAGAGGCTAAGAGAAAAGGAAGCCAAGGAGGAGGAGGCTAGAAGATATGGAGGATACTAGGGACAACAACAAATAGTAGTTCTTTCTATTGCACCCAAAGCAAAGGAGGGGAGGAGATATGATAGAGTTAGAGGAGATGATAGCATGCACCTTGCTCTTGCACTGTTAGAGAGAGATCAAGCTCATAAGGAGCGATATGTCTACTATGTTAAGAGGGATAGTTTAACGACATACCTCATCCAAAGGAATATGTAAAGAGATTAGCAGATAACTAAGAGAGACCAATGTACCCTTGAGAGGGATGACAACATCAACCGCCACCAGTAGGTGGAGGCATAGGTGGCTCAGTTGATGGATAAGAGAGATGTAGAGATCCAAGAGTCAACAATAGGAGGCTACACAGGGCCATATGATCCCTAAATCTTAGCATATACAAGAGGTCAAGGTTCTAGTGAGAGGCCACTTACTACTTGACTCTCTATTAGGTAGAAGTACTAGAAGGCTAGAGATATCCCAAGTTCTTAGCATGGAGTGCTACAATAGGTGGATTAGGTAGATTATATGATGGTTTTGTGGGATAGTCGTTTGATCAAACTCAAGGATTAGGTGCACTGGGACAATAGCCATAGCAGTTGATAGGTCCTCCACCTCCTCATCCTCCTCTTGATTGAGAGGAGAGAGGTAGTTCCATGTAGATTATGTACCATGTATATTCCTTTGTATTAATATTTTATGTACATATATATCAATGTAGATAGATATTTTTGATGTACATACTTTCATTGGCTCTTGATAGCCTCATGTACATATATTTTTTATGTATATATTGTATATCATGTTATGATGTATAGATCATTTTTGTATCATGATATTCATTTTGATGATATATATATTATATGATCCTTTTTTGACATGGCTATGAGATTTCTTTATGGATACATGTGATGTTATGACAATTTTATATATGCATAATGATATGTCCTAATTTGATTCTATGAGGTATGCTTATGATGTGATTATGATATATGTCGTAGAATGTAAGATATACGATGATACGATATACGTGATATGATGATATTATGATACATGTTATATGTTGATGATATATGAATAATATATGATGATGACAAATAATTTGGATGATATATTATTTTGTGATATATTCTTTTGATATAGGCTCATGATGTGGTGATGTATGATGATGTATTCTTATGATATTACTAATAATTTGTGGATGCATGATGTATGATGTGATATCATGTTGTATGTATATGATTCAGTTTTTCTATATTTTAATATTACGTATGATGACTATGTAGGATGTATGTTATATAATGTTGATGATGGTCTGGGGATGCAAGATGCAATAAAATATTTGTATATGTCATGATTCCATCAACAATGTCTCTCCACCATCAACAACACTTATAATCATCATCTTAATATATCATTATGAAATCAACTCTGATACCAACAACCAAACTCAATACTACTTTACTTGGTATCAAACAAGGAATGGCATCCGATCATGAACTTCAACAACACATCACCATACATCAATGATAGCTACCCAAAGTGAATTTTGTCAATAATGACAACCAGTGCAACACAACAATGCAACAATCTTCAATATTGTTGACAACCAATATCAACCAACTCATCAATGACAACCAATTCCAAACATACAATAGTCTCAAGTGTTGACATAAATGAAAACCATAAACAATTCACCAAGTTTTCACATAAATGACAACCATAAACAATTCGCCAAGTGTTGACATAAATGGCAACCATTGTCAATAGTATTTTATTTCACTTGTTTGTATATTTTAGTAGATTCTAGTCACCAATAAATCCAAGTGCATTTCATATTGTATTTCACCATAGATGCATATCTTTAAATTTTACATGAGAAGACATATATTCTACTATGATCATTCTTGATGCCATATTTATTTTCTTTTTTTTTTTATCATCACAATATGAGGAGGGGGATTTTCTCTTTATTTCATAGATTGTTTAAGGTTTCTATGTCTAATCCAACCTCACATTATCTAGACAAGATTTGAATGAAATAATTTCTTTTATATTTTTATTTTAAAATTTAATTTAATTTTACTACAATATAAATTTTAGTATAATATTATCTAAATAATTTTTTCCCTCCTACTTAAGCTATATAAGAGGAGATAAAAAGAGTTGGATTTATGGAAAAATATTTAATTACAAAAAAATAAACTATGGAATTAGGAAATTGAATTCAAAAATATAAATGATAGAAAGAGAAAAACCTAATACCAATATATGAAGCTCACTATCTAGGATATGTGTGATACACTATCATTCAAATTATGTGTTGTACTTTATGTTATGTGTTGTCTTCTTGAAAATTTATAAAAATGTGACTGTATGATCAAATTTTAGTCTTTTCACACAATGAAAGATAAAATACGAGCCTGGTAGGAAAATAAAGGATATTAGATGATGTAGATAATATAAAATAAAGTTAAATCTTTAATGAAATAAAACCTAGCAAAGAGAAAGGAAGAGTGTAATCAAACCTCCATATGTTTGAATACTATAAAAAATTTAGGTTGAACAAGTAGGAAAGTTTGGGCTACTTAGGAGGTTGTCATGAATGGTCAAACCCCTATTTACCTTTTACTTTCCATGTTCAACCATTGATATAGATAAAAGGAACAAAAAGTGTGTGCTCTTCAGTCTAAGTGTGTCTAGACTATAAGTTTAGTAAGTAAAATTCTATGAATTACTTTTAGGCCTACAAGAAGCAATAAACTAGTGCATCTAGAATATGGGTAATAAATAAGTGCCAACAACACAAAATAATTCATAATGGTATTACAAAATTCAAATTAAATAACGAGGAATGAACAACATCACCTCATATAATGAATGGAAGTCAAAACCTACAAGAATTAAAAGTTATATATCCTTAAGAGTGCAAGGATAGTAAGGAAACCACACTAGATAACCCAATGCTCAATAAGTCTTTGAATGTTGATCAAGAATGGTAGTAAAAATCACATAAGTTATTTGAAATAAGAGAGCTTACAAGAAGATGTTAAGTGAGCTTAAATGTTTGAGATATTTTTCTTGGAGTTTTAAATTAAAATCCAAAAGAGAATATGAAGGGGAAAGTGATTCAAATTGGTTGTTGGGATTCGACCTAGGTCAGTTACAAAGCCTAGTCATTAAGAGAGAATGATCCCACAATACTGGTTTACAATGTTTGGCCAAATTGGACATTGAACTAATTTTTTTTAACTAGATCTTCACTTTAGGGTACCTATAGCTGCTAAACCATGAGGAATTTGAAGATGGTGCAAAATAGTGATTTGTGAAATATTGTCTTTAAATTCTAAATATATTTTAAATTTTATTTTTTGGATGAGAATCCATTTCTTTTTCCATCTCCTTTGAAAACTAGTTTTTAATAGTAAACACCATTTTTAAAGAGTGATGCTCACCATAAGCAACATAACCTTTTTTCTAAGAAGGATAAAATTCTATTTTTTTCGAATTTAGATTTGGAACTATGATATCTAGCATGTTGATTGGATTTCATAGTGTTTTATTGAATATTTTTTTCTTAATCAAGTTTTGAAGTCAAACCAATTACAATTTAGACATAGGCGGACCGTAAACAACATAACCTTTTAGTATGTATCAAAATTATCATTTTTTTAACTGGATCAAGGACATCAATACCTAGCAGGAACATATTTTTTAGAATTTTTTTTGATAATCTACTATTTTTCCATATGTTTAGAACAAAGAGCTTGATTTTTGGTGAAAAACCTACATTCACAAGAAACAAAAAATAAATATAATAATAAAATTAAATATATTTAAAATTATACTTTTAAGGAAGATTATAATAAGGACTATAGACTTACAAAACATAAATTTTAAATAAATTCATTTTATCCCCCCAAAAGGTAAATCAAAAGTGATTTTTTATTAGCATTTTGATCGGTGTAAAGGAGACTCCATTATAGGTATGGTTTAAAAATAGCGAGGTTCTATCCAAGGGGGTTTGATCTAAGGTGATTCAATCAAATCCTCTTCAATTGGAATCCTTTAAATGGAAATTTTCAAAGCTTAAATCATTATATTTTTTAAAATTATGTGATTTCATCAAAAATCAAGATGTCCCAAAAAGTGTAAACCACTATTGTGGGATCACCTGAGAAAGGTGACAAAATTAAAAGAAAGTGAGTGTTATATAACTAAAACTTTAGTGGATGTTAATGTTTGCATGTATAACTATATGTTGTATTGGCATCTAAGTACAACAAGTCCATCTATGTTAGGACTCAAATTTGTACTATCATTTTTTCTTGATTCTTTTTTCTTTTGTGTGTCTTAGTAATATTTGACCCATTTTTTATAATCAATCCAAGACATCTTAAATGAGTCCCTTAACTATCAAAATATGTAAAGTCTATAAAAGGTCTATTTCTACATCATTTATGGCATTTTCCTTGGTGTTTTTGTGGTTTTTGAGCTTTAAAACTTTTGTTATTATCCACATGTATACCTTCCCTACGAATCCTAACAACCCACTTATGTTCTTATTAAAATTTCATCTAGTTGGTGTTTTGTCATATTTTTAGAGTTTTTCATTCGTCCCATTCCTTGGTACCTATTCTCCTTCATATCTATTTCTTGAGCTTCAATACCTTGCACTCCAAAAAATTCCTAGGTATTGTTGGGTTGGAATTTTTGCCTTCCCTTAATCAATTACCCTTTTCCACCAAACCTTGAAAGTTTGAAACTCCATTTATTGCTCTGTATAACCCATCATATTCACTTTCATCCAATTCTCTTGAATTAATGCTAGGTTAAGCCCCATCCTAACTCCTTGATCTTAATATCTCGATACCTTGTTCCTACTAGAGTTCCCATTTGGCCTTCCGCCATATTACATCTCCTCTAGCATGACTTATATGTGACCCATGGTTTCCCAATTTCATAGTTCCTTGATCCTTGGCATGTGGTATATGTTACCCCCAACCCCTAATATTTTAAAACTCCTACCATTTTCCATTGACTCCCACCTACCCTCCTAGATGACCTGGCACCATTAATGCATCTTAGTGTCCTATTACCACTATAATTGATGTGTTGGAATCCATAAGTCACTATTCATCATAAGTGAATAAATCTAATCATATTAAAGACTATGGATATGATAATCATTTGCTTTTACTATGGTGGTTGGCTTTGGTCATCATTTGTAGCATATTTCATCAATATTGGCTTGAGGGACACACTACATTGATTACATCTATTCAAGAGTTATTTTCTTGCTCATATTTTGTCACCAAAAATGGTTCTATAAATATAGGTTCATTTAATATATTACATGTAGGATATTTGTGAAGAGATAAGCATGGAAAATAAAACTTTGTTGAAGGCTACAACTTTTCTAGAAATATAATAAAGTCTTATCATTTCATTCTAGTGTATATATTATATCTATTTTACTTTATGGTAAAGTATATGGCATGAGCAAAAACCTTTGCTCCATGTCTCCTACAATTATATACTGCATATTTTTTATAAATAAGTTAATTCTCTAGGAGAGTAGAAAATTTATACCTACATATTTTTTGTATTCAAGGGTTTGATTAATTCATCTTCAAGGAGTGTGGTTAAAAGTTTCAAGTAACAATTAGGGTGTATGGTATTCATGAAGGATTAATAAGTAGAATCCCATTCAATAAGCTAGTAACGAGGGTTTATTTTATTGTAAAGAAATAATAGATTATTATTAAATCCTTGAGATTGAATGCTAGTATAGTATCACATTAGAATAGTTGTTAGACTTTTTTATTCCAAGGGTAGGCACCAATCTTATCCAATATCCTTATTCATTCATAAAAATATAAAATGATGAACCAAATGTTGATGTTGTATATTAGTTTAGGTATTTTTTATATGTTCACGTATTTCCATTGAAGATGCAAGAAAGTTAATGCAGAAAAATTATCTTCAAATCCAAGTTGTATTTGCATGAACCATTTATTTTCCTTTCTTATTGCGATAAACCCATTATTCTACAAATATCTAGTGTTTCTATTAGGTATACCTTCCTAAGGTTTACAAAGCTTGAAGTGCAAGAGAGATGAGCATATATCTCTCATCCATTGACCCAACATCTTAATGAGAACTTTGACATATGAAAATTAACAAACAATTTGCACCAAGGAAAGGAAAGGCTAAGGCAATGCTAGAAAAACCTACAAATATTATAAGGGTTACAAACACTAAAGAAAGCCCAAAATATTACATGGAAATTGTAAAGGTGTCAAACTTTCAATATTACACTCAAGGGTATCAATTGGTCTTTGGAATTTACAAGACTTGATAGGCTTATACCTAGTTTGTTGTCCATAGCTTGCACACATGCTCTAAATATTATGCTAGCAAAATAATGCATAGCATGGTACAATGAAATTTGGAGTGCTTATGGTGTGCATCGAATTAAGATCCATCATCATTGCATTTGGTTTGAGAGATTCAACTATACATCTAGTTGACTACACATTTCATGTAGTATTGAGCTTTGCATCACCTTGTGGCTGACTGAGATTCTCTATGACTAGGAGTATGTATATACATACACACTCTCTCTCTCTCAAGTAATATAGAACATAGTGAAGAAAGTAGAAAGAAGTGGAAGTCTATACTTTATATATTGTAATCAAACAGTTGAGGTCTAACATGTTGGAAGCCCACTGTGTTAGATTGGAATATTGTTCAAATAACTATCTATTAGTGTTGTTCCATTGAGTTTTTGCAAGTTTATTTGTTTGGTTGCATGGTTGGATAATCCTTAATTAGACCTTTTAGCCATGATTGTATTGACACAAATGCACACATATGAATGTTAGATCAACTCACTAAAACTAGTAAGAAAAGGCCAATACAATTTAATTTAAAATTTAAATTTTGAAAATTCAATATTTACATCCACATAAGTGACATTGATCACTTTCACACCTACAAATCTACACATAAATAATAAATAGAGAAAATAAAACTTAAAATAATTTCATAAAAATAAATAATAATAATAAAGAAAGTCTAAGATATAATGATGAGGCCCCTTTTTTCAATTAAAAAATTATTACATAAAAGAACACAGTCGAAGTGGACCCAGAACATGAAAGAAACAGGGCACGGTATTCGATTTAAAATATATTAATACCCAGTATAAAATTTATTCACCTTCCTGTTTAATCATAGACCTACTGCAACAGGACACTAATAATAGAGAAATGATTTACACTGAGGATGATTACACAGACAAATATTTTGTTATCTGGTAAACCAGAAATAGATCATATTCATCATAGAAATATAAGATGGATATATAAAACTGTATTAAGAACGTTGATAATTCATATAACAAGTCTGAAGAGGCTTGCAGAGCACACAAAGTGAACACCATTATTAAAATATATATCCCCACAGAAGAAATCATACTTGTTTACTCAATTATTTTTTGTGGGGCACAGCCAAGGTTGGTAAATGCTAGTTCATGGCCACCAACCATATAACCAATTTGGCAGTATCAATCATAATCACACTTCCCTGTCCAAAGAGGCCAAAGTATTTTTCCATGTCTAATCTCCTGCTGTAATAAACCCCATACCTTATTGAACAAGGATAGAATAACTGGACCAGTTGATTTAATTCACCTAATAAGAAAAGGAGCTAAATTTTTTCTCAGTAAGAACATATTCTTAGGATATGGATCTTCTGCTTAGTCCCCCCTTAGGCATGACACGTTTTGGACTCACCAAACTCTAAGTGTTTTCGTATCTTAAAATGCAAATAACTAAACCACCAAAACTCAATGGAGTTAGTTCAAAAACTAATTTTAATGTTTTAATAACAAAAATCAAATTCAAAACATGGCGTGAATTAGATAATGTGTGAGACTGAAGTAATCTTTTGACATTATACCAACTTGGATATTACCTTTGGAAACTTCTCAATAACATAGTTATCAAATGTGAGACTTTGTATAAATATGGATTGTCAGAGATGTAAGCCTTCCATCCTTCAAACTGATCTGATTGTATGCTGTATAGCTAACTATACATAGTTTGTTTGCCAAGGAAATCCAACGATGGCAGTACTCTCAAACACCATAATGCTCTGTTTTGTCATAATTGTCCTGCTGTCTGTTACTGTCGAGGCAAAAACCAGGCATTACAATTTTACTGTAAGTTGGTGTGAATTTATGTAGTTGATTTCTAGGATTAAAATCACATATTCCAGCATTTTACTTTTATGGGTTCTATCTGATTTCTGTGCTGCAGATAAGACTCAAGAATTATACACGTTTATGCCACACAAAGCCCATTGTGACAGTGAATGGGAAGTATCCAGGGCCAACAATATTTGCAAGAGAGGGTGACACAGTGCTAGTGAATGTTACCAATCATGTCAAATACAATGTCACCATACACTGGTAAAAGTTCTTAGAATATAAGCCTTTGGATACTTCTGATTGTTCCAGAGAAATAAAAATAAACAGTCTTGTTTGTTTCATGATTTCAGACCAATCATTGAGTTTGGTTTATATGTGAGCAGGCATGGAATCAGACAGTTAAGGACTGGGTGGGCAGATGGGCCTGCTTACATCACACAGTGCCCTATTCAGACCCGGCAAAGCTTTGTATACAACTTTACAATCACTGGGCAAAGAGGCACACTATTCTACCATGCCCATATTCTGTGGCTACGTGCAACATTGCATGGCCCCATTGTCATTTTGCCAAAGAAACATGTGCCGTATCCTTTCCCCAAGCCTCACAAGGAAGTCACCCTGCTTCTAGGTGAGCTTAGGTTGATATAACTTATGTAGCTTATTATTTTTCAATAATCGTATACATTTAGAATATTGACTCTTTGTATGTTCGAAAATTAGTCAGAGATTTACAATGGAAATAACACTAGACTTATGCAACTGATATATCATTATAGCGGTGCTATTTTACATCAATTTTAAATCCCCACCACTTTACATAGGTAATCATAATTTATGTAGCTTTATGTTATTATTTATTTAATTTTTTTTTATAAAATTTGCAGGAAGGTTTTGAAAGACCCCAAACTCTGTCTAAGAACAAATATAAGAATGAAGTTCAACAAACAATAGTGAAACAACAATATTAATATTATAAGTTGTCAATTATAGACATGATCTTAACTAACACAACTGAGACTAAAATCAAATTGTATAGAACATGTTGGACTATCACACCTTTGGGAATTGATCTTGCGGACTAACTGCCACTCTGAGTGTAGGTGAAATGACAAATCTACATGTGGTATCAAAGCCTCGAATTAGGTTCAATTACCTCAAATTACATTGGAGATGGTCGATGGGAGTGGACTAACCACCACACCTCTGAGAATTGATCTTGTGAAATAACTGTCAATCTAAATTTATACCAAGATAATGATTTGAAAGTATAGACTTTAGTGAAAAAACAAATCTACAAAACAAACCACCTCTATTAGATTATTACATCTCTATGAATCTAGTCATTTGATGTTTGACCTATGTATATAGGTATCTCATCATAATATAGATTATGAGTACTGGTTATTTTTGGTGCTCTAATACATATGTGACCGTTTTTCATTTTGTGATAGACCAGATAAACTATGCAAACTGGCCTAGCTCTACTTGAACAACAAACTATTCACGTTTCATCCCATTTTATGTTGTACTATGCTTTTGAATTACACAGGACGATAGAATATCAGATGTGTCTAATTTCCCATCCGACATCATTTTTAAGGACTGTACTTTGTTTATATAATTCATCCCATCGTTATAAAAACTTTAACTGGTAATACAGATCTATTACGCATGGTGAGTTATTTGGGATTTGCTAGTCAATGATGCTTCCGGACAAATACCTTTTTAGTTTGACAATTTCAGGTGCTATGCAAAGCAATACTCAACGTCTAAGAATATGATCATCATACAATTCGTTAAATTGTTTGTGTTATCACTAATACGTTTGCTTTATTTAGAAATAATAAAACATTTATTACTAGGTAAACCTACTCTTTAAATTCTAGTGCAAGATAATACTTTACACTGTTACACCATGTAAACAATTTTAATAGGACCCATACGATGTGATCTGTAATTATTTACCGTGAGGTGTTTGTACTCTCTTACGTACTTCTCCGCCAACCATATTACCAAATCTTGTCTTTTAGCTAGGATCATTGCTTTGTATGGTAAATTGTTCCTATCTAGCTGTTATGACTCTGAAGCTCACCTCTCTTCTAATGAAATTATTTTGTCTGAGTTCAACTGCATAATAATTTGAGGTGAAATATATATAATTTTGTATCTTTTGCTTCCCTGCTACAGGGGAATGGTGGAATGCAGACACAGAAGCTGTAATAAATCAGGCTATGAAAACAGGAGGAGCCCCAAATGCATCAAATGCTCACACCATTAATGGGAAACCAGGGCCTCTCTTCAATTGTTCCACTAAAGGCAACAATTCTTTTTCTTTATTTATATTACAATGGTTTAAAAAAAAAAATGTCAATGTTATCATAAAACAAATAGTGTTACACATGTTTTAAAAATGTGGGCAGAAATAATCACATCTCTAATGTTCATATGTGATTACAATGGGATTACAGTCTGAAATATAAAAAACATAAACAAGAGTGGTAGAAAAAGGAGGAGAATCCTGATCATCCAATTTACCCATAAATCTTTTCAAATTGATAAGAAGCTTAGTAAAATTCTGTTTACATCAAGTTTGCCTGCTAAAACTGGTTGTTAGCAAATTGGTCGACTTAAGCCCAGCCTACATACCCTTCCCCTTCCTACTAGGAGTAGCACTTCTTAAAATGTTTTAAACTCCTTAATAAAGTTAAAAGTTGTGTTAGTTCTAAGTGCTCTGATATTTGTTTGGTTGTAGATACTTATGCTTTGGCTGTAGAGCCTGATAAAACCTACCTTCTTCGAATAATCAACGCTGCGCTTAATGATCAAGTCTTCTTCAGCATAGCAAACCATCACTTAAAAGTGGTAGAAGTTGATGCAGTATACATTAAGCCATTCGAAACCAAGGCAATAGCCATTTCTCCTGGCCAGACAACAAATGTTTTGCTCGACACAAGCAAGAAAACAGGGAGATATTTCATGACAGTCCGAGTATTCATGGACGCCCCCATCACAGTCGACAACTTGACCACAGCCGGCATACTGCAATACATCGGAACACCCAATACCTCCAACCCCATAATGCCTGTAATCCCTAAGATAAACGATACCGCTTTCTATACCAATTTCAGCAATGCAATCAAAAGCTTGAATTCTGCAGTATTCCCTGCGAATGTCCCGCAGACAGTAGACCGTAATCTGCTGTTCACAGTGGGACTTGCATTGGATTCATGCTCAACTTGCGTTAATGGCAGTCGTGCAGCTGCATCAATCAACAACGTAAGCTTTGTCATGCCCACAATTGCTCTTCTGCAGGCACATGTTAACAACATCAGCGGCGTTTTCACCAAAGATTTCCCAGATAATCCTCCCACGCCCTTCAATTACACAGGCACACCACCAAAGAATCTCTTCACATCCAAAGGAACAAGACTTACTAGTTTAAAATACAATTCAACAGTGCAGTTGGTGCTTCAGGACACCAGCATCCTCACAGTGGATAACCATCCAGTCCATCTCCATGGCTTCAATTTCTTCATTGTTGGAACAGGTTTTGGTAACTACAACCCAAAGACGGACCCAGCTACATTCAATTTGGTAGACCCTCCAGAGCGTAATACAGCGGGAGTGCCAACAGGCGGGTGGACTGCTATCCGATTCAGAGCAGATAATCCAGGTGGGTATACGTTCCACTAGATTTTCCCCCTTTTATTTGGTAGAAAGATTAAACTAATGACGATCAATAAGTTAAATGTTACAATAGAACATTATAATTACTGATAGAACAGTCTAGTCAAAAAGACCAGAAGACATGAAAACATAATTATTAATAAATCATAATAATAAGAATGAAAAATTCATGACTCTTTATAACATAGTTCTGATATGATGTGATGAATAATTGGTGTGCACACAGGGGTGTGGTTCATGCATTGTCATCTGGAAGTGCACA
This sequence comes from Sequoiadendron giganteum, assembly GCA_007115665.2. NCBI lineage: Eukaryota > Viridiplantae > Streptophyta > Pinopsida > Cupressales > Cupressaceae > Sequoiadendron > Sequoiadendron giganteum. Next base: position 49,805,481 of record CM021105.1, on the reverse strand, counting down.
CAACGTGGGGATTGAAGATGGCATTTGTGGTGGAGAATGGAAATGGGCCTGAACAATCCATATTGCCTCCCCCAGCGGACCTTCCAAAATGCTAAAATCAGATGCAGATGAATAGCTCTTTTACTACCATATGTTGACTTCAGGCTAACTTATGTTGTGATTATTAATCCATGGTTGAAGCAGCGAGAGTTTCTCATCTCCACGAGGGATTTTGCAAAGATCCAATGATTTTCAATAAATTTTGCTTACTTGGTCATGGTGGCAATGACAAAAATATGCCACTTATTGTAGAAGTTTCAAGTCTATCCTTTGTTTCCACTCTCACCGTGGAAAAAATGTAATGGACAATGATCTACGATCTAAGGTCTGCTATAAAATTCTTTAACATATTTCTATGTATTATTTTTGCTTCAGATTTTGGTGGTTTGATTTTGACGTGTACTCTTATTTAGTTTTTGAGGTTTCAGGTGTCTTTTAATTCTTGGTTTTAATATAGAGTATTTTTATTTCTCCCAAATACAATTGTTATGTATGTATTTTTATTAAAAAAAATTAGAAGAAATTTTATTTTTAATAGTATTATATATTATTATGGGTAATGTATAGATTATTATTTTTAAATGGATCAAATGGAATTGTGTTTTGAAATGTATATTATATTAAATTGAGAAATAATAAATTAATATTTAATTTTAAAAATATACTCAATTAACACATGTTTAATTTTTAAGAATAAATTATAAAACTAATCAACAAGGTAATAAAGCTAGAGGTAGGAGATTGATATCATTCACCCCTCTTTGATCCTCACCTACCATGTGATAAATCCTTGCCATCTGAAAGAGGTTCCCAACCAAAAATTACATTGCTTTCTTCATTTGGTTCTGCCTACTCAAGTGGCTAACTATTAAGAATGTCTTGACATGGAGAGATGGACAATCCCATGCAAGGGAACTTAACCTAACTAGCAAGTACAACCCATCCACAACATTGAGAAGAAGCAAAGAGGGGTGATGATTAGTCTATGGGACAAGAGACCAACCATCACAACTTTGAGAACATCACCGAGATATCAATATTATCACACCTCAAGCCCCATTATAGGTAATGACCATGAGATTGAAAAGCAAGATGAACATAAGCAACAATATATGGAACATTAGCCCAATGATCCAAGAGATTTTGGAAACCCAACTTGATATATTATGTTTGAATGTTTATGTATAATATTAGAAAATTAAAATAATACATGCAAAAATAACATAATAATAAAAAATTACTTGTAAATAGTTTTTAATCGATCACAAGCCACTTCAAGGTAGTAACTCCCTTAATAGCAATGGGTGCTTGCAAACTTATTAAGGCTGAAAATGACACAAAAAGGGTAGCGTTTCATCTAAAAAATAGAGTTAGATGTGCTTGGGCTAATGGTTCAACACACTTCTAGATACAATATGAGGGTGATCCCAAAATAGTGGTTTACAATTTTTGGCCAAACTGGACATTGAAATTATTATTTTTAACTAAATCTTCACATTTGGGCACCTATAGCAGCTAAACCGTGAGGAATTTGAAGATGATACAAACTAGAGTCTTGTCACATTTTGTATGTAGCTTCTAAAACTATTTTTTTCAAAAAGTTTAGAATCATATTGGACTTATTTTTCCATCTCCCACGAAAAATGTTTTTTTTCATAAAACAACATTTTTAAAAAGTGACGCACACCGTATAATACATAATTTTTTTCCATGAAGGATAAAGTTCTAATTCTTTTGAATTTAGATTTTTAACTCTGATATCGAGTGCTTCCACTTGGTTAGATAGTTTTTTATTGAATATTTTTTTTTAATCAAGTTTCGAAGTCAAACCAATTACAATTCAGACATAGCACGACCATATAACGTGTAACTTTTTTTGTATATATCAAAATTCAATTTATTTATTTTTTTTAGATCAAGGACTTCAATATTTGGTGCACTCATATTTTTCAAAAAAAAATTTTGATAATATGCTATTTTTCCACATGTATAGAACAGAGACCTCCATTTTCAATGAAAAACCTATGTTTAATAAAACTGAAAAAACAAATACATAATAAAACCAAAAAACATTAAAATTATATTCATTGGATAGCTCGTTCTAAGGACTATCATAATCATTTCAAATAAATTTTAAATGAATTCATTTTATCCCCCAAAAAGTAAATCAAAAGTGATTTTTTATCAGCATTTTGATAGGTGTAAAGAAGACTCATTTATAGGTATGGTTTAAAACTAGTGAGGTTCTATCCAAGGGGGTTTGATCTAAGATGGTTTGATCAAACTATCTTCAATCGAAATCCTTAAAATGGAACTTTTTAAGGCTTAAATCATTATATTTTCTTAAAATATGTGATTTCAGCAAAAAATAGTTCCGCTCAAAAATTGTAAACCAGCTTTGTGGGATCACCCATTAACATGATGTTAAAATATGAAATTTAGAATTTGAATCTAGTTTTTAAATGTTTAGTTTGTTTTAGTACCTAGATGATAAAATTTAGAACTAAATAGAAAAGAGACATGTAACAATTTTTAAACTTTTAGAAAAGACAAAACATGTGTGTATGAATGGCCTAAGGACTACTAAATAAAACTAATTTTCAAAATCCTTTCATGAAAAAGTATACTCGATGTTTTTGGCTTGAGATAGATATCTTATGAAAAAAAATTATGTATATACATAATATTTCTTTTAATTACTTAATAGAATCAATCTAATATTAATTTATTTATTTTCAAATTGTTTGATTGGAAAAAGGGATCTAGGTCTTAAATCACACTTCTTTCAATTAGAGACAATAAGGATTAAAAGTGATCTCAATATCCACTTGGCTACAAACCTCAAAGGAAGAGCGAAAATGGTGGATCAGGGTTTCAATCCTTTTTGTGGGAGATATAATGTGTTGTAATTAATTGAATTTTAATTGATTGAATTATATGATGTAGTGTTATTCCTAGGTTACTAATGAAAATGCAAGAAATTGAGATGATTTTTGACAAATATTAAATAGACAAACAAAAGAAGATTCTAGAAGGGCAGAGAGCGAATACAAAAGAACTTGACCTATAAATTTGGGGCTGAAATAACTTTGGATAGGGGCGTGGGGTGCCCTAGACTAGATGAATTCTATTCAAGATTTGACTTCACACTCTTGTTGCTCTTGACCTATAAGTCCTTCCCTTTTGGGGTCATTATCAGAAATTTTTCTATTGCTAATAAAATCCACTTTCCTTGACTTGAAAGCTTGTAGGTTTTGAATGCATGAATGAGAAATTAGTCTTCAATCTTCAGCCAATGTGCTTCAAATATAAGAACCTACACACATGAAAGAGGGGGAAGGGTTGCATCATATAGGGGCTTTCCTAAAACAAGTACCATTTTGGTATTTCTACCTCCACAATGGCTATGATGATGTAAAGAGAGAGCTTACCATCATTTGGGCTGAGGCTAAATGATAGCAAGTGATAAATTGACAAATTATTGCCACTCATCACTTAGATTTGCATTCCTTGATGGACTGGACTCTTATACTCATCACCTTCAAGGAGAAATTGTTGCTTGATTTGAATTCTTCCAAGTGTTAGTACTCACATAACCAATGAACATAAAACATGAACAAACTTACATAAAAACATGATGTATGGCTAACATAATGATTGACTAAATTTTTTTAATAATTCTGATAATTCTTCTTTTGAATGCGCTTGATTGCTCAATAATAATCTCAATTGCCTTATCAAAATATGCTAGGATTAAAATGGTGAAAATGATTTGTATTTTAATGTAATTCTTCTAATTTCTTGAAAATCAAATATCGATAGCTAACAAATGAAATTGGATTTTCAAATAATAAATGTTGACACCAATATATTCAAATTGGAGCAAGAGACATTTTAAACTACCTTCTTGAGGGTATTCATTGAAGAAGGATATAGTGTATGAGCTCTGCTAGGGTTTTTTTTTTTCTGCAGTCATCCTTAGCCCCTCTTGTGTCATACTATGCCTACTGCATAGGAAAAATCTCCCCTCATTGAGTACAATCGCATTTACTATGGTTTTAGGGTTTTATTATGCCTTTAATCGACTCTAACCCAGAAATTCATGCTGGTGTTAACGGTCCATCAGCATAGTTCAATGGCTCCTTCTCGGAACAAACGTCCTCAAATTTTTTTCCAAAATTCTTTCATGAGGTAAGAATTCTGATACCCCAGCTGATGTGATTTTTCCTTTACCAAATTTTGATTTTTCTTGACAATGGCTTGAACAACACACCCTTGTGGGCTATTTTGTTGGGAGGACTCCCCCCGAAAGTGTGCTAAAAGAATGGGTTAGCAAGGCTTGGGTCCCTCATGGGGTCTGCCTTGATATGGTGCAAAACTTGACCAAGCGTTTTTTTGTTTCTCTTTGTGGAAGTTAATCATGTCTAGGCGATTTTGGGCCATGGGCCTTGGTATGTTAGGTCATCCTTGTTGGTTTTCCAAGCATGGACCTAGGATTTTTCTGTCTCAGACGACACCAAGATGCAGGTTTCGATCTAGATTGAGTTATGTGGTCTACCTTTGCCTTGTGTGCCCTTTCTGAATCACATTGCTTCCCCTTTGGGGAGGGTTGTTTGTATAAAACCAAATAGGTTTTTCAAGGCCTGGCCCCAAAAGCGGGTCTATGTGGAGGTGGACCTATCTAAGGATTTGAAAGAATTTGTGGATATTCAAATAGGAGCTATTAGGCACACCAAAAAAGTCACATATTTCAATTTGTCTAACATGTGATATCGGTGCCAGTCAGTTGACCAAAAGATCAAGGACTGCCCTTTAGTAATGCCTCGTACAACATCCCCATCACAAGATTAAAAAAGCCTTGTCAGACGGAGCCTTCTGCTAAGGCTGAAACAAAGTGGACCATGATTACAAACCAGAAAAATAGTTCATTTGGCTCTGGATCGGCCCCCAAGGCCTTTAAACCAACCAAAGTCATTTCAAACCCTTCAAAGAAGGGGACAAATGCTCCTTCTGTAGCTGCTACTATTTCGGTGTAGCCCAGGTCAAAGGTGACACCTCAGCCTGCAACTGTTATGTATGCTCAGTTGAATATCCCTCCCACAACGGGAGCTCAATGGTGGTCTCGCAGTACATCTCACCACCTAAAGAAGGAGAATATGCACCAGAAAAGTGGAGGTTTTCACTCCCTATTCAGCTTGGTTTAGTTCCATAGGATTTCTTGAAGAATAGTTTCTCTTCCCTAGTTGACAAGGAACTAGGTTCTGAAAGCATGGAAGAGTTTCATCCATGAATTTCCTCTCATGGAATATTTGAGGTCTAACAAACCTCTCTAGAAATTATTTTGTTAGAGATACTTTATAGAAATATTCTGGTATTGAAGTGTTTTGTCTCCAAGAAGTTAAATTTTTTGGGTTTTTTCTTGCTTCAGCTTGCCATTCTATTTGGCCAACCAATACTATGTTTTTCACTTTGCATGAAGCTAGGCATTGTATAGCCGTCACTCTTTTGTCCCCATGTTTGTATTCTTAGTGTTGTGGATCATGGGATTGATTCTTCTCAATGGATAGTTTGGACTCTCCTTAACATTTATAATCATTCCTTCAAGATTATTAATGTTTATGCTTCTAATGATACTATGGATCAATCTTTCCTTTAGCACTGGATTGTTGATTCTTTACTAGCTGCCACATGGTTACTCTACAAAGATTTTCATATGGTCGAGGTGGCATATGACGAGGATGGCACCTTGATCTTTCGTTGGGCAATTGGTGAATGGGAGGTGTGGTTTTACATGCATAATAAATTGGGGATTTTTAATCCCAATATTGGTTGCTACCATTCTCATTCCCTCTGGCACACTTGGTGTAATTACAAGGCCGATTTTGACAAAATATTTAAATGCCTTGATTGTGCCATGATCTTGGCTCAATATATCTTTTTTTTTTGCTAGCTCTGCCTTGCCAATGAAGCCGTTAGTGGATGTGACTCTGTCTGATCACTTCCCAATTTCTTTTCGTATTGAATGGGCATCTTTTCAACCTCGCATGTGTAAAACTCAATTCTTTTTTAACACATCTTTGCTCTGCAACAAGACCACATTTGTCGAGTGTAGAATTTAGAGCGTAGATCGGCTAGCCAAATAGGCTGGATTACCTAGTGGAATGATGCCATCACTCGTATTGCTCGATTCTTGCACATTTGTGGGTGCCAGCTGGCCATTTTTTTCCAGTGATCTTATGAGGCAACCATTGTTGAATTCCGTTCAACTATGGAGGCTTTCGCAGCCAACCATTTTTCCTCGTCGCTTCAAGTCAAAGTGGCAAAATTAAGGCACAAAAAGCAAGTGGCTGATAAGTATACTACCAAAGGAGCAAAAATCAAAGCTCGACTGCATTAGCTTAAGATCAATGATCATGCCTCCAAAGAATTATTTTTGGCACTTCGTGTCTAGCACTCATCCCCACACATCAAAAAAATTAAGGATCGCACTCAGGTGCTCTCTGAGCTCCTTGACATTCTCCAAGTTTTTGTGCAACATTATGAGTAGGTCTTCACTACACATGACTCCACACCTATGCAAAAAAATCCCTTCAGGACTTCCTTGTTGTTGTACCACATAGGCTTTCTTTAGCCCAAATTTTTTTTTGTGATCAATTATTGACAATTGATTATCTTAAGGAATCTATTATTTCTATGGCCGATGACAAGGCCCGTAGGATTGATGGCTTCCCTTGTGAATTCTACAAAGCCCTTTGGGACTGTTAAGGACATGATCTGCATCATGTTTACCTTCAGGCTTTTCAAACCAACTCTCTAGGCAATTTAATAAACAAGGGCAATATAAAGTTCATACCTAAGCCTGGGGATTCAGAGGACATCTAAAACTGGAGACCCATCATACTTCTGAATGTCTCCTATAAAATCATTACCAAGGCTCTGGCTCTGAAAATCCACTATCTCTTGCCTCAGATTGTGCACCTAGAGAAAACTGGCTTCATCAAATCTAGGTTCATTCTGGATAATGTTATTGTTGTTTTGGAAGGCATGGAGTGGGCCAAGTGCTCAAATCAAAAAGTTGTGTTCATCAAAATTGACTTTTCCAAAGCCTATTACCACACTGAATGGCCTTTCATTCTTGTGATGTTTCCAGCTTTGGGGTTTGGACCCAATTTCATTCAATCTATTTGTATGCTTTTTGTTGATGCCTCAGCTTGCATCACCATTAATGACCGCCAATCTTCTTCTTTTGGCCTTTTTCGCTCAATCCAACAAGGGTTTCCTCTCGGCCCCTCTTTGTATGTGCTTGCAGCTGAGGGCTTTGGCTACCTTCTAGCCCATGCAATTTATCAGCAGCATGTCAAAGTGATTTTTCTCCTTAACTCTTAGGAGCAACTTGTTAATGGCCACTTTGTAGATGATTCCTTTCTCACTCTCTTGGAGGAAGAAGAATTGATCACTGCTGCCCTTGATTTTCTCAACACTTTTTGTTTGGCCTCCGGCTCTGCCATCCAATGGCACAAGACCTTATGTTATAGGCAATCTATATTACCCACTCCTACATGGCTTCAAAACTATAATTGGAAGTGAATTGGGCAGGGAGAGATGTTTAATTTTTTTGGCATACCTTTTTCTTTCCAAGCCTCTCCTAGGGAGATTTGGCAAGTTGTGCTCTCCAGGGTCAAGCAAAAGCTTTCTTACTAGCTTACTAAGCCTTTTTCTCTGCATTAAAAATTACGGGTGTGCTCTAAAGTTTTAACAACCACTTATGTTTACTACTCTTCTTGTTGGGTTCCCTCCAAAGCTGCCTATGGCAAGCTTGAAAAATTGCTCCGAGATTTTCTATGGGCCTCCTCTAAAACCCACAAGGGTTTCCATCATGTTGCATGGTATTTATGTTGCCTCCCCAAAGATTCTGAAGGACATGGGCTGCTCTCCACTCAACAAAAAGGGACTTCTCTTTATGTCAAGAGGATTATCTGAGCCCTCATCAGAGGTGAAGCTTGGAAAATTCTCCTCAAGCATTGTATTCATTCTGGATTTCTTGTTCATAGACCCGCCTAGAAAGGAATAGGCTTGCAAACCCTCTTGGTTATGAAGGAGCATGTTCAAATTGTTGGAACTTTTATGGCGAAAAGAATTTGGTGTGCTTGGGAGGTTGTTAAGCGTTGGCTCCGATGGGCCAGTGTTGGATTTCATGATGGGATTTCTCTCAATCAGTAGAATATTTGGTGGTCTCCTCTTCTTAAGCATAATGGTCAGCCTTTGGCTAAGTCACCTTGGCTTTAAGCACTCATATTTCACAAAAAGGGCATTCAGACCCTGCAATAGGTTTTTCACCGACCCACTATGTGCCTTATGCAGTGGGATACTTTTAAGGCCTAGTACAAACTTCAAAACCAGGACTGTGCTACTTTTGACAGTTCAGTGAGTGCCATTCTAGTAGAAATGCTTCATAAAATTGGCATTCATGGGAACAAACCTTAGTGGAAACACTGGAAGTGGTTTCCAGATACTCCTCTCAGGAGCTACAAGTTGCGCCTTGGTTATAGGTGGATTTCACCCCATTTTTCTATGATCAATAGTTTGAACCAGAGGTGGCTTCATCACTTCTCTACTCATGTTTGGCAAAAAATATTTGCTATCACTTGGTGTATCCAAAGCTAGCCCACTTTGATTGGTGTATTATTTTCCAATTCTTTCCTCTAGGTTCTCAACTTATACACTTGAGGGTCCACCACCCTCATTGCCCTTTTTCTGGGCAACCTGAAAGCTTTAAGCATCTTTTCTGGTTTTGTCCCAGAGCTCAGAAGCTTTGGACTTGGATTCATGACTTCTTTCATCCCTTTTGGCCGAAAATTTTTCTTGGCATATGGTTCCACTGGGAGATCTACCTGGGATCCTTGCTAAGTTCACCTAGCTTTGGCATAATTTTAGGGTGGATATCCTCTTCAATATCTAGAAAGATAGAAATTCCTGCATATTTTCTCATTCTCAAATGGATATTAATCTTTCTCTCTATGCTAAATTAGTTAGTTATTCTAATGTGCTCTTACAGATATAGGTGCAAGCAAACAAGGTTACACTAGAGGTGGCTCACCTCCAAGTCCTTCTAGACCACTAGGGCAATGCCCTATGCACTATAGCTCGGGTCCCAAATTTCCCTCATCTTCTCACAGTCAGTCGCTCTTTTGGGGCTAGCAACGAAGTGGCTCTGCCAGTCCCAACTCTCATCCTCTTGCTTGGTGGGAATCTCGCCCTCCTCAGCATGCTCGCTCTCCTCTGCCACAGCTTGGCCAAGGATGGCCTTTCAATAGTGCTTTGCGGAGCAGCGGTGGTGGTTCTAGGTGGCCCTCTGATACTCTGCCTGCCTCTGGTTTTGGATAGCTAGATAGTGGCAAAAGCTTTCTGCGACTGGGTATGTGCAAGATCATGATGGGCCATGTGGCTGATGACCTTTTTTTTACCCAAAATTGATGAATCGAAAAGGGTTTTTAAAGGAGATTCTCAGCTTTCCACCAATATAAATTATACTTTACTTTGAATTTATAAATAATTATTATTCATTTTCTATTTGAATTATGACTAAAGTCTTGATTGATAGGCTGATTGAAAAACATCTATAGCTTTCAAATGGTATCACATTTTTTTAATCCAAAACATGCTTCACATTCTATGATTCACATAATATAGGTTTAAAAAAAAAGAATTGAATTTCATGAATTTCTTACCAAGTTAAGGTGGTTAGATATACGAGTTTTTATATTTTTTAAAATTTGTAATAAAAAAATCATAATTAATTATTTACTTGGAAAAAAATTACAAAAAAATATGCATCACATCAGGACATGATTCCCCTACTTATATCTAAAATCTTATAAAAATATATTATCATTTTATTATAGTTAGGGTGGTCAGATAGACATCTACTTCTTTTTTTTTCCCTGAAATTTAAGTGCTACTAGATTGAAATTTCAAATTTTCACCAAATAGATTTTTTAATTTTTAAAATAACCCTAGTAGTTTAGAAACAACATTCATTTTGCTACAGGTTCTATTCTTATATTTTTTTGAAATAATATAGATAACTTATTCAAATTTTTACGTCAAGTTACCTAACTCTGATTTTTTGAATTTTATTGCCACCTAAGGGCCTATTTTTTCCATGATGATCTTGCACATACCCAATTGACACTTCCAATATCACCCCAGCATGAGGAAGAAGCTAAAGATAAGAAATATGACGATGATGGATTGATGGGGTGCTCCTTCTGACGTCACTCCAGACCCCGCTGATGTATGGGGCAAGAATATGGATGACAAAGACCCTCCCGACTCTGTTGGCACTACTTTGGCTGCTTAATAGCTTGTTTGTTGTTTTTATTTCTTATGCTCTTGGACTTCTAGGCTAGGCCCATGTGACTTGTTTTTTGGTTATTTCTGGGCATTGCCCATGTGAATTTTTACCACCCACCCTTGTTTTGTGAATATGTACTCTTATCTTTAAATTAATATAGATAGCTACCTATTCATCAAAACAAAATTGGATCCAAAAAGGGGTGAACAAGGGCATTGGGCGCCCTAGTCTAGACCCATCCTTATTGGGGCCTTAAACATGGGGGTAAATATTAAACACTTATTTTCATTCCCATTATTTGATTTTTTGAAGATACTCATAAAACAAGTAATTAAATGCATAATTAGGTACAAGCACATAGGGGGGAGCTAATCCTAGTGAGAAATTGTCAAGGGTGACAATTTTTTACGCTAAAAAAATATATTATAAAAAGTATATATGAGCCTAAGCTAGACATTAGGCTCTATACATCCAAAATCAAAAATTATTTAATTTAAAAAAAAAAAAAAAACTATGTTTTTAAGTTATTTGAAATATTATGTTTTGAAAATTAATAAACAATTAAAAATATGATCCAAAATTATAAAAAATATATATTTAAAAACAAGACATTATCCAATATAGTCACTATTAATTATATCCAAAAATGTAGAAGATTAAATTGTTGATCATATTCATGAAGTTGGTTTTGTTAATGGTTGTCATTATTAAATTATAGTTATAGGTCTAATCCTTGAGTTTATATATATTTGAAGAACTTTGTAGTAATCTATTGGTCTTGATTAGAAAGTATGTACTTCAATTTGAAATGAGGCCAAGGAAGAAAATTATTGGTGGTTGAGTGGATGAAATTTGGAAAAGTTATCGCTTCTCTTTTGAAAAAAATTAAGGCAAAAGTCCAAGGTAAGAGAGATAACAACCTCCCTTGAGAACTTATAAGAAGGGAGCACCAAATAGAGTATTAATTAATTTGTATCAGCCATTACACAAATAATCTCTAGCCCATCAAACCTAATGTTTGATAGCCACTTAGGCTTTCCAAATAGTTTTAATGATAAAGGTTCCTTGAATGAGAACTGATTCCTTCATAGTAAAAAGAGTGTGTGTATCCAAGCCCTTCCAAGCTATCAAACTTGAGGAATGTGCATGCCAATACAATAGAAAACAAGAATTTTCTAGGCCTCATAACTAGTGAGTACCCTAATTATCCCCTTATCGCACAAACAATGCCTCAAACCATAGCAAAATTGGGGGAGGGAGTGCAAGGGATTTTTAATTTGAATATAAAAAATTGTTAAGAATTCCAAGTAAGAATAGAGGGATCAAATTACTAATTAAAATAAATATTAAATTAACACACACAATGGAATAACAAAGGAATGAGAAAATAACAAAAAAATAGCTAGACAGGAAGCTTTTAATGTGGTTCACCCAATTTCAGGCTACATCCATAAACAATAGCCTATTATATATTAAATTCTAGAAAATACACATTACAAATAACTTGTAACAATAGTTGCAACTTGCAAAAATTATTTCAAATAATATCCATTGCTCTGTATTTACACACATAGTGCTACATACGCACAATGCACTACTATCACAAAACCGTGAATTTTTGCTAACCATATCTCACACACCCTGCAACAAATAAAAACCAACATCACATGGCCACTTGAGTTACCATGTGTCCTACACTACAATTGATTAACTTGTGGTTGTTGGTTTCCAATATGCAACAATTAACTATTCAAATTCAACAGTTACAATTGTTTATAATAGAAATTCAAATACAAATGTGCATTGAAATTCCTTTAATTGATTTGGGGGCAAAATGTGTTGGGTAAAGAAGGAAAATACAAACTTCAACTTTGATTGAGCTCCACATAACAATATAAATATTCATTTTAAGCACATATATAATTAGACAAATGGATCAAATATTCATTTAGAAAAATAAATTAGAGATTTGTTTTGGATTGAATATCTATTTTAGATATTTAATATTATATAAAATAAATATCTATTTTTGTTCAACCATCTAAACCTAATTAGATATTTGATTATCAACCAGTATTTTTTGGCCCAACTCCTTTGCCCCTTTCCAACCCTAGTGTATTGTACATAGCCCAAAACTCAATTACAATATATGATTAGGTAAATTAAGGAAAATAGGGGGCTTAGTGCCCAATTTATTTTCAAACTCAATGGAATCTAAATTTTGAAAATTAATTCAAAATGACCATTCTCAAAATTGAGAGATGTGTTAAGAATAAGAATTCTAGTGCTCATAATTCATTTTCTAAACTATTTGGTTTTTTAAATATGATGAAGTTTGGGAGGTTAAAACCTTTAGAGCATGCAAACTAAAATTTAATTTCACAACATGGGTATGTGCAGGATCATGATGGACCAAAAAGTGGCGATATGTAAGCCATTTGATGGCCCATGTGGCTGACGACTTTTTTTTTACCCAAAATTGATGAAACGAAAAGGATTTTTAGAGGATATTCTCAGCTTTCCACCAATATAAATTATGCTTTACTTTGAATTTAATAAATAATTATTATTCATTTTCTATTAGAATTACAAATAAAGTCTTGATTGATAAGCTGATTGAAAAACATCTATAACTTTCAAACGGTATCACATTTTTTGAATCCAAAACATGCGTCACATTCTATGCTTCACATACTATAGGATTAAAAAAAAAAATGAATTTCATGAATTTTTGACCAAGTTAAGGTGGTTAGACAGACGAGCTTTTATATTTTTTAAAATTTGTAATAAAGAATTCATAATTAATTATTTACTTGGAAAAAAATTATAAAAAAATATGCGTCACATCGAGACATGAGTCCTTTACTTATATCTAAAATATTATAAAAAAATATTATCATTTTATTGTGGTTAGGGTGGTCAGACAGACACCTACTTCTTATTTTTACCCTGAAATTTAAATACTACTGCATTGAAATTTCAAATTTTCACCAAATAGATTTTATTTTTTTAAATAAAGGTCTAGTAGTTTAGAAACTACATTCAATTTTCTACAGATTCCATTTTTATATTTTTTTGAAATAATATAGATAACTTATTCAAATTTTTACGTCAAGTTGTCTAACTCTGATTTTTTGTCTTTTTATTGCCACTTAAGGGCCTATTTTTTCCATGATGATCCTGCACATACCCACATATACCATTCATCCATTTTAACCATATCACATATCCCTTTCATTAATCTATCTTCTTTCTACTCAAATAATGTGCTATGTTAGTTACATTACATCCTTGTAAGATACAATAATAAAAAAAGATACAACCATGCAATATAGAATCATACATTTTTGGAGCCCACGAAACAAATAAAATTCATAATGAACTGACATAGGAAAGTGCATTTTCCAACAATGTAAATAATGCGAGCATTTTATTTCTTTCAATGGCATGTAAAAAGGAAATGTAATTTTTAGTCAACCAAATAGTTATGAAATTTGAAAGTGGACTTCATTATATTTTTGGTGTATAAAATAAAATAAAATTCATGATGAAATAACTAACAGGACACAATGTGTTTTCCAACACTGTAAACAATGCAAGGATTTTATTTGTTACAATCACAGGGAAAAATGAAATATGACATTTTCACTCTAACAAAGAGTTGTTCTAACATTTTAAAGTGGAATTCAATTCATTTTTGGAGCATGGGAAATTAAAAAAAAACATAAGGAAATAACTGACATGGGATAGTGTGTTTTCCAATACTGCAAGCAATGCAAGCATTTTATTTGTTCCAATCACATGAAAAAAGGAAATATGTCATTTCCACTCTACCAAATAGTTGGCTCTAAAAATTTAAAGTGGAGTTCATTTCATTTTGGGAGCATACAAAATAAATAAAAAATCATAAGAAAATAATTGACAAGGGACAGTGTGTTTTCCAACACTGCAAACAATGCAAGCATTTCATTTGTTCCATTCACATGAAAATTGGAAATATGCCATCTTCACTCTACCAAAGGGTTGTTCTAAAAATTGAAATAGGAATTCATTACATTCTTGGTCACAACGAAACAAATACTTTTCATAAGGAAATAACTGACAAGGGACAGTGTGTTTTACAACACTACAAACAATGCAAGCATTTTATTTGTTCTAGTCACATGAAAAAAGGAAATATGCCATCTCCACTCTATGAAATATTTGTTCTAAAAATTGAAAGTGGACTTCATTACATTCTTCTTTGTAACGAAAAATATACTTTTCATAAGGAAATAACTGATAGGGGATAGTGTGTTTTCCAACATTGCAAACAATGCAAGCATTTTATTTATTTCAATCACATGAAGAAAGGAAATATGCCATCTCCACTCTACCAAATAGTTGTTCTAAAAATTGAAAGTGGACTTCATTACGTTCTTGGTCGTAATGAAACAATTACTTTTCGTAAGGAAATAACTGACAGGGGACATTGTGTTTTCTAATACTACAAACAATGTGAGAATTTTATCTCTTCCAATCAGATGGAAAATGGAAAATGCTATTTTTAGTGTACCAAATAGTTGTTCTAAAAATTGAAAGTGGACTTCATTACATTCATGGTCGTAACCAAACAAAATATTTCATAAGGAAATGACAAACAGGTGACAATGTATTTTCCAACACTGCAAACAATTTGACCATTTTATCTCTTTCATTCAGATGGAAAAGGGAAATGCCATTTTTACTGTATGAGATAGTTATATTCTAAAATTTGAAAGAAAAAATCATTAAATTGTTGGTTGTAAGGAAACAATAACTTTTGAAAATTTTGAGGTCAAATGATTAGCATATCAACTTATCTTTTTCATTTATAAGCAAGCTACCATAAACAATAACACTTCATCTAGCATTGCCTACCATTATTTCACATTGTTGATAATGTAATTATAGAGGGACATGAAAAGTATAATATAAAATGTATAACAACATAGTGTTCAAACATATGAAAATAGTATATAGATTCTACAACATAATTGTTCAATAATCAAATAATTATAGAGGGCCATGAAAATTCTGATATCAAATATATAACAACATAGTGTGCAAACATATAAGTATGGTATATCTCTACACCATAATTGTTCAATAATCAAATAATGAAACCCATAATGCACAATGAGTATTGTGATCCTATCTCATCATATCCTATGCTGCCTATTCTTTGCAATTGAGTTCATGCATGCATAATATAGGGCACTTTTCTTAGGGTTTTTATGTACTTTGAGAGGAGTGATTCCAATTGCATGAACCCTTGTAGATGATGAACATGAAACAACATATCTCTAGAGAGGTTGTGCTTTTTCCTTGGCACTTTGAACACCTTCAACCCTATAAAAAAAAATTTAAACAATTAACATATGGATGGAAACATATATAAGGTAGTATGATATATACAACAACATATCATTTATATGTACCTCTGGAAGAGAATGCTTCAACTCGAAGAGCTTCCATACCATGAAGCTTCCCATGCACTCTTCGACAATCTATGTGCCAAGATGTGGAAAAGGCACTATGTAGTCACCATAAATGGCCTCAAGAATGTTGACTCTCACACAAATTTTTGGGTGCATAAATCCATGGGTTTGACCATTTCTTTTTCAACATGTACAATTCCTTTGGCAACCAGTTTATGTTGCATCCAAAGATCAACGTGATCACCAATATTAAAAGTGATGCCCTTAAACTCTATCATCTATTCATCGACAAGATTTAGCTGCAATGGAAACATCATTGACGTGAATCATAGTTCAAGTCATATTAAAGGATTTATAAAGAAATTAGAATAGAATAATGGAAGTATTTTGTGTTTATTACCAATATAGATGGTAAGTTGCTACTCTCTCGATCCCCATGTCCATCTTTATTTCCATATCCCCCTTGCAGGCTAGTGATTTCCTCATCCCCATGTACATATTTATTACCCTCTCCCACTTGCAAGGATGTTCTCTCCTCATCCCCATGCCCATATATATTACCCCATCCCACTTATAGGCCAATGCTCTCCTTGTCCCCATGTCCATCTCTATTACCTTGTACCACTTGCAAGCCAGTGCTCTCCCCGTTATCATGTCTATCTCTATTACCCTATCCCATTTGCAGGCCAGTGCTCTCCCCATCCCCATGTCCATCTTTATTTCCTTGCCCCACTTGTAGGCCAGTGATCTCCCCATCCACATGTCCATCTCTATTAGCCTCTCTCATTTTAATTGCAGCCACATGGCCAATAAGGTCAAGGTCAACACTTCATTGTTCATCCTTTCCCTATAATAGAAGGAATTCAAATGCCACATCAAATTCATATGCATGCAACCAATTCATTGAAATAATCAAAACAAACATTAAATAAAAGATTTTGAATTCACTATTTATTCTAGTTTCTCCATGTCAAGGCACCTTGAAACTTTTGTCCGTGTATGCTCCTTCTTCTTCTTCTTCTCAATGTTAGATGATAGGTTGGGAGGAACAACATCATCTTTCTCTTTAATGGGAACTTCTTCATCTTCCAAATCAATAGTACCCTATTCGAGGGAAACACTTCATTGTTCATCGTTGCCCTATAATAGTAGCAATTAAAATGCCACATGAAATTTAGATGTATGCAACCAATTCATTGAAATAATCAAAACAAACATTAAATAGAAGATTTTGAAATCACCATTTGTTTTCATTTCTTCTTGAGAGGGTGAGAGGAAACCTTTGACCGTGTATTATCCTTCTTCTTCTTCTCAAAGTTAGACAGTGGGTTGGGAGGAACAACTTCATCTTTTTCTTCCATGGGCACTGCTTCGTCTTGCAAATCAATAGTACCCTATCTAAGGGCAACACTTTGCTTTTAATCCTTGTCCTATAATAGAAGGAATTGAAATGTCACATCAAATTCAAATTCTTGCAACCAATTCATTGAAATAATCAAAACAAGTTACATTAAATAGAAGATTTTAAAATCATCATTTATTCTTGTTTCTTCTTGTGAGGGCAAGAGGAAACTTTAAACCACATGTACACTCAAGTTCTTCTTCTCAATGTTAGACATCGGCTTGGGAGGAATAACATCATGTCTTATGATTTCATGGGCACTATTTCATCTTCCAAATCAACAATAACCTTCTCAAAGGAAGCAATTCATTATTCATCCTTATCCTGTAATAGCAAGAATCAAAATGTCACATCAAATTTAGATGCATGCAACCAATTCATTCAAATAATCAAAACAAACATTAAATAGAAAATTTCAAGATCACTGTTTATTCTTGTTTCTTCTTGTGAGGGTACCTTGAAACTTTTGACCCTATACGATGCTTCTTGTGAATGTTAGCATCGAGTTCGAAGGAAAAACATCATATTACACTTTTGTGGGCACAACTTCCTCTATTGAATGAACACTACTCTATTGGGTGGCAGGAACCACTTCTCGACCATCATCTTTTCATGTCATGTAAGTTAACTAAGTAAAATTGGCATGCATCAAAAAAAAAAATATGAACCAACCAAAATCTAGATTTAACAGTTCAATTTGACATTACCATTTTCTCATTTCTCTTTCTCTCCTACAATTTTTTTTTTTTTTGCTTCTTTATTCCTTGTTCTCCTCATTGTCAAGTATAATGTCATTTTCTTCTTCACCTCGTCCTTTCCGTCCTTGGGAAGTAGATAGAAGCTATGTTTCACATAATTTTTATAGACCCTTTCAATAACACACTTCTGCTAGAGATTCTGACGTAGATTCAGTTGGTACTCCATATTATCCACCTTCTTTTGAAGGTACTCTTTCAATTTCTTGGGGGGTGTTTTTTGGTTCCCCCCCTTGATGCAGTTAGGCCACACTTTGGTGCCTCCAAAATAGGAAGGTGGTGATGTTGAATCCTATGCATATTGAACAATCTCCAATCATGATATTTTCTTGTACATTCTTCTACAGTACAATAATATACATATCTAGCATTCTCCACTTCTCTTTTGTATTCAACAGCAACCTACACAACAAATTCGAAAAAGAAAATCATTTAATATATTTGATATTAAAACAATTTGAATGCACAACATATAAACACAACCAAATGATGCAATAATTGAGTTATTATATCTAGCTTATTGTCCACCACATCACCCCATGCTTCATTAGGTCCCTCCCCATCCATAGGGTCTCCCTTTGCATGCTCTTACTCATTGTCGTGGACTATGGAAAGAGTGTGATGGTCTCCCTAATTATTGCCCTAAATCGAAGGAATGATATACTATCAAAATCAACATATTTGTAATAGACATGATAGTTTTTAATTGAAATTGTAAATCATTCTGATTGACGCATTGGAAGTAAAGGGCAAATGAAAGTTCACAATCAATTACCAAACACGTCGCTGCCTCAATGTTCAATTTTTTCCTAAAATGAGGGGACTTCCTCTATACCACAATTTCTACCTCTTGATTAAAAAATTCCCACTTTCAAGTCAACATCATAACCACTTATGAGAGATTAAAATTATATATTTGATTGCATCTTGTAATTACTAGATCTTACCTACACATTTCTAGAATGCAACCATCCTGAAGAAGATGCACCACTACACACCCTCTCAGGTGTTCTGACCACCTCAATGAAATTCTTCATTGTACAAAGCACTTTCCCTTTTACATCACACATCCCTAGTTTGTTGTAAAATGTAAAAAAATTGCAAGTGTTACAAACAATTAAAGTTCCAAAAATTTATTGCACCATTTGCAATAAGAAAGCATATCTTTTTTCAATCATAAGAGGAATTTGAAATGCATATTTTACTCTACCTAAGACTTGTGATAAATTTTGGAGGTTCCTTTAATTACATTCTTTCTGTCTAAATAAAAAATGGTTTTCAAGACATTCCTACTATCAACAAAATTGCAGGTTGGAAAAGAGATGGTGTTATGAAACCTACAACCCACATAGTGTTGTAAAACGCTATACATGTAACCCACTGTGTTTTCCAACTTGCAATTATTTTGTGCATTTATTTTTTTCAATCACATGAAGATATTGAATTGCAATTTATACCATAACTAACAATTGTAAATTTTGGAGGTGTCTTTCATTACATTCGTATTGTCTAAATAACAAAAGCTTTTCAGGACATTTAAACTGTTATGTGAAATTTTCGGTTGGAAAACATTGGGTGTTATAAATCCTACAACCCACATACTATTCTAAAACCCTTTACAAGTAACAACCCAATTGGTTACTCACCCCTCACCTCAATTTGGTATGTTTTGTGATTGTCTTGAGAACCTTTCGCTTTCAAGATAACAATAATATAATAAAATTAGAAAAAATAGGGCATTAAGAAACCTAGAACCAAATGTATCTCGCACCTGAAAGTCCTCCCTATCCTCTCAAGTGTTTACATTTAAACATGTAGAATGAAACAAATGACAACCCATATTATGTTTTCTAATCTACCATTATTTTATGCATTTCTTTGTTTCAATCGTACAAAGAAATTCAAATATAATTTGTACTGTAACTAAGAGTTATTCTATATTTTGAATGGGAAATCTGTTACATTATTATTATGTAGGAAATAAAAGGCTTCCAATACATTCATAATATCAATATAATTGCAGCTGGAGGATACATGAAACTATCCAAAATCACATGAGGTGTGACTAACCAATTAGTTCTTATTGTGTAAGTAACCAGAACATTGTCATTACATTCATATTGTCTATGTGAGTTGACCTTGTTGTTGCACTAAAATGTTGACCTCTCCATGGCCAATACAAGTTTCGGATAAGATGCATGGTAGGCGGTTGAACCATATCGTGAATCAAATAGACAACACTAGCTGAGGGGTGGAAGCGCCAAGCTTCCAAAAATCATCCCCTCCCGCTAGGGTGACCATAGGATTGGAACCCATGACCTCACTCTAATACCAATTATAATAAAACTCATCATCAAAACTGATAGTAACCTCTACAAAAACATGACAACATTTCATGAGAACTAGGAAAATTTGAAGCATACCTCTCATTTCCAAAAACATGCACTTCTCTCAATCATACATCGATGACACCTTTCGACATCATCGACCTCAGTGGATCAGATTGTGGAAGAGGTGGTGATGTGTGTAAGAGAGAAGAGCTTGCTTTGAAAATATTACAAATTTTCTCCAAAGATGCCCACTTTTCATGAAATTTTGTCATGTTTTTTTAGAGGTCTTATCTAAAGCTTATATCGAGCATTGATAGGTCAACCTTTTCATACAACAACAAGGCCAACAGTGTGTAATTGCAAGTTGGAAAACACTAAGTGTTATTAAACCTACAAACCAAATACCATTTTCAAACCCTTACCAAGTAACATCCCAATTCGTTACTCACCCCTTAGCTGAATTTGTATGCTTTTATATATCCCGCACCTGCAACTCCAACCCATGCTCTCAAACCTTCATCTTTCAACGTGTAGAATGAAATAACTCACAACAAATAGTCTTTTCCAACCTCCAATTATTTTCCACAATACGCTATCCCATCATGTGGTGTATGTATTTTTGTATACAATTTTAATGCCTTTTGTATGTTATGATGCCTCTGACATGCATTATTCTAGGGAGAATAGCTACATCCAATTGTAGGGTAGAAGCTAATCTCCCTAAAAAATAAAGTAAAATCAAACTATTATCCCTCAAAAAAACATGTCTTTAACATGATAACATAATTAGACATGTCTTATCCCTGAAGAAGGGCAACACATTATCATTTGTAAGCCATGCAATTTTGCAAGGATATCAACTTTTGCAATTGGGACAAGTCTATTCTCCCTATAAAAATGCATGTCGCATGCATCATAACAGCCATCATGTTTTAAAAATCATATTTCAGAATGGACAAAAATGCCAAAAACATCACATTTGAAACCATTATTTACAAATACTAAAAATCTTAAATGAGGTCACATTTTTTCTGCCATTTTCCACACTAGCGTTTTGCAGGTTGTTGGAGAGCAATGGGAAGGAGTTGTAGGAATTTAGAGGCTGAAGTAGTGTGACCACCCTCCATACGAAAAAATATTTGATAGGCATGGGCAACCAGCTAGCTAGCAGGTATGTTTAACCACCAACAATATATGCCATTTTGCCATTATGCCTAGGAACTGGGAAGAAATGAATGGATCTTTGTTGCAAAGATGGGTTTTTATTAATGAAAAATAAAGGGTTTTCCTTGGGAAAGGGGGTTTTCATTTGAAATGCAAAGTTGTTTATGTGTTTATATATTTTTGTGTTGAGGATTTTTTAATTTTCGTTTCTTCCCATTTGTTGGTTTTGAAATTTTGCTATTTCTGAATGAAATAACTAACAACCCATTGTGGAAATATGAGTGAAATAACTTAATATCATTTGGAGAAATAAGAAACCATACAAAATATATAAGATTTTTGTTTCATTATGCTCCAAGAATGTAATGAAGTCCACTTTAAATTTTTTGAACTCTTTTCTATAGTCCAAATTTCATTTCACTGTCTTAATCTAATTGGAACAAAATGCCCTGATGAAAAAGAAGGTTGAATGGACAAATCGCATTGATGAAAAGACTTGATGGTAAAACATTAACTCTAACCTATCCTAGCATGTCGCATCGTCATGAAAGTGTGTCAGCACCGGTGGGTTTTCAAAATTATATTTTGGAATGGATGAAAACCCAAAAAAATGTGGCATTCGAAACTATTATTTACAAATACCAAAACGAGGTCCCAAGAATGTAATGAAATTGGAAAATAGTAGGTATTATGAAACCTGCAATGCACAATGTTGTTATACATTGTTTGCAATGTTGGAAAACACACTATCCCATGTCAGTTAGTTTGTTATTAAGATTTTTCTTTCATTATACTCCAAGAATATAATGAAGTCCACTTTCAAAAACTTTAACAACTCTTTGCTACAATCCAAAATATCATTTCACTTTCTTCATCTAAATGGAACAAATAAAATGCTCGCATTATTTGCAGTGTTGGAAAACACACTATCTCCTCTCAGTTGCAGAGGGTTTTACAACACTATATGAGTTGGTTGTTTATTAACACCTAGGGTTCTCAAACATGAATTTTTACAAAACAAAATGAATGTATTGAAAGGATTTTGTAATTTAGACAATGTGAATGTATTGAAAGGCTATTTCAAAATTTATAAGGACTTTTAATTTGAGTAAAAATTGCATTGAAATTTTGCATTATTGAAAAAAAAGTGCAAAAAATAATTTTAATTTGGAAAACACAATGGTGGTTTTTCAGATAATTGAATCTCCTTATTTAAATGTAAAGGGTTGTCTCACAGTGGGTTTCTTACTTCTTAACACCTATGGTTTTGCAACATGGAATGTTACAAAAAAGTATGAATGTCTTCAAAATCACACCTTCTATTGGTGTGTTTAAATTTTAGATGATTGAAAAAAAAGTGCATTAAATAGTTGTATTTTGGAAAACACAATGTGGTTTTATAGTTATTTGAATCTCCTTGTTTAAATGTAAGGGGTTGTCTCACAGTGGGTTGCTTGCTTCTTAACACGTATGGTTTTGCAACATGGAATGTTACATAATAGTATGAATGTCTTAAAAAAAACACCTTCCATTGTTGTGTTTAAATTTCAAGTATATAACAAATTGCACTCTTCATAACACACTGCATTTGTCAACCTCCACATCAAAACATACCCAAGCCCTTCTATTTTTTAAACCCATATATCTAGGTGTGCATTACAAGTAGCAAAAACACCATTTTTTTTACTATTATTGGCAATAATCAATAAACTTGTTGAAAGTGGTGAACATTGTGTAGTGCAAGTTGGCAAAGACAATGTGTTTTGAAGCCCTCCTTTACTTATACCTAGGCTTTGTCTTGAAATTTAGATATACAAATGTATAGATGGGGTTCTATAATTTATCAAATATCACATTTCTCATTTAAGGGGGACTCTATTAATCATCAATACATAGTGGACTTCATAGTATGCAGTTCATTTTGTTTTGTAAAAATTCATGTTGAAAAACCCTAGGTGCTAAGAAAGAAGCAACCCAAATAGTTTTGTAAAACCCTCTACAACACTATTGGTTAGCACCCCTCACCTCGATTTGGTTAGTTTTCTCCTCCAACTCCTCCATGTGCAGTCCAACCTTCAACTTTAAATGTGTATACTAGAAACTCATTGTGTTTTCTCCCTTCTTTCTCCAAACAAAAAACACACACATTAGTTCACCTCCATTTTTCTCGCGCCAGAAAAAAGCTCTAAAAGTGAAACTTTAGTGGCACACCACGGGACCCAATTTTATTGGATGAAAGGAGATGGAAAAACTAACCTGACACTGTTGTTAACTCCTACCTACCATTTCCCAAATGTTTAGTCTCATCTACTGATTTTGTCACTTTTATCCCCCGTTTGGCGGGCCCTGCACTACGATGTCTCATCATGATATGTATGTTTTCATGTATGTTGTTATGTATATTTTTATGTATGGTTTTACGCATTTTGGATGTACATAGGTGCATCTTTTCGGCATAAGGGTATGCATAATTGATAACACATTCTGTTTCTATACCTCCAAAATGGGAAACAAGGAAAACTCATATTTGTAAAGAGGTTTCTACATTGCAAAACACATTGTGTTTACAAAACTTTTGCATTGTGTTTACAGAACAACAATTCCATTACAAAATTTGGGAAGCCTAATGGCCATTTCTATGTTATTATGGCCTCACCTTTGTAGTTTGTATGGTATATTATACTAAATAAAAATAATTACAATAACAATGTTTCTTATTTGCAACCTTATCAAACCCAACTATGCAACGATGCTTCAAAACTGATCAAAGGTACACGATTTAAAAGGAGAAATACTCTAATATAAAATCATAAATATTATGTTCTTTTCCAAATATATCTGATCTAATTACCAAGGATCCAAAGGTTCCTATTCTATTTTGGGAGATAAATGATACCGATGTAGTGTTGCAAAAATCATCCTAAAATAAACACAAATAAATTATGACAAGGATAATTAAAATGGTGCAATATCACCCTTCACTGATGCTTTAAGCATTTCCCATGCAACACTCACACTTCAATGAGGAAATATGATTGACGTAAAATTTTGGGATATAATACACATACAATAATGTAACATTTATTTTATTTAAATTAAAGTACAAATTGTTTGCATTCCCCACACTAAGTATCTCATCTATATATAAATTGGAACAAGTCTAAATGCACAATAATTTTTTGAAATTTAATGGTACACTTGCAATTCAAGCTATGACAACTAGAATCACCTGTATTTAGTGCATAATATTCACATCTCTTGAGGCAGCCTTTGTTTTGTTAAAATTTGTTTCCTCGCCTATATCAACCACCTGGAAGAAAGACAAGTGTTAGCGATAGATTAAATTGGAAAATTAAAGACATTTGGTGCAAAAAAGAATTCAATTATTTCCAAAATTCACCGATATTGGATTATATGTTGTGTTGATTACAACATGCCATCTTCTACAGATAATAAACAAACATATTAATCTGTACAATGGGAATTTAATTTCCAATTTAACCTATCACTAACACTAGTAATATATATCAGCAATTATATCTACCATTTTTCCATTCTACTAGAACTGTGAAGCACTAAACATTTATTTAGATATATCTCAAACTCATATCTCCTGGCATATGAAAGAGGCCATAACTTGCATAATCAATAAGGGTAGAAAAGAAAAACAAGAAAGATACCACACACCACTGCCAAACTTCTATTTATATCATTGCTTGTAGAGATAACTGAAAAAATATAGATTATTGTAAGATACATTGGTTGCAAGTGTGCATCGACTATTCAAGAATAAAGGTTAAGAAGTAAATGAAAACCTTAGTGATCACCTTGATTAACCAAAAAAGATTAGGTGATTGCATTGGTTAAATATGATAATGCACAAAATAACTACACATTGGATAACACTCTATGTTTCAATCTCCATGCTCAAACCTAAAGGGTGAAGAGCACAGGGAGGAGTTGCATGTGGGGAAACCACAAAACTTACCAAATTGAGTTGAGGGTGACTAACCAATTGGGTTGCTACTTGTAAAGGGTTTTAGAACAATATGTGGGTTGCAGCTTTTATAACACCCATTGTTTTCCAACCTGGAATTTTAGAAAACAGTAAGAATGTATTCAAAACCTTATGTGATCAACATAGTAACAACCCAATTGGTTTGTCACCCCTTGGCTCAATTTCATTACACACCCAGTGTTTTCCAACATGCATTTATATATAGACAATCAGAACGTAATGAAATTTTTTTGTTTAGTACACAATAAGATTGTAATGGGACACAACTAATCTCTACAAAAAACACACCTATGTACGTACAAAGATGCATGAAACCATACATAGAAACATACATAACATGATGAGACGACGTAGTGGGGAGGCCACCACATAGGGGATAAAAGTGACGAAACTGGTGTACAGGAGCATACATTAGGGAAATTGTAACAAGGAGATAAGGACACCGTCAAGTCAATTTTCCCACCTCCCGTCGGTTGATAAAACTAGACCTCAGGGATTGCGCAAGCACAAGGAGGATTTTTAGGTGGGGAATACAAAAAACATACCAAATTGAGGTGAGGGGTGACTAAGCAATTGGGTTGCTACTTGTAAAGGGTTTTAGAATGGTATGTGGGTTTC
This sequence comes from Sequoiadendron giganteum, assembly GCA_007115665.2. NCBI lineage: Eukaryota > Viridiplantae > Streptophyta > Pinopsida > Cupressales > Cupressaceae > Sequoiadendron > Sequoiadendron giganteum. The sequence goes on along the minus strand of CM021105.1, from coordinate 49,779,342 downwards.
AAGTTTTATAAAACCCACTATTTTCCAACCTAGAATTTTAGAAAATAGTAAGAATGTAATCAAAAACTTTTATGATTAACGACCCAATTGGTTTGTCACCCCTCGCCTCAATTTAATCACACCCATTTTTTTCCAACATGCAGTTATATATAGACTATATGAACATAATGAAAAATATTTGTTTAGCACATAATAAGAATGTAACAAAGATCATCTTCAAAACTTATGCAAACAACATTGAATGGGGTGATCCCAAAATAATGGTCTACAATTTTTGGCCAAACTAGACATTGAAATAATAATTTTTAACTAAATCTTCACATTCGGGCACATATAGTGGCTAAACCGTGAGGAATTTCAAGATGATGCAAACTAGAGTCTCGTAACATTTTGTCTATAGATTCAAAAAATATTTTTTTCAAAATTTTTGGAATCAAATTGCACTTCTTTTTTTGTCTCTCACAAAATATGATTTTTTTCAGAAAACAACATTTTAAAAAAGTGACGCACACCGTATAGCGAATAATCTTTTTTTCCATCAAGGATAAAATTCTCATTCTTTCAAATTTAGATTTGTAACTCCAATATCTAGTGCTTCCACTTGGTTAGATAGATTTTTATTGAATTTTTTTTCTTTAATCAAGTTTTGAAGTCAAACCAATTATAATTCAGACATAGTGTGATCGTGTAACGCATTACGTTTCTTGTATATATCAAAATTCTTATCTTTTTTTTGTTGGATTGAGTACTTCAATATCTAGTGCACTCATATTTTTCAAAAAAAAAATTGGATAATTTGCTATTTTTTCACATGTGCAAAACAAAGACCTTCATTTTCGATGAAAAACCTATATTTAATAAAACTAAAGAAACTAATACATAATAAAATCAAAACATATTAAAATTATATTCATTGGAAAGAATTTTTTAGGACTAATTGATTCCAATTGGGTTCATGAAGTCTCCTCCATTTTCATGCTCAACCTGAGCTTCAAACGACAAAAAAAATGGTTTTCTTTGTGCTAGAGAGCAAGGAGGTAGGAAAAGGGGGGTTCACTAGAACCAGGGGGGTTCTAGCGAACCCCCTTCAATATGCATTTTTATTTTGTTGTTTGGGTGAGAAATGTGGGCCCAATAATTAGTGGGCTCGCTCGAACCTTAGTTCGGTCAACCCGTTTTTGGTTCAATCAAACATGTAGGTTCATTCGAACCCCTAAAACAATTTTTTTGTCATGGGGTTGGTTTTTCCCAATTTTCCTTCCTCCATCAAATTGAAAACCACTATTTTTGCTTCACCCAATGAGATAGATAAAAGATAATGTATTGAGTGAATAGATTATCCCTATTCTTCATAAGTTGAGGAAGGTGCATGTGAAGTATGCACAATCAGAAAATGGCAATGAAGAACTCGACCATCAGGTAGTAGAAAGTATGTAATCAAAAAGCAATCGTCTCTAAAAACACTTGAAAAGAAGCAAACCAAAGTGAATGAGATAGATAATGTATTGACTGAAGAGATTATTTGTTGTCTTTCAAAGTTGACGAAGGAGCATGTGCACTATGTGAAGTGGGAACATGGCAATGTAGAATTAGAGGCAGCAGCTACTAGAATTCATGGAATGAAAAAGGATTCTTCTCTAAAAAGAAGGGAAGCAATATGAGTGAGATACCTAATGTATTGACTGAAAATATCCTCCATTCTCTTGACAAGTCAAGGAAGGTGCATGCATAGTATAAGAAAACGAAAAATTACAATGCACAAGTGGACAAACTGAAGAGATTTCGTATTGCATGATTTTTTTTGCAGGCAAAGAAATTGAGAGTTGAACAAGTAAATTCTATCGTGAATAATTTCTACAACACAATATATTTTCCACTATGAACTATAATAAATATTTTATTTATTAGTTATGAAGCTTCGTAAGTATCACTTGCCAGACTAATAACTTGTAATTTTCTCACGACACATTGCACACAATTGTCTTGTCCATCAAAACGTTTTCTCGAAATTCCCTAACTTATTATCCTTTTAAAAAATAGTACATAGGAATTTTAATATTCCTGCTCTTCAAGCCACTTTTAATGCATTCCACTCATTTATGAACACGCCTTGAATATATCCTCTTTCCTAATTTTGATTAAATGAGATAAAAGAGGAGTTACACAAACTGTGGTCAACATTGATTGGAAGTGTATTAAAATTTGTGCTTCAAGAGGAAGATAATTCAAGTTAATTTTGTACTCTCTCTAAAAAGGACAATAATGTAAGGGAATTTCTTGAAAAATATTTCATGGACAAGACAACTTAAGTGCTTTATGTCCTAGGAAAATTACAAGTTATTAGTTTCATAGGATTAAATTTAGACAACATGAGTCTAATGAAAACCTTTAGTTTTGTAGATAGTAGGAATGTAGTGATGTCTATTGACCTTCACAATTTAAAGTAACTCTTACTTACACAAAAAGTTGGATTTCAATTTCCTCATATAATTTAAAAATAAATGTACAATATAATTTAGAACAAATAAAATGCTCAAACTAAACTAACTGACATGGGACAGTGTGTTTTCCAACAATGCATACTATATATATACGTTCCCAACAACAAAATATGCTCGGACAAAACTAACTGAGACAGGGCAGTGAGTTTTCTAAATAAAATTTTTGACACAAGACAATGAGTTTTCCAAATAGAATTTTTTTAGCTCCAAAATAGTCGAACAAATCTTTTCAGAACGAACTAACTAGTATGCAACGATGTGTTTTCCAACACTCCAAATAATGTGAGCATTTTATTTGTTCCAATCAAATGAAAAAAAGGAAATGCCATATTTACATCATCAAAGAGTTGTTCTAAAATATGAAGGTAGGATTCATTACATTTTTGGAGCATACAAAATAAAAAATATTCATGGAGCAACTGAGAGGAGACAGTGTATTTTCCAACAGTACAGATAATGTGAGTATTTTATTTGTTCCAATCAGATGAAGAAATTCAAATCAAATTTTGGATTGTAGCAAAGAGTTATTCAAAAAAATCAAAGTGGTCTTCATTATATTCTTGGATCATACCGAAATAAAACTTTTCATAATGAACTAACAAACATGGGACAGTGTGTTTTCCAACACTGCAAATGATGCAAGCATTTTATTTGTTCCAATTAGATGAAAAGGGGAAATTCCATATTTACATCACCAAAGAATTGTTCTAAAAGATCAAGGTGGAATTCATTACATTTTTGGAGCATACAAAACCAACGTTTTTCATGAGGGAATAACTAAGAGGAGACAGTGTGTTTTCAAACACTGCAAACAATGTGAGCATTTTATTTCTATTTATTTTTTCTCTTTTGATTGCTACAGTCAAAATGGCATTTCACTTTCCTCATCTAGTTCAGAGATGGCTAACTCATAGACAAAATAGACCTATGCACATACAAAAACACATAACAACATACATGGAAACATACATAACATGGTGAGTCATTGTACTGTGGAGCCCGCCAAACGGGGGATAAAAGTGATGAAACCGACAGACATGACCAAACATCCAAGAAATGGGTGTGTTTTCCAACATTGCAAACAATATGAGCATTTTATTTCTATTTTTTTCTCTTCTGATTTGTACAATCAAAATGAAATTTCACTTTCCTCATCTAATTCAACCAAAAAAAATGCTCACATTGTTGTGAAAAATTCCATGTTGATGCCATTTGTAAAACACAACAATGGAAGGTGTAATTTTGAAGAAAATTCATACTGTTTTGTAACATTCCATGTTGCAAATTCATAGGTGTTAAGAAGCAAGCAACCCACCATGAGACAACCCTTTATATTGAAACAAGGAGATTCAAATAATTGAAGACCACCATTGTGTTTTCAAAATTACAAATATTTTGTGCACTTTTGTTTTCAATCATGCAAAATTTAAATGCAATTTTTACTCAAATTAAAAGTCCTTATAAATTTTGAAAGGGCCTTTCAATACATTCCCACTATTTAATTACAAAAGATTTTCAAGACATTTATTTTGTTTTGTAAAAATTTATGTTGGAAAACCCTAGGTGTTAAGAAACAAGCAACCCATATAGTGTTGTAAAACCCTCTGCAACTAAAAGGAGAGAGTGTGTTTTCCAACACTACAAATAATGTGAGCATTTTATTTTTTCCAATCAAATGAAGAAAGTGAAATGACATTTGGATTGTAGCAAAGAGTTGTTCAAAAATTTGAAAGTTGCATTCATTACATTCTTGGAGCATAACAAAACAAAACTCTTCATAACGAACTAACTGACATGGGATAGTGTATTTTCCAACACTACGCATTGCAAGTTTCATAATACCTCCTGTTTTCCAATTTCATTACATTCTTGGGACCTCATTTTGGTATTTGCAAAGAATGGTTTCCAATGCCATGTTCTTTTTGGGTTTTTGTCCATTCTGAAATATGATTTTGAAAACCTGTCGGTACTGATATGTTTTCTCGATGATGGGACATGCAACAACAGGTTGGAGATAATGTCTGACCATCAATTCTTTCCATCAACGTGATTTATCTGTTCAACATTCTTTACCATTGGGGCATTTTGTTCCAAACATATGAAGAAAGTGAAATGGCATTTGGATTGTAGCAAAGAGTTGCTCAAAAATTTGAAATTGGACTTCATTATATTCTTGGAGCATAATGAAACAAAACTCTTCATAACAAACTAACTAACATGGGACAGTGAGTTTTCCAACACTACAAACAATGTATAACAACACTGTGCCTTGCAGGTTTCATAATACCTACTATTTTCCAATTTCATTGCATTCTTACTATCTAATTCACAAAAGGTTCTCAAGACAATCACAAAACATACCAGATTAAGGTCAGGGGTGGCTAACCAATTGAGTTGTTACTTGTAAAGGGTTATAGAATAGTAAGGGTTTTAGGAGATAGTTTGTTTTCCAAAACGTCAGTGTGGAAAATGGTGTCGAAAATGGGACTTTGTCTGGGCTTTTTACTATTAGCAAATTATGATTTTGAATGCCACGCTTTGGGCTTTTTGTATATTTTGAATAAGAATGTGAACAATGGCGACATTCTGGACTTTATGTGGTTTTGAAAATATATCATTTGATTGTAGAACCCATGTTGCATTTTCCAAACTCATAATATATTTTTTGTGGTTTCTGATTTCTATAAACGTTATTTAATTATTTCACCCATATTTCCACTATGGGTTATCATTTATTTCATTCGGCAATCACAAAATTCCAAAACCAGCATACGGGAGGAAAGGAAAATTAAAAAACCCTTGACACAAAAATACATTAACAACTTTGCAATTCAAATAAAAAACCCTTTTCGCAACGAAAAATCTGCAACCTTCAAAATAAGAATGTGAACAATGGCGACATTCTAGGCTTTATGTGGTTTTCAAAATATATCATTTCATTCTAGAACCCACATTGCATTTTCCAACGCCATAATATATTTCACATGGTTTATGGTTTTTATACATGTTGTTTAGTTATTTCACTCATATTTCCACAATGGGTTGTTAGTTATTTTATTTGGCAAGCGCAAAATTTCAAAACCAGCAGATGAGAGGAAATTAAAATTAAAAAACCTTCAACACAAAAACACATAAACAACTTTGCATTTCAAATGAAAACCCCATTTCCTAAGGAAAACCTTTTGTTTTCACATCAACCAAAACCCATCTTCGCAAGAAATAGCCATTGATTTCTTCACAGTTCCAAGGCAGAATGGAAAAATGGCATATATTTCTAGCGGATATACATACCTACTAGCTAGCTAGCTGCCTACGCCTGTCAAATGTTTTTTTCGTATGGAGGGTGGTTGCACTGCTTCGGCCTCTAAATTCCTACAACTTTTTGTTGCTCTCCAGCGACCTGCAAAATGTCGTTGTGGAAAATGGCGGTGAAAATGGGACCTCATTTTGGTATTTGCAAATAATGGTTTGGAATGCCATGTTTTTTTGGGTTTTTGTCCATTCCGAAATATGATTTTGAAAACCCGTCGGCACTGACACGTTTTCCTGGCAACAAGACAGGCGACGGCAAGTCGGAGATAACGTTCAACCATCAAGTCTTTCCATCGACGCGATTTGTCCATCCGACCTTCTTTTCCATTGGAACATTTTATCCAGTGTGTGTGATGGGGGTTGGTGGATATGATATAACGTTACATATATAGATGTGTTTTGTCTACAACTTAGCTTTCTCCCCTACAAATCTACACATAAATGATTAATAAAAATGTATAAAACTTAAAATATATAAAGACTAGTCTTGAGAGCCCATTTTTCCATTTTTTATTGAAAAATTATTACCAAAAGAACACTCCTCCCTACTCGAAGTGGTCCCATAACATAAAGGAAAAACGGCATTATGCCATTTTCACCTTAGACTATAATCTTAGCCTACTTACCTTTAGCATTTGTTAGCTGAAAAGACATGAGAAGCTCTCTAGTCTATGTTGCAGCTAAGTCAATTGGATTGTGAGACTCGATACAGTTCACGAAGGCCCCACTAAAAACGAGTATCTGCTTCCGATGAATGAATAAATGTACGTCTGTAGTACGGGGAGGAACTGTGTTTCTACCTAAACATAAACCCTAGAGGAGTAAACAAACAGAAAAGAATATTAAGTCTTTGCGTAGGCTGTTGTTTTGTTGTCTCCTTCCATATTCATCATGTCTCTGAATTTTGTTTTACTCTGGAATTTAAAAAATATTAATACCCAGTACAAAATTTATTCACCTTCATATTTAATCATAGACCTACTGCAACAGGACACTAATAATAGATAAATGATTTACACTGAGGATGATTACACAGACAAATATTTTGTTATCTGGTAAACCAGAAATAGATCATATTCATCATATAAATATAAGATGGATATATAAAACCGTATTAAGCACTTGTTAATTCATATAACAAGCCTGAAGAGGCTTGCAGAGCACACAAAGTGAACACCATTATTAAAATATATATCCCCCACAGAAGAAATCATACTTGTTTACTCAATTAATTTTGGTGGGGCATAGCCAAGATTGGTAAATGCTTGTTCATGGCCACCAACCGTATAAATAATTTTGCAGTATCATTCATAATCACACTTCCCTGTCCAAAGAGGGCAAGGTATTTTTCCATGTCTAATCTCTTGTCTACACTTCCCTGTCATAAACCCCATACCTTATTGAACAAGGATAGAATAACTGAATCAGCTGATCTAATTCACCTAATAAGAAATGGAGCTAAAAGATTTTTCTCAGTAAGAGCATATCATTAGGAAATATGTCTTCTGATTCGTCCCCCATTAGGCAGGACACGTTTTGGACTTACCAAGCTCTAAGTGTTCTCGTATCTTACAACGCAAATAACTTAACAACCAAAACTCAATGGAGTTAGTTCAAAATCTAATTTTTTTAATAACAAAGATCAAATTCAAAACATGCGGTGAAATAGATCATGTGTGAAACTAAAGTAATCTTTTGACGTTATACCAGCTTAGATATTACCTTTGGAAACTTCTCAACAAGAACATAGTTATGTAATGTGAGAAATTGTATAAATATGGGTTGTCAGAGATGTAAGCCTTCCATCCTTCAAACTGATCTGATTGTATGCTGTATAGCTAACTATACATAGTTTGTTTGCCAAGGAAATAAAACGATGGCAGTACTCTCAAACACTATAATGCTCTGTTTTGTCATAATTGTCCTGCTGTCTGTTACTGTCGAGGCAAAAACCAGGCATTACAATTTTACTGTAAGTTGGTGAGAATTTATGTAGTTGATTTCTAAGATTAAAATCACATATTCCAGCATTGTTTTTTGATGGGTTCTATCTGATTTCTGTGCTGCAGATAAGACTCAAGAATTATACGCGTTTATGCCACACAAAGCCCATTGTGACAGTGAATGGGAAGTATCCAGGACCAACAATATATGCAAGAGAGGGTGACACAGTGCTAGTCAATGTTACCAATCATGTGAAATACAATGTTACCATACACTGGTAATAGTTACTAGAATATAAGATTTTGGATACTTCTGATTGTTCCAAAAAAAAAAATTATATACAGAGTCTTGTTTGCTTCATGATTTAAGACCTGCCATTGAGTTTGGTTTATATGTGAGCAGGCATGGAATCAGACAGTTAAGGACTGGATGGGCAGATGGGCCTGCTTACATCACACAGTGCCCTATTCAGACCCGGCAAAGCTTTGTATACAACTTTACAATCACTGGGCAAAGAGGCACACTATTCTACCATGCACATATTCTGTGGCTACGCGCAACATTGCATGGCCCCATTGTCATCTTGCCAAAGAAACATGTGCCATATCCTTTCCCCAAGCCTCACAAGGAAGTCACTCTGGTTCTAGGTGAGCTTAGATTGATATAGCTTATGTGATTATTTTTCAATAATCGTATGCATTTAGAATATTAACTCTTTGTACATTCCAAAATTAGTCAGATTTACAATGGAAATAACACTAGGGTTATGCAACTGATATGTCATTGTACCAATGCTATTTTATATCAAATTTAAATCCTCGCCTCTTCACATAGTAAACATAATTTAAGTAACTTATATGTTATTATATTATTTTTTAATAAAATTTGAATGAAGATTTTTGGATGGGTTCAAATTCTGTTTACAGATAGGAATAAATACAAGAATAAAGTCTAATAAACAAAAGTGAAACAATAATATTAAGGCTGTAAGTTCAGTTACAGACATAATCTTAACAACTCGCACAACTCAAACTAAAATGAAATTGAATAGACATGTTGGACTATCACACCTTTGAGAACCGGTTTTGTGGACTAATCGTCACTCTGAGTTTAGGGAAGATGGTGATTTTAGATGTTCACTAACACCTTCGAGATTTAGTGTCATGACAAATCTATGTGGTACAAGGTTCAATTACCCCGAATTACATTGAGGATGGTGGATGGGAGTGTTGGACTAACCGCCACACCTCTAGAAATTGATCTTGCGAAATAACTGTTAGTCTAAATTTATATGAAATAATGATTTGAAAATTCGCTAACACCTACAATCTTTGATGCAAAGAAAAATCTACAAAACAAACCACCTGTATTAGGTTATTCCATATCTATGAATCTAGTGTCTGTCTCTTCATTTGATGTTTGACCTATGTGTATAGGTATCTCATCATAATATAGATTACGAGTACTGATTATTTTTGGTGCTCTAAAATATATCTGACCATTTTTCATTTTGTGATAGACCAGGTAAGCTATTAGCTCTAGTTGAACTACGAACTATTCACGTTTCATCCTATTTTATGTTGTACTATACTTTTGATTTCCTTGCTTACACACAGGACGATAGAATATCAGATGTGTCTAATTTCCCATCCGACTTCATTTTTAAGGACTGTACTTTGTTTATATAATTTATCCCATCGTTATCATAAATTTACTAGTAATGCAGATCTATTCCGCATGATGAGCTATTTGGGATTTGCTAGTCAATGATGCTTCCGGACAATTACCTTTTTAATCATTGTACTTTTAGTTTGACAATTGCAGGTGCTATGCAAAGCAATAGCCAACGTCTAAGAATCATCATAAAATTTGTTAAAATGTTTCTTTTATCACCAATACATTTGCTTTATTTATAAATAATAGAACATTTATTACTAGGTAAACCTACTCTTTAATTCTAGTGCAAGATAATACTTAACACTGTTACGGTTACACTCCATAAACAATTTTAATAGGACCCATTTGGTGTGATCTGTAATTATTTACCGTGAGGTGTTTATATTCTCTGACGTACTTCTCCTCCAACCATATTATCAAATCTTGTCTTTAGCTAGGATCATTGCTTTGTATGGTAAATTGTTCCTATCTGGCTGTCATGACTGAAACTCAGTATCTCTTCTAGTTCTAATGAAACTATTTTGTCTGATTTCAACTGCATCATAATTTGAGCTGAAATACATAATTTTGTATCTTTTGATTCCGTGGTACAGGGGAATGGTGGAATGCCGATACAGAAGCTGTAATAAATCAGGCTATGAAAACAGGAGGAGCCCCAAATGCATCAAATGCTCACACCATTAATGGGAAACCAGGGCCTCTCTTCAATTGTTCCACAGGCAACAATTCTTTACGTTTAGTTATATTAATTTTTTTTCTGTCAATAAATGTCAATATTACCATTTAAAAATGGTGTTATGCATATTAAAAAAATGATTGGAAATAGTCACACCTCTAAAGTCGATACAACATTACAATTTAGAACATAAAAATATAAAATAAAGCTGCTAGACAGTGAGAGCAATGATAAAAAAGGGACGAGAATGATCCAGTTTATTCCATACATCAGCAGAGTCCTTTAAAATTTCTGAAGCTTAGTAAAATTCTGTTTACATTCAAAGTTTGCCTGTCAAAAGTGGTCGATAGCGAATTGGTTGACTTAAGCCTACATACCCTTCCCCTTCCTACCAGGAGTAGCAATTCTTATAATAATTTAAACTCCGTAATAAAGTTGAAAGTTGTGTTAGTTCTAAGTGCTCTGATATTTGTTTGGTTGCAGATACTTATTCTTTGGCTGTAGAGCCTGATAAAACCTACCTTCTTCGAATAATCAACGCTGCGCTTAATGATCAAGTCTTCTTCAGCATAGCAAACCATCACTTAAAAGTGGTAGAAGTTGATGCAGTATACATCAAGCCATTCGAAACCAAGGCAGTAGCCATTTCGCCTGGCCAGACAACAAATGTTCTGCTCGCCACAAGCAAGAAAACATGGAGATATTTCATGACAGTCCGAGCATTCATGGACGCCCCCATCGCAGTCGACAATTTGACCACAGCCGGCATACTGCAATACATCGGAACACCCAATACCTCCAACCCGATAATGCCTGTAATCCCTAAGATAAACGATACTGCTTTCTATACCAATTTCAGCAGTTCAATCAAAAGCTTGAATTCTGCAGCATTCCCTGCAAATGTCCCGCAGACAGTAGACCGTAATCTTCTGTTCACAGTGGGACTTGCATTTGATTCATGCTCAACTTGCGTTAATGGAAGCCGTGCAGCTGCATCAATCAACAATGTAAGCTTTGTCATGCCCATAATTGCTCTTCTGCAGGCACATGTTAACAACATCAGCGGCGTTTTCACCAAAGATTTCCCAGATAATCCTCCCACGCCCTTCAATTACACAGGCACACCACCAAAGAATCTCTTCACATCCAAAGGAACAAGACTCACTAGTTTAAAATACAATTCAACAGTGCAGTTGGTGCTTCAGGACACCAGCATCTTGACAGTGGATAACCATCCAGTCCATCTCCATGGTTTCAATTTCTTCATTGTTGGAACAGGTTTTGGTAACTACAACCCAAAGAAGGACCCAGCTAAATTCAATTTGGTAGACCCTCCAGAGCGTAATACAGTGGGAGTGCCAACAGGCGGGTGGAGTGCTATCCGATTCAGAGCAGATAACCCAGGTGGGTATATGTTCTATTAGACTTTTTCCGCCTTTTGTTTAGTAATTTTTACTTGTAGTTTACATGGCACTACCTATGATAGTTTACACTAAGTTCAACCTCTATCTCCAGCAGCCTAATCAAAACATGAATTGCCCATAAGCAGCGGGGTCAAGGCAGAGATTTTAATATACAGAAATCTAATTGTCTATAATATATAGTAATATTATTTCTAAAGCGTTATGGATTTAAACTATTTTAGCGGGTGGTCATGTTCTTTGATGGCATCTTGTCTTGTTTTGTTGCCCTTCTGTATGGGTTCTGGGGGTGTTGTGGTTTGATTTTGTGTTATGATTTTTGGGTGTTTTCTATTGTTTTAGATTGATTCTCTTACGTCTTCGTATGAGTTTGGCCCTTTAGATTTATAACTTGATAAGGAGAAGATGTGAAAACATAATTACTAATAAAACATAATAATGAGAAAAGAATTCAAGACTCTTCATAACATAGTTCTGATATGATTTGATGAATAATTGATTACAGGGGTGTGGTTCATGCATTGTCATCTGGAAGTGCACACAACGTGGGGATTGAAGATGGCATTTGTGGTGGAGAATGGAAATGGGCCCGAACAATCCATATTGCCTCCTCCGGCGGACCTTCCAAAATGCTAAATTCAAATGCAGATGAATAGCTTTTTGACTACCATATGTTGACTCCAGGCTAAAGTATGTTGTGATTATTAATCCATGGTTCAAGCAGCGAGAGTTTCTCATCTGCGCGAGGGGTTTTGCAAAGATCCAATGATTTTCAATAAATTTTGCTTCCTTTGTCATGATGGCAATGACAAAAATATGTCACTCATTGTAGAAGTTTTAACTTTATCCTTTGTTTCCACTCTCATCATGGAAAAAATGTAATGGACCATGATCTGCGATCTAAGGACTGCTATGAAATTCTTTTGTTAAGATATTTTTATGTATTATTTTTTTGGTTTGATTTTGAGGTGTACTCTTATGTGTTTGCAGTTTTTGAGGATTTAGGTGTTTGTTTTAATTCCTTGTTTTAATATAGAGTACTTTTACTTCTTCCAAACATTTTTCTTTATTAAGAAAAATTAAAAGGAATATACATATTTTTTAATTTTTAATAGTATTATATATTGTTTATATGGATAATGAATAGATTATTATTTTAAAATGGATCAAATGGAATTATGTTTTAAAATGTATACTAGATTAAATTGAGAAATATTAAATGTAGCTTTAAAAAATGAAAAACTTTAATTTTTAAGAAAAAATTATAAACTAACTAACAAATGTAATAAAGTTAGAGGTAGGAGGTTGATATCATTCACCTATCTTGGATCCTCACCTACCATATGATAAATCGTTGCCATTTTAAAGAGGTTCCCAACCAAAAATTATATTGTTTTCTTCATTTGGTTCTGCCTACTGAAGTGGTTAACTATTAATAATATATTGACATGGAGAGATGGACAATCCGATGCAAGAGAACTTAACCTAACTAGAAAGTACAACCCACCCACATCATTGAGAAGAAGCAAAGGAGGGGTGATCATTAGTTTGTGGGGTAAGAAATCAACCATCACAACTTTGAGAACATCACCAAGAGCTATCAATATTATCACACCTTAGGCCCCATTATATGTAATGGCCATGAGATGGGAGAGCAAGAGGAACATAACCAACAATATATGGAGCATTGCCTCGATGATCTAAGAGATTTTGGAAAGCCACCTTGATATCTTGTGTTAGGATCTTTACTTACAAAATATCATAAAATCAGAATAATACATGCAAAAATAACACAATAATAAAAAAATACTTGTAAATATGCTTCTATTGATCACAATAATTGCAAGCCTATTCATGCTAATAATTTACATAATAGAAATGGGTGCTTGCAAGCTTATTAAGGCTAAAAATGACATAAAATTGGTAATATTTCATCTACAAGTTAGAGTTAGATGTGTTAGTGTGAGTAATTAATCTATTCACTATACTTAAGTGTACTTCAGTTGATGAGGTTAGACAACTTCTTGTCTAACTGAATGTACAACCTTTTATACCTCTAGAGGTTACCAACTTATTTGGTAAACCTCATGCACATACCTTTTGAGGTTGGAAGACTTTCCATCTCACCTCAAAATTCACTCAACACTTGGCACACAAGGTTGATAACCTGGTCATAGAGGTTGTTGGTTTGTACACTCCAAGTGTTCATAAGTTTGACACCTATAGGACACTTTTTTACTAGTTTGTTCCACTTCATGGAGTACTTGTCAATCCACCTCATAGGTGGAATGCATCATCTTTACCTATATATGCAAGGATTTTTACTCATTATAATTTGGGTCATCTAAATACAATATTGTGCATTGTTCATTGTGCTTGTCTCTCATCTTCATGATCTCCTAAATTCTAATAAGATGTTCTTGGGAAAATGATTCAACACAATTCTAGATAAAATATGAACATGGTGCTAAAATAAGAAATGTAGAATTTGAATCTAGTTTTCAAATATTTAATTTATTCTAATACCTAGATGATAAAATTTAAAACTAGATAAAAAAGATATAGAGGTAAAAAATATTAAACTTTTAGAAAAGTAAAAACACGTGCATGAATAGCCTAAGGACTACTAAATAAAAATAACTTTCAAAATATTTTCATGAAAAATATAGTAAATGATTTTATCTTAGGATGGATATATCTTTTAATATTTTTTATTTATATACATAATATTTCTTTTAATTACTTAATAGAATCAATGTAATGTTAATTGATTAATTTTCAAATATATTTTAAAAAGTATATATGAATCTAAGCTAGATAGTAGGCTCTACACATCCAAACTCAAAAGTTATCTAAAACAATAAAAAAGCTATATCTTTTCAAGTTTTATCAAATACTATCTTTGAAAATTAATAAATAATTAGAAATATGATTTAAAATTTTAAAAATTATATTTACAAACTAGACATTCTCCCTTATAATCACTATAAATTATGTTAAAAAATATGCAATATAAAATTATTGATCATATCCATGAAGTTAGGTTTCTTAATGATTACCATTATTAAATTATAATTGTAGGTCTAATCCTTGTGTTTATATTTTTTATTTTTTTAATGAATATTATCCTATTTAAATTTGTGTTAAATTAAAGAAAATAGTACAATATTCACAAAAAAGGGAGGGTGGTAGAAAGGTACTATCACGAGTCCAACATAAGGGCCTATTCTTGAACCTAAACAAATTAAAACAATAAGGTTGATCTAAAAAACACAATTAAGCATCCATGGCTATGCCAAGAAAATGGGTATCTTGATCAACAAGCTTTTCCCACACATCACTAGGGGTAGAAACATCAATTGGCTCTCACCTACTGGGAGTAACATATTTTGCATTCTCCTCAAATAGGTTGCTAAGTGTGAAAAAAGGATATGTCAAGCAATACACAAGGGAATTTTATAGTGTTTTGCTAACCAATATCCCATAGAGAAGATCACAAATGTGAAGATTGAGAACATCCTCCACAAATAGCAGTCTCTAGGATTCTAATTGACAAGACCATTAGAGCAAGACTCATGATCTTGACAATTGTCCTATTAGGAAAAGTTGAGCCAATCCTTGAGAAGAACCATGTGCCAAGAGAAAGAGGTTGGCTTGAAAGGACAAAAGAAATCATGAATTTGGTTTCAATTTTCTTGAACTCAAGGGAAAAACTAGAAGAGATGCTTGAATGACTTAATTTGACCGAAAAAGGATAATTAGGAATAGGAATTTTTATTTTACTAAGACGAATCCCCTTTGGAAGACCTAGATACATTAAACACTAGGCCAAATAAGCCAATTTATGCTCAAGCACTGCAACCCACACACCTTGGAATCTTTTTTGCCACATTGTGGGTGATGTTCATGTAGTTTCAAATGGAAATTCAGTTGGTCTACCATATGGAAGTGAGGAGACAACCAAGAATAACCTTTTGAGGGAATGTAACTTTAAAATGAAGTGTTTGAAAACTATTTTAATTCTTTCCACCAAGGTTCAAAGGAATGCACACCCAGCTTATGAAGTGATTTTGAATATATGACATCAAGAATAATTTGGTTAGTTTGTTTGTCTTCATTAGAAATTATGTAATTCAATTTGAAATCAGGTCAAGGAAGGAAAATCTTGGTAGCTATGTGGATGAAATCTACAAAATTTCTCGCTTCTCTTTTGAAATATTTTAAGGCCATGAGTCTAAGGTAAGAGAGCTAACAACCTCCCTTGAGAACCAAGAATAGGGACCAAAAAATAGATTTTTTATTAATGGAAAAACTAGTGTAGTCATGGATGGAGGGTCCAGAAAGAATTGTCCAATCGTGCAACTTAGAGTCAACATAGTGGAAATAACACAAGAAAGTATTCTATAAAAAAATATCTTTATTGAGTCATAAATATTACATTCATCATAACCTCATGGATGAATAATCAAGGCACATAGGCCTGACACAAGGGCATTCAACATTATAACTGGTCAAAGGCCTTATTATAGTCCCTCAATAGGTTTGAATGGAAAATCTAACTATCTAACTACTCTAGCTGGATGACTACCCCCCAGATGATTAAAAATGATCTTAAATATTATTATCACACTCCAAAAAAGGTTTGCATCAGCCTTAAGGGGTTACAACCTTCATGAATGATCAAATGTGTAGGTCAGCCTTAAAGCATGAAAGATAATCATTCATGAAATGAAATGAATTGTGGAAATCCAAGATAGATCCTATTAGACCTAAAATGATTATATGATACTCCATTAAACTCCACATGTTATAGGATAGGTCCACACAATTAAATCTAGACCAGGTTGGCCCCAAATGCTCTAACTGTGAATAACAGTAAAATTCTAAGAGTGATAAATTTTTTAAAACCAATGAAAATAAACTAAAATTTGGATATGATGTGTAGACATCCAAATTTTATCACTTCCATATGATCAAAATCGTCTATTCTATTCATCTATTTCATTAATAATGATTAAATAATTTATTTAATCATTATTTTATTTTCTTCCTAAAGTTCCTAAAGTATCTAATTAAATAAATTAAATACTTTACCTTACCCCCTTGTCTTCTCTAAATTAAATAAACATGACAAATTATTTAATTTAGTCATTTAACCTATTTGGATTAAAACCAATTTTTAAATCCTCTTTTCTCTCTCCTTGTCACATTCTCCATAACCCTCTTTTAATCCAGATTAAATTAATTAATCTGTGATTAGGATGTGCACCACTTAATCAAGATTAATGTCACATCCTCCATAATCTCCCACTTGTCCCTAATCTCTCATTAATTATCTTAATATTGTGTTTGCACAACCTTAATCAGAATCATTAGCCACATTTGGCTTACCTTTTCTGGTCAACCTTCCTACTTACCCTTTTTAGCCTAGACTCCCTTCCCCATGTGAATTTTTAATTCACATTTATTTAATCAAGGTTCCTCTCTTCCCCATGTGAATTTTTAATTCACTTTTGTCTTTCCAAGGTCTTCCTCATCCCCCATGAAAATGTGACATGACATTTTACATGTGCCCAAGGCTTCTAGAACCTTGGACTTGTCACATCACCCACATGTGAAAAATCTCCAGCTTTTTGGAGACCCTCTCTTATCCACTAGATTCTTCCAATCATTGTGAATTTTTAATTCACTTTTATTCCTCCAAGGAATCTTCTCATCCCCCAAGATCCACCTCATGTACTTCCCTTCCACCTCATTTCCACATCACTCCACCCTAAGACATCTCACATTCCACATCTCAAGATGTGAGGGCTTGTGAGTCCTCATCTCACCATAGCCCTTCATATTGATCTTGTTAGATCAATCCCAATCGTTGAATTCTCTAGAGAATTCCAATTAGCCTATAAATACCCCCTCATTTTCCTCAATTTGAAGGATCAAGTCTTTTGCAACAAAACTCTTGCAAAATTGCCATTCAAGCTCTCATCCATCATAGCACTTACATCATCAATCCATATTGCATCAATTCATCTTGCATCCATTCAACTTCATTGCCATCCAAGGAGCACACAATTCTTGAAAAATCAAAGGGCCAACCATGGAAGGAGTAGAAAAGGAAAGGTATAACACACTTCAATCATCATTTGTTTTTATCTTACTCCTTTGTTTCACCATTTTCTTAGGCTAATCTTATTGAGGTGCCCTTTTATCTTGTTACTTCTTCTCATTGCACTATTAGTTTTTATCTAGCATCTCACATTAGGAGTATAATTTTATTAGGATCACATGATGTATAGAACATAATGTAGATTCTATATCCTACTTCATGAGTTGAGAAACTATAATGTGGTGAAATTTGGAATGAAATGTTGAAATTGCAAGAAAATAAATGTTTTTGGTTAATACATGATTGCTTTACAACTAGGGATGCTCTTGCATCAAACACCTAGGGTTGGAACAAAAGTGAGTCCCTCACTTTCTAGGGGCTAGAGGAAAAAAAAATGGTCCACCTCAACCTAATAAATTCATGATGAATCCTCCATTGGTATACCTTTCCACTTCACCATATATTTTTTGTACTGCTTGTTCCTAGTGTTCCTTTCAGTTTTGATAGCCAAGATCTACTCAATTTCTTTTGATATTTGATGTGGTAATTTCTCCTTCAAATCAACTTCATTTCTACTACCACTTGACTATCCTTCATGGTACTCATAGATGTCTACAATATTGAAAATAGGTGATATGCTCAATTTTTTCGGTAACTCCACCTCATATGCATTTCTAAATCAAATTTCCTATGAATCTTACATGTCCCAAACTTCCTCATATTTAACTTATTATAGGTTCCTAGTGGAAATATCTCCTTCCTTAGATATACCATCATTTCATCTCCAACAATGAGCTCTCTATATCTCTTGTGTGCATATGTCTTTTCCTTATACTTATTGCCCATGTCCTTCAAATGCTTCTGAACTTGATTATGCAACATGCCTCCATGAATCCTAAAAACTCTTCTACCTTTGCACTCCTCTTTTTCTCCATACTGATATGTCTTAGCCCTGCAACTCCACTAGGATGCACTCCTATCACAATATCAAATGGGGTCTTTCCTATACTCTGATTTACCGAGTTATGCCAATTCTACTTATGGCAGAACTATGTCCATATTTCTTGCCTTATCTCTAACCAAACATCTCAACAGGTTACCCAAAATTCTATTTATTGTACGTCTATTTGTCCATCTATCTAGGGGTGATATGTTGAATTGAACTTCAAGTCTATTTTCATCTTCTTTCATAATGTCCTCCAAAAGTATCTAATGTATTTAGTATCCATGTCTAAAAATATACTCTTAGTTAATCCATTTAATCTTACAATATCCTTGAAAAATAGGTTAGGAAAATACACAACATCATTAGTCTTCTTGCAAGGAATTAAATGTGCCTAGAACCTCTGAAAAAGGACTATGTTGGTGGTTGATGTTCAAGCCCACTTTTAGAGAGATTCCACTCAAGGACAACCCTAGAGATCTCAATACAAAGGAGATTGAAATCTTGCAATAGGATTGTCCTAGGGATTGAATGATGTTTAATGAGGGGTTCGCCACAAATTTTATACTTGGAAAATATAATGCAATGCAAGTTGTAATATAAAATCCTAATTGAGTGAAAACTAACACTAAATGACTTGAAAAGATAAACAAAATTCAATAGAAAGTTATGAAACTGGAAGTGTGCCCCTGGGAGACTATAGAAGGAAAGATGGAGATCTCGATCACTGCAAAAAAAAAAAATTATGTTGATTGTGACTCATTCACCAAGCTAGGTGAATTAGTCGAGTTTTTGAGAAAATGTACAGATACAGATTCCACACAAAAGGGTATCCAAATATTTGAAAAACTCTATCAAGCCAGTATAGTGGGACTCATTTACCAATAGTAGTGAATCAGTCCACTTCTTATTTTTTGAAAGTTCTTATTTGGATTTTGTGTCTCTCGGTCTGCTATGCTCTTTTTGACTGGTTTCTGAGTCTGAATCTATAAATTTCCACCTGTAGGTCTTCTCCAAGATTCTTCAAGGCTTGAGGACAACTTTGACAACTTTAGGGATTTGAAAACTTTTCTCCAACTTTTCTTCTTGATAAATCTGCAACCTAGCCCTGCAAATCACACACAAGAAGAGGGGAAAATGTTGTGGGGTTAGAGAATAGGGATTTTCCTTGGTCAAACCCCTTGTTGGTAATTAAACATTGAAATGAAATCCATTATGAATGGAGAATGATGAATGAACAAGTAACAAAGTTGCAACTCACTAAACCCTAGCAATAAGATGATACACACATGTTACTAATAGATCCAATGGATGTACACTTGGAATCTTGCTTGACATCTATAGATCTTCCAATGAAGAACTTGCTTGAATCACAAACCCTACATCACAATTATTAGCTCTAAAACAACATGATGCAAGAAATCTTTGACATGATGATTAACACTTGAATAATTCTCTATAATGTTTGATAATATGCCCTTGAATGCCTTTGAATTCTCTTTTGGAATCAATTTTCTATTAGGAATTCTCTCACAAATGTCTTAAATCACTCGATTTCATGTTAGTTGAAAATGAGTGAATGAACCTGGTATTTATACTCAATTATGCAAGAATTCCCAAAATTGAAACACTACAAGCTGAGATTAGATCTAGGAGAATAAAATCCCATGAGAAATTTGAATTAAATTTGAATTTTTCTCACACATGACTCACTCACCCAACATGGTGAATGAGTCCCATCACACAATGTATGGGACCAGAAATGAAAAGTTCTTAGAAATGAGTAAAACTTGCATCGGGGCCAAAAAGACCTAGGTGGCACTCATTCGCCCAAGGTAGTGAATGAGCCCTAAACACTAAATTTGGGCCACACAAGCTAGGAACACTTGAATTATGATTTTTCATTGATTGGTACCAGGATTAATCTATAAAATATGCAATAAATGAGGCTTGTGCATGTAAAATAAGGCCAATTAAAGAATAAGAAATCCCAATTGTTAATGATAGCCCAAGAGGAAAGTGAAAGTGTGTTACAACACTTTACAACTCCAAATAAGGCAAGATTAATTTTTATTATGATTAAAATTATGTTTAGCTATTTGATAACATCCTAGAAAAGTGTGAAAGTGTGTTACAACACTTCACAACACTTTTGCAAGGCACCATTAAGATCCATTAGTTCACAAGGATGCAAGACCCAATGTGAATGTGTTATCCTCATTACAATATCAAATCAAGGTAGCATTAAGAAAAAATCATAAGGAGGGTTGGACAAGCCAGAAAAAATAAAATTGTTACTTTTTGGTGGTCACATTTAGCCCCCACTTTAGTGAGAGGATAAACTTGCTTCAAACTCACACTAAAGTAGAAAAAAATACACCAAGAGGGGTTCCAATGTACCATTGCTAGCGAGATGAGATTACAAAGATCAAGAGGGGTGATCAATCCCCCAATATCAAGATCCCATTATAAACCAACATAAATACAAGGGAACACACATTAAAATGATATAAAGAGCAACAACAAAGTGCAAGCATACACTGCCAAAGATGAAAAGAGAAAATGTGAAATAAAAGAATCGAAACAAGCTTTGATTGTTTTTCCATTGTGATGTGGATCATATCTAGGTTGTTTAATAGAAAAATGCATACTCACTCTGAGGCGATGAAACTCCTAGCTATTTTCTAGGTGAGAAGGCCTAAAAGGTGAGACACATACACTCATGCTTGGTATGCACTCACATGCACACAAGTGGCTATGGGGAAACGCATGCCTCAAATTGAGCTTCCCGCTCAACCATACCAAATTTATACCTTTTGATAACTTTAATAAGGTGCCACACAAAAAGAAAATATTTTTGAGCTTCATGAGACAAGCAAAACCTCATATTCTTGGAGCTCGTGAATAAACAGGATGGTTCCATAGGAATTCAAGTTGTGTTAAGAAAGGTGGGCATATAACAACAAATGAAAAATTTAAAAAATAGGAAATGTTCAAAGGATTCTTTCCTAGTTCATGTGATGTATTAACTTAGGGAGGATTGTGCCTAATGTCCCCAAGAGAGGACCAATCAAAGAATAGAAGATTCACAACTTAGGGGATGCAGTGCATAACATCAAGCCAGTAAGAGGAATATAATATGCTAAGAGAGATCATGCTCTTGAAGGAAATTACACCCAAGGTCATCCACAAAGAGAAAAATGCATTGTATGAAGTAATAAGGCTGCACCAAGAACCATGAAAAGGGAAATGCACAAGAATAATTCCATTGTATGCCCCCACTTTAAAGAAATTGTTGAACACCATACTATGTGCAATTACTTTAAATTAGAAAATGATAAATCAAAACATGAAGAAAGGCATGAGAGCCAACTTGGAAAGACCTATGCCAAGTCATATATTTCTGAGTATGGTTGTTTCATGCAAGAGAAAAAGAAAAGAGAGGGGTTGCCCCCAAAATGAAAACACCAAAAACATAAGGGATATATGGATTTGGGGTCAGTATTTTATTTGCTACAATATATTTAGAGAGTTGGAACTATCAACATCCCCCAAATACATATAGAACTAGAAGAATGACATGAAGAGAGCGAAAACAAAGGAAAACCTTTTGCGTCAACATGGAAGAGACATAGGGTGTCTCGATGCCTTGTGTCATCCCAAAAAGGAAAAAACAAGAAAAATGAAAAAGACATAAAGAAAAGGCAAAGGAAAATAAATCCTTTTGGGTCAACATGGAAGAGACATAGGGTGTCTCAATGCCTTGTGTCATCCCTAAAATAAAAATGCAAGACAAATGAAAGAGATATAAAGAAAAGGAAAAGGAAAAGAAAGCCTTTTGGGTCAACATGGAAGAGACATAGGGTGTCTAGACACCTTGCATCATCCCCAAAAGGAAAACACACGAAAAATGAAAGAATCATAAAGATAAAAAGAGAAAGAGATACACAACATGAAAAAGAATGAAGGTACAAATAGAAGAATGTCACAAAGAGAGAGAACATCAAATAGAATGTCACGGCATATCACATTACGTACATGTAATCACACAAAAATGAAAAATAAATTATGCAAAAGACTAGTAAGGAAAAGGTGAGTCAACCTATGATCAAGTCATTCCCCTACCAATCTCAATATATATAAGCGAAAGGTGAATAATGAACCCAAGCGACGACAAAAGATACATTACTAGGAAAAGCCTATTAACTTCTTACCCCACTAAGTGCAAGACAAGAATGAGCCGAGGTAAGTGATGGGAAAGGTCATGTAATAGTGAGAATAGAATATTCTACAACTATTACATGACAAGGGGTGAAACAATATTGGACTTGTGTAATCACTCGATAGAAATTATTGCCATCGAAGTGAAATTTTGGAAATATTAATTGGAATGCACGACATTTATCGGTATTGTGTTTGAGAATTAGATGATATGTGCAATTTGAGACCTTTGTATATTTACAATATAGGACTAATATATTAATAGGTGGTAATTTTATTAATTCTTTGTTCAAAAGCAATTGTAGCTTCCGTTCACTTTCAAGTGGTGGACAAGGGTACTTTATTTTTCATAACTTGTAAGGTATTTTGCACTTGTTAGATTCACCTACTTCTTTAGTTGAAGGTTGAGGAGGAGGACCTAAGGAGATCCTCTTATCCTTGTCATTGTTATGAATCACTGGATTTTATTTACGAAGAACATTCATATCGGGATGATGATCTAAGATAACTGTACCATCACTATGAAGCCTTAGATATTCTTTAGGAACATGTTTGTTGTGAGGGGAGTCCTAATATCATATCCCCTTTGTATTTTCATCAGTTGGTATTTTCTCTAGGAGTTGATGAATGTCATGTTAATCTTTTGTATCACATCCTTGTTTGCTCAAAATTATGAAGCCTTTTCCATATGTTTCTTCTAGATTTATGGGAGTGTTTGTTACCTTGTTATCATAGGATGATTGAGTGTTTTCTTGCCTAGAGGAAATACGTTCACCTATTGCAGGTAACTTAGGTTCAAATTTTGTTTCAGGATGTACGTAACCGAACATCTCAAGAGGTGGTAATGTGGGGGAATCTATTTATCTCATGGATGGGTGAAAGGATGCATTATCTTCAAGTTTGATAAGATAGTCATTTAGTAACTTATTCATGTTGTCATCATCTTCTCCAATGATATAAATATCACAAGGAGGACATGCGTTAGGAGTTGAGTGAGCATGAGTGAGTTTAATTTCATTATGGTAATTTACAAAAGCACAACTTGACACATCCACTAAGGACTTTAATTACATCCAAAGATGGTTAAAGCACATATCCATAATGTAAATTTTAGATTCTAAACTATGCAACAATGTTGTGAATGCAATTTTGATTTTAAGCAATGCACACTATGAATGAGATTAAGCTAAATGCAATGATTTGAATGAAGAAAAAAATTCAAGTTGAAGCAGAAAGGTAACAATAACAAACAAAGACTCAGAGAATGAATTATAAATTCCAAAAAATGTAGTGAAAAATATGCAAATTGATTGATTCACCCAAGGCGATGAATGAGTCCAAGTACTAATTGTTGATGTATTTTTTATGCACTTTCTCAACACAGGTAATGTGTAGGTGCATCACCTCCCTTGAAAGGAAATCTCCAACATCAATTTTTTGAAAATTACCCCAAGGTCTCTCGGGTGTCAAGTCATGATGTCCATGGAATTCCTTAGTTGATGTTTCATGCGATTTTGTTGGTAATCATAGGGCATACTTACAGAAGTTAGGCTGGAAGGAGGTTGGATCTTAGGATGGAGTTCCTGAGATGGGAAGTTAGTGTGCAATGTTTTGTAGGTTTGAACGATGATCTTAAACTCCTATCTTATTTTGAGATTTGGCTTTACAATATGCAATGAACCTTAGCATAGGTCATTTATTAAAAAAAAAGGAGAAATTCATGGAAGGGAAGAGGTTCCTAGATCTAAAACCAGCAATGAACAGTGATCATGGAGGATTCTACTGTAGAGAACTTCCTTAAAACAAAATTTAACTTAACCAAATTAACTCACATTATCATGAAACTTGTGCAAGCTTCTAAGGACTGAAAATATTCAACCATTCATTCACCATAAACAAGCATGAACAAAAGATAGAAGTTTGGAGTAGCTTGTAATTTATTCCCAGACTAACTCTACACAACTATCTACCATCAGTAAACAACAAAATTATGGACAATAAAGGCATCAACATGTCAGAATGCTACACAATCATTGAACGACATCAACCACTCTATCAAAGAAAACTAGAACATTCTAAACAACAAAGTAAATATTTCTATATTAGCTAACTATGGGATGAACCATGTAACATGCAATAGAAACCCAAGAATTCACCAAAAGCAATGAACTTCTATTAAAATTTCTACAACATACCTTTACAACAACTCAAATCTCTCAAAATGAGAGGAAGAGACCCATATTTATAGTTTTCAAAAATAAAAATGAGTGGCCAAGATTCACTTTACACTAGGGTTTCACCTACCCCCAAATATTTTACAATTTAAAATTACATTCTTGTCCTTTTCCCTATTTTGTCATCATGTGACAGCACTGTAGCTCCTTTTTCTTTTAGTAGATTGCCCTTTTTTGGTATCTACTTTGTGAGGAACTCACCATCAATAATAGGATCGCCTTCACTTTTCTTGACAGTGGCATATTTTATGAACTTCAAGATCAACGCCTGAAGCTTGTTCCATTCCATGATATTAGATTGTAGCATCTAGAAGTTCAGCTTTCTTGATTTCTTAGTGAGGGTATTCCAGTCTTTTTCATACTTGGGCGTGTTCTTCACTACCTGCTTAGACTGAGAGAAGACCCGTGCAATGAACCTCATGAAATTTTTCATTAATGTGTTTGTGGTCCCACTTTCCAACTTCTTTTGGAAATATGGTTCCAACTTATCTGCATCCAACTCGCTTGTGGGTACATCGAGATCTGTCAACAACTTTATATATTTTGTGTAGTCTACCTAGACTTCCTTAGCCCAATCAATTTCCATTTCTACTTCATGGAATACCTGTTCCAACACCTCCTTCCGGTGATCCAGACTCAACTTCCACATTTCCACGAGCCAGTGGTCATCCTTCACCAAATTTAGCTCCTCCCGGAATTTGTCTGGTATCTTGAGGATAGCCTCAAGTTTGGGGTAGTTGGTGCAAAACTTCCTTGTGCCTTCCAATACTTTAAGCACTTCCATGAACTTGTTTTTTGTTCTGACTGCACACCTTAGGCCCATACCACCATTGTAGAGAACTTGCTTGAACCAATCATTCGTAGCCTTTGTCCAATTATTTCTCTTCTCAAGCTTTTCAATTTGTTCCCTGGATAGTAGTAGAGGTGGTACTAAGGATGTGGTGGGAAGCTCTTCCACCGATGACCATTGTTGATTATAGGTTGTCAAATCACCCACTTGTGCCTTGAGTTCATCCTTGGAGATTTTATTTGTATTCATTTGGTGCAAAATGGTGGCAACGGAACCGTGGAGATGGTCAATCATCTACTCTCGTGTGGTGGTCCCAATATCTAGAGTGGTAATATTATAGTTCACACCTTCTCTCTGACAAATAGGGTGGCTACTTGCATGGTTCCAGACCCTGAGGCGTCCATTGTCAAATGAGATTTGCCCCTAGGCTTCTTCTCTTTCTTCGTGTTGACCTAGGATCGGGCCAATATGGCCTCCAACCTTGCCTTTGGATCTCTTTGGGTTGGAGTCTTCTTTCCCAATTATTTTTCAAGCCACTCAGGCATCTAGGACTCCCTCTTTGTTGATTCATGGTCATGCTCTTCCTTATGAGAGTGTTCAACCTCCATTATTTTTCTACTTAGAGTCTCTTGCTCGATCTTATCTCCTTCTTCTTCATCTGAATCATGGATGAACATAATTTCTTTTTGTGAGGACTTAGTAGCGATGCTCTTTTTAGGGTTATCCTCCCCTTCCACAGTTTTCTCCTCTTTTTCTTCATCATGCCCATGATATTCTATTGTCGGGATCTAGTGTGCTCCAAGCTCTTCCTTGAGCTTGTCTTCTTACTTCTTTTCTTCTTCTTCATGGAGGGATAGCACTTCTTCATCATGTTTGGGGATCTCTCCCTGTTCCTCAGTTGGAGGTACAGTATCCCCTTCCATTTTCTCACTAGATTCCCTTTCTTCCCCAGAGGGTGGCTTTTTTGCTTCTTCCACAACATCCTTGAGCTGTTTAGCAATTTATTCCTCTAACTCTTGGTCAGAGGTCTCCATGATGTACTTAGCACTAGAATCTTCTTTATCCTCTGAGGATTCGGCCTCTTCATCTTCATGTACCACCACATCAATCAAAAGGTGATTGCGCTCAGAATGTTTAAAATAATCATCTGCCTCCTCCTCCATATCCTTAGTGGCCTCTCTCTGTTGCCTTTCCAATTCTTCTGAGATGGCTATTGTTTCCTTCATTTCTGGTGGCTCAATTTGGGGAGGAGGGACAGGAAGGTGTTCCATGATTTTTACCAAGGTGGCTTGTATGGTGGGTCTCAATAGCACCTTAGACTACTCTATAGGAATATTTTTCATATGGTGGGAGAAGGCCTCCACGAGCGAGAGAGCGAGTACTAGATTTGTCGTTGTAACTAGCGGAAGAGAGTGGGGAGGTTGTGGTAGAAGAAGAATCAATCATTGTTACTTGCATCATGGGTGGAGTGGAAGCAAGGTGGACAGAGATATCCATCATAGGTGGTGAAGTGGAAACCATCGCCTGAGAGGTAGGCAGAGGGGTAGCAACAACAAAGGCATCAGGTGAAGATTTTGGCTGCTCAGCCTCCATTTCTTCTCCCTCATGGAGTGGATCCTCTTGGATAGTATAAATTCCTCCTGATGTTTTTGGCCTATTAGAGGATTCACCCTCAGAAGCCTTCCTTGAGTAAACTTGGGGCTTTGACTGCTTTGCAGCTACCTCTTTTATTTTTCTTGATCTGGTAACTGGAGGAGATTAGGAAGCTTCTTATGTAAAGGCAACAAATATCCCACTATCAATTTCACCTACATGATCTTCCTCAATCTCTTCATACGTTAGAGCTACTCCTCGCTATTTCAATCGGGCAACTTGCCCATCAATCCACTTCTTCGTTCTAGCCTCAATTGGCTTTATCAAAATTTTGAGGTCATCGACCTCTAGCTCATCCCAATCAATTAAAGGAAATGGGAGATTTGAAACTGCATTGTATCGAGGATCAATTACTATGTTCTCCTCCTCCTCAACCTAGTCTAGTACCAGGAACAACTTTACCCTCTTCACGAAGTATGTGGTCATATGCATATAGTGCCTCATTCCTTACTTCCTTGTCATTTTGACAATTGGCCCAAAATTCTTCTACATGATGTACACAGGCATACTCAGGCCTAACTAACTTCCTCAAATTTTTGTATGGGTCTACCCGTTGTCTAGCAATGTGGAATTGCAAGTGGTATTCCACCAACTCCTTATCAAATTTATCTACATATTGGGAAGTATGGAGCTCATACATCCCTTGCATAAAGGAGAGAGGATAAATAATCCCTGCCCTATGCTTTTTAGTTAAGAGATTATGCACACGCTGAAGCTATCGAGAGAGTTCTAATAGTATCATTTGGTCATTGGGATACCGGAGCAACTTGTATGCCTTGTCCATGAAGCCCTCTGCTCTAATGTAGGTGAAATTTGGATATTGTATGAACAAAAAGGCAAAACACTGGAGGAAGGAGTTGGCGTTGTGTGAGAGTCTCCTCTCAAAATCACCCCCTAGTTACATGATGATATGGCCTATAAAGGTGTCATTTACTCTATAGTAGTCTCTTTTGAAGTTTTGGAATTGCAGTTGGGGGTATTAGTCATAAACCTTCAAATTTCTCCTTGTAATCTCATCTCAAGCTCTAAATAGACCTCGGTACAGTGTCCTATCAGCCAACAAATAAACAAGATAGGAATTCATGTAGAAGCTTGAGGTCTTCTTGACAACTACGAATTTCTCATGGAGGCAATTGTTGATGATTTCTGCCCAATAAAACTTTTCTTTTCCCCTGAGGATCTCCTCTATGAAGAAGAACATCCATTCTTGAAAATAGACTAAGGTAGGAATGCCCATAACCCTACTCAACAAGGTTACCAAATCATTGTAATCTTCATAGAAATCATTATGGTAGATTTCTTGAGGCACTAAAGCTGCACTACCCCTCTTTTCCTTCAACCAATATTGGTTGATAATCCTCTTGCATTCGATGGGGTCTACATCCCAAGTTTCATTGGCATCTTTCATGGTAGGCACTTCCATCTCATCAAATGTCAGGATGTGAAAGGCTCTCCCTATTGATTTGGCCATAAGATCAGCCAGTATGTTCCCATCTTCATCTACGATGGTTCTTGTATCTACCTGGTACACATCCCGATAGGCCATTACTAGCTTAGGAGAAATAAGAGTGGGAGGAAAGCTTGCAGCCTTGTCCAATCCACTACTTATGATTTTTCGAGCATTTTTTGTGGTGGGATTGATTCGGATTCTCTGCTTGAATTCATCAATGTTGATTTTTCCAATGTTGGTATCTGCAGTCTCCTTCCAGTCCATTATGACTTTGGAGTTCAAAGATTCCCCTTAGAACTTGTATTTCATCAGATCCTTGTCTTCCTTCCCACAAGGTGCCTTGGTTGTCTTCTTTCCTTTTTCTTTCTCTGTGGCTGCTCCCGAGGGTCCTATACCTAATTCCATATATCCTATGGGGAAAAGGGAGGTGAGCACAATCAAGCATAAAAACATGGAAACGTTGGCCCAAATCCTTGCAAAACAGTGTTAGATCTAGGATAAATCATCATTTGAGAAATCTAACATATCATCCAGATTAACATTACATTCCACAAGAGGGAGTTTGGGCCCCAAGGGTCAGACTTCCCTGGGCTTTTGGTTGTTTTGGAGGAGTTGTAGGAGGGATGACATTTAGGGCACAGTGGCTCGCCTATCCCAACCCACCTTTAGATTTCATCAATTTGTGGAGTCCATTATGAGGAGTGCCCCATTTTGGCACGTGGGTTGAAGTTAGTTTGATGAATGAAGGGCATTTGGAGTCTCTTTGGGCAATCGGAACTAAGAGGAGACTTGGCCATTAGTTGTTTTTCATTAGGAACAACTCTAGCAGGATGACATCCTGATAATGGAGTTCCCATAGGCGGGACCCATAGCTCTGGAAGGCAGTAGTATCACTAACTTGTCATTTAGGCACCTCAGGTCAGCATGGTGATTGTCATTGGAAACGGAGGATAGCATGCGAAGGTCCAATGGGAGCCACTTGAGGAATCAGGTCCGACAAAGAGTTTGGCTTTCGCATTTATTTCATTGTTTTCATTTGGGGAAACTCATTGGAAAATGGGAGGTCGGGTTTCAAACACTAGGAGGATGGAGGCGATTTTCCTTATAGTTACGACGTTGATGGGATGGAGTCCCGAAGACAGTGACCCAACAAGGGAGGCCTGTGTAGGATGACCACTTACTAACTCCCACTTTTCATTCAAACAACCAAGATGAGGCCTGGACCCGAAGGGCGGAAGGCCAATGGTCATTGAGGATGGCGGAGTCTTCATGGAATCCTGATAACGGACCATGAGAGACGACTCGCAATAAATCATCTCTTAATCCTTCAATTTTGCATTTTTTGGCGACCATGACTGAGTGGGGTCTCGGTGGTCGAAACGACGGACGTTGGTGGTTGAAAAGGATGACTGGCTTGGCACAGCAACCTGCAGACAGAAGTCCATGAGGCAAGACCTAAAAGCAACTTGGCACTTGATAATTTTCAGGTTCAAAGTTACACGATGGATGACAAAGCGGGTTCTGAAGGTCAAATGGATGGGACCAGAATGCTACTTGCAACATTAGGTTCTAAGCGGTGCCCTAACGATGGAGTCTTGTAGGCGTGGACCTGAACAGGTCGATGAATTTCCTGCAACTCATGAATTTCTCCACCAGGGCAAAAGGCTGAGGTCCTCCTGCGAAGGCGGACCCAAATGAAGGGTTCACCATTTTAGTTTCAATTAGTTTCCTAATGGTGGCATCGACAATGGAAGCTCGCGGGTCCGGAGATAATGAATGCTTCAGCTTAAAGAACAACGTCTGGGTGTTAAGGTTTCACGATAGCTATATGGGTGATTTGCAAAGTTTACCAAGATTTCATCATATGGGTTTCGTGCGCATTGATCTCTCCTACTTAGTTCATGAGTTTTTCTTCTTTCAAATTCATCATCTTTACCAGATATCAAAGTAAAACACGAAACGAGGTGTGAGCATCAGACTCACCTTGAGAACCTGATGAAAGAGGCAAAAGATCAGCTAGCAAATATGTAGGATCAACGACAACACTCATTAGGCTTAGAGGTGGTGTAGAAAGATGGACTTGGATCATTTTGACCTCTTTCTACACAATTGACAAAATGAAAATGATAGCTCAAACTCACCTATTTATAGAAAATAGGGCATTAAATGTTGGTAATAAATGCTCGTATGACAAACATTAGGATGGTAAGATGCAAATTCAAAAATGGTTGCAGGAGCATTGAGATCTAACAGGCTGGTGGTCGTCGAAGGATGGACGTCAGGTTGCTCAGTGATGATCAGACGACTTTAGAGGCATTGGGGTCCGGGAGGCAGAAAGTAGGCAGGGAAAGGCCGTTCAAAATTTAACCAAATGAGAAACAACGAACACCTCAACAGGGTCCGAAGGTCAGATATTTTTCAAAGGAAGGTTGTTTAAGACAACTGTGAGGTTATGAAAATCCAAGAGGGGAAAACTAGTAGGGCAAACTCAATGGGTCTCATGAACACTAGATGCAAAATGTCAAGTCAAACAGCCAGTGGGATTCTGCAAAGACTAAGGACTTAGGAAAATTTGAGGGGGCAAAAACATGATCAATTAAGATGACTTCTTTAAGGCTCACTGACCATTTTGAACACTAAATAGGGGTCACGCAAAATGAGGCGACAACCAAAAGAGCCCCAATGGGGTGAAGGAAAGAGAGGGTCCTTGTTCTGAATGTGGCATGTGCATTGAGGGCGCAACACTATTTTTTTTCAAAAATTTCAAAAACTTTGAATTCAATTTTATGATTTTTGTGTTTTCTAATGAAAATTTGAGATGCAAATGGAGAATTGGATTGATTTTTTAATGAAATTAGGAGCAATAATGAAAGCTAAATGAGCTTTCATTAATACAAAAATTGAAACCCCAGAATGCAAATTAACCAATACAAAACCTAATGTAGTGTTAATGCAAGCTAAATCTAGGATGTAAATGCACTCCAAATTAGAATAATGATGTCCTAAATGTAGGTTCACCAAAATGGAACCTTCGAAAAAGGACTAAAAGGAGAGAGACAATCTTCACACACTTCACTCAAGAACAAACCCTAGAGATATCAATGCAAAGGAGATTGAAATCTTGCAATAGGATTTTCCTAGGGATTCAATGATGTTTAATGAGGGGTTCACCACCAAATTTAGACTTGGAAAAGATAATGCAATGCAATTTGTAAGATAAAATCCTAATTGAATGAAAACTAACACTAAATGACTTGAAAAGATAAACAAAATGTAACAAAAAGCTATGAAACTGGAAGTAAGCACCTGGGAGACTGAAGAAGACATGATGAAGATTTGGATCACTAAAAAATATAATGTTTATGTTGACTGGGACTCATTCACCAAGTTGGGTGAATTAACTCAGTTTTTGGGAAAATGTGCAAATATAGATTTCAGCCAAAAGGGTACCCAAATCTACAAAAACCTATGTTAGGCCCGTATAGTGGGATTCATTCACCAACAGTGTTGAATCAATCCACTTCTACTTTTTTAAAAGTTCTCAACTATATTTTGTGTCTCTCAGTCTCATCTAATCTTTTTGACTAGTTTCCAAGTCAAAATCTATAAATTACCACCTGCAAGTCTTCTCCAAGCTTCTCCAAGGCTTGAGGACAACTTTTACAACTAGGGATTTGACAACTTTTCTCCGACTTGTCTTCTTGAAAAATCTACAACCTAACCCTACAAATCACACACAAGAAGAGGGAAAAGTGTTGTGGGGTTAGAGAATATCGGTTTTCCTTGGTCAAACCCCTTGTTGGTAATTAAACCTTGAAATGAAAGCCAATATGAATTGAGAATGATGAATGAACAAGTAACAAAGTTGAAACTCACCAAACCCTAGCAACAAAATGTTGCAAACATGTAAGTAATGACTCTAATGGATGTACTCTTGGAATCTTGATTGACATTGATAGATCTTCCAATGAAGCACTTGCTTGAATCAAAAACCCTACATCACAATTGTTAGCTCTAAAAAAACATGATGCAAGCAATCTTTGACATGATGATTGGCACTTGAAGAATGCTCTAGAATTCTTGATAATCTTCCCTTGAATTCTATTTGATAACATCCTAAAAAAGTGTGAAAGTGTGTTACAACACTTCCCAACACTTTTGCAAGGCGCCACTAAGATTCATTAGTTCACAAGGACCCAAGACCCAATGTGAATGTGTTATCCAAATTACAAGATCAAATCAAGGCAACATTAAGCCAAAATCACAAGGAGGGTCAGACGAGCTAGAAAAAGTAGAAGGGTTACATTTTCAGTGGTCAGAGTGCCATTTTAGAAAATTTGTCCAGTATTACCATTATAAAATCATGTCCTCTATGTGCTCTTGGAAATCCAAATATAAAATCCATGCTTATATCTTCCCAATCTCTTTTTGGTATTGGCAAAGGCTTATACAATTCAATATTATGACTACTCCCTTTTCCTACTTGACAACTTCCACAACTCTGAACATACTTCTTAACATCCTTGTATATATGTAGCCAAATATAGTGTTCACTCAACAAAGATACTATCTTATCAACTCCAAAATTTCCTACTAATCCTCAACTATGCTTCTCCTTAATCAAATTCTCCCTCATTGAACTCCTTGGAATATACAACTAATTTCCCTTAAAAAACATATCTTCTTGAATAAAATAGTCCAACCATTATCTCTAGTCTATTACCATTGGTTCCTGGGCAAGTGCATGGAAATGGGTAGCCATTCCATGGACACCCTAAAAAAAAAAAGTTGTAAACCATAACGCAAGCGCGTTATTACGCACTCGCGTTATGCCTTCAGTTAAACCTAGGCAAGGTCCCAATAGCTACAACTACAAAGCCATAACACGAGCGTGTTATAACGCACTCGTGTTATTGACTGTTAAAAGAAAAAAATAAATGCAAATCTCTCATTTGCATTTCAACTATTTTTTTATGCGCCCGCGGCCAAAAACACCAAAATAGCACGCTCGCGTTCGAGGAGAATAATTTCTTCACCAAGAATCTGAATTTCTTCAGAACGATGGTGCCATGATGACGAGGAGCTATAAGAGGTAAGGAATCTATGCTTTTTATTTTGAATTTGTTAGTTTTAGGTTGACTTTGATATCTATTTGTTTGAAATTTTAGGAGATGTAAATCAACCTCCAAACCCTCAAAATCCTCAACAGGAGGACCAACCAAATCCTCAAGATCAAAATCAATCACAACATCAACCTCCTCCACCAATCACTCAACCCCCTCCTGGCACTCAACAAAATTTAATGAGTGAAATTGAGAACAACAAAAAAACAAATTGAGGATTTGATCAATAGGTTGAGTGATCCAAATGGTTCAACCACAGAAAGAATAACCCTAGCAAATTCCTTGAAAGATATGTTAACAAATGTAGATTCAATTAGCAAACAAATAACTTGATGGGAAGATAGGAGGCAAGCGGCTAGGGAGTATTATACAAATAAACTATCATACAAGGATGTGAAATATTTAAAAATAACAAAAGGTGATTTGTGCTCATTATTCACCGACCCACGCACAAATCAAAATCTTACCCTCAATGTGAAGAGGTTTCATATCCATTGGTGCCACCACCAACAAATGAAGGAGTGGTTTTATGATAGGTGGTACATGGTTTTCGATTACCCACTGTGCAACAATTGCGAGGTCCTGCAATATTTCCTTAGGAAACTACATAGTGAGTTCATATTGAACAAAATCCCAAATTATTTTGATATGAGGGATTTCCAGGGGAGAGGTGGGGGGTCAGCTCAAGACAGACATGGTGCACAACCGAATCCTATGTAGCAAGGTAGACGAGCTCTCGCTAGGCCACCTCATGAGCACATTGTTATGCCTTTCGTCATGAAGGAAAGTGTTGACGTAGAGACATTGCAGGCAATTAGCACTTTGACCTAGAGTGTCATCCATCATACTAGCCCTATTCTACAGCGCCATCTAGGGGAGTCTTCTAGTGGTGGTCTTTGAACACATGTGTGTCAATCTTGTGGGGCTACTTGTTTACATGACCCCACCAACCCTCAGGAGACTGGTATGCAGGATCTATCTGCAGCTATGGAGATGGAGAGGGCAGCTGACATTTTGCATGAGGCATATGGCATTGATAGTCAAGTAAAAGTTATTGCATGTGTTCATTGAATTTAATTTATTAAATTTCGATTTTGAAATGCAAGATTAACTAAATTTTTTTTATGATTTTAATAAAATTGCAGGGTCATAGTGTTGAGACTAGATACACCGGCCCCCCACCAACCTATTTTTGCAATACACCTATCGCTAGGGTATGTAACTAGTAAACAATTATAAGTTTATTGCATATTAATGGAATTGTTTTATGAATGGTAATTTAATATGCAATTTTGGATGTTGAACAGACTAATATTGGAGGTTTTGATGAAACACTTCCCAGTGGCGATGGATTTACTCAAACCTTCACGCGGGTAATAGAATAAAGAGTTTAACTAATGAATCAAGTACTTAATAGATTTGTGTAGTTTATACATGCACATCGTTGATTACGTTGAATAATTTGTTCTTTTATTTTAAGTTGTTGCAAGACGATACACCTCTGAATGTGATGAGGGAAATGGATATTGGTGTGACATCTACTATATAATCCTTGATGGCTCTGACAGAAGAGGTATGAGGAAAATTAGTAAATTTTAATTTACATTTGTTGTTATAGATGTTAGTTAATCAAAAATCAAAGCATTATTGATTCACGTAGTTTTTTTCTATTTGTATGGTTTATACAGGGGGGCTTGAGCAAGCCTGAGCATGGGCATGAGGATATTTCCCTCATGGAGAAAGATTGTGAGATGGCTATAAGTGATTATTTTGTCAAATATATCATTTTTTATAATGTAATTTCTATATATTCATGTTTTTACTTCTTATTGTAACATTTAAAACTTCACCATGAACTAAACCCTAGAAGGAGTAGTAGGAGCACTCCACGAGCAAAGCAAAAATGAGTGACAAACCTATCGCCATCTGAGCGAAAAGGAAAGGGAAATATTTTATTTCCTAGGCATGGAGAGCAATGACTTTTGATTCCAGAGTCCTTTATTGTATGCCTGCATGGCAGTTTTGTACATATTTTTTATTGGACATACTTGACATTGTATGCCTAGATGGCATTCTCGTAAGCCTATATGGCTATTTTGTACATATATTTCATACTTATATCAACATATATTTATGTATGCCTACATGGCTATTTGGTTAATACAAATATCTTTTTTCGATGCCTATCCATATTTGCATTCTAAATTGATGGTTCAATAGATATTAGTTATGTATATTCAAGTGTATAATTTACAACTTACGTGTATACTTTGTGACTTACATGCATTCGAGTGTATACTTTGTGGCTTACATTTTTTCATGCATATACCTTGTATTCGTGCATATACTTTGTTCTAATTTGTGTATACTATGTATTCGTGTGTATACTTTTTGAGGCTTACGTGTTTATGAGTACTTGTAGTTCCCTTATTAACATGTACATGTTTAACCTATTAACGTGTATAATTATTAATGGGTTAGCTGTAGCATTGATCTATGTCATCATCAATGCATGATCCTTGAGATGGAGTAAGTACACCCTCAAGGTCAA
This sequence comes from Sequoiadendron giganteum, assembly GCA_007115665.2. NCBI lineage: Eukaryota > Viridiplantae > Streptophyta > Pinopsida > Cupressales > Cupressaceae > Sequoiadendron > Sequoiadendron giganteum. The sequence goes on along the minus strand of CM021105.1, from coordinate 49,742,740 downwards.
AAGGAGTTTCACATGCATTCTTCGTAGGCTCATTTTGGTAGTGAAACCAAAAACCTCTTGCATCATTGAAACAAAAAAAAAAATCTTTTATAGTAGGTCTGAAGCCATTATCATTCTCCATTAGTTCTTCATGTATCCACTCCCCATTAATGGTTGTCTCATGACCTTCATGAAACCAAGCACTTATCTCATTTATGATAGAAGAAATGTATGAAGATTTATCTTCCTCCTTATGAACCATTCATTATCATGAGAGATGGGTTCTTGTGAACCACTACTGATGAATCATGGGTCAATGAGTTTGACTTGTAAAACTACACGATTGAATCCTGATAGCAATATCACAATATTTATATATCTAAATACTGCCATTGAATCCTGAATACTACCATCCTACCCACACAAGATTCTAGAAGATGCTTCCCACCCTTCTCTTAGTGGTTGCTCTCATTGCACCTTCTACCCAGCTTCATCTTGGTGTAGACAATACAAATACCCCAGCTTGAGATCTTCACACATGTAAGAACAAATGCGTCCTTCCTGTAGCTTGGATGGATCAACTTGCAACCAAGAACCTGTGCTACTGCCTGGTGTAGATTGCCTTCTACACGCTAAGAACCTTCTAGCTCTGATACCATTCTGATGCAGAGGAAAGAACAGAGGACAGTGGCTCATCCACCCTTCTCACTCCTTAACCTATTGATCACTACTAATCAAGACATGTTCTTAAGCCTCTAACTCTATCTGCCACCTTTTCGTTATTCAAATCCCACGTCACACATTGCTCAAACACAATGGTCGAGTGATGTAATGGTTTCTTTGAAAACCATTATACATTTTAAACCATACAATAATTTCACACTCGGTTATATTACATATATTCCCTATCAACTGAAACCGTTTCTCCCATTCCATTCGGGACTATCATAAAGAAACCCGAAAACAAGACATCCATGACATTGAAAACAATAGTGAATCCTTCAAAACTAATCTGCATTCACAATTTGCAAAACAATAAACTAGGAAAGATAGAGAGAACGAAACGACGAGAAATTGAAACTCCTCTTTAACGAATTCCAGATACTAACACTTCAAAAACATACATGCTTTGTTGTTTACTCTTTTTTTTGTTTTCCCATAGTTGCACTCTCTATTTCCTCTATCTCCCTGTATTCGGTTACATGTTGTCTCTTTATAGAGATTCTAGGGTAGTTAGACAAAATGTTCATCTACCCAATATTCCCATTCAGTTACAACTATCATTTAATCCTTTTGATGAATATATCATTGCAATTTTCAATACTTAACCATTTCTTAACATGGTCCCATGAAATTCTAAATGACTCAAACATTACAAAATTATGAAGCTTGTCATAAATTTCAAGAGTCAAGGTGTCCTCACACCACTATCCTAGTTGTCCCTTTGTTGATTTATCTCCTCACTGATCCATCTTATTGGATTCTTTCACCTTTTACCCATCACTTTCTTGAAAACCTCAATTTTAGGCCTTGTAGCCTTCTGCCCCAATTTGGCCTCCTAGAACCCGTTTTCTTGAATTTTCTCACAATCAGTCTTAACAACCCCCCAAATGTTTTTGTAAATTCTTTCTTTTGACCATCAAGGCTCCAAGATTTACTAGGCCTTAGGAAAGCTAGGGGAAGTCAAGTGGGACTCATTATTCACAAAACTGGCCTGAACCGGCAATGAGACCAAGAACACCAAAAACTTGCAAAAGATAACCAATCGGTCTAGATGACTAATCTAATGCTACACAAGGTAAGTAAGTGAGACAAATGGAAGACTCAAAGCATTATATAAGTCCTTTCAATCCATTCTTGACTGGATGAAGGCTCAAACATAGAAATTCAATGAAAACTTGCTCTCTTCCAATCACAAAAATATACTCTCCAAGTCTCAATTCGTGAAAACAATCCTCCAACCCAGGTATTAGGGTTTTTCTGACCTTATATACCTTTCTCCCATGTTCTAGGACCCTTGGGTAGGGCTTAGAGCATCATTAATGCCATTTGCAGGTTACTTGGTATGCCTTTTTGTAGTCTTGCCTTGTTCAAGTATACCATCACCAAATCACCTATTTCAAATTGTAGATCTCTCTTCCCTTCATCTCTTTTAGCCTTCAAATTTTGGTTAGCCTCCATTAATGTCTTCTTTACCTGCTCATGAAACTCTCTCATTGACTGAGCAAAACCATCAGCATCTTCACTATTCCTTCATAACCTTTTAGGTCTCTTAGCTCAAGTACACCCCTTGGATGTAACCCAAATACAATTTCAAATGGGCTCTTACCAGTAGACCTATTTGTGCTATCATTGTAGGAAAATTCTGCCTGTGAAATGACTTGTTCCCATCCTTGTCCATACTCCTTAGTTAGACACCTCAACAAGTTACCAAGTACCCTATTTATCAAGATTTATGGTGAGCTTCTCCTCTTGAAGTTTCTATGCAGCCTTGTTAGGCAATGTTGCTCCTGGTACAAAGTCAATTTGATGACTGATTGCCCTCTTAGGTGGTAGTGTAGCTGGTGTGCCTTCACAAAAGATATCCTTGAACTGATCCAACAACTACTTCACCTCTGTTGTCATAGGTAGCTGACTAGGTGACTCCTCCTCCTTTGGCTTCAACATGATTGCATAGACAACTCCTTCTTCCTCCTTCATGTCTCTTAGGAATTCATTTCCACTCATCAAAAGTACACTGGATTCTGCCTTTTCCACTATGCCTTCTTGGGGAAAAAACTTTGTGGTTAAGCGCTTGAGCTAGAGTATACTGGAATGGGTGACCTCTCAAGAAGGCCTACTGCCTCACCTCTGTGAGCATCACTTAGATGCAATGAGTGCTAAGTGGGCCATTTGATATCATTTCAAAATTTTTGTTTTAAACAGCTTACAAATTTGCAACTTAAGACTCCTCCAACCTAAGGGATCGATCTAGTGGAACATAGCTCAGAGCGATTCCATGTGTTTCAGTGCAAAAGAGGACCATTCCTAGCATAAACATGCCAATTTGGATGCATTGGAACAGTCCGCTTGGTCACACAAGTTGCAAAATGAAAGTTGCAACACTCTGCAACTTTGCATTGCTTGCATTTCATGCTTTTTCCATCAAGTGAAAATCCGCCACCACTGGAAAACCACTCTGACATAGCCAAAACTGAGAGAGGTTTTTGTAGATAGGATCAATGCAATCTTAGAGGATCAAACGAGAAGTTTCTAAGTGTCACGGTATCCAAGTAATAGCATGCTAAAGTTTGCAGCTATTTTGCACTTTGGACCCTTAAGGGATCGATCCGGTGGAACATAGCTCGGAGTGATTCCACATGTTTCGGTGTGAAAGAGGACCATGCCTACCATAAACATACCTATTCAAACATTTTGGAATAGTCTACTTGGTCACACGAGTTGTAGAGCGAAAGTTGCACCACTGTGCAACTTTGCACAGCTTGAATTTGACACGTTTTCCATCAAGTGAAAATCCACCGCCGCGAGAAAACCACTCCAAGATAGCCAAAATCGAGAGAGGTTTTTCTAGAGGGGTCCAACACGTTTTTGTAGGATCAAACGAGAAGTTTCTAAGTGTCACGGTATCCAATTACTAGCATGCTGACGTTTGTAGCTATTTTGCACTTTGGACCCTTAAGGGATCGATCCGGTGGAACATAGCTCGGAGCGATTCCACGTGTTTCGGTGTGAAAGAGGACCATGCCTACCATAAACATACCTATTTAGATGTGTTGGAATAGTCTACTTGGTCACACGAGTTGCAGACCGAAAGTTGCACCACTTTGCAACTTTGCACAGCTTGAATTTGACACGTTTTCCATCAAGTGAAAATCCGCCGCCACGAGAAAACCACTCCAAGATAGCCAAAATCGAGAGAGGTTTTTCTAGAGGGGTCTGATGCCTTTTTGTAGGATCAAACGAGAAGTTTCTAAGTGTCACTGTATCCAAGTAATAGCATGTTGAAATTTGCAGCTATTTTGCACTTTGCACCCTTAAGGGATCGATTCGGTGGAACATAGCTCGGAGCAATTCCACGTGTTTCAGTATGAAAGAGGACCATGCCTACCGTAAACATACTTGTTCAGATGTGTTGGAACAGTCCATTTGGTCACACGAGTTGTAGAGTGAAAGTTGCACCACTTTGCAACTTTGCACAGCTTGAATTTGACACATTTTCCATCAAGTGAAAATCCATTGCCACGAAAAAACCACTCCAAGATTTCCAAAATTGAGAGAGGTTTTTCTAGAGGGGTCCAACACCTTTCTATAGGATTAAACAAGAAGTTTCTGAGTGTCATGGTATCCAAGTAATAGCATGCTAAAGTTTGCAGCTATTTTGCACTTTGGACCCTTAAGGGATCAATCCCGTGGAACATAGTTCAGAGTGATTCCACGTGTTTCGGTGTGAAAGAGGACCATTCCTACCATAAAAATACCTATTCAAACATGTTGGAACAGTCCGCTTGGTCAACGAGTTGCAGAGCAAAAGTTGCACCACTTTGCAACTTTGCACAACTTGAATTTGACACGTTTTCCATCAAGTGAAAATCCACCGCCACAAGAAAACCACTCCAAGATAGCCAAAATAGAAAGATATTTTTCTAGAGGGGTCCAACACCTTTCTGTAGGATCAAATGAGAAGTTTCTAAGTGTCACGGTATCCAAGTAATAGCATGCTGAAGTTTGCAGCTATTTTTCACTTTGGACCCTTAAGGGATCGATCCGATGGAGCATAGCTCGAAGTGATTCGACATGTTTCAGTGTGAAAGAGGACCATTCCTACCATAAACATACCTATTCAAACATTTTGGAATATTCCACTTGGTCACACGAGTTGCAGAGCGAAAGTTGCACCACTGTGCAACTTTGCACAACTTGAATTTGACACATTTTCCATCAAGTGAAAATCCACCGCCACGAGAAAACCACTCCAAGATAGCCAAAATCGAGAGAGGTTTTTCTAGAAGGGTCCAACGCCTTTCTGTAGGATCAAACAAGAAGTTTCTAAGTGTCACGGTATCCAAGTAATATCATGTTGAAGTTTGCAGCTATTTTGCACTTTGGACCGTTAAGGGATCAATTCTGTGGAACATAGCTCGGAGCGATTCCACATGTTTCGGTGCGAAAGAGGACTATGCCTACCATAAACATACCTATTTAGATGTGTTGGAATAGTCTGCTTGGTCACACGAGTTATAGAGCGAAATTTGCACCACTGTGCAACTTTGCACAGCTTGAATTTGACACGTTTTCCATCAAGTGAAAATCCGCCGCCATGAGAAAACCACTCCAAAATAGCCAAAATCAAGAGAGGTTTTTCTAGAGGGGTCCAACACCTTTCTGTAGGATCAAATGAGAAGTTTCTAAGTGTCACAGTATCCAAGTAATAGCATGCTGAAATTTGCAGCTATTTTGCACTTTGGACTCTTAAGGGATCGATCTGATGGAACATAGCTCGGAGCGATTCCACGTGTTTTGGTACGAAAGAGGACCATGCCTACCATAAACATACCTATTTGTACATGTTAGAACAGTTCACTTGGTCACACGAGTTGCAAAAGAATGTGTACAAATTGTTTACTTGACCTTTATATGACCTTTTTCACATTGTTTACATTTCAAAATTCAAAGTTTGCAAATTTTGCTACTCAAGGCATTTACAGAACAAGGTGCTACTACACCAAACATGAACTTCAACCTTACAATATTTGAGTATATCTCATTATGTAATTAAATCTTGTTACAATGCCTCTGGCACTTCGTTCTCTCAGATCTTTTACAATGTCACTCATACATTCAAGATTCTCTTTAAATGTCTACATCATAGGTGCTCATCATGAGGTTAACTTCAAATGAGTAACTTGAGATTCCCTCGCTAAGCTTCACTTGATCTCTTATAATGGCTTGAAATCAAAATTAATATTTGTCAAAATCATCAAAATAAGTATGTTGCATTGCTTTTTTGGCTGAGATTTTTGATAATGGCTCTTAAATCAGCATTTTCTACAACGAAAGATCAATCAACCCTTAGTAGTTTACTTACAAATACGCAAAGTAAAAGAGAAAAATAAAGAGCATCCAAAATGGAAATGAAATAAAAATAGATGGAAGGCACTTACAAATGTTGCATGCAGGCATCAAAATAAGGATGTTGCATTGCTTTTCTGGTTGACATTCTCTTTGATGGCTCTTAAATCGGCATTTTCTGCAACGAAAGATCAATCAACCCTTAGTAGTTTACTTACAAATATGCAAAGTAAAAGAGAAAAAGAAAGAGCATCCAAAATGGAAATGAAATAAAAATAGATGGAAGGCACTTACAGATGTTGCATTGCTTTTTTGGTTGACATTCTCTTCGATGGCTCATACATTTGCATTTTTTGTAAGGGGACACCAATCAGTGTAAAAGAAGATGATAGCATTGGCATCGAACAAATTAATGTGCATACAAGTATAAATTAATAAGAACCAATGTGCATATACTTACAAATTAATCCAACGAACCATCTGGGTCTACTCTACTCTTTATTGTGTCAAGTATTGCCTCATGGTCAGACTCACGGACCTTCCATAATGTCTTGTTCAAAGGTCTACCCCCATATTTGGTCAAATGAACATTGGATGCCATGACAAGGTTCGAGTAATGAAGAATCTTACAATGCATGTCAAAGTCTTGAAATAGCCAATGTTTAACACTTGAATGTGGGTACCTTCTAAGTCATGTTCTAGTAACCACCACTGATCCTGTAGGGTATTCGAAGTTTTCTCCATCGATAACTGGGGCCTCTAATTTCTTTTTGGTCTCAACACAACGACACAAGTAATAGTTTGTTCCCTCTTCATTGTCTTCATCTGCAATAACTACATAAACATGCCCTGCATTGATATGTGCAAAAAATCTCTTGAAATTTGTCAACATTACGAATACAGTACAAAGTAAGATCTAACGATATGGAATTTCAACAACTAAGAAAGTAGATATGTCACCTCGTTGAACTAGATCTAATATGTGGTCAAAGTCGACCGATGATTCTATCGGTGTCAGTTCCAATGTCGTCAGAGGGCGATACATGTGAAGTGGGGTAAGATAGCTTGTGAACCATTTGTCAACCCACTCCCCTGACTCACAATCATTCCAGTCTTGCATTGTACATGAAGAACAAAAGCATGCCATCTTTTGTGTATCGATAGTCCATGAATCTGTATTTGAGCTAAGGAAAGAGTGTACCTCACTCAATCCTATTAGTGTACAATAGTCTTCATATGGTGCAATGTTAGTATCATCCATCAACCAAAAAAATCTACGAACTGAAGACGTACCTTCATTACCTAGACCCATCAAAGCATTACACCACTCGACGATTGATTTTGCATCTGTCAACTTTGCACTGTCTTTATACTTTAACTCTTCTCGTGCTAATGCTCTTTTCATGCATACTCCTGCACCATCATGCTCCCCCTTTCCATGTCCAGCCTCACAAAAGTTCCACATATGTTGAACACCTGTAATGACATGCATCCTACACAACTAGTAGAACATGCGCGAGTTATTGAACTGTGTTGCATAGTTATCAGACCATATTATATGTTGATCATATTCTATGCCCCTCTAAGCCAAACCATTGTAGATCATATGAAAGCAACCTTGCATGAACTCTAGAGAATGTGTGCGATCATCACTAATGTAAAAGTGGTACTCCCTCAATACCTTCCTTTGCTCATCTGTACTATCAGATGCATGAATGAATTCTATGTGCACAACTATCGAAACTTGTGTTGAGTTATAATATTGTGACTGCACCTCATGTTGTGGTTGTAGAGTGTAGTTCTCTACAAAGTCAACCACTGATACTATGCTTCCAACTAGAAAGGTGTCCTTGCATAGCTTGAACTGCATGTCCAACCATCGGGCTCTATGGGTATGCATTGCATACTCAAACAATATACTGTCACAAAATGTGGTCATAAATTTGTACACTGGAATCTTCTCAATAACCAAATCACACATTTTTTCTTAAGACCCATCTTTTGTAGCATATGCCACTGTTTTATACTTCCCGAACTCTACTAGTTTTTGTCCCACCTCATCTATGCTTTCCATATGTTGACATAGTGGCATACGCTGGAAGCCACCACAACGCTCGCATGAACCATCCAAGCATGTTGTCCTATAGAATATCTGGCCATCCTCTATTTGACATAAAAAAATTGATAAGAACTCTCTTGAAGATTTTGGTGGGGCTTCTATGCCACAATCCTGCAAAACATCGTTAGTATGCAAATCTAAACATATAGAATGATAAACATCATAATGGTTAGAAAATTCAATATGTAGTCTACAATAACAAGTACTACATGTGTGATTTATCTTGACATAAAAAGGTTTAAGCAGTTCAAAAAATCTTTGAGAAATACTAATTTGAGGATAATCATTTTCAAATTTCCGAAAAAATTGGGTTTCAGTCATATCCAAAAAATGCTTTGGATGTGGCTCACGATTCCGACTACCGATTCACCTTCTTACCACATCCCTTTGATTTGGAAATGGCCTTGTGTTATTCTTCCAATAATCTTCAATTAGTGTTCTCAAGGCTTCGACAACTTCTTTATCTTTTTCGTGACAGGCTCCCCGAGAACGTCCATAATTCATTTGTATCATTGCCCTCAATTATTTGCCACCTTTGAATGGCTCTTCATAAATTTTTTCTACTAATTCCTATTTTTTCACTAGTCTTTCTAATTAGGCGAGCTCTCTTTGTTTGAAAACTTACCAAAGTCGATGTAATGACACATCGGGTGACATTACTATCCTTTCAGCGTGAGGTCTTAACCACACTCTCATAAGCATCCATTAGATTCTCCACAATAGTGTCTTCACTCGATGCATTCGATGTTCTCAACCCAAGAGTCTTCATGATGTTCCTATACTTTACACCCCACATCATTTCAACAAATAGTTGACATCTTGCAGTCTCATTTAGCCTTTCAAAGAATCGTTCCCAAATCTTATCAGCATATCTTCTACAAGTGCGTGTTGAAATCTTACCTTCCATGTGCTGCAAAATTTCATCATCAATATTAATCAAATACTTTGGTTTTCTACGAAAAATTCTTGGTGGTGTTCTCTTAGGTACGTACATCTCAACATTAGGAATTTCATCAATATTTAATTGAGGTGGGCTAGATTGCATACCTTCGATCGAGGGTGGAGAAGAAGACATACCTTGAGGTTCACATGGGAATGATGGCATACCTTCTTCGTCAATTTGCAGTGATGATGTACTCTCAACTTGAGATGTGTTGAATGGTGTCCAACAATATTCACTTGCGGTAAATGGTGTCCCTCCATATTCACTTGCAGTAGATGGTGTCTGTCCATATTCACTTGTGCTAGATGGTGTCCCTCCATATTCGCTTGTGCTTTATGGTGTCCCTTCATATTCACTTGTCACAGAGGGTATGTCTCCAACTACGATATCTGAATCTATATTATGATGATGCTTTCACATTCATGCCTTTTGTGCTTCCAATTCCTGTTCTCTTTTTGACGGTTGAGGTTCCTCTACAATCGGGTTGTTTTCATCAATCGTTTCCAATTTCTTCTTTTCACGATATGCTGCCACCCGAACTCTCTCCTTTTCTTTCAAAGTTTTGTTCTCTTCGTCTGTTAGTTTCCTCTTTGTCTTTTTCTTTGGCATGGCAGATAATGTTATCTATACAATGGTAATGAGATGAATATTAGTTCCTAAAAAATGTATCCATTCAAGATAATTGAAAAATATATGTCATTGAAGGCTTCATTTAAATAATACTTACAATCATCTTATACAAAAGTAGTCTTTTATTGTTGATAGTTCTAGCCAACCACCAAGGGAATAAGGACTATGATGTAAAGTCCCAATAGTGTTTTTGATGTGTGAGTTAAGGAAAACTTAGGGTACTCTAGAGCCTTGAAGTTTGGAGAAGCCTGAATGATGAAATTAGGCAAATTAGTCCATGTAGACTTAGCAATTTGTCCTAAAAGTGGGAAAAGGGCATTAATGATGCTCTAAGCCCGACCCAAGGGTCCTAGCACATGGGCGAAAGCTATATAAGGTCATAAACACCCTAATTGATCATTTGGGAAAGCTATCGTATGATTTGGAGTTTTGGAAGGGGAATTTGTGAGTTGGAAGTGTAAATTTCATTGAATTTTTGTTTTTGTGCCTTCATCTAGTCAAGAATGGATTGAAAGGACCTGTCTAATGCTTTGATTCTTTCAATTGTGTCACTTAATTACTGTGTGAAGCATTATATTATCCATGTAGTTCAATTGCTTTCTGTTTTGCAAGTTTTTAGAGTTTTTGGTCTCATAGCCGGTTCAGGCCAGTTTTTGGAAATAATGATCCCCACTTGAATTACCGTGGCAAGGCTACCATGGCTACTTGGAATCAAGTAGGGGAATTTTTTTATAGTGTACATATGGTGTGTGGTGTCTTGGTTTGCAGGGGAGATGGTGAATTCGTCAAGAACTAGGCGAGTGCAAGTGCATTTTGTCTAGTGGCTTGGAGAGGACAGCAGTAAAGAAAGTTGCTAAATGGACTGGTTTGTGCCAATCAAGAGCAAGAGAATGTGGGCACATTTATTCTAGAAATTTGTGTGCAAGGAGGAGAGTTGAGGAGGTCATTGAAGCCCTCAAAGTTGGAAAAAGGAGCCAGAACCCTAGAAACCCTTGAAAATAGGGGGTATGAAGATAGTCCTATGTACGAACGCCAAAGGGACTAAACACCTTGAAGCCTAGGGTACCACTAGAAATAATCTATAAAAATATTTTGGCATTTTTAAGACCATTTTTGAAAAAAGCCAAGATCACGGGTTCTAGGAGGCTTAATTGGGCAAAAGGCTACAAGGCCTAAAATTGGGTTTTTCAAGAAAGCGATGGGTACAAGGTGAAAGAATCCTATGAGATCGATCAGTGAGGAGACAAATCAACAAGGGGATAGTGAGAATACCCTTTCATAAACCTTCGAGTGGTTATGACACTTTGGGTCTATGTAATGAACTTTTGACCTTGTGTAGGGTATTTTGAAGATGTTTGATGCTTTGGAATAGTCTGGGAAAGCCCGGGTATACGATTTTCTATAAACCCTCCCTCTTTGCATTGAAATATGGGGTTTTTTGTATTGGAAGCCTAGTTGAGCAGGTAAGGTCCTAAGACCTATAAATTATCTTGTTTTGAGACCAAATTGTCTTTTCACGACTCAAATGTTTTGTGAAGGGAAATATAGTTGAATAAGTGTGTCAAGAAAGGTGTTGATTTCTACCTTTGTACTGCATCAGTTTGTGCAGAGGTATTGGAAGGTGTTTGGACCCTTCAAAGGAATGGGAGAGGCTTGGAGTTGTCTTAAAGGATGAATTTTGGTGAATGGTTCTGAATTTCTATAATTGGCAAGTGTAAATAATTGTGTATATAATTTGGTAATTTAAAATGTGCATTGACAACCTAAGGTTATAATGTCAAACAAAAATGAAAGCAAGCCATAATAGAATGAAAGAAAATTTGTAAAGACTTCACATACCTTAAAAACCAAACTTTCAAATGGAGGAGTTCAACCCAATTATGTAGCCTTAGCTTCTTCTTTCTTCAAACTCCACAACAATTTGACTTGTTCAAAAGCTTTTTCCCTTCCACACTTCAATTTTATATCAGTTTTCAATGGAATTCAAACTTCAATTGATATTATATGTCTTTCAACATCGAAACTCTGCTATTTCATGCAAAGGTGGTAAAAATATCATGGAAAAGGTTATGGAAAGTGAAAAATATGCTTGCATACTTCACAACATCATCAAAAATATATTTTTTTGTCGGAGCACGTGCATAACCAGGGGAATATGCAAACTGTGGGCCTTCAAATCATGGGTATATTGATTTTTTTACCATTTTAGTGGACTACAAAATGCGCACGCATTATAACATGAGCGTGTTATGTGAAATTAGGTTTTCTTAGTGTATTTTTGATATAGGAGTTTCTAAGAGAGTGGGAGGGAGAGAGGGGGAGAGTGGGAGAGATTGGGAGAGTGGGAGAGAGTGGGGGAAGGGGAGACACTAAACCTTGAACCCTGAACCCTTAAACCCTAATCCCTCAACCCCTATACCCTCTATATCCCCCAACCCTCAATTCGTAACCCTTAAACCCTAATCCCTCAATTGCTATACCCTCTTAATCCCTCAATCCTCTTAATCCCTCAAACCTCAAACTATAAACCCTAATCCCTCAACCCCTATACCCTCTTAATCCCTCAATCCCTATAACCTCTTAATCCCTCAACCCTCAACCCTCAACCCTTAAACCCTAATCCCTCTACCCCTATACCTTCTTAATCCATCAACCCTCAACCCTCAACCCTTAAACCCTAATCCCTTTAACCCTATACCTTCTTAATCCCTCAAACCTCAATTCTCAACCCCTAAACCCTAATCCCTCAATCCCTATAGCCTCTTAATCCCTCAACCCTCAACCCTTAAACCCTAATCCCTCAACCCTTAAACCCTAATCCCTCAACCCCTATACCCTCATAATCCCTCAACCCTCAATCCTCAACCCTTAAACCCTAATCCCTCAATCCCTATACCCTCTTAAACCCTCAACCCTCAACCCTCAACCCTCAACCCTTAAACCCTAATCCCTCTACCCTATACCTTCTTAATCCCTCAACCCTCAACCCTCAACCCTTAAACCCTAATCCCTCAATCCCTATACCCTCTTAATCACTCAACCCTCAATCCTGAATAGTTAAACCCTAATCCCTCAACCCCTATACCCTCTTAATCCCTCAACCCTCAATCTTGAACCCTTAAACCCTAATCTCTCTTCCCTCAACCCTCAACCCTTAAACCCTAATCCCTCAATCCCTATACCCTCTTAATCCCTCAACCCTCAACCCTCAACCCTTAAAACCTAATCCCTCAATCCCAACACCCTCTTAATCCCTCAACCATCAACCCTCAACCATTAAACCCTAATCCC
>CM021105.1:49372019-49729609 GCA_007115665.2 Sequoiadendron giganteum | reverse complement strand
CTAATCCCTCAACCCCTATACCCTCTTAATCCCTCAACCCTTAAACCCTAATCCCTCAACCCCTATACCCTCATAATCCCTCAACCCTCAAACCTTAACCATCAACGCTTAAACCCTAATCCCTCAACCCCTATACCCTCTTAATCCCTCAACCCTCAAACCCTAATCCCTCAACCTTTAAACCCTAATCCCTCAATCCCTATACCCTCTTAGTCCTTGAACCCTCAACTCTCAACCCTTAAACCATAATCCCTCAACCACTATACCCTCTTAATCCCTCAACCCTCAACCCCTAAACCCTAATCTCTCAACCCTTAAACCCTAATCCCGCAACCCCTATACCTTCTTAATCCCTCAACCCTCAACCCTTAAACCCTAATCCCTAAACCCCTATACCCTCTTAATCCATGAACCCTCAATCCTCAGCTATTAAAGCCTAATCCCTCAACCCTCAACCCTTAAACTTTAATCCCTCAACCCCTATACCCTCTGAATCCCTCAACCCTCAACCCTTAAACCCTAATCCCTCATCTCTTATAACCTCTACTCTATAACCTATTAATCCTCCCTAAACCCTAAACCCTTAAACCCTAACCCATAAACCCTCTACCCTCTACTGCCAATTCTATACCCTCTACCCTCAACCCTAATCCCCCAACCCTCAAACCCACTTAGTAAACTCTCTATCCTAATCCCTCAACCCTCTTGACCCTTAAACCCTCAACTCTTAAACCCTTAAACACTCAACCCTAAACCCTCGACCCTCAACCCTAACCCCTTAAACCCTAAACTATTAAATCCTTTACCCTCTACCATCAACCCAATACTCTCTACCCTAAACCCTAATCCCTCAACCCTTAATCTCTCAACCCCTATAACCTCTAACCTATATATTGGACCCTCAACCCTAATCCCTCGACCTTGTACCTTAAACCCTCAATCTTCAACCCTCAACCCTTAAACCCTCTACCCTTTACCCTATACATTAAACACTCAACCCTCAATTCTCAACCCTCAACCCTCTACCCCTTACATTGGACCCTGAACGTTATCCTTCAACCATATACCCTCAAAACTATACCCTAAACCCTCTACCCTCAACCAAGTAAACCCTTAACCCTAAACCCTTAACCCCAAACCCTTCAACCCTAAATGCTTAAACCTAAAACCTTCTACCCTATACCCTCAACCAAATACCCTCTACCATCAAACCTATTCCATCAACCCTCAAACCTTAAACCCTACTACTCTAGAAACCATCAACCCTATAGGTCCTCCATCCTAATCCCTCAACCCTATACCCTCAACCCCTATCACTTTCTCTCTATCTATACATCTCACCTCTCCCTCCTTCCCTCCCTCCCACCCTCTCTAATTGTCTCTATCTACCGTCTCCCTCTTTCTGCGTACCTCTCGTTCAATCAATCCCTACCACCCTCTCTCACTCCCTCTCTCTCACACTCCCTCTCACTACCTATCTCTCAAGTCTCTCCCTCTCACCCCCCTCACCCTCTCAAGTCTCTCCCTCTCACACTCTCAAGTCTCTCCCTTTCGCACCCTACCTACATAACCCTCTCTTTCTCTTTGTCTCTCTCTCTCCCTCTCCCTCAATTCTCTCTCTCCCTCTCCATCAATTCTCTCTCTCTCTCTCTCCCTCCCTCTATCCCTCCCACCCTACCTAGCTAAGTCCCCCTCAATCCAACCCCTTCTCTCCCACTCCCTCTCTCTTAAACTCTCACTTCGACCCCCTCTCCATCTCTCTAGACTCTCTAAATTCTCCCTTTGTCTAAAGACATACATAAATGCATACATACAAGCATAATACATTTGTACACATAATCTTACATCCATACAAGCATACATACATACATGTACATAAAAATATATCAGCATACATCAATATATTAGCATTTAGGATAAAGTAAGACATAACGCGAGCGTGTTATAATGTGCTCGCGTTATGGGCCAGTAGACATGTTCCCCACGGAAGCAAAAACCATGTCAAAGTGAGATATAACGCGAGCGCATTATAACGCACTCGCGTTATATCTTGCTTTGAGAATTACCGAACTTTAAGCTTGGTATTGCCTTGGAATTCCAACCCAAAGGTTTGGAAAGCATTCCCAATGACCAGAGACGTGTTTTTAAAAAATCCACCATATTTCTCATAATCGAGTTCGTGCTCACTGTTAGGATTGCATGTGGTTCAATATCGAAAAAATCGAGCACATGGGTAATGTTGAGTTATCTCTTAGCTATCCAATGATGTAATTTTTTTCACTTTTTGAAAATGTTAAGTCTTTCATCCATAATTTATTTTATCTGTATGTCTTTTTTTTGCCAAAAAGCAGTGTTTGGTATTTTTTTTGTTATAAATTAACCGTTCATCAATTTTTCAAATAAATTACATTTTTAGAAACTAGACTCCATTCTACAAAATTTAGAAATTAAAAAAAAAACAAATCAATTAGTTTCCAAAATTTGTAGGGGTAGCACGGCTAAAATTCTATTTTCAGGATATGTCCACTTCGCAAATTAGTAAAATATCAAATATTCATTAAAAAATTATCAGAAAAATCGTGCATCAACTACATATTGTTAGCTAACTTCTGACCATTGTGATTTTAAAAATACTAAAAACAATTTACGGTACGAGGGTCGTACAAGAGTTGCTATGTTATGTTTTTTTGACAAAACCAACACCAATTTGTGTACGTCCCTCGTTTGAACCCCTTAATCTCAATCATTTTCAAAATAAATTAGTAGTTTAGAAATTAGACTTGGAGCACTTGAATCCTTCTTTTTGTTCCATCTCAAAATTTTGAGTCTAAGTATCCTCAATTTGACATCCAAGGTCAGTATTTCCTTATTTCAGGAAAAAGCTGTCCACTTAAGTCCCCTTTTTGGGAACCATCTTGGTGCACTTACCCTCCTTACATTCTCTCCAAGCTTCAAAAAAATATAGATCATCCTCATACATGTGCTTCTATTCTTCAAAACCCAATACTTTTATCATCATCTCTCTTAGGAAATTCCTTCTCCTCCTCAATGCATCTGCAGCTTAGTTTGATTTTCCACTCCTATGTTTCAACACAAATGTATAACTCTATAGGAATTTAACCCATCTCATATTTCTCTGATTCAACTTCCTTTGACTATTCAAATACTACGAATCTTGATGATTGGTGTACAACACAAACTCCTTAAGAAACACATAATATTTCCACTTTTTCAAGGCTTGAATTATGGAATATAATTCCTAATCATAAATTGAATATCTTCTTCTGGAATCATTCAAATTCTCACTAAAATAATCTATAGGCCTTCCTTCTTGACTCAACTCTACTCCAATTTTATTTCCACTTGCATCACAATCAACTTGAAATACTTTGTCAAAATCAAGTAATGCTAATACTGGTTGCTATGTCACCTTTTTCTTCAACAATTCAAAACTTCTTTGTGCTCTGAATTTCCACTTAAACTCCTTTTCTCCTCTCATTATTTCTATCATGGGCATACAAGTGCTATTAAAGCTTCTGATAAACTTCTGGTAGAAACTATCCAATCCATGGAATCATCTTACAAAACTCCAATGTTCACTAGTGTCGGCCAATCAACTATTGTTCTTACTTTCTCAGGGTCCATCTTCAATCTTTCAAGAGAAATAGAAAAACCTAGATATAGCAATTTTGTCTTCATAAAGCTATACTCTTTGATATTAATCAACAATTTCTCTTCTCTTGATCTCTACAATACTTGTCTAATGTGCAAAAAAAATTCTTCTCTAAACTTACTAAATATTAGAATATCATCCAAGTAAATAATGATAAACTTACCAAAGAATCTATTCAATACATAATGCATTAATCTTGTGAAAGTGATAGGTGCATTAGTCAATCCAAAAGGCATCACTAACCACTCATAAAATCCTTCATTATTATTAAATGCAATCTTCCATTCATATCCTTCTCTGATTCCAATCTGTTGGTATCCACTCTTTAGGTTGGTCTTGGTAAAATACTTTTCCTCACTCAAACAATCCATAATGTCATCCATTCTTGGAAATGACAATCTATATTTGATAGTGATCTTATTGATTTCTCTTGAATCTATACACATTCTCCATTCTCCATCCCTCTTTGGTGCAAGTACAATAGGTACTGCACATGGGCTTAAGATTTGTCTAATCAATCCTTTCTTCAATAGCTCTTACATCTATCAGTTCTATTATACATTATCTACCGGTGTCTTTCAATGTACTGCCTTGTTTGGAAAACTTTCTCTCGGTATGAGTTTTATATGATGATTGATGCTTTGGACTAGTGGTAAGCCATATGGTACATTCTTTGATATGATATATCTAAATTCTATCAATAGTTTTTCCACTTATATCTACAACATAGATCTTCACCCTTTTCTATCTCCAAACTACCAACCTTCTTTGGAATCAATGCAAAACACATGTTTTCATTCCTCTATCCATCCATAAATTTCCTCCTGTCTACCAAACATAGTTTGGTAATGCTACAAACTTCACTCCTATCTTCTTCCTCCAAAGGTATCAACTTGATTCTCTTGACATTTGAAGTCACAGTACAGGTGTTTCTTCTTCCATCATGAATTTATTTCTTATCATATTGCCATGGTCTTCCTAATATTAAATAACATGCATCCATAGGAATACTATCACATAATACTTCATCCCTATATGATCCTATATGAAATTTTACCAAACATTTCCCATTCACCAATATCTTATTCTCATCTTGAATCCATGCTATCGTATAAGGGTTTGGATGTTTCAATTTCTTCAAATTCAACTTGGTTGCCATCTCCTTTGAAAATACTTTATTAGTGCTACCAGGGTATGTGTAGGATCATCATGGAAAAAATAGGCCCTTAAGTGGCAACAAAATTCAAAAAATCAGAGTTAGGAAACTTGACGTAAATATTTGAATAAGTTATCTATATTATTTCAAAAATATGCAACAATAGAATCTATATAAAATTGAATGTAGTTTCTAAACTACTAGGTTTATTTTTAAAAAAATAAAATCTATTTGGTGAAAATTTGAAATTTCAATGTAGTAGTACTTAAATTTCAGGGGAAAAAAAGAAGTAGGTGTCTGTCTAACCACCCTAACCACAATAAAATGATAATATTTTTTTATAATATTTTAGATATAGGTAGCGAACTCATGTCCCAATGTGGTGCATATTTTTTTGTAATTTTTTTCCAAGTAATTAATTAATTATGAATTTTTTATTACAAATTTTAAAAAATATAAAAACTTGTATGTCTAACCACCTTAACTTGGTCAAAACTTTGTGAATTTTTTTTTTTTTTTTAATCCTAAAGTATGCAAAGCATTGAATGTGACGCATGTTTCAGATTCAAAAAATGTGATACCATTTGAAAGCTATAGATGTTTTTCAAGTAGCCTATCAATCAGGACTTTAGTCATAATTCAAATAGAAAATGAATAATAAAATTTTATTTATTAAATTCAAGGTAAATCATAATTTATATTGGTGGAAAGATGAGAATCTCCTTTAAAAATCCTTTTTGTTTCATCAATTTTGGGTAAAAAAAAAGTCGTTACCCACATGGGCTATCATATCACTTCGATATCGCCACTTTTTGGCCCATCATCATCCTACACATACCCACCACTATCAATGATAACTTTACATACCTTTCCTTTAGGCTTACATCTTGTTCTAAACAAACTCTTCCTTTGTGTTGGTTCCTCAGTCACTTCTTCATGCATCAAAGCTCTCCTCATCACCAATGCTTTTTCTTTCTCAGGTTTCCCAACTGAATTAGGGGATTCAATAGGTTCTTCATCCACATAAGTTGCACTTTCAATATGCTCAGTCTTCTTTCTAGTACTTACTTGATGGCATTCAAATGCTCTATGTCCTTCATCTACACATTTGAAAAAACTTACTCTGAATGGTCTCCTCTTAGATCTCCCTTCATCTTTCTAGTATTGTAGTAAGAATTATGACCTCCTTTATCATTATGGTAGAAATTTTTGTCTTCTATTCCTCAGCAGTATGAATAACCGTCCTTTTCTTCACTCTGGTAGGGTTTCCCATCATTTTTTTTTTCTAAAATAGGTTTCTCTTTCAAGATTTGGTTTGTGATCCGCTCCTCTAGAATCTTCCTCTTGCAATTCTCTATCTTCATTCAATTTCTCTTCGACCGTTAATGCAAATTGGTATGCTTCTTCAAGTGATGTCATATTTACTAGGCTCAATTCTTCTTGATTTTTTTTCTCGGTCCATTGATATGTACCTCACAACCTTTTCTTTTCTTGCTTCATTATGTCCATTCCCAGTGATCATCTTGTACAATTATTCAATATATTCCTTCACAGATTTCTCCTTTTTCCTTACGCTCTACAATACTTTTAACAATTCAAGATCATAATCAATAGGTATAAATTGATTCTTCAACTTTGTCACCATTCTATCCCATTTGATGATTTTCTCATTTCCTCTCCTATTTCTACCCAATTGAACTTCCTTCCACCATAAAGCAACATGTCCCTTCAACTTTTTTTCACAAATCTTAGACTTTTTGGATCTTCAATTTCTTCATATTCAAATTATTCTTTCATTTCATTGATCTAGTCAATCAATTATTGGGGTTTGATTTGCTCACATAATTTTAAATTTTCACTCCAATTCAATTACCAAGTTTTGAAATCTCTTTCAACATCTTAATTTCATCTGATTCTTCTTCTTCTTTATCTAGGGTTTCTTAAATTTGATTCATATCATGATATATGATCATCATCACTTTCACCTACATGCCTAGGGTTTAGGCATCTTCTTCTATCCTCTTCATCAACATCTAATTAAACTCACATTGCTGACATCATCTCTAACATCTCATCCATTATTCCAACAACATTCACCTTAGTAGGAACTCTCCTTGGTGGCATCTCACCCCTTGAATTTAGTGCAACTACCTCAATTCAGTTATTTGGCTATAAGGGTTTCAATTGCCTCACAATTGATGATCAGTTGAAAATACCTACAATCTAACTCAGTTTAGAAATCTTTTCACTACAAGGATTGCCTCTAGGACTCACAAACTTGATTTGATACCACTTGTGTAGTCACAGATGGAGGATTCAAAAATAACTATCCAACTATGCAACTTAGAGTCAACATAGCAGAAATAACACAAGAAAACATTCTACAAACATGGATCTTTATTGAACTAGTAATCCTACATGCATCATATGCCTTATGGGTGAATAATCAAAACTCATATCCCTGTTGTGAGGATATTCAACATTAAAATTGGTTGAAGGCCTTATTACAATCACTCAACGAGGTCGAATGAAAATTCTAACTATCTAACTACTCTAACTAGATTAATCCCCTTCAAGATGATTATAAATGATCTTGTATATAATTCTCCAGCTCCAATAAATGTTTACATCAACCTTAAGGGTTTACAACCACGATGAATGATCAAACATGCAGGTCAGCCTTAAAGCATGAAAGCTAATCCTCCATGAAATGAATTGTGGATCTCCGAGATAGATCCCATATGACCAAAAATGTTTGTATGATACTCCATTAAATCTAGACCAGGTCGGCCCCAAATGCTCTAACTATGAATTACAGTTAAATTCTAAGAGTGATAACTTTCTTAAAACAAATACAAAGGACCTGAAATATGTAAAACATGTAGATAACCTCGTGTAGATGATATATCCTACTTTGCAAGCTGATAAACAATAATATGGTGAAATGCATAATGAAATATTGAAATTGCAAGAAAATAAATGGTTTTGGTTGATACATGATTTCTTTACAACTATGGATGCTCCTGCATCATAAACCATTATAGAAATCATCTCTAGTGAAACAAATCCAAGGTTTGATAGCTTCCCAAGCTTTCTAAATACTTTTAATGACAAAGGTTCCTTGAATGAGAATCGATTCCTTCATATTTTCGTGAGTGCCTATATCCAATCCCTTCCAAGCTAGGAAACCTTGAGGAATTCCCATGCCAATACAATAGAAAAAAAAGAGATTTCTAGGCCTCATTGTCATTGAGTACCCTATTTATCCACTTAGCACACAAAGCAATGCCTCAAGCCATAGTAAATTTGGGGGAGGGAATGCAAGGGATTTTGAATTTGAATAATACCAAATGTAGTGTAGGAAATTGTATACCTTTACAATTTCACACTTTGTTTGGATCCCTTAATTAATTGGACTTAATTAAGCTTCTAGTTTGCCAAATTATGCATTATGAAGCCTTATTTATTCTCATTTTCAGAAAGGCAAACCAACATTTAATTAATGAAATTAAAATTTTAATTATATTGGAGAATGGGTGTCCTATATTTTTAGGCTAGGACCCATTTTCACAAGGGAAAATTGGTCCCCTTTAATTCCTAGGACCAATTTTTAAATATGTTTCTAGCTATCTTTTAATGATTCAAATTTTATATGCAATTATTTGCTTTTAGAATCTATTTTTTGTGAAATTAGATAAACACTTATAAATACATAGTCTCTTTATCAATTGAAATCTAATTTTTTGGACTCAAGGGAACATTGAGAGGTGGGGGGTGAATCAATGTTCTGCAATTCTGAACTTTATTAATTTGATATTTAAACCATTTCAACATTAGATCAAAGGAAAGATGAAAACACACAAAGTAATCATCCACAACACCATAACACAAGGATTTTTACGTGGAAAACCTATTAGGGGAAAAATCACAGTGGAGGTCAATCCACAATTTGAGTACTCAAATATAAGTTTTACAAAATGGGAATGCACTTGCATTCAGACACACTGCCTTGAGCTCACTACTCAAAATAGGAAGGCTCGCTGACTTACAAAATGTTCATATTAAATCCATCTGAAGGGTTGAATTGAAGTAATAGCATCTACTCATGCCTGGTTATAGTTCTGATTAGGCTCATAGATGAGATTCTAGACCTTCTATCTGATTTTGTATTTCGCGCTACTTGGCTCTGTAATTCACATCACAAATCCATACACTTTTAAATTCGCACCACTATCCTTCTAAATTTTGCACTATACACTAACATAATTCATATACCATCATGATTTGATACCCAAAATGATACAACCAATCTCTTATATATATCTGCAACCAAAGATTTGAGCATCCATATGTTGGCTTTCATAAAACATAAAATACTTTTCATGCGTCAGCTAAATCCACAAATGATTCTTAATGCGTATCCTCCAAAGTATGCCAAATCATAGTGAGGACCTAATAAAACACGTTCAATCAAAAAAAAATTTAATCAATTACTCCTTAAACATCTGCAACAGCTATATCTACCAAGTTAGCCTTCTAGATTTGATAAACAAAAATATAATACATGGTCGGATCCTCTAGAT
The DNA here is from genome assembly GCA_007115665.2 of Sequoiadendron giganteum. NCBI lineage: Eukaryota > Viridiplantae > Streptophyta > Pinopsida > Cupressales > Cupressaceae > Sequoiadendron > Sequoiadendron giganteum. Next base: position 49,720,197 of record CM021105.1, on the reverse strand, counting down.
TGTACACCAGTGAATGCATAGGAAAAAAACTCAAGAGTAAGGTATTCCAGATACCGAATGTCTTCCCTAAGATGCAAAACATGAACTGATAAGCAAATAATGCCATTGATTGACAAACTCAAGTTTAACCAGATACCCTGTTCTTCACTCTTACTTCTGATATGAATAGATATTGAAGTGTGTACCAAATCCATGACTTAGGTTGCCATCAATGACAACACTAGAATCCATATGCCAACATAATTTTCATAATCTATCAATTTTATGAGTAAATATTATTGTCACTTGAGGATTCAAGAGTAGATTTATTAGTCATTTCTTGCAACAATCAATATCCTATCATCATGTTCAAGCTTATGTGTGTTCATATCATCTTGTGAAGGCTAATATTCATTGTTGATCCTTAAAGCATACAAGCACTCAAGTATCCAACAAATTAGGCAAAGCAAGATCAATTTCCTTAGAGTGATGGGTTTGACTTCAACCCTCTAACGAAAGCCATTGAAGGTTTGGTGAGTTACAGAAAGCAAGTGTTCATTCATCATTTCCTTATTCAATGTCATTATATTTACATCAAGGTTTGATTTCAAAAAATGGGGTTTGAGTAAAGCAAACCCCCATTCAAACAAAAATAAAATTCCCTCTTTGTATGTGTAGATTATAGGTTGATGAAGGATTGGAGATCTTGAAAATAAATTTTACATTCTTACATTTGCTTCATTCATTTTTTTCAAGCTATGGAAAATACATTGTGTATTTTATTTTCAGATTTTTTATAGTGGAACCGGTACAAAATAGAAGCTAAGATCCTACCTCAAAAGTCTAAAAAAGTAATTTCCAGAAGCCCTCACTAAGAACCAATTGCCCTAAGGAAAATCTATCCTTTAGCAAATCTTAAAGCCTGCTTTTGGTGACTAGTACATGTGTCCTTACCCTTCTCGGATCTACCTGCAAAGTGTGGTTTCAATTTATATACTTTTGGGAATTTATATTTCATATTATAGGTCTAATTGTTCATCTAGTTAGAATATTTTGTATCATTTCAATTTGGTTTCAAACTTGTCCCATTATCCTACTATCCTAAAGGAACTAAGATCCAGTTCTGATTGACTCACGTTTGAGATTGAAAGTCAATCTCTACTCCTTGTGATCTATTTCCTAATGAAATTCCCTTAGGGAAAGGTATAATATAGAATACCCCTTATTTATTTAAGGATCTCTCTCCTTGGTTTTCCCTACATTTTTTTTTTGAACTTGAAATTTGGCATCATATCTTTTCTAATTTGGAGATCTTTGAAACCCTAGATCTAGGTTTTCCATCATCTTGTTTTGCATTGCATTCAAGGTTACCTATTGCATATTTTCATCATTTAAACTCATTAAAATCCAAAAATATTGCATAAATTTTGTATAATATCTTTCATTAAGGTGTCCTTCAGTCATTTAGATCAGCATTACATTCAAAACTACATTAAAAAAAGTTGCCATTTTTTTCATACATTATCATTTAAATTGTATTTGTATTTCATCATATTTTTGGGAAAATAGTCATTGAAGAATTTTATTTTTGTTAGTAGCAATGAGCTTAAGTATCAAGTTAAACATGTAGAATTTAATTTTTCAAACCCTTGTCCTAGGACTCATTCGCCCTAAGGAGAACTTTTCCTAGTATAAGTTCTTTTCCAAATTTATGCACATTGTTTAGTCTCTATATTATCAATATTTTATAGCTTTCAGATCTATGTTTCAGCTTCAAAAATTGCATATTTAGTAGTTGTTTTCATCTAGTTTAATTGGTGAGAAATAGTGCATTATTTAAAATCAAAATTGGCATTCAAAAGTAATAATTTTCAAGTAATTGCGTCTAAAATCAGTCAATTATCATATTTCAAATCTGAAAGTTGCACTAAATATGGACATTAATTTTTTATTCAACGAAAATATTTATCATGGGGGTATGTGCAGGATCATCATGGAAAAAACATGCACTTAAGTGGCAAAAGATTCAAAAAAAATCAGAGTTAGGCAATTTGACGTAAAAATTTGAATAAGTTATCTATATTATTTCAAAAATATGTAAGAATAGAATCTTTAGAAAATTGAATGTAGTTTCTAAACTACTAGGTTTATTTTATTTTTTTAAATCTATTTGGTGAAAACTTGAAATTTCAATGCAGTAGTACTCCAATTTTAGGGAAAAAATAAGAAGTAGGTATTTTTCTAACCACCCTAACCACAATAAAATGATAATATCTTTTTTATAATATTTTAGATATAAGTAGAAGACTCATGTCCCGATGTGATGCATAATTTTTTGTAAAATTTTTCCAAGTAAATAATTAATTATGAATTTTTTATTACAACTTTTAAAAAATATAAAAAATCGTATGTCTGACCACCTTAACTTGGTCAAAACTTCATGAATTTTATTTTTTTTATTTTTTAATCCCATAGTATGTGAAGTATAAAATGTGACACATGTTTTGGATTGAAAAAATCTGATACCATTTGAAAGCTATAGATGTTTTTCAATCAGCCTATCAATCAAGACTTTAGTCGTAATTGAAATAGAAAATGAATAATATTTATTTATTAAATTCAGAGTAAAGCATAATTTATATTGGTGGAAATCTGAGAATCTCCTTTAAAAACCCTTTTCGTTTCATCAATTTTGGGTAAAAAAAAAGTCGTCAGCCACATACCCATCATATCGCCACTTTTTGGCCCATCATGATCCTGCATGTATACATGGACATATGATTTTGTAAAATATGGATTTCATTAATATATTTCACTGATGTTTCAATTTGTGTGTTTTGTGATGATCCTAATGCAATTGAAAAAAATCATGAACCTTCACCTCATAATGAATGTCATTGTGAGATAGACATCTTAGGCCAAGATGAAGATCGCGTGTAAGAGTTCATACAAAATTATTTGTGTAACCTTGAGAACAATGAATCCTTCTATCCCTCCATGCAAAAAACAACACCTCCTATCATCCCACCACTTGACATGTTCAATTTTTTATATCCCAAAATGAATCACAAAGAAAGCCTCAACCATCAAACATGAACGAACTCATTCACAATGACAACATTGATACTCTTCTATCGTATGCTCATAAAGTTGCCGATATACCCATCAACTTAGAAGAGGGTTATTGTCAAGGCTTTAGAATCTTAATTAAACAAGGATGTGACATAAAAAATGAGCATGGGATCCATAAATTGTTAGAACAAAGACCTTTAGAAGATACCAAAGGATTAGCATATCAAGATCCTCCCCCTCCATATCAAATAATTTCCCAATCAAGTAAGAAATCCAAACCTTATAAAATTAAGAAGCTACCATTTTTACATACTATAACTGAGACTAAAAAAATGGATAAACTTCTTTGTCTAGAATTGATTACGTTACCACCTATTCGAGAAAAATAAAAAAGGAAAATTACAAACATGTCTTACTATGCATATCATAGAACTCTTGGCCATCTTACTGATGAGTGTCTTTCTTTAAAGAAGTTGATAGATGGAAATGATATTATCCATATAATTGGATAATGTGCAGACACTTTTCTCCTTGCTATGTGATAGTTGTAAAATCATAACATACTCACTATTACATGTGTTGCACTTTATGTAAATCATTTTTCCATATTGCAAGGAGCATGATATCATCACTTATCTCAGATCATCATTGTCCTACCTTTTTTTTTGTTTTGTTTTTTGGGGGGAGGCGGGGGGGGGAATGGGTTTGATAGCCTTATCCTAATATGACACTTTTTGTTGCTCCTTTTGGTATTTATCTATCTTTTGTATATATCATGAACAAGATTGGGATGTGAAAGACTTGCTATATAGGTTGGCTTGCATGTGAAATACTAGCTTTTTGAACTATTCCTTGGGATGTGAAAGACTTTCTATATAGATTGGCTTGCATGTGAAATACTAGCTTTTTGAGCTATTCCTTATGATTGCATGTGAAATACTATCTTTTTGAACTATTCCTTATTCCTTATGATTTTTGGTGTTCCTTTATGTTTTTGAGTTTTCTTTAGATGACCCTTGTTACTCTATTGGTGCAAGAATACAAAGAAAGAATTTTTTTTTGTGACATTCTTCTATTTATATCTACATTCTTCTATTTGTCATAAACATTTCCTTTGTCTTGTTTTTTCCTTTTGGGGACGATGCAAAGCATTAAGACATTCAGGTCTCCTCCATGTTGGCCCAAAATGACTCTGTGTCTTCTATCTCTCTATGTGGAATTCCTCCTTTGTGTTCATTGTTCCACAAGGTATTTTGGGAATGATGATGGATCCAAGCTCTATTATATCATTGTAGCAAAGAGATATGTTGACCTCGATTCTATGGATCCCTTGTGTGTTATCTTTTGAGATTGCATGTGGGGAAAACCTTCCTTTTCCATGATGTAGCTTTATTTGGAAACATATATTTGACATAGGACTTTCCAAATAAACTCTCATGGCCCTCTTATCAATTGGGATTTATTATTTCTTCTTTAAAGTAGTTGCTGACAATATGGTGTTTAGCAATTCCTTTAAAGTGGGGGAATACATTGGAATTATTATGATATGGACATTGGCATTCTCATTTTGGGATGAACATATGGACATTTGTGCTTCACTTTTATTCACAAAGGTTGGACTTAGTGTAGTTTTGGCATAACATTGATCATTTTGGCATTGACTTATGCATACATATTTTTTTGTAATGACTTTTCCCATGTACCATCTTTATAATAGGTACACACCTTGTAGGCCTAGTGTGTGTTTCTCATCTTGTCTTTGGGGCTCACCTAGTGTATACTAGATAACACTAGCCCTTATGAGTATATTTCATGGCCACCTAACATAACATAATTTTCTCACCAATGGAGCTATGTGTTTCATAAGTGGTTTTAAATCCTTGTGAATGTATTTAATGGATGCGATATAGAGAAAATTTATATTCCATCCCCTTTTGAATTATCTTTAACACTGTATGTGTGTCTATCTTGTCTTGCTACATGTATCTTACACATCTTGTGTGTCCCTTTGTCCTTATGTTGGTTTTCTATGAGATCTTCAACCTTGGGGGTTTGATCTCTCTCCTTGATATTTTCTATCCTATCTTTATAAAATTTGTACACTTGGACCTCTCTTGATGCATATTCGTCTACTTTAGTGTGAGCCTAAGAGTAAGTTCATACTCTCAATAAAGTGGGGGCTAAATGTAGTGTAGGAAATTGTATACCCTCTACAATTTCACACTTTGTTTGGGTCCCTTAATTAATTGGACTTAATTAAGCTTCTAATTTTTCAAATTATGCATTCCAAAGACTTATTTATTCCCATTTTATAAAAGGGAAACCAAAATTTAATTAATGCAGTTAATATTTTAGTTATGTATTGGAGAATGAGTGTCTTGGATTTTTAGGCTAGGATCCATTCGGCTAAGGGTGAATGGGTCCCCTTTAGATCCTAAGACCCGTTTTAAAATATGTTTTTGGTGGTCTTTAAATGATTCAAATTTCATATGTAATTGTCAAATTTTGAAATCTATTTTTTCAAAAATTAGATAAACACCTATAAATAGATTATTTTTATCAATTAAAATCTAATTTGCATGATCTATCAATCCTATGAGAAAATATTATTGTCAAGAGCATTCAAGAGCACATTTATCAATTATTTTTTGAAACAATCAAGATCCTATCATCATGTTCAAGATTATGTGTGTTCATATCATCTTGTGAAATCCAATATGCATTGTTGATGGACTCAAAGCATTCACGAATTCAAGTATCCAACAAATCAATAAAAGAAAGATCAAGTTTCCGAGAGTGATGTGTATGAATTTAGTCATCTAAGGGAATCCATTAAAGGTTTGGTGAGTTGTAGAAAAAAAGTGTTCATTCATCGTTTCATTCTCCATCATCAATATATTTCTATCAAGGTTTAATTACCAAACATGGGGTTTGACTAAGGAAAATCCCCATTCAAAAGAAACAATTTTCCCTATGTGTAAGTGTAGATTACATGTTGAGGAAGGATTTGAGATCTTGAAGATAAATTTTGCATTCTTTCATTTGTTGCATTCATTGTTTTCAAGCTATGAAAACTCATTTGCATATTTTATTTCTAGCTTTCTGATAGTGGAACCTATGCAAAACAAAATCTAAGATCCTACATCATAGGAATGCAAAAAGAATTTATAGAAGCCCTCACTAGGGCCCATTCATCCTAGGGAGAACATGTCCTTTAATATACCTCAAAACCTACTTTTGGTGACTAGTACATGTGTCCTTACCCTTCTCAAATCTGTTTGCAAACTATGATTTTAGTTTTTGTACTTTTAGGAATTTGTATTTCTTGTTCCAGGTCTAATTGTTCATCTAGTTAGAACATTGCATATCATTTCAATTTGGTTTCATATCTATCCCATTATCCTATTGTCCTAAGGGAACTGAGATCCAAGTCTAATTAACTCATCTTTGAGGTTGAAAGTCAATCTCTACTCCTTGTGATCTCTTTCTTGATGAAATGCCCCTTGGGGAAAGGTATAATAGAGAGTATCCCTTATTCACTTAAGGATAACTCTCCCCACTTTTCCCTACATTTCACCAAATATCCATTTTAAGCACATATATAATTAGACAAATGGATAAAATATTTATTTAAAAAATCAATTAGATATATTTTTTGGATTGGATATCTATTTTAGATATTTAATCTTATATAAAATAAATATCCATTTTGGTTCAAGCATATAAACCTAAATATATATTTGATTATCAACCAAATTCTTTTGGCCCAACTCATTTGCCCCTTTTCCAACCCTAGCTTATTGCATATAGCCCAAAACTCAATTACAATATATGATTAGGAAAATTAAACGAACTAGGAGGCCAGGTGCCTAATTTATTTTGAAACTCCATGAAACCTAAATTTTGAAAAGTAATTCAAAATTTCCATTCTCAAAATTTAGAAATGTGTTAAGAACAAAAATTCTAGTGTTCATGATGCATTTTCTAAACTACTTAGCTTTTTTTATTTAAATGATGATGTTTAGGAGGTCCAAACCTTTAGAGCACACAAATTTGGTCATAACATTGAATTGTAATATATTTCAAATTCTATACTTTACATATTGTAATCAAACAGTTGAGGTCTAGCATGTTGGAAGCTTGTTATAGTATATTGTAATATTGGTCAAATAATATCTATTATTGTTGTTTCATTGAATTGTTGCAAGTCTGTTTGTTTAGCTACATGATTAGATAATCCTTCATTGGACCATTCGACCATATTTGCATCAACACAAGTACACACATATGAATGTTAAATCAACTCATTATAATAAATAAGTAAAATTCAATATAATTTATTTTGAATTTTGAATTTTGAAAATTCGAGATTCCTATCTATGTAACTAACTCTGACCACTTCCACACCTACAAATCTTAAATGATTAATAAAAAAATATAAAACTCAAAATAAATTGATTAAAATATGTAATACTGGAGATATAACCATGAGACCCATTTTCTAATTAAAAAAATGTTACATAAAGACCACTCTAGTCGAAGTGGCCCATAACATAAAGATAAAAGGGCATGGTATGCGATTTTCACCTTAGTCCAATAATCTTAGACTGCTTACCTTCAGCATTTGTTAGCTGAGAAGACGTGAGAAGCTCTCTAGTCTACGTTGTGGTACTATTAGATGGAACAATTATGAGACAATTACATGTCAATTTACGTAGCTAAGTCAATTGGATTAAGAGATTGGATACAGTTCGCTAAGGCCCCACGAAAAAACAGTATCTGTTTTCCATGAATGAATAATATACGTCTGTAGTACGGGGAGGAACTGTGTTTCTACCTAAAGATAAACCCTAGAGAAGTAAACAAACAGAAAAGAATATTAAGTGTTTGCGGCTGTTGTTTTGTTGTCTTCTTCCACGTTCATCATGTCTGTGAATTTTGTTTTACTCTGGAATTTAAATTTTTTTAACGCCAGCATAAATTTATTCACCTTCATGTTCAATCATAGACCTACTGCAACAGGACACTAATAATAGAGAAATGATTTACACTGAGGATGATTACACAGACAAATATTTTGTTATCTGGTAAACCAAAAATAGATCATATTCATCATATAAATATAAGATGGATATATAAAACTGTATTAACCACATTGATAATCCGTATAACAAGCCTGAAGAGACTTCCAGAGCACACATAGTGAACACCATTATTAAAATATATATCCCCCACAGAAGAAATCATACTGGTTTACTCAATTAATTTTGGTGGGGCATAGCCAAGATTGGTAAATGCTTGTTCATGGCCACCAACCGTATAACTAATTTGACAGTATCATTCATAATCACTTCCCTGTCTAAAGAGGCCAAGGTATTTTTCCATGTCTAATCTCCTGTCTACAATTGCTTGTCATAAACTCCATAACTTATTCAACAAGGATAGAATAACCTGAATCAGTTGATTTAATTCACCTAATAAGAAAAGGAGCTAAAAAGGGATTCTCAGTAAGAGCATATTCTTCGGATATATGTCTTCTGATCCGTCCCCCCTTAGGCATGACACTTTTGGACTTACCAAACTCTAAGTGTTTTCGTATCTTACAACGCAAATAACTAAACAACCAAAACTCAATGGAGTTAGTTCAAAATCTATTTTTTTCAATAGCAAAGATCAAATTCAAAACATGCGGCGAATTAGATAATGTGTGAGACTAAAGTAATCTTTTGACGTTATACCAACTTAGATTTTACCTTTGGAAACTTTTCAATAAGAACATAGTTATGTAATGTGAGACTTTGTATAAATATGGGTTGTCAGAGATGTAAGCCTTCCATCCTTTAAACTGATCTGATTGTATATATGCTGTATAGCTAACTATACATAGTTTGTTTGCCAAGGAAATAAAACGATGGCAGTACTCTCAAACACTATAATGCTCTGTTTTGTCATAATTGTCCTGCTGTCTGTTACTGTCGAGGCGAAAACCAGGCATTACAATTTTACTGTAAGTTGGTGTGAAATCACGTAGTTGATTTCTACGAGTAATATCACATATTCCAGCATTGTTTTTTGATGGGTTCTATGTGATATCTGTGCTGCAGATAAGACTCAAGAATTATACACGTTTATGCCACACAAAGCCCATTGTGACAGTGAATGGGAAGTATCCAGGACCAACAATATATGCAAGAGAGGGTGACACAGTGCTGGTCAATGTTACCAATCACGTAAAATACAATGTTACCATACACTGGTAATAGTTTCTAGAATATAAGCTTTTGGATACTTCTGATTGTTCCAGAGAAATAAATATAGTCAGTCTTGTTTGCTTCATGATTTAATACCTATCATTGAGTTTGGTTTATATGTGAGCAGGCATGGAATCAGACAGTTAAGGACTGGGTGGGCAGATGGGCCTGCTTACATCACACAGTGCCCTATTCAGACCCAGCAAAGCTTTGTATACAACTTCACAATCACTGGGCAAAGAGGCACACTATTCTACCATGCACATATTCTGTGGCTACGCGCAACATTGCATGGCCCCATTGTCATCTTGCCAAAGAAACATGTGCCATATCCTTTCCCCAAGCCTCACAAGGAAGTCACCCTGGTTCTAGGTGAGCTTAGGTTGATATAACTTATGTGGTTATTTTTCAATAATCGTATACATTTAGAATCTTAACTCTTTTTATGTTCCAAACTTAGTCAGAGTTACAATGGAAATAACACTAGAGTTATGCAACTGATTTGTCATTATAGCAAATGCTATTTTACATCAAATTTAAATTATCACCTCTTCACATATGTAGACATAATTTATGTAACTTGTATGTTATTATATTATATTTTTATAAAATTTGAAGGAAGGTTTTTGAAAGGGATCAAATTCTGTTTAGAGATAGGAACAAATACAAGAATAAAGTCCAACAAACAATAGTGAAATAACAATATTAAGACTGTAAGTCGGCAATTACAGATATAATCTTAACAATTCACACAATTCAAATTAAAATCAATTGAGTAGAACATGTTGGACTATCACACCTTTGAGAATTGATCTTGTGGATTAACCGTCACTTTGAGTTTAGGGAAGATGGTGATTTGGATGTTCAATAACACCTTCGGAATTCAGTGTAATGACAAATCTATATGTAGTACGAGAGCCTCAACCTAGATTCAATTATCCTGAATTACATTGAGGGTGGTAGATAAGGGTGTTGGACTAACTGCTACACCTCTGAAAATTGATCTTGTGAAATAACTCTCAGTCTAAATTTATATGAAAATAATGATTTGGAAGTTCACTAACACCTACAAACTTTAATGTAAAGACACATGCAGAAAACAAACCACCTATATTACGGCATTACATCTCTATGAATCTAACGGCTGCCTCTTCATTTGATGTTTGACCTATTTGTATAGGTAACTCATCATAATATAGATTACAAGTACTGATTATTTTTGGTACTCTAAAATATATCTGATCATTTTTCATTTTGTGATAGACCGGGTAAGCTATTAACTCTAGTTGAACTACAAACTATTCACGTTTCATCCTATTTTATGTTGTACAATGTTTTTGATTTCCTTGCTTACACACAGGACGATAGAATATCAGATGTGTCTAATTTCCAATCTAACTTCATTTTTAAGGACTGTACATTGTTTATTTAATTCATCTCATCGTTATCATAAATTTTTTGGTACAGATCTATTACGCATGGTGAGTTATTTGGGATTTGCTAGTCAATGATGCTTCCGGGCAAACACCTTTTTAATCATTGTACTATTACTTTGACAATTTCAGGTGCTATACAAAGCAATACCCAACGTCTAAGAATATGATCATCATAAAATTCGTTAAAATGTTTGTGTTATCACTAATACATTTGCTTTATTTATAAATAATTAAACATTTATTTACTAGGTAAACCTAATCTTTAATTCTAGTGCAAGATAATAGTTAACACTTCTACAGTTACACTCCATAAACAATTTTAATAGGAACCCAGTTATGTGATCTGCAATTATTTACCGTGAGGTCTTTGTATTCTCTAACGTACTTCTCCTCCAACTATATTGCCAAATCTTGTCTTTGTATGGTAACTTGTTCCCATTTGGCTGTTATGACTCTGAAGCTCAGCATTTTTTTTAATGAAATTATTTTGTCTGAGTTCAACTGCATAATAATTTCAGATGAAATACATAATTTTGTTTCCATGGTACAGGGGAATGGTGGAATGCTGACACAGAAGCTGTAATAAATCAGGCTATGAAAACAGGAGAAGCCCCAAATGCATCAGATGCTCACACCATTAATGGGAAACCAGGGCCTCTCTTCAATTGTCCCACTAAAGGCAACAATTCTAATTTTTTATTTATATTACATGAATAAATGTCAATATTATCAGTTACACATATTAAAAGGAAGTGGGTGCAAATAGTTACACCTCTAAAGTTCATATGGGAAGACGGCGGTAGAGGGAAGAAGAGGATCTGATCATCCAGTTTACCCCATCAAATTCATAGAGAAGCTTAGTAAATTTCTGTTTACATTCAAGTTTGCCTGTTAAAAGTAGTTGATAGCGATCTGGTTGACTTAAGCCCAGCGTACATACCCTTCCCCTTCCTACCGCCGGTAGCACTTCTTATAATAATTTAAACTCCCTAATAAAGTTGAAAGTTGTGTTAGTTCTAATTGCTCTGATTTTTTTTTTTGTTGCAGATACTTATTCTTTGGCTATAGAGCCTGATAAAACCTACCTTCTTCGAATAATCAACGCTGCGCTTAATGATCAAGTCTTCTTCAGCATAGCAAACCATCACTTAAAGGTGGTAGAAGTTGATGCAGTATACACCAAGCCATTCGAAACCAAGGCAATAGCCATTTCTCCTGGCCAGACAACAAATGTTTTGCTCGACACAAGCAAGAAAACAGGGAGTTATTTCATGACAGTCCGAGCATTCATGGACGCCCCCATCACAGTCGACAACTTGACCACAGCTGCCATACTGCAATACGTCGGAACACCCAATACCTCCAACCCCATAATGCCTGTAATCCCTAAGATAAACGATGCTGCTTTCTATACCAATTTCAGCAGTTCAATCAAAAGCTTGAATTCTGCAAATGTCCCGCAGACAGTAGACCGTAATCTGCTGTTCACAGTGGGACTTGCATTGGATTCATGCTCAACATGCGTTAATGGCAGCCGTGCAGCTGCATCAATCAACAATGTAAGCTTTGTCATGCCCACAACTGCTCTTCTGCAGGCACGTGTTAACAACATCAGCGGCGTTTTCACCAAAGATTTCCCAGATAATCCTCCCACACCCTTCAATTACACAGGCGCACCGCCAAAGAACCTCTTCACATCCAAAGGAACAAGACTCAGCAGTTTAAAATACAATTCGACAGTGCAGTTGGTGCTTCAGGACACAAGCATCCTGACAGTGGATAACCATCCAGTCCATCTCCATGGCTTCAACTTTTTCATTGTTGGAACAGGTTTTCGTAACTACATCCCAAAGAAGGACCCAGCTAAATTCAATTTGGTAGACCCCCCAGAGCGTAATACTGCGGGAGTGCCAACAGGCGGGTGGACTGCTATCCGATTCAGAGCAGATAATCCAGGTGGGTATACGTTCCACTAGATTTTTCGCCTTTTATTTGGTAGAAAGATTAAATTAATTATGATCAATAAGTTAACTGTTAAATGTTACAATAGAACATTAAAATTATTGATAGAACAGTCTAGTCAAAAAGACCAGAAGACATGAAAACATACTTACTAATAAAACATAATAATGAGAAAAGAATTCATGACTCTTCATGACATAACTCTGATATGATGTGATGAATTATTGATTACAGGGGTGTGGTTCATGCATTGTCATCTGGAAGTGCACACAACATGGGGATTGAAGATGGCATTTGTGGTGGAGAATGGAAATGGGCCCGAACAATCCATATTGCCTCGTCCAGCGGACCTTCCAAAATGCTAAAATCACATGCGGATGAATAGATTTTTTACTACCATATGTTGACTTCAGGCTGAGGTATGTTGTGATTATTAATCCATGGTTGAAGTAGCGAGAGTTTCTCATCTCCACAAGGGATTTTGCAAAAGATCCAATGATTTTCAATAAATTATGCTTTGTTGTTCATGGTGGCAATACCAAAAATGTCACTTATCGTAGAAGCTTTAACTTTATCCTTTGTTTCCATTCCCACCGTGGAAAAAATATAATGGAGCATGATCTACGATCTAAGGTCTGCTATGAAATTCTTTTTGTTAACATATTTTTATGTATTATTTTTGTGGTTTGATTTTGAGGTGCACTCTTATGTGTTTGTAGTTTTTGAGGATTTAGGTGTTTGTTTTAATTCTTGGTTTTCTTTCCCAAAAAAACAATTATTATGTATGATTTTATTTATTTATTTTTATTTTAATAGTATATTATATATTACTTATATAGATAATGTATAGATTATTATTTTTAAATGCATCAAAGGAAATTATATTTTAAAATTTATATTAGATTAAATTGAGAAATAATAAAGTAATATTTAACTTTAAAAAGATAAATTCATTTAACATATGTTTAATTTTTAAGAATAAATTATAAAACTAATTAACAAGTGTAATAAAGCAAGAGGTGTCGGTATTGGCATGGTGAGATGGTTTATAGATGGCATTGTTGTTCTTGCCACCAAATTTCAAATCCCATTGGGATGGTTTTGTTGAATGGTTGTATTTTGGTTCATAGCTCCAATCAAAAGCGTTTACCCCTTGAATAATTTTGTAATAAAGCTAGAGGTGGGAGGTTGATATCATTCACCAATCTTGGATCCTCACCTACCATGCGATAAATCTTTACCATCTAATAGAGGTTCCCAACCAACAATTACATCATTTTATTCATTTGGTTCTACCTACTCAAAAACCTATCTAGCAAGTACAACCCACGCACATCACTTAGAAAAAGAAAAGAGGGGTGATGATTAGTCTATGGGAAAAGATACCAACCATCACAAATTTGAGAACATCACCAAGATCTATCAATATTATCACACCTTAGGTCCCATTGTAGGTAATGGCCATGAGATGGAAAAGCAAAATGAACATAAGCAACAATATATGGAGCATTGCCTCAATGATCCAAGAGAGTTTAGAAACCCACCTTGATATCTTATGCTAGAATCTTTACCTACAAAATATCATAAAATTAAAATAATACATAGAAAAAAAATACAATAATCAAAAAATAGTTGTAAATATGTTTTTATTCATCACAAGAATTACAAGCCACTTCAAAGTAGCAACTTCCTTAATAGGAATGGGTGCTTGCAAACTTATTAAGGCTGAAAATGACACAAAAGGGTAATGTTTCATCTAAAAATTAGAGTTGGATGTACTTGGGCTAATGATTCAACACACTTCTAGATACAATATGAACATGGTGTTAAAATATGAAATATAGAATTTGAATCTATTTTTCAAATATTTAATTTATTCTAGTACCTAGATGATAAAATTTAAAACTAAATAAAAAGAGACAGGTAACATTTTTTAAACTTTTAGAATTTAAGATAGAACATGTGTGTATGAATGGTCTGAGGACTACTAAATAAAACTAATTTTCAAAATCCTTCCGTGAAAAATATAGTTGATTTTTTTGGCTTACGATGGATATCTTTTAATAACTTTTTATTTATGTACATAATATTTATTTTAATTTCTTAATAGAATCAATGTAATATTAATTAATTGTTTTTCAAATTTTTTGATTGGAAAAAGGGATCTAGGTCTTAAATCACACTTCTTCCAATTAGGGATATTAAGGATTAAAAGTCATCTCAATATCCACTTGGCTACAAACCTCAATGGAAGAGCCATAATGGCAAATCAAGGTTTTAATCCTTTTTATGGGGGAGATTATGTGTTATGATTAATTGAATTTTAATTGATTAAATTATATGATGTAGTGTTGTTACTAGGTTACTAATACAAATGCAACAACCTGGGATGATTTCTAAGAAATACTAAACAAACAGACATAAGAAGATTCCTAAAAGGCATCTCAAGAACATGGCATATAAATTTGGGGCTGAAATAGTTGGATAGGGGCATGGGGCGCCCAAGAATGGATGATTTCTATTCAATATCTAACTTCACACTCCTATTGCTCCTGACTTGCAAGTCCTCTTCTAGGGTCATTGTCGAAGCTTTGTCTATTGTTGATAAAATCCACATTCCTTGACTTGAAAACTTGTAGGGCTTGAATACATGAATGAGAAATTAATATTTTTTCTTCCTCCAATTTGCTTCAAATATGAGAACCTACACACATGAAAGAGGAAGAAGGATTGTGTCATATAGGGGCTTTCCTAAGTCAAACACCATTTTAGTATTTCTACCTCCAATGACTATGATGATGTAAAAAGAGAGGTTACCCGTGGTGAGATAGAGGCTAATGATAAGAAGTGATAAATTGGTGCAAATCACCATTCATATCTACATTTCTTGATGGAATGAAGTCATGTACTCATCACCTTCAAGGAGAAATTTTTGTTTGATTTGAAGTCTTGTAAGTGTTTGTACTCATAAAACTGATGAACATAAAACATGAACATTTACTTGTACATAAAAATATGATGCATGGCTAACATGATGCTTGGCTGAAACAAATATTGTAATAATTTCGATAATTCTACTCTTGTATGATCTTAATTGCTCAATAATAGTCTCAAATACTGTATCAAAATATGCTATGATTAAAATTATGAAAATGATTTGAATTTATCTGCAATTCTTTTAATTTCTCAAAAATCAAATATCGATAGCTAACAAATGAAGTTAGATTTTTCAAATGATAAAATGTTGACATTGACATATATTCAAATTAGAGCCAAAATGGGTGGAATTTAGGGCATTGGGCACCCTAGTCCAGACACATGTTTGTAACTTCTTCATCACACTTCCTCTACATCGAGCTACATCCACATTAAATTGAGATAAAAAGAATTTGCTAAGTATGGAAAACTACAAAACCCTAGGATCAGATCTATATTTAATTCATTCTTGTTTTATTCGATATGATTCTAATCTTAATCGACATGGCTATCTATGTTGTCACTGAGTAGATCAAATCTTCACTGACATTGGTTGTAGGTGCAGTTGGACCAATTAATTATTTTTCTTTATGTTGATTATTAGTCAAAACCCTATTTACATGGACTTAGCTATTTGATATCTTCACATTTGAATTTGGGTCATTGATCATGTTCTTCACACCATGATCCTCTAGCTCTTAGTTGATCTTGGAAACTTTAAAACATCACCTTCGGATTAAACCTCTTTAAACTAGTGTCATCGATCTCCATCTCACGATATATTCTTTACACCATCGAAGACACTTTAACGTATTAGGCTAAGACATTTTAGGGTCTCATCGATATTTACCTTTCATTTAGATACCATTTGTTAGAAACATGAGCCGCAATTCACAACAAGGATTTGAATTGGTCTACCGATTAATAATCCTTCACAATTTGTCATCACACATCACCATACTCCAATGACACCACCCTATCAGGTCCCATAAAGGTCTTTGCCATGAATTCATTATGTCGAGGGGACACCAAAGAAACTCTCTTTGATATGGCATTGTCTCTTCCATGAAGTTATATTGAAATGTCAAAGAGACACATTATTATGTTCTACCAATATGGGTTTGTCTCCCCAATGAGTTTCCTTCACATCTACATCATCTGATCAACCTTGTTCAATCTGCACCATTGATTAACCTGTTCTCACCATGTGTCTTCCACATCACCACCACAATTCATCGACCTTTTCATCCTTTCCACGTGTCAAAATATTGCTATCCCAAGGGGTCAAATTGAGTCAATGCTTCCATTTGATAGGATGGTAGGTTGCTACCACCTATTCATCTATGTCACGTCATTCACCTTCTTCAACGTCATGCCTTCTTTCGTTCATCACTCATCATGTGAATCACCCAATCGCTTTGTTTCACAATAGCGATGTGAAGCAACCAAGTGATATGCCACCGCATGTCGATTGGACCCACCATTAGAGTGTCGAAGGGACTCTAAACTCACTCACTCTGATATCCAGAAGTCTCATCGATGAAGTTCTTATCATGATATTGACGGGACTAGCCACTAAGTCCCACTAATATTCATATATCTCCCTGATGAACCTTAGTGATGTAATTGTTCACTAACTCCTACCACCATGGTATGTGTAGGATCATCATGGAAAAAATAGGCCCTTAAGTGGCGATAAAATTCAGAAATATCAGAGTTAGGAAACTTGACGTAAAAATTTGAATAAGTTATCTATATTATTTCAAAAATATGTAAAAATAGAATCTGTAGAAAATTGAATGTATTTTCTAAACTACTAGGTTTATTTTTTTATTTTTAAAATCTATTTTGTGAAAATTTGAAATTTCAATGGATTAGTACTTAAATTTTAGGGGAAAAATAAGAAGTAGGTGTTTGTCTGACCACCATAACCACAATAAAATGATAATATTTTTTATTAAATTTTATATATAAGTAGAGGACTCATTTCCCAGTGTGATACATATTTTTTGTAATTTTTTTCCAAGTAAATAATTAATTATGATTTTTTTATTACAAATTTTTAAAAATATAAAAACTCGTACGTCTAACCCCGTTAACTTAGTCAAAACCTCATGAAATTCAATTTAATTTTTTTAATCCTATAGTATGTGAAGCATATTTTGGATTCAAAAATTGTGATACCATTTGAAAGCTATAGATGTTTTTCAATCAGCCTATCAATCAGGACTTTAGTCGTAATTCAAATAGAAAATGAATAATAATTGTTTATTAAATTCAAAGTAAAGCATAATTTATATTGGTGGAAAGTTGAGAATCTCATTTAAAAACCATTTTTGTTTCATCAATTTTGAGTAAACAAAAGGTCGTCAGCCACATGGACCATCATATCACTTATATATCGCCACTTTTTGGCCCATCATGATCCTACACATACCCACCATCGTTATGCCAAAGAGACCCTTGAGACTGTCTCTTCAAACTTCCACTATCACCTTGATGCAGTTTCATTGATCCATCAAAGGGACTCATATTGATATAGAGAAATCTTCTCCAATACAAACATGCAGACTTCACCAACCTAGAGTACCAGATGGGGCCAGTCACAGAATGAATTAAATGACATAAGTTGTAACCTATGAGGCCGGTAACCTCCAATAGGTAGTTAGCAACAAAATATAAAATATTTTAACCTATGCCTTGACTACAACCCTAGGGTTTAACTAGTAAACCCTAATTCTAACTAAGAGTAGGCATAATTCATTTTTTAGCACACTATACAACCTCTCAACTTGCTCATCACATATCTAAGAATCTCTCAAAAAACCCATGTCAAATATGGCCTTTGATTTTACTTTTGAACAATGGAAGAATTCACTACAACACCATGACAAAATTGCATGACAACAATGCAACATCCTCAGAAAATTTTGCAACTTACACTCCATCTTCCAGATTCAAATCCACAACATACCATATCTCTCCTTAAACATCAATGACAATATTTTGAAGTCAATTCCAACACACCCTTCATATAGGATCAGTTCCATCTCACCTCTGATCCCCTTTTTGACATCAATGACAATAATATGCTAACAAATTTGACCATAAAAATGATAATTAGGAGTGGGAATGATCATGTGAGTGAGATGATTCCCAATTGGAAGACCTTGATATAATAAACACTAGGCCAAATCGAATAGATTAGGCTCAAGTGCTATATCCCACATGCCTTCGAATTTATTTTGCCACATTGTACAAGAGGTTCATGTAGCTACTAATGGAAATTGGGATGGTCTACTATATGAACATGGGGATACAACCAAGAATAACTTTTGGAGGGCCTATTACTTGAAAAGGGATTTTTTGAAAACCATTTCTAGTCTTTCCACTAAGGTTTGAAGCAATGTAGACCTAACTTATGAAGCGATCTCAAATATATTGCATCAGGAACCATCCGATAATTTTTTGGTCTTGATTAGAAAGTATGTACTTCAATTAGAAATTAGGACAAGGAATAAAATCATTCGTGGTTGAGGGGATGAAATCAAAAAAGTTATCACTTCTCTTTTGAAAAAATTCAAGGCACAAGTCCAAGGTAAGAGAGCTAACAACATCCCTTGAGAATCGATAAGAAGGGACCACCAAATAGAGTATTGACTAATGTATAAACCATTACAAAAATAATCTCTACCCCATGAAATCCAATGTTTTATAGCTTCCCAGACTTTCAAAATACTTTAAATGATAAGTTTTTCTTGAATGAGAACCAATTCATGTTCATAGTTAAAAGAGTGTCTATATCCAAGCCCTTCTAAGATAGGCAACCTTGAGGAATGTGCTTACCAATACAATGAAAAACAATAATTTTATAGGCCTCATTGCTAGTGAGCACCCTAATTATCCACTTATCACACAAGCAATGCCTCAAACCATAGTAAAATTGGGGGAGGGAGTGCAAGGGATTTTGAATTTCAATAGAGAAAATATCGATATTAAGCACATATACAATTAGACAAATGGATCAAATATTTATTTTAAAAAATAAATTAGATATTGGTTTTGGATTGAATATCTATTCTAGATATTTAATCTTCTATTAAATAAATATCCATTTTTTCTCAAGCATCTAAACCTAAATAGATACTTTATTATCAACCAATTTTCTTAGCCCACCTCTTTTGCCCTTTTTCCAATCCTAGCTTATTGTACATAGCCTAAAACTCAATTGCAATAAGTGATTAGGTAAATTAAGGGAAATAGGGGGCCAAGTGCCCAATTTATTTTCAAACTCAATGAAACCTTAACTTTGAAAATTAATTTAAAATTCCCATTCTCAAAATTTAGAGATGTACATTAAGTATAAGAATTCTTGTGTTCATAATCTATTTTCTAAACTACTTAGGTTTTTTGTTCTTGGTTTTGATCCTCCTTTTGAGGAATATGATCACACTTATGTTAAGGAGGTTAACGTTGGCAGTCATATCAAGAAGGTTGATGGTAATCCCATAGAAGAGTGTGATCCCCCTTGCCAAAATAACACTCCCTATGGAGATCCTCCTTCTTTTTCTTCTATCTTTGTACCTTCTTCTTGTGAGTAGTCAAAATTTTCTCCACAAGAGAAAGGGTTGCTTCTTGCTCCTCATTCTTTGTCTAAGAAAGAGTGTATCTTCTTGAGGCTTCTCAAAGCCTGCTTGATTACTCTTTCTTCTCCTACACACAAGGAATTTTGTATGCATGATAAAGAAAAACATCCTTTCTATGCATACCATCGAGTTCTAGGCCATTCCACTAGTAAATGTAAGGCCTTGAAGGATAAAATACGACAACTTCATGATTTGGGCACTTGTTAATGCACATGCCTCTTCTTCAAATGACAATTGATGTTAAGGTTTACCTCTATCATGTTCTAAGTATCTTGAATAGTTCTCCTCCCTTGTATGTTGGGAGCAGTGATAACTTGTTATGGAGATGTGCATCCTTTTAAAGGACCCCCTCTCTCTCTATGTCTTTTGAATGAATCATCCCTTGAATGGACCCCCCTTTTCTTTCGAAGGGTTCCTGAGGGACCACTTTGAAATCTTTTCTCTCAAATGAATTTTATCGTGTCTAGCTTGGGGGTAGCCCGACTAGACCTATTTCATATCTTTGCATGTAGGTTGGACACAACCTAACTAGACACCACTTTTCAATCAATGTGTCCCTTAAGTGGACCCCTTCTCTTTTTGAACGGTTCCTGAGGGAACCCTTTGAAAGTCTTCCAACTTCATGACGGTTTGTGTGGACGCTTCCTGACATGTTCTATCTATGGGTAAATGTGTGACTTTACGGGTGTGTCTGTGAAGCCTCTTTCTCACTCTATAGAGTCCTCTTTTCTCGGTTTCCTTCATGTGAGAGTTCTTGGAAGATACCTTCCTTGCAGGTTTGCAGGCTTGTAAGGCACTTTCATTCTTCAACTTCATAGTTTTGTGGAGCTATGAAGTCCTTTTCTTATTCTGCACTCTCAGGTTTTTCAGATTGCGGTCTGCTTCCTCGATGGTTCAGGTATAAATTTCTAACCTTACCATTTATCTGATCTAATTTATTGAAGTACTCATCAATATTTGTGCTCATTAAAGTGGGGGAAAAATATGGAATAGTGAATTTGCACCCACTAGACAGATTCAAATTTTACCCTTCCACACTTTAGAAAACTAAGTCTGAAGGCTACATTCCACATAAGCCCATTGCCTTCATTCCACTTGGCTCTTGTTTTAAGTGTCGACAAAGGAGTAACTGTTAGGGATGCCCGTGTGGAGCGCAAACTTCTGTGTGGCGTGCTTATGTCCCTAGCAGATTCATGTGATTAGAGCCTACAAAGGCATTACACTTCTCATTGGAAATCAAATTTTAATGCCCTCTTTGACCGACTGACCCGAATATGGATGATTTCTTCACTCTCTACTTTAGATTAACCTCCTCTTTATCCATTTGGTCTCTTGGAGCTCTCTTAGATCTCTTCAGAATCCTCTTCCTTCATTCATTCAAAAATCTAAGCCTTTGATTCATCTCGCTTGGCTCTTCACATGCTCTAGGTATTCAATCCATCACTTTTAAGCAACACTTTACACTTCACAACAACAATATCAACACTCTATCAACTCAGTAGATCAAGTGTGGAACAAACACCATTGTAGAAGAGGCTTGATTTGCTCTCATTTTCTCCCCCGTTAGCCTTGAGTGCTCTTAATGGAGGTGGTAAGAATTCCACTCCTCTCCTCTATTATTTGGTTGAGTAGAATAACACTGTTTTGTAGTGCTTTTTTGTTCTTCCTTTCACTTCTTGCTTTATCATACTTCTCTCTATCTATCTAGTTATCTGTTGAGGTGGGAACACCAAAACAAGGTTCGACTAAGGCAAACCCCTATACAACCCCAATAATCTCTCTCTCTCTCTCTCTCTCTCTCTCTCTCTCTCTCTTGTATGAAGGTATTGAAGACATTCATGTGTTGGAGGCTTCATCACTTGTGCAGTTGTAAGCATTTCCTTTCCACTTCTTATTCTCTTTACCACTTTATTTCAGCTTTATCACTTTTTATCATTTTCCTACATACTCTAGAAGTTTTTAGCAATTATATTGTTGGTAGTCACTCTGTCATTTTCTATGATAAATCCACTCTCTAATCCATACGAGATGCTAGCGCATCTCTGGGACACCAACGCGTCGTGTTGTCATCTGTATTTCGTGTTGTCATCCTTTGGCCAAGATCTTGTCAAATTTTCCAGAGAATCTCTATGACCCGCTCTTTTGAATTTTGAAACTCTCATCGTTGTTCCTTGAGGTAGTTTAAGGAAGTTCACCTATGAGGCTCTCTGAGTGAAGATAACTCTTGAGTAGTGAATCACCCTTCTCTTACATGAACAAGGATTGTAAACATGATTTTGAGAGTTTGAAGGAATACCTTGCAACTCCACCTGTTTTATAACCCTCTATGCAAAAAAAACTATTCATACTTTATATAGTCGCATCAGACCATGCCCTCGCAATATTGTTGGCTCAACAAGATTAAAATAGTAAAGAGAATTTGGTCTATTACATTAGTCGAACCATGATAGATTCTGAGAAATGATACACAACAATAGAAAAACAAATTTCTTGGCTCTTGTATTTGCTCCTAGTAAATTGCAACATTATTTATTGAATGTGGAAATACGTGTGATGACAAAATTTGACCTCCTCAAATACCTTTTCAATAAAAAATATTTATCAGGACATCTAGCTAAGTGGGTGATGTTGTTGTCTAATTTTGACCCAAGGTTTGTTTCACAAAAAGCAATTAAGGGTCAATCCTTGACCGACCAATTGGTTGATGCTCCTTCCCCTTTGGCATTACCTAGCAATGACTCTTTCCCCGACGATAATATGTTGACAATCAAAAAAAATACATGGGCATTATAATTTGATGGATCTAAGTGTAGAACAAGCTCCAACATCGGGGTTATACTAATCCTACCTATAGGAAAGCCTATTCCCTTGTCATATCGGTTAAACTTCATATGTATAAACAACATTGTTGAGTATGAAGAATTTCTTATTGGGTTACATGCTACTTTAACCTTTGGTGCAAAAGACATTAAGATCTTTGGTGATTCATAATTAGTAATCAAACAAATAAATAAGACATATCAATCAAAGCATGAAAAATTATCAAAATATAAGGATCTCACAATGAACTTGTTAGAGAATTTTGAATCATTTACCATTGACAATATCCCATGAAAATATAATCAACATGCAGATGTAACGGTGAGTGAATCTTCTCTTATATCACCTCAAGATCCTTCAAAGGATTTCACATTTACTGTTCACCTCATGAAACAATCAATCAATGATAAATTTCAAGAAGTATTATCAACAACCAAGGAAGACTCAACTGAATGGTATGATACAATATTCAATTATTTGAAAGATGGTACTATTCCTAAGCCAACAACAAAGAACACCCGACAATGCTTGCAAAATCTAGCAACCAAATACATCATCCTCAACGATGTATTATATAGAAGATCCTTTAGCGACATTTTGCTTAGATTTCTTAACGAACCTGAAATCCCCATAGCACTTGAAGAGGTTCATGCGGTTACCTATGGAAGTCATTTCAAAGGGAGATCCTTAGTGTAAAAGCTCATTCACATGGGATATTATTGGAGACATATGGAGAAAGATTGCTTTGTGTATATTAAGGGATGTCAAAAATGTCAGGAACATAGAAATTTGATTCATGCTCCTACTTCTAAGCTTCATGCCCAAATTCTTATTTGGCCATTCTCAATGTGTGGATTGGATCTAACTGGAAAAATATCACCACCTTCATCTATTGGACATACGTTCATAATTACAGCAATAGATTATTTCACAAAATGGGTAGAAGTTATTCCTCTCCGATCTACAACTATTGATGCAATATGTTGTTTCATATTGAAACACATTATTGCTTTCTTTGGACTTCCTTCCGCATTTGTTTCAGATAATGGAACACCATTTAAGAACAATGATGTGAAGAAATTACTCGACACATTTAATATCAAAAATTTCTTTTCCACACCTTACTATCCACAATCTAATGGACAAGCTGAAGCGGCTAATAAGACTCTCGAAAAAATCCTAAGAAATATAGTAAATAAATATAACAAGGATTGGCACACGCAACTGACATATGCATTATGAGCTTATCGTACTATCATCAAAAAATCAACTAGAACAACTCCCTATAATCTTTTCTATGGTACTGAGGAAATTATGCCATTGGAGTTAGAAATCCCCACATCAAGGATTGCTCTTCAAGGGATTATCGATGATGACACACAAACAACAAATATTGCATCAACTTGAGATGCTTCATGAACAACGCATTAACGCTCTTGAGCATCTCCAAGCTTATGTTAATTAAACAATTACAATGTAGTTACAGTGATCATGTCATCCCTTGTGTATTTGGTAAAGGCGAGTTAGTCTTGTATGAAAATAAATGAAATGTTAATGCAGACTCGATTGAAAAAGGAAAATTCAGTCCTAATTGATTACGACCCTACATAATTAACAAAAGTTATGGGTCTAGTGCATACACATTAAAATAAATGAATGGAACACCTCTCAAATACCCTTTAATGTCGCGCATCTACATCCGTATTATGCCTAATACTTTTGAATAGTATGAAGAGTAAAGAAGTGTCATTAGAGCTACTAGATTATATTGCATAATATGCTTTTGTATTTCTACATTCTTGACAAACAGTTATTTGTGTGTCTCAAACACTAAAGTGATTGTTTAATTTATTTATTTTTATGTAATTACTCTAGGTGTCATGATATTCAAGTTCATCTCATGTGTTATGTTAGATTAGATACTTATATGCATTTAATGTTCTTTAATTAGATCATAGGTGCATTAGAATTAACATAACATACTTCATCACAATGTTGCATCTAAGAGAAACTCTAATAAGTTGTTATTAGATCACATAAGAATTCATTAAATTATCTTACAAGGGTTATTTAATTTTCCATTTAACATCTAAATAATAAAACATTAGGTTCTCATATATATATATATATATCATTTTTTTTGTGCATTTCATCAATATATATAATACTATTGAGGCCTATGACTACTAGATCCCTTGAGATCTAGTGCTCGCATCTATCTAGTAGCAATCCATTTGGAGATAGTGGTGTTTGAGTATGATCACGATCCACTGAGTGTACCAAGAGAAAACTCTAAGCCCCATATCTATCCAAGGGCCTTTCAATGTGCTCATGTTATCTGATCTCTATCTGCCTATAGCCTGGCTACCTTTGCCTCTAGTCTCTCAAACTCTAATGGGGTTCAAGATGATTGTGCCTCTGGTGCAGCATCGACTCGGTGGACTCACCTCCTCTAATTGTCATACGCTATCTATAGTCTAATGTATGGCGTGAATGACTCTGGGTCCTGATCCACAATGGCTAGTGGCACATAATCTAAATTTGTGGCCTCATCATTGAATAATGGAGGCACTATCTCTATAGCTACTTGTCGATAAAGATCCCAAAAATATCTCATAGATCTTGTAAGTTAGAAATAATAAATAATCAGTACACATCATGATATATATATAGCATAAGCATAAAGCACAACAATAAATAAAATATCATCACCTATATCTCTAGCAGGCTATGTGAAATCAGCCTTGTCCTATATAAGGGGCATGGAGGATGTGCTATCCTCTCCATGACTATGGGTACTGGTGCCTACTGCAGTTGTTTCTTTTCATCTATTCATAGAAATGGGAGAGGGCTCTCCCCACTCATTCCTTGATGGATCATCATTTTTTGCCTCACCACCCTCGCTCATGGACCACTCCTCCTCCTTGTCCTCCTCCTTGTCATCCTCCTCATCTCCTCTTTCTTGGCCTTCATAGTCAAGATTTGCATCCTCATTGTATCATCAATGACATCTATAAATATGTTTTCTACCATGTAGCATGTATCCTTGGCCCTATCCTCTACCTCATCTCCCTCATCTAGGAGTGGTCCTACATCATCTATTATCTCCTCCATAGGAAACGTAGGAGTTGGTAGTGATACTATCCACCACTCCTCATAGTCATATATGGCACTAACGTCATCTACGTCAGAGACAAGAGGCATATTGTAATCTGAGTACCCGAGGTCACTATGGACAACATCCTCTACAACAAACCATACAAAACCACCAAGTCTCTGAACACTCTGCATTGATCTCCTAAAGAAGGTTCGTACCCTTGGTGCTATCTACGTCTATCCAAACTATCACTTGACCCGATCGTAGTAGAAAGGACGCACTACATAATTTTGTATGACGATAAAAAATATGTCAATTTTTAATCTCCTCAACTGTCGAGTGTGATCTATCCACTAAAGCACAAGCTAACAAGGTCTCCAAAGTATCTTTCCCTCCTCGAGTCAGTCAAATCGCACTTTCCAAAAGTGTAAATCACCATACTGCCAAAAATATCGTACAGGATGGTTGAAGGCCCAAGGATACACCAAGGATGTCAAACAAGGAAGGCGATAGGTCTAGTGTAAGTGATATGCTCAAGGCACCAAACTTATAGAAGCATACAGTGTACCATATTGTCTACCTCCTGAAAGACAAACCTTCCAAGATTATAATACAAGTGAATTAGGATACAATTCCCCCAAGTGTATATTGTATGGTGCTCTACCATACCTCGTATCAGGTGTACTATTCCTCCCTTGTGATCCCTTCTAGTCAGGGATGAGTACTAGTTCCATTGTTAGCATCATAATCCGTCTAACTAGTGGGGCCCATGAATATAGAAGCATTGCTAAATCTATTCATGCCCCCACTCTCTCATCATGTTCTGGTCCATCAAGGTAATATTGCATGTCATATTTCATCTCGTGGAATATTTTTTCCACTCGAAAGTATACTCATTCACCTCAAATAGGAACTCAAAGTATGTGGTTTACGTCCTCCAACATGATCGTCATCTCGCTAGTCGGTAGATGGAATCTGCATGTATTAGAATCCTAGCACTCTACTAGTGCCATCAACATCACATCATGGTACCTCATGGGGGGCATGAGATATTCCTGGTAGTATAATCATACAGTCTGTAACAACTCTATGTCCACTAAAAAATTGGGGGATAAATCTCTCAAAATAAAAATAATGTCTTATAAGAAGTCTAAATTCTTCAATATTTTACATCAACAATCATAAACGTGTACTAAAGTTGTTCTAGTGTTCTTTTCTAGAGGCCCTAGACACTTTAGACCCCTTTTGGGACACTTCGCTAAGAAACGGGACACTTTTCTAAAAAGTGGGACACTTCGTGAACAAAAGGGACACTTCACGAACAAAAGGGACACTTCATGAACAAAAGGGACACTTTGCAAAACAAGGGGACACTTTGCAAATAAATGGGATGCTTTGTGGACTTTTTTCCAAGGCCCTAAATTAACCTCGAAATGCATAAAAATCATAAAATCATTGTGTAAGAACAAATAAAAGGTAGAAAATTCAACTCACCTAATGGTAGTTCTCATCATGGGCCACCTGGTCCGTTAGCATGTCTATTCTTGTAGACATGAAATCTCATTTTCTAGGAATATTTCACACTTCTTCAATCACTTTCAAGCTACAAATAGGTAAATAATAAATTAATTTAGCATTTACTTCACTTTTTTCTCTTATGTAAGTTAAAATTAGGGTTTTTACTACATTAGGTTGCATTTCACTAAAATAAGCATAACGGGTGCTAGAGCTTTGTTTTCGACGCCATTTGTTGCGTTGGAATTGTGATTCTGCTCCTAACATCATCAACTATCTATCATTATGTGGTGTGGTACTTGGAAATTCCCTATGATATGACTTATCCTATTTGATGTGGATAGATTGCTACCTTGATTCCACCTCTATAATGTAAGGAGATTTTTAGACAACTAATGAATTCATGTTGCAGGATGTGGTTCCTAACATTGTGATTTTGTAGATGACTATGTAGTGGGGGCTTCATTCTCCCATGTCATAATTGAAATTATATGTGTATCCTTTTATGAAGTAGAGCTCATTATTAGATTCCTTTAGCTTACATATACACATAGAGTCATATGGGCACTAAATTAGGGGCTAAATGTAGTGTACAAAATTGTGCACTCTTGAAAAAGAGGCAATTTCACACTAAATTTAGACCTACTTTGGAATCCTTGCATTAATTACCCTTCAAAATCACCATTTATAGGCCTCTAAGACCCATTATTTCATATCTCGAGGCTCATTTCACTTAAAAATCATATAAAATCACTCAAATCCCCAAAAATCCCGAAAAACCCACCTCAAAAAGCTAAGGTGGGACTCATTTGCCACCTTGGGTGAATGAGTCCCATTTGGGGTCTTTTTCAAATTTAAGTGGGAACTCATCGATTTAATTCATTTCTTTGGTGGATGTCAGCCTTTGAGATCTAAATAATAGTCAAATAGGTATTGATGCCTATAAAAGCAAGCTTCTAAGCCATTTTTATCAACTCTAAGCACTTTGAGCAAGCATTACGCATCAAGAATCTTCAAGAAATATTTCACAAGAGCATTCTCATTCCAAAATCTAGCAAATTTGAAGCATTGGAGCAACATTAAAGTGTTTTTTCAGGTCTTCAAGCTCACTTTCAATCAAGATCTAGCATTGCCAAGGGTTGATCATGGATGCCTATGGTGAATCATGATGGTTTCTAGGTTGGGTCGATGCAACTTGCCATCAAGACAAGCCTAAAGACTTGTTTCCTAAGTGATTTCATCTTCCATTGTCCCTCTACATTCAATGGAAGGAAGGTACACACATCATTACAACTCATTTGGGGTGATTAGAGATCATTGCAAGTGAGTTATTCATCCTTACATTTTCGTCATTGCATCATATTATTGCACATTAGAATAGGATTGCATCATGTTTCAGATTTCTTCGTCTTAGACACACTTAAGGCTATGGTTTTCATGCACATTTCATTATTTCTATCAAGGTTTAATTACCAAACTAGGGGTTGACCAAGGAAAACCCCCATTAGAAAATCAAGATGAATTTTGTTTTGCGGGTTTTTTTCGTATATTCAAATCCAAAACTCAAGTTGGAAGGAAAGGGTAGGTGTTAAAGTGTAGATCAGGACTTTCAATTTTCAAAAAGGTTGAATGAGACCGATTCGCCAAGAGTGGCGAATGATTCCCACTGAAGTTATTTGCCAGATCTGTTTGCAAATTCTGATACCCTTTTTTTCTTAAATGGGCTCCTGTGTAGAAACCCTTTTCTGGGACTGATTCGCCCAATTTGGTGAATGAGTCCTAGTTGGTCAAAAAGTCAAAATTTCCAAAATTTTAGAGTTGTTTCCAATCACTTCAAGATTTCCAGGTGCACTTCATTTACCTTTTCACTATTTTTTTTGTTTTTTTTGCATTTCAAAGGTATTTTCTAGGTCATTGCATTCAATTAGGGTTTTATCTTACAACTTCCATTGCATTGTATTTTCCAAGTTTAAACTTGGTGGTGAACCCCTTATTAGCTATCATTCAATCCCTAGAATAAGATTTCAATCTCCTTTGCATTGAAATGTCAAGTGTTTGCTCTTGAGTGAAGAGTAAGGAAATTGGATCTCTCCTTTTAGGTCCAAAACCCTAGAAGTGAAAGAGAGTACACCATTTATTCTTTTCAACTTATTTTCTCATCTACACAACCTACCCAATCTGCATCTATACAAGCACTCAAAGAGAAATTAGTATCCTTAGAATACCATAGATCATAGTTTGAAGTGCTCTTGAAGTATCTGAATATCCTTTTGACTTCTACCACATATTTTTCTCTATGATCTTCTTGAAATATTGCCACAAGACATACTGCATCCATGATATCTAGTCTATTTTAGTTAGGTATAGTAATCCACCAATCATGGATTTGTAGTCGGTTTGATCTATCTTAGGAGATTCATATTTTTTCTCAACTTACAACTAGCAACCATGGGAGTATGTACTGGCTTAGAGTCCTCCATTCCAAACTTCTTCAACATTTCCTTGACATATTTTATTTGTGAAATTAATTTATACTTTTTTTGATTGATTGATTTGTAGCCCAATGAATAAATTCATCTCCCCAAACATTGACATTTCAAACTCATTTTGCATCTCTATGAAAAATCTGCACATTTTCTCATTTCCTCCAAAGATTATGTCATCAACATACATAACCACAATTAGGATTTGATCTTTCTCAACTTTGAAATAAATATTTATATCTATAGAACCCTTTTTGAATCCTTTTTTCAATAAGAACCTATTCAATCTTACATACCAAGCTCTAGGATCTTGTTTGAGTCTATACAATTCCTTTTTTAACCTATATACCATATCAAGATCTTCGGATAGCTAAAAACCTTCTATTTTTTTGATGTATACTTCTTCTTTAAATCACCATTCAAAAATACATACTTTCCATTTCTCTAATACACCTTGAAGTATTTATGTGTTGAAAAATCTTAAAACATCCTAATAGTTTCCACTCTTGCCACCAGAGAAAATGTCTCTTCAAAATCTATTCCTTCCACTTGTGAGAAGTCCTTACACACAAGCCTAGCCTTATTTCTGATAACTTCTCCATTCTCATTCAAATTATTCTTGAAAACTCATTTATTTCATATTATATTTTTGTTTGCTTGTATTGGCACTAGTTCCCATGTCTGATTCTTCTCAATTTGCCTCAACTCCTCTTCCATTACTTTGATCCAATTTTCATCCTTACATGCCTCAATTACTATTTTAGGTTCTATCTAAGAAAGTAAACAAAATTTTACCTATTCCTTTTCCATAAAAAAAATTATTTTGTCAGCACACCTATTGCACCTCATTGTGCTACTACTTATTTACTTTTACCTTGTTGGGTGAAAATGCTTGAAATAAGCATATTTATGTTTTAGTTTATTTGGAAACATGATGAATAAATGTTGTATCAATTTGATGTTATGAAATGATTCTAATTAAGAAATATTAGATGCAAATGAATGATTTTTTTTCAGCTAACTACTATTGTAGTGTAATAAGTTGGATGCAAGAATTGATTCAAGCCTCCTGAAGAGAGGGGAAGTATCACTCAAGGTGAAGAACTTGGTTTGGTAACCTTCGATAAAATACCTAAATTGATCTTTCACACACACACTTCTAGTTGGATCAAGTCAAGATATTCTAGTGTGGAAAAGTAAGTTGTCTTTAGTCTTCTTGTGGTATAATTGTGAATGTTCTTGTTTAGAATTATTTTGATGTTGAGTCTCTTTGTGTTGAGTGATTTATTCTTATGTGTACTTCAAAATCAATAGGATGTATACACATAAAATATATGTATATGTATTTATGAATATGTCAATGATAAAATCTTACACATGAGTAATTACATGCATGGGTATACAAAGATAGATGTATCAATGAATATTCATGGGCGGATTACCCATATGCATGGGAATATCGATCGGACAAGATGACATAAATATACATATATTTACATACCATGTATATATGTCAATCAATATCAATGTGTTAACATATGATTCTATATCAAAATTATGATATATATAGTATACGAGTACATATATGTATATATATTAACATACGTGTATGTATTGATGAAATGGAAATATCCATACAAGTATATTAATATATATATATATATATACATATATATGTGTAAATATATGTGCATACATTATTATATGTGAACTATCGAGATAAATATGAGAATCCATGTATTGAATGATACCATTCTTTTTACCTATGAATTATGAATATTTATAAATATAATATATATATATTCAAATATATTTATATACTTTATACATAATAAATTGAGATGCATATAAATATATATAAGTTATATGTGTATAAATAAAATTATATATTATATGGGCATTGAATTATCTTATAAGCACATAGTATTATAAACTTGGATTATGCAAAGAATAAAACTCACCATATTGCTATGGAAATAGTGCTAGAGTAAGAATTACATGAATATAAGTTTGAGTGATGTTTTAAACATTTTAAATTTTTGTGATAAAATGTAGATAGTATAAATCACTTATGATATCAATGTATTCCAACATGTAAAATTTAGTTGTTTTGACTTTGTCAAACAAAGAAATATTAATAACCATTCTCAAAATTTCTATCAACCAAGCCAATTAGTAAACATTGACCCATATTTTATGGCCCAGAAAGTAGAATGTGGTGCCAATTGATAACAAAATGAATTCAATAGAAGTCTATTCCTCTTTATTAATTCCTAGAACTTGAAGCCTTTTGTAAAATTCAGATTTGGTCAAGCACTTAGTTGTGCCAAGTAAGTTGACCTATAGGGGGCAGATACATTACATTTTTGACTATCTTTCTTTCTTTTCTTGAGAAGTGTAACTCATTCTCTATGGTTGCATATGTGTTTGCTCTGCAACAAATTTAGTTGCCACCTTTTGTTTACTTTCTTGAGTTGAATCATTTGAGTTGAGAAGTGTCAATTCTCATGCCCCATTTCTAGCCATAGGTTTCTGATTTTTGTGTATAAATAGAGTTATCTACCTCATTTTGCTGCTATCTTGTTGTGAAATTTCTAAGTTACTATATTCTATTTTTCTAAGCTAGGAGTGAGGTATTTTGAGAGAATTTGAGAGAGGTTTTTGAGAGGAATTTTTGGGTGAAGCAAAGGAAAGCTAATTGGGAGTTGCTTACTTAGTCTTGAAGGCTATGTTGGGAATCTAAATCAATCAATTGGAGCATTACAAAAATAGGCATGCTAATTCCTACTCTTTTATTCTTGTTTAATTTTTTTGAAAAGGATTATATGTGGCTTTGTCTAATTTGTTTGGGATGATAGATCCATTG
Source organism: Sequoiadendron giganteum (assembly GCA_007115665.2). Taxonomy (NCBI): domain Eukaryota; kingdom Viridiplantae; phylum Streptophyta; class Pinopsida; order Cupressales; family Cupressaceae; genus Sequoiadendron; species Sequoiadendron giganteum. The sequence goes on along the minus strand of CM021105.1, from coordinate 49,687,094 downwards.
ATTGTTACGGAAAGGTTATGTATTTCTTTTATAGAAGTGAAAGGATGATTATTGTATTTTGTATAAAGATCTATTTTGTTTGATGTGTTTGTACATATTCCATATTAAGGAATGGGTGGACATAGGGGGTATTAAATACTATGTAAGAGATATAGCTTATTTTGCTAGTGGATAAATTAGATGAATCATAGAGATACACATATTTCTTCATTGATGAGATAGTTAAGTACATAGGTATTAGGTTATTCCTGGGGTTAGGATAATCCAATGAAGGGATGGCCTAAGCATAGATTATGAATGACCATCATAAATCAAGTTAGGAAGGTGGATGAGGGTAAACCCACAAAACTGGTTTACAATTCAAGTGAGGAAGGAAAACTTGAAAAAAATGACCCCATGGAAAAAATTTACGTTTTGGGGATTCAAAAGAACTAGATTGTTCGAACGAACCAAAAAAGGGTTCGCTCAAACCAGACTTTGAGTGAACCCATTAATTGCATGTAAAGAAAAACATTGAATGAAAACCCCTTTTGGGAAGGGGATTCGGTCGAACCCTTGGTGGTTCGCTCGAACCCATGAACCCCCCTTTTCACTAATGTTTGACAAAATTCACAAAAAAAAATAATTTTTTGCACTTCTAAGCTCAGTTTGAACATGAAAATGGCGGATACTTCACAAACCCAATTGGAATCAAGTAGTCCTCAGAATGAGCTATCCAATGAATATAATTTTAATATGTTTTAGTTTTATTATGTTTTTTTTTTTCAGTTTTATTAAACATAGGTTTTTCAACAAAAATTAACACTTTGTTCTGCACATGTGGAAAAATAGTAGATTATCAAAAACAAAATTCAAAAGTATGAGTGCACCAGATATTGAAGTCCTTGATCCAACCAAAAAAAAAATGAATTTCAATATATACAAAAAATGTTGTGTTATATGATCGCGCTATGTCTGAATTGTAATTTGTTTGACTTTGAAACTTGATTAGAAAAAAAATATTCAATAAAATTATATCTAACCAACTAGAAGCACTAGACATCAGAGTTACAAATCTAAATTTGAAAGAATTAGAACTTAATCCTTCATGGAAAAAATGTTGTGCGTTATACGATGAGTGTCACTTTTTAAAAATGTTGTTTTCAGGAGAAAAAAACTAGTTTTCGAGGGAGATGGAAAAAAAGTGCAATCTGCTTCCAAAAAATTTGAAAAAAAAAAAAATTTAGAATCTACATACAAAATGTCACGAAACTCTAGTTTGCATCATCTTGAAATTACTCATGGTTTAGCCACTATAGGTGCCCGAAAGTGAAGATTTAGTTAAAACAAATTATTTCAGTGTCCAGTTTGGCTAAAAAAATTAAACCACTATTGTGGGATCACCCATGAATTATTGAAATCTCTTTGAAGAGGGAATGAAATACTTTGGCCAAATTAGTGTAAGTTTCCAATGTTTACACTGTCAGACACAGTGATCCAGAATTGTATTCTAGGTTGAGGTATGTCATATATGTGGGTTGTAGCCATTGTGTGAAAAAACCTAGGTATGTAGTGTTAGGATTAGAAAGAATATATCTAATAGTTAAATGTATATTTGAACAATAAAACAAATAAATAAAACACACAAAAAATTATAGCAGAAACAAGATAACACATAGAATTTAACATGGTTCACCCAATCTGGGCTACATCCACAAAACCGTAGCCATCCACTGATTTTATTATCCAGTGAAAAATATATTGCAGTCTCGCGAATAATTCCATACTACAAATCCCATCCCAATTGCTTATTACAAGCTTTTTAGAACCTTCCAAAAAATAGGGTTCTACAAAGTCATTTTTTTCCTTTTCAATGACGAAGTGAAAAAGTAGGAGAAAATTTGTTCCAACATGAAGAGTGTACAATATAGCATGATCAATCACTACATACCAACATTTAGGACACAATACCAAGCTTATAAAATTTCAATATTTATTATGAGGTTACCAAACCAATCTCTTTGTTGAAGAGTAGGGCCATCTATCAGTTTGATAGTTGTGTAGGGGACCACAGTTAGTCCATGGTTGGTAAAAAGTGCTTGAGTGATGCTTCTCCTCATCAATAGACAGCCAAGATTTGGATGGATATTTTCAAAGACTATTCATTTCTATTTCCAATAAGCTTTGTGGAGCCTTGATAGTGTATTTGTATCAATTATGATGGAAGATTATAAAAGAGAAATGATATAATGTTATCATATTCTATCTAAAATTTTACTTTGGAAAGTTGTAAAAAAAAATTATAATGCAATGGAAATTTGGAAAGATATTTATTTCAAATGTGCATGCTATTTTTATAGTTTTCAAAAGAAAATTTGTATTGCTCATTTAGCTTAAGATGCATGATCTATTTACTTGAGGTTAAAACTTAGGAAAGTTACCATGTAGAGCAATGGGCATGTTACACATGGTATCAAAGATACCAAGTTTAGCTCTAGAACCTATGTGCTCGCTATATTTTCCCTTCCAACATTATGATTCTAATATTTGGAAAATTATTATGCCATGATAGTACGTCTTAGGTTAACTGCAAGAAATTCAATGATAAAAAATGATTGCTACCTATGGGACAAGAAGGAAAAAGAATCCTTTGTGTGTACCATAGAGGGATCCAAATATGCATATGTCATCTGGTTAAGTGATACCGACACAATTAGTCACACTCTATCATGGATTAGTCTGGAGAAAATGAGGATGAGATATGAAGCTAATTTTAGCAACTTACCATCTGTTTCTCTGACCAATTCAAACTCATTATCACTTTCTAGGGATATTCCCTCAGAATGTAGTATTAGTCCTACATTTATATTTAGAAATCCTCAAGTAGTACGTATGACTGAAGTAGTTGTTATAGCCTCAAGTGGAGAATCAGAGGGATACATTTGCCAAAATCATTTATCAAAAGATAAAAGTGAAGGTTACTATCCTTTTGGGGATAGAGAAGAGAAAGTAAGGATTATTAAGCAGAATCTAGATGAAGCCAATGATAGGAAAAAAGTTATGCAAATTCTAAGCAGGTACCCAAAAAATTTGTAGTAGGGGAAAAGGTATTGTTAAGAGTGAAACCCATAAGAGCTCCATCAAGTTTGGAAAGTTTTATAAACTAGCTCCAAGCTACATAGGTCCTTTTGAGATACTTGAGGAAATAAACCTAGTTGCTTATTGAATTGCGTTGCCACCAAATCTTGCTAGGATGCATAATATCTTTCACATCTCATACCTCAAAAAGTATATATCAAGAGATAATCATGTTAGTGATTGGAATTATTTATAGGTACAATACCCAAGAGTGGTAACTATCGAGCCTCTCAAGGTTCTCAAAAAGTGTAAGCTTCACTTGCACAACAAGGAGAATCTACAATACAAATTCCAGTGGGACCAATATAAAGAAGATTTTGCCACTTGGGAAGACTATGTTGATATTAAGAAAAAAATTCCTCATGCCTTGCATGCTTTTGAAAGTTTTCAAAAAAAAACTCTATTATTATTATTCTTATAGTTTACTTATATTTCAGCTACTTAAAAATCATTGGGGATGATGATTCACAAGGAGGAGAATATCTTACACCTCGTTGTGCTTACTACTTATTTACTTTTATCTAGTTGGGTGAAAATTCATGAAATGAGTGTAATTATGTTTTATGTGTTTTGGAAACATGATGAATTTAAATGTTGTATCAAATTGATGTTATGAAATGATTCTAATTAAGAAATATTATTGCAATGTAATAAGCTGGATGCAAGAATTGATTCAAGCCTCCTGAAGAGAGGGGAAGTATCACACAAGGAGAATAACTTGGTTTAGTAACCTTTGATAAAATACCTAAATTAAGCTTTCACACACACAGTTCTAGTTTGGTCAAGTCGGGATATTAGTGCAGAAAATTAAGCTGTCTTTAGTCTTGCTTTTGGTATAATTGTGAATGTTCTTGTTTAGAAGTATTTCGATGTTGATTCTCTTTGTAATGAGTGAGTTCTTCCTATGTGTACTTTGGAATCGATAGGATATATACACATAAAATATATATGTGTGTATGTATATATGTATGTGTTAATGATAAACTCATACACATGAGTAATTACATGCATGGGTGTACGAAGATAGACATATCATTATCCATATGTATGGGAATATCGATCAGACAAGATGACATATATATACATACCATGTATATATGTCAATCGATATGAACGTGTTAATATATGATTCTATATTGAAAGTATGATATATATAGTATACGAGTATATATATTAACATATGTGTATGTATCAACATAATGGAAATATCCATACAAGTTTATTAATATATATAAATATATCTATACATATATATATATATATACATATATATATATATATATGTATGTATGTATGTATGTATGTAAATATATACACATACATTATTATAAGTGAACTATGAGGATACATACGAGTATCCATATATTGAATGAGACAATTCTTTTTACCTATGAATTATGAATATTTATATATATAGTATATATGAATATATCTAGATAGTTATATACATAATAAATTGAGATGTATATAAATATGTATATAAATTATATATATTATATATATATAATTATATGTTATATGGGCGTTGAATTATCTTATAAGTGCATAGTATTATAAACTTATCGTATGCTAAGAATAACACTCAGCATATGGCTATGGAAATAGTGCTAGAGTAAGGAGTGCATGAATATAAGTTTGAATGATGTTTTAAACATTTTAAAGTGCTATCATAACATGTAGATAGTATAAAGCGCTTATGATATCATTGTCTTCCAATGTGTAAACTTTAGCTACCATGACTTTGTCAAACACAACAATATTAATAACCATGCTCAAAATGTTTGTCAACCAAGTCAATTAGTAAACATCGACCCATATTTTATGGCATGGAAAGTAGAATGTGGTGCCAACTGATAACAAAATGAATTGAATAGAAGTCTATTACTCTTTATGAATTCCTAGAACTTGAAGCCTTTTGTAAAATGTAAATTTGGTCAAGCACTCAGTTGTGCCAAGTAATTTGACCTATAGGGGCAGATACCTTACATTTTTTATTATCTTTCTTGTTGTTCTTCAGAAGTGTGACTCATTCTCTTTGGTTGCATATGTGTTTTATCTGCAACAAATTTAGTTTCCACCTTTTTTTTACTTTGTCAAGAGTCAAATCATTTGAGCCGATCAGTGTCAATTCTCATGCCCTATTTATAGCTGTAGGTTTTTTATTTATTTTTATAAATAGAGGATTTATCTACCTATTTTGGATGCATCATTTCGCTACTATCTTGATGTGAAATTTTTGAGTTATAGTATTTTGTTTTTCTGAGAACTTGTGAGTGAGGTATTTTGAGAGAATTTGAAGGAGGTTTTTGAGAGGAAGTCTTGGTTGAAGTGGAGGAAAGATAATTGGGATTTTCTTACTTAGTATTGAAGGTTGTGTTGGGAATATGAATCAATCAATTGGAGCATTGAAAAATTAGGCATGTTGATTCCTAATCTTTTATTCTTGTTTAATTTTTTTGAAAAGGATTGTGTGTCTTTGATTTTATTGGGATGATAGATCCATTGATTGTTAGGGAAAGTTTATTTTGTTTCTTATATATAATTGAAAGGATGATTATTTAATTTTGTATAAGGATCTTTTTTTTTTATGTGTTTGTATATATTCCATATTAAGGAATGGGTGGACATAGGGAGTATTAAATACTATGTAATGGATATAGCTTATGTAGCTAGTGGATAAACTAGATGAATCATAAAGATAGTTATATTTCTTCATAGATGAGATATTTAAGTATAGAGGTTCTAGATTATTACTAGGGTTAGGATAATCCAATGTAGGGGTAGCCTAAGCATATATTATGAATGGTCATTATAAATCATGCTAGAAGGTGGGTGAATTATTGATGTCTCTTGGAAGAAGGAATGAAATGCTTTGGCCAAAGTAGTGTAAGTTACCACTATTTACACTATCAGTCTTTGTGATCCAGAATTGCATTCTAGGTTGAGGTATGTTATATATGTGGGTTGTAGCCACTGTGTGACAAAACCTAGGTATGTAGGACACAACACTAAGCTCAGAAAAGGTCAATATTTATTATGAGGTTACCAAACCAATCTCTTCATTGAAGGGTAGGGTGATCTATTAGTTTAATAGTTGTGCAAGGGACCACAGTTAGTCCAAGGTTGGCAGAAAAGTGCTTGAGTGATGCTTATCCTCATCAGTATGCGACCAATATTTAGATGGATATTTTCCAAGACCATTCATTTCTATTTCCAATAAGCTTTTTGGAGCCTTTTAAGTGTATTTATATCTATTATGATGGAAGATTTTAAAAGAGAAATGATATCATGTTATCATATGCTATGTAATTTTTTACTTTAGAAAGTTGTAAAACTTTGTTATAATGCAATGGAAGTTTGGAAAGATATTTATTTCAAATTTGCATGTTATTTTTATAGTTTTGAAAAGAAAAATTTTATTTCTCATTTATCTTAAGATGCATGATCTATTTTCTTGAGGTTAACTCTTAGGAAAGTTACTATGTAAAGAAATGGGCATGCTACAAAACCTCTTCTTTTATCCCCAATGATTTGATCCTCAAAACAATATTTCTACACATTATTGGAAGTCTTAGGATTCCTTTTTGGTGATTCTTCCTCTTCAACTAGCATCTCATTTTCTTCTTTCTCTTCTTATTTTTCTTCTTATCTATAAGGGGGTTCATTAGATTTATATCCTTCTATCAAAACTGAGCTTTTATGTTATTCTTCGCCTACTTTGACACTTGCACTTTCAACTATATTCTTTAACCTTTTTTTGTAACACCTATATGCCTAACTCTTTGTAGTATATCCAAGAAAAATTTCTTCATCTAATCTTGCATCAAACTTTCCTAAGTTCTCTTCATCTCTCTTGAGATAAAATTTACTTCCAAACACTCTAAATTATTCCACATTAGGATTTTTTCCATACCATATCTCATAGGGGGTATTTGAATTGTTCACTCTTCCTTGTCCTCTATTAAGAATGTAGACTATAGTATGAATTGCTTCTTTCTAGTAGACATCCAGTAGATTTTCTTCCTTCAACATTGTTCTTGTAGCATCCTGAAATTTCCTATTCTTCATTTCCACAACTCCATTCTAATGAGGAGTCCTAAGAGCTAATAAATTTATTTTTATCCCATGATCTTGATAAAAAATGTTAAACTCATTAGAGGTGAACTCACCACTTCTGTTAGACCTCAAACACTTGATTTTTAAATCCATTTCATTATCAACCATAGACTTAAATTATTTAAACTTATCTAGATCTTTTGATTTTTCTTTGAGAAATGTTACCTAATTCATTTTAGAGTAATCATTTATTAACAACATGAAATACATGTCACCTTGAGAGCTTGTTCTAGTAGATCCACATAGGTATATATGCACACCAACTCCAAAGGTCATGAAGTAAAAGATTCTTTAAATTTGAACCTCTTTTATCCTATTTTCCAATTTGATGTTGTTTGCAAATTGCATTGATAGGCTTTGTAATTATTGGTATGTCTCTCACAACATGAGTAGATTTGATCTTCACTAGGCTATCAAAATTTATGTGAACCATTATTCTATGCCACAACTAGATTTCATTGATTTAAGTCATAAAACACTTACCACCTTGATAGCTTTAAGATGATAAACATTCCCTTTTGTCCTTATTCCTAAAAAAACCAAAGTTTTGGAGCTTCCTTTCTTGATTTCACAACCATCATCTTGAAACACTAGATTGTATCTCCTGGTACACATTTCTCCTGCACTGAGAATATTATGCCAAATACCTCATTATCAATTTTGTAGCTTATCACCTTCACAATTTTTGAATCACAAAGCCCACTCAAGATAGAATTCCTTACTTTGTCATTATTCTGATAATCCTTGATATCATCTTCACTTTTCAGAGCAGTAGTAGGTATACTATATCTATCTTCAATTGGCATCCATACACCAAAACCTAATGAGCCAAGAAAGGCATCCATCTTGGATTTCTAGAAGGCATAATTTGTTCCATCAAACATAGGAGCTTTGATGCCATTATTCTTCGTCATATAGATCTACCTCAAGTAGTTAAGCTTCTTCCAAGGAACGTCTACTCTAATACTAATTATTAGACTTATAGTACAACTAAGATGGGGGTGAATAAATTGTATATTAAAATCTTCAAACCCACATTAACCTTTAAACCCTTATTAAGGATCTTCATGAATGTAAACACGTGAAACATAAGCACATCAACAACCATAGACAATAGAATGCCAAATATTACATGGAAAAACTTATTTAGGGGAAAACCATGGTGAGGATTAACTCGCGGATATATGAATAACAACACCAATTATAAAAGACTCACTACCAAAATGGCTCACTACCTAAAGGACTCACTATCCAAAAGAAATAAGGGCTTATTTCATGGATATAAAGATAATTTAGAAAGAAATTATTATAGGGAGGTTTGCTACCTTAGATTAACAAGAGAATCCACCACAATAACTCTATACCATCCATAACCTTCAGCTCACTGCCTCTAGAAACTTCAGGCACATTGAACTATAAACACCTTTTTCTCATTTATTACAGTAGTCATAGGAATCCATTCTTACACTCAAATCACAAAAAATATCACACTTACATTATTCCACACCACAAGACATGCCACACACTTCTACAATAGTTTACCTTGCATATATATCAATTGTGACCTCAAACTACCTTCTCCAAGTCATCTTTAATGAAACATATGCACCTCAAATGTGCAACCACCAAATAGGTCAGAACCAAAAACTTCGACAATAGATAGAAGTGAATGCAGACCACACCAAGGGTTAACCAGGACTCAAATCTACACTGACATGCTACAACAAGCTTACACAATCCATAAAGCACATCTGCAAGTAATGCTAACATGCTAGGTCAACCAAACTAGAATTAATGCTACTAAGAAACCACATACACACTTCACTAGGTATAGAAACATACTATGCACCACACAACATCCTGGAACATTCCAACATCAACAAAATATTCAAACACATTGGTACAAACACCTGCAACTGAAAATACTATCATCTTGTGCAGCCAGTCAAAGTGCCACTGAGATACAACACATGAACCAAGCTTGTGGAAAAGGTGAACACCAAATCTTCCAAGGGAAGATATATAAAAGCATCATTAGCATATTCCTAAATTTTCAAGATAAGAAACTCCAATGCAAAGAAATGTGGAGCAATTCCATTTGTCCCAAACAACCTTCTTCTAAATCCAACACACTATCAAACATCTCTTCTACTTTCGTATGATTCAAAACCTAAAACTCTGGATATAACACCTTTGAACACTTGTGAACATCACATCCAACCCACACAATAACATCTTGAATCATGAAGAAATATAGAGAAAAATACAAAACACATCTTTATCACATTTCACTCTTTATACAAATTTTCTCAAAAGCACTTGGAAACCAAGTGACCCCACTGCATCTACAACACCTTCACAACACCACAAACACCTTCTCATCATGACCACACTATAGGCTGGCATATGTTGACATCAATGAAAAGACTAAATACAATATAGTGTAACAAAAGGCTCTTTAGAAATAATTTCTTATTAGGAGAAGATCATCTAATTTTTTTCGTAAATGTTATTGATGATTATGAAATTTAAGATGAGGATATCCTTATGAATATATTTGTGTAATCTTTCATTGGTGAAGGTATGGATTTTTATAGAAGGCTTCCTAATGTGATAGCAAGAATCAAATTTTAAAGTGATATTTGTTAAGGTCATAAATAGGATTCTTTCTTACTTAAGAACTAATGAGTTAATGTTGTTTTTTTAATATTTCAATGATTATGATGTGAATATGAGTTAATAACTGAGAGACAAATACCCTCAAAAATTTAGGGATGCATATAAGATATCTCTTCACATTCAGAGAAACCAAAGGGCATAATAAAAGATCCATAATAGGAGTAATCTAAAAGTTCTATCCCATAATAAGGGGTCCACTTTTGAGGATAAATTAGAAAAAATAATGAATTATTTAAAGTAATTGAGTTACAAAGTATCTAAAACTAAGAAATTTTTATCTCATAATATACCAAACCATAATAGATAAGAAAGGATAAGCTGAAGTTTTTTTATTAGTGTTACAAGACAATGTGGAAATTGGTAAACCAATACATGACAATAAAAATAGGTTGTAAAATAAAGAAAAAAATAAACCCTCTTAATAATCCTAGAGAAAATAGTGTAGAAGAAACTCCCTGGTGCATTACATGTCAATTATGTCACTCTCCATTGCATTTTTTGGTGGCATGGTCTTTCAAATCCTATGAAAATTCTTGTAAATAATGAAATAACCTTGACCATTGTATACAGAAAGGTACAAATTAACAAAACATAAATATAATTTCTACTATATTATTGTCAAATGTAGGGTTGAGTTAGACATTGATGAAAAAGGATTTGTGAAAGGAAATATGATCAAGAAATTTCTCTGATGAAAATAAGGAGACATATCATATGCACAATTGGAAGTCTTATGGTCCAAAATTCATATTGAGAATGCCTTTAACTGTATAAATTTGAGCCTCGAGAACAAGAAAAAATTGCTTAGCTTAGAAGTAATTATAATATGAGAAATAAAGGGAGAAACAACTATTGAGGTAACATTGTAGGTCTCTTCATCAAAGAAAAAGAGCATAAAATTATCATGTCAAATAAAGAAAATGAGATCAAAGGAAAAACTAAAAAGGTTGGCATATAATGCATAGATGTCACATCTCAAAAATATAAAGACAAAGTTCAAGATTTCAAAAATAATTCAAATTCTCTAAGGGGTGAATTAATTCCTAAGGACAATAATATGAAAGAAAAGGAAAATTTGAATGTTTTCATTCCCAATAGGGATCTCATTTGTAGTGTTCAAGAATATATACTAGTTGATATGATGAAAATCATATCTTAAATCAAATTCTTAGTGTAGGTTTTCTAGAGATGATGAGGATAGATATGCTATAGTTGGGAAAAATCAACTCCATAGCTTCCAAGGATCACCTTCAATCAAACACTTGTCACTTAAAGAGAGAATAGAAAAGATATGGAGGTCAACGACTATTGATCAAAAAACTCATGAATCATTATGAATGTGCATCTTAAAGATTATAAAATATATTATCCTTATAAAATAATATTTAACCTAGAAATTGTTGGATGTTTCTGATATGTGGTTTTCATTGATGTCAATACTATTGGCATTAATGCATTAGAGGTTGTATATGTCGAGGATATTGACAAAATTGTAATAAAATAAGTTATAGGTTGTCAGTGGTGAAGTGAAGTTTAGTATTTTGGCTAGCTTAGTATTTTATGATCAAAGGTTGTGGATTAAAGGGTTTTTTATCTAGTATATATAGTTTATCCATGTTAAGTTTCAGAGACCTGCATGAATATTTGATCAAGTTATGAGTATCTGTGTTTTGACAGTTTTTTTGTTGCTTTAGTTGGTGTTCCTAAAAGCAGGTGATGTAATTCTAAAAAAATTAGTTGTCATCGATGCTTCTTTGTTGATTCATGATGCTTGTGGATGTTTTATAGATCATTATCTATTTGTGTTTTATGTCTGCATTGATCATTGTTCTCGCGATTGTTGATTTTATTTTTTGTGTTCATTTTTTTCATGTTCATGGACAACATGTATATTGTAGCGTGTTGTGAATCTTTGAGGAATAATTATTGAAGATGTTTCGTGTTCGAGGATTTTATCTTGGCTCCTCACTATGTTGTGGCCGACATTGGTTAATTTTCATTGATAATCATTTATGTTTTGGGCCGATAGTTTGTATTCCTTTTATATTTTATTGAAGTCGACATGTAGATGTTGCTATTCTTGGTTGCGGATATCTATGAGTGATTTTTTACATCATTTGAGATAGGTGTGTTGCAAGATGTGCAAAGTATGAGTGTTATGTGTGAATAAAGTTCAGATCTTTCGAAGGCAGAAGAAATGAGTGAAAAAGAGTGAGCAGAAGAAATAGTTTTCATGTGCTTTACCGGAACTCTAATCAGGAATTAGCAAATGTTATCTTCTCAGTTCAAAATCTCTCTGATGGATTTAATCCGAATGTGACTATAAGATGGTGTGTCTTCCTTTGGTCAGTGAACCTTTTTGTATTTGAGTAGTGACCTCTAGGCAGTGTTCTTGAATGCATGTGCATTCCCTATTTACTATACTTTTAACAGAGTATAAACTTGTGGATTAACCTCCACCATGGTTTTTCCCCTAACAGGATTTCCACACAGAAATCTTGGTGTTATGTGTGTTTCTGATGTGGTGATGGTTTTTTCTTTCATGTTTAATTATCATATTTGAGAATAAGTTTAATAAGTATAATTTCTAAGACAAATGATACACCCCCCCCCCTCTCAGTTGTGTTCCCTTGTGTTCCCAACAATTTCTATTAGAGAAAGTTCCTTGGAATAATTTTAATAGCTTGAGGTGATCTGGGATGGTGACATATAAGAAGGATAGTCTGAGATTTGATGGAACAAATTATTCTATGTGGAAGACTCGAATGGAGTGTCATTTGAGATGTATTGGTGAACCTTATTGCAACATTACAAAGAATAGATACATCTTCCCATAGAATGGTCCATCTAATGTAGGTGATATTTAGGATGTCGAGTACAATATCAAGGCTAAGGAAGAATTGTTGAGTGCTCTGAATGATTCTGAGATGACAAATGTAATGGACCTAAAGACTACTTATGAGGTCTAGAAAAATTTAGAAATTTTTTATGAAGGTGATACTCATGTGAAGATGGCTAAACTACAGAGCCTAAAAGGGAAATATGAAACATTGAAAATGGTTGAAGATGAGAACATCACTAATTTTATGCAAAGAGTGAATGGACTAGTGTGTAATATTAGATGTGTTGGTGGAACATTGAAAGAATCATATATTGTTGCTAAAGTTCTCAGAACCCTGCCTACTACATGTAAACACAAAGTTGTTGCTATTGAAGAGATCCATACTGTGAAAAATGTAACTAGAGACATGTTGATTGGTAAGCTTTTTTCTTTTGAGTTAAGATACTTTGGTGATGCTCTTCTTAAGATAGAATATGCATTCAAAGCTACTACCCCCAAAAAATAGACGTGGAGATATGATCTGAGAGAAAGTTCCTCTAGAAACTTGTCCAAGTATGAGCAGGAAATGAGAGAGATCGAAGAAGAAGATAGAAAACTAGATGAGCTTGAAGCACTTCCTCTTAAATGTTTTTCATGCAATAAGATAGGTCATTTTTCCTCAAGGTGTCGAGAAAGAGTTCCTAAGCCAAGATCTAACAAGCCTAGATTCCAAAGAAAGTGTTATTTTGCTTCTAATGAAGGTGTGATAGATGATGAATCTGATAAAGGAAATGTAAGTTAGGATGAGTTTGTGTTTATTTCTATCAAGGAAAGTAATCCTATACCTACTAAATCTACTAGTTGCATGAATGTGGAGAAATCTCTAGCTACCTGAATTGAAGAAAAGGATGAATGGGTGATTGACAGTGGATGCTCTCATCACATGACAGGTGATAAAATTAAATTTGTGAGTTTGGAAAATTATGATGGTGGTGTTGTAATATTTGATGATGATAAAGCTAGTGTAATCTATGGAAGAGGTTCCATTTCTTTTTATGGTAAGCATAATATTGATTATGTTTTATATGTGGAAGGTTTGAAGAATAATCTTTAAGTGTTGGAAAGATGGTTCACAAGGGATACAATCTTCAATTCAAGGATGGAAGTTATAGAATATTGGGGAGTTTTGGAAACATGATTACATCGGGTACAAAAACAAAAGGTAATATCTTTCACTTGAGTGCTATTAGTAAAAGTTGTATGATTTCTCAAGTTGATGAAAGTTGGTTGTGGCACAGGGGATTATGTCATGTAAACTTTGACAATATTATCAAGATAAGTTCTACTCAGGTTGTGAGAGATCTTCCTAAGTTGGTAAATCCTACTAATACCATATGCAAGGAATGTCAGTTAGGGAAGAAAACTAGAGTTTCGTTTCAGAGCAAACAACAATGTTCAAATGAAGTATTGAATCTTGTGCATATTGATCTGTGTGGTCCTTCTAGAGTCATAATTTTACAAGGAGATAGGTATTTCATGTTACTCATTGATGTGGGTTGCTTTCTTAAGGGTAAAAATCTGAAGCTCTAGAGAAATTCAAGATTTTTAAGGCTAAGGTTTAGACAGAGACAGGTCTGAAGATTAAATGTCTAAGATCAGATAGAGGTGGTGAATTCATCTTTGGTGAGTTTAATTATTTTGTGAAGAACATGGGATAAAGAGACAATGATCTGCCCCGTGAACCCCTCAGCAAAATAAAGTTGTGGAAAGGAAGAACAAGACAGTTCTAGATGTTGCTAGGACTATGATGCTGGAAGGAAATGTCCCACATATATACTGGAGAGAAGCTATGATTACTATTGTTTATACTCTCAACTAGGTATATGTCAAAGGTGATACCAGTAAGACCCCTTATTGGCTATGGTTTGGTCATAAGCCTATTGTTAGATACTTCAAAAAAATTGGGAGTAAATTTCATATTAAAAACAATGAAGATATAGGAAATTTTGATGCTAGGAGTGATGAAGGAATATTTCTTGGTTACTCTACTAAAAGTAAAGCCTATCAGTGCTTCAACAAGAGATTGAGGAAAGTAGTTAAAAGTGATAATGTCAAGGTTGATGAAGACATAGTTAGAGCATCCAAAACCTATGGATATGATTCAGATGATCAAAATGTCAGTTCAATTCAAACTCAAAATCAAGTATAGATCATTCTGGTGAATCAAGAAAGCCAAGAGGAAGGAACTAGTGAAAGTGCAGAAGTGAGATCACAAGAGCCTGAAGTTCAATAAAATCCTAAGACTCCAAGGTATGTAAGATTGAATCATTCAGAAGATCAGATTATAGTTGATAAGAACAAAGGAGTTCAAACTAGGAGAATAATTGCAGAAGAATAATGTTTGATATCAAAAATTGGGCCAAATAGTGTAAATGAAGCATGCAAAGATGAACATTGGATGGAAGCAATGAAAGAATAGCTACTGCAAATAGAGAAGAAAGATACATGGATTATTGTTCCTAGACCTAAGGACAAAAAATTAATTGGAACTAAATGGGTCTTTCAAAATAAACTAAATGAGCAAGGTGAAATTGTTAGAAACAAAGCAAGACTAGTGTGTAAAGGATACTCTCAAATGGAAGGAATTGACTTCGAAGAAACTTTTGGCCCTGCTGCTAGGATTGAAGCTGTGAGACTATTTCTTGATTATGCTACTTACAAAAAATTCAAGGTTTATCAGATGGATGTCAAGTCAGCATTTCTAAATGGTGAACTGGAAGAAGAAGTATATATTGAGCAACTTGATGGATTTTAATTGACTGATCAGGGAGATATGGTTTGTTGGTTGAAGAAATCATTGTATGGACTTAACCAAGCCCCAAGAGCATGGTATGCCAGATTGGATAAGTATTTTTTGAAGCTTGGATTTAACAAAGGCACTGTTGATAGTAATTTTTATTTCAAGATTGATCATGATAAAGATTTCATTGTTGCAACATTTGAAGCTGATCCTAAGGAATCTCATGTGACTATTGTGAAGAGGATTTTTAGATACTTGAAGCGAACAACTAATTTTAGCCTATGGTATCCTAAAGAAGATGATTTTACTTTGAGTTCTTTTACCGATACTAATTGGGCAGGAGATGTGAATGATAGAAAGAGTGCTAGTGGTTGTGCATTTTTCTTGGGAAAGAAGTTGATTTCATGGTTAAGTAAGAAGCAGAATGTCATTTCTTTATCTACTACAGAGGAAAAATACATTGTTGTTGCTAAAAATTATACTCAAGTATTATGGATGAAGCGGATGTTGAAAGATATCAGAGTTATGCATAATGAAACTATTGATATATAGTGTGATAATTCAAGTGCAATTAACATTTCTAAGAATCCAGTGTTGCATTCAGAAACCAAGCATATATCTATCTAGTTTCACTTTTTGAGAGAGAAGGTGAGAGAAGGAATTTAGACTGGAGTATGTGCCTACAAAGGAATATATTGCGGATATCTTTACCAAGCCCTTTTCTAAGGATACTTTTGAGTGTCTTAGAGGGAAGCTAGGGGTGATTACCCCTCCTAATCAGAACTAAGGTGCATTGACATGCATTAGTCTCTGTATTTCATATTCATATCTTGATCTGAATTGATTTTGTGGTGGCTTCTACTTAGGGTGAGTAATTAGATGTTTGGAAATGTGGTTCAAAGCTTGTGTGGAGAAATATACATATTATCTTTATCATTTATGTCAAAGGGGGAGAAGAGTCAAGTGAAAAAAAAATTGTGAATTATCTGAGGAGAAGAGTCAAATCAAGCGGGAGAAAGTGCTAAGAGAAAGTTGTGTTGATGGTGTTTTTCACATCATGTGTTTCCGTCAATTCCAAAGGGGGATATTGTTGGGTGTTGCTAATATGTGGTCGTCATTGATTTCAACACTATTGGCATTAATACATTAGAGGTTGTATATGTCGAGAATATTGAGAAAATTGTAATAAAATAAGTTGCAGGTTGTTAGTGGTGAAGTGAAGTTCAGTATGTTGGCTAGCTCAGTATGTTGATGTTTAGAGATTGTGGATTAAAGGGTTTTTTTTCAATTATATCTAGTTTGTATCCATGTTAAGTTTCAAAGATCTGCATGAATATTTGATCGAGTTATGAGTATCTATGTTCTGACAGTTTTTTTGTTGCTTCAATTGGTGTTCCTAAAAGTAGGTGATATAATTCTAGTAAGTTTAGTTGTCGTGGATGTTTTCTAGATCGTTCTCTATCTATTTTTTTATCAACATTGATCATTGTGCTCGCGATTGTTGATTTTATTTTTAGTGTTCATGTTTTTCATGTTCATGGCCGACATGGTGATTGTAGTGTGTTGTGGATCTTCAAGGAATAATTATTAAATATTTTTCATGGTCGAGGATGTTATCTTGGGTCCTCACTATGTTGTGGTTGACATTGGTTGATTTTCATTGATAATCATTTATGTTTTGCGCTGAAAATTTGTATTCATTTTATATTTTATTGAAGCCAACATGTAGATGATGTTATTCTTGGTTGCAGATATATATGAGTGATTTTTAACATCATTTGAGATATGCGTGATGCAAGATGTGTGAAGTGCTAGTTCTATGTGTGAATAAAGTTCAGATCTTTCAAAGGGAAAAGAAAAGTATGAAGAAGAGTGAGGAGAAGAAAGAGTGTTCATGTGCTTAACCAAAACTGTAATTAGGCATTAGTAGATGCTATCTTCTCAGTTCAAAATCTCTCAGATGGATTTAATCCGAATGTGACTGTAAGACAGTGTGTCTTCCTTTGGGCAGTAATCATTTTTGTATTTGAGCAGTGAGCTCTAGGCAGTGTGCCTGAATGCATGTACATTCCCTATTTACTATACTTTTAACAAAGTATAAACTTGTGGATTAACCTCCACCGTGGTTTTTCCCCTAACAAGGTTTCCATGTAAAACTCCTGGTGTTATGTGTGTTTCTAAGTGGCAATGGTTTTTTCTTTCATGTTTAATAATCATATCTGAGAATAAGTTTAATAAGTATAATTTCTGAGACAACTCATTCACCCCCCCCCCCTCTCAGTTTTTTTCCCTTGTGTTGCCAACAGAAACCCTAGGTGAGGATAAAATGAGATCATGACATGTGTCCTCATCCTATAACATGGGAAATATAAAGAACATGATCTAAGTAAGCTTAAGTAATTAGAAGAAAATGAACCTAATAGTTAATTAAATAATTAATTAGGAAATACATTTTACTCTTACACCCCCCTTAAGTAAAACTTAGGGAGAAACTCAAACCTCTAAAGATGAATCGATTATGGGTCTTGGAAAACAATGACTGGTGAGGTACCCATGTACAAACAAAGGATCTATCAAAACTAGAGAAAAATAGAAAAAAATATTATGGGAGAAAACTTCTCTCCAAAAGAGAGAAAGGTGAATGAAGGAATGAAGAAGCCTTCAAAATAGTGAAAAGGACTGAAATGTCTCCAAAATAATGTGAAGGATGAAAAATAATCCAACCAAGAGGTGTCCCAAAAGAATAGGAACAAAGGATGAACATGAGGACAACCACTATTGTATGCTATATTCACCTGGTATATAGGAACAAATACTATATACATAGATCACTCCAATGTGAAACTAAAGAAGCACTAGCTCTAATACCATTTCTTGGAACATTTTTTTTGTTGCATCAAAAGATCGACCTGTTCACAGGTCTGATATAAATTCCAAAGATAAATAAATCCACAAGAGGCAGTTAGTCCATGACTTGAATCCAAAGGGAGACACTAGAGATTAGTCCAACAATCCCCCCTCAACATCACCTAAGGGGATTTTAACCTATGACCAAGGCTTTGATACCATGTTAAAGTTGGTTAAAATCAACTCCATAACTCCCAAGGATCACCTATAATCAAACACCTATTACAGAAATATAGAATAGAAAAGCTATGGATGCCACGAGCTATTGATCCAAAAAAACTTAATCATTATGAATGTTCATCTTAATTATTATACAATAGATAATTCTCATAAAAGGATAAGTAACCTAGAAACCCTAGGTGAGGATAAAACCAGAACATGACATGTGTCCTCATCCTATAACATGAGATATATAAACAACATGATCTAATTAAGCTTAAGTAATTAGAGGAAAATGAGCATGATAGTTAATTAACTAGGAAATACATTTTACTTTAACACCCCCTTAAGTGAAACTTAGGGATAAATGAAAACCTCTAAAGCTGAATGTATGATGGTTCCCAATAAACAAGGCCTAGTGAGGTACCCATGTACAAAAAAAATATCTCTCAAAACTAGAGAAAAGGAGAAAAACCTTGTGGGAGGAAAATTCTCTACAATAGAGAGAAAGGTGAATGAAGGAATTAATAAGCCTCCAAAATAGTGTGAAGGATTGAAAATCCTCCACAATAATGTGAAGGATTAAGAAGGCTCCAACCAAGAGTTGTCACAAAAGAATAGGAACAAAGGATGAAAATGAGGAACACCATTGTTGTGCATTGCATCTGCCTAGTACATAGGAACAAATACTAGATACATAGCTCACTCCAACTCAAAAATAAGAAACAACTAGCTCTGGTACCATTTGTTGGAGTACATTTTTTATTGCATCAAAATATTGACCTATTAATGCCTGATACAAATTCCAGAGATAAATTGATCCATAAGAGGTAGTTAGTCCATGTCCTGAATCAAAAGGGAGATGTTGGCGATTAGTCCAAAAATCCCCTCCTTAGCATCACCCGAGGGGATTCAAACTTGTGACCATGACTCTGATACCATGTTGAAGTTGGGAAAAATCAACTCCATGGCTCGTAAGGATCACCTACAATCAAAGACCTATCATATAAATACAAAATAGAAAATATATGGAGGCCAAGAGCTATTGATCCAAAAAATCATGAATCATAATGAATGTGCATCTTAATGATTATACAATAGATAATCCTTATAAAAGGATAATTAACCTAAAATCCCTAGGTGAGGATAAACAAGATCATGGAATGTGTCCTCATCCTATAACATGAGACATATAAAGAACATGACCTAGGTAAGGTTAAGTAATTAGAGGGAAATGAACCTAATAATTAAATAAATAACTAATTAGGAAAATGTATTTTATTCTAACAAGATAAACATAAGAATAGGGCATTAGCCCTTATTGGTGATGTTGTGACAATTAATTCCAATAACATAGATAATTTTGGTCAAGTAAAGGACCAAAAGTGAGTAAAAAAGGTTGAGAGTAAGGAATCTAAATTTGAAATACCTAAGGTATATTTTGGAATCACTCTAAATAAATGTCCATCTCAAGTAGACCTATTTTTTATCACACTATTGATAAATGATAAATTGGTAAGAAATTGCATGGTTTATTTTGATGCCTCAACAAACGTGATTCCACTAATAATGATGAATTAGTTGGGTTTAAAATTAAGTAGCTCTTATGGTAAATTATTTACCATGGATTCTAAAGAAGTGAAAATAATTGGTATTATGAATCTTGTGTATAATCTAAGGTAGCTACATTCCAAAAAACCTACACCATGAATGTAATAGTGGTGGAAATTCCTCCTCAATATGGGTTGTTACTATCAACGAGATGGTCTACAACCATGGGTGAGAGTATGTAGATGGATTTATCTTATTCCCTTATTAATATAAATAGAAAATATGTTGATTTAGACCAAGAGAAAAGATCCCCTATAATAGAATAAGAATTTGAGCCTCATGAAGAATTTTTCTTGATTAATACTAATTTGGATAATTTCATAGTTGAAGTGTCTCAACCTATAAAAGGAGAGAAATCTCCTCTCCACAAATAAGTTCAAACAACTATTGGTAATGATGGCATATGGATGATACATTTTGATGGTACATGTTCCAAAGAAGTATTAGGAGCTAGGGTAATTCTTATCTCACCAAATGGTAAGTCCTTCAAATGTTATTTTACTCTATGCATTGAATGCAAAAAAAATGTTGTTGAGTATGAGGCTTTACAGTTAAGATTATATTTTTTATTGTAAAGAATGGAATTAAAAAGACTAGATTCTTAGGAGATTAAGAATTGGCGGTTTCCCAATTTAGAGAAATGTATGAATCCAAGCATAAAAGAATTAAACAATATTGATATGTTGTGTGGGACACCACTAAATTATTTGATGTTTTTTTCAATTGATTGGGTTGAAAGAGGGAAACATGTTATGGATGATTTCCTTTCCAACATAGAAATTAGGTTTGAGAATATAACTTTGGCTGGAATTTCAAAAGTTGACGTACTAACAATACTTTCAATTCCTAAAAGTATTTTCTACTAAATTTCTTTCTTGATGATCAAAATTTTCTCAAGTTCCTCCATCGTACATTGATGAATAAAATAACAAATAAATTGATTCTAAGAAAATGTTTGAAGTGATTCATGGAGAGGATACTATTGTTGGGAATAAAGATATTTAATTAAAAATAAAAAACTCCCAAAAGGATTGGAAGCTCTAAAAAGAGTCTCTGATAGAAATGAAAAAAATATTGCCAAACCAACTCTTGTACATGAAAAATACTAAGAAGAAATAAATTTAGGGATCGATGCATCTTCAAATTAGGTGAATACTGGAAATAAATTTGGCCCAAATAGTAGGAAAATGCTTATTTCTTTGTTGAGGATTTTTTTTTCTTTGTCCTATGATGACTTGAAATCTTATTGGGAAGATATATTTTAGTATGAGATTCCTTTGAAACCTAATGCTAAAATGTTTAGACAAAAACATATACTCTTAAACCCTACCATATCACCAAAAAAGTAGCTATAATTGGAAAAACTTAGGGATGGTGGAACTATCAATCCTATCAAACATTCCACTTGGGTTTCCAATTTAGTCCTTATCAAGAAAAAGAACGGTAACCAGATTATGTGTGGATTTCAAGAACCTCAACATATCTTCTTAGAATGACAATTACCCCTTGTCAAACATGGAAGTAATGTTGTAGAAATTTACTAGTTGTGAATTATTATCCATGGTGGATGGTGTATAGATCTCAAATCAGCCACTTTCATTTTTTCAATTTACCCATAACTCAACCAATTTTGTATCCTCTATATTAATTCAATGTTCAATACCCTATTATTTAGTTAATATTCAATTATCTCAACCTTCATCCTAATACATTTATCATATTATCCCTAAATCCTAGCCTAAAGTAAATAATTACCTTTAATTATCTACTATCATCCCTTATCTCTTACTTTAAAAAAATATTTATTTAATTTACCCTCTCACATGTTCCATCCTCCAAGTCTCCCACTTTCCCTCTAATCCTAATCTCCACCTAATTCACTCCCTAATAATGTGCACACACATAATCCATAATTAAGTGGGTCCACCCTCCCCAACACATTATGTGCATGGCCTTGGTACCATGCCCTATGGGTTTTGTCCCCTCAAAGTACCATCTCCCTCTCTAGCCCTCTCATTTTCCCACATGACACAATCTTTTATTTTGAGAGATACCAATCATCATCCACCCTTGATCTCCATTAAACAATCTTGACCCTTGTAGTGTAGTAAAATATATCCCTCTACATTTCACACTTGTTTGGGCCCTTGTGAACTAAATGGACTTAATTGTGCCCTATTTAGGGTGTTGTAAAGTGTTTTCTTACACTTTCACATTAATATAGCATTTTATTAATTAATTGGGCTTCTTTATGCCTTCTTTGGCCTTATTTTACATCCACAAGCCTTAATTAAAACATATTTTTGAGGATATTCTCGACAGATGTCAAGTAACCAAGCACAAATTAAATATTTTGGATTGTAAGGCCCAGATTTAGTGATCTAGGACTCATACGCCACCTTGGCTATATGGGTCCCACCTAAGTTTCGAGGCCCCGATCCAAATATCACATTAAATTAAGCATTTCTTGAAAAATGTGTCCCAAGCTTAGCCTAATGGGACTGATACATCCCAACTGGCATATGAGTCTCGCTTATCTTAGACCTAAATTAAATTCAAATTCCTAGTGAGATTTTATTCTCCTAAATCTGATGTCGGCTTGTAGTATGATAATTTTGGGAAATTTGGTATAAACAAGTATAAATACAAGGTTATTTCACTCATTTTCACCTAACAAGATTAAAATTCATCAATTTATCATAAGAGAACTTACACAAGAGTTTACAAGATCATTCAAGATTGATTATCAATCAATTTGGAGCATCATTCAAGTATCAAGCATCATGCCAAATTCATCATGCATCATGTTTGTTTTTGAGCTAACATTTGTGATGTAGGGTTTTATGATTCAAACAAGCCTTCAAGTCAAGATCTATATCATTCAAGAAAGATTCAAAGATCCACATTCATGCTATCAATTTTATACATGTTTTCAGCCTATTGTTCCTAGGGTTCGGTGAGTTACAACATAGATTATTTGTTCATTCATCATTCCTACTTTTCATTTAATTTCATTTCAAGGTTTGATTACCAAAACAAGTTTTGACCAAGGAAAACCCCTATCCACTAACAAAACAAAAAAATTACCTCTCTTTAGTGTGTGATTTGAAGATTTAGATTGAAGAAAAATTGAAGAGAAATATTGGAAGAAGTTGTCAAGTTGTCAAAGTTGCCACCTTATTTAGAAGATCACTAAAATACACCTACAGAGAAGAATTTATCATTTCAAATCTAGAAATCAGGTTGAGGAGGAAGAGCAGAGAAAGGAGATCATATTCAGATCTTAAACTTCCAAAAAATCTAAGCGGGAATGATACACCACTTCTATTGTATGAGTCCCAGTATAGGGTTTTTCTAGATTTCAAGAGTTCCAGACTTGTCACTGCCAAATTCCTATTCCTACCCTGAAACCTTAATCACCCATCCTAGCATATGAGTCCCAATGCACATTAAAATCAATTTTTATAGCATTTTAGATCTTCATTCAAACTTCTACAGGATTCCAGGTGCGCCCCTATACTTTTCCAATTTACTATTCTGATTTGTATTCATTTTTAGGTCATTCATTTAAGTTTTGCATATCATTAAGTTGTGTCATTAGATCTTGCATGTTACTAGTGTTTTCAAGCCCTAGCTTGGTGTTGAACTCCCTTTTAGTCTCTAAACATACCCTAGGAAAACCTTTAGCAGATATATTTCCCTCATTCCATCCTTAGATTGAGATCTCTAGGGTTTCCTTGAGTGAAACTAAGTGAAATAGGTCCTTATCTCTAGTGTTCCATCTCCTAAAAAATAGAGCCCCCTATTTCCTTTTTTTCAACCCTTCATCCATTTTCCTTAAAATCTATATATCTCACACTAAACCATTTTATCAACTCTCTCACTCATTTTCATTGGAGAGTCATTATGCTACCAAAATTAATAGTGAGCACACATCAAACATGTCAGTGTAAATAAAGTCTTGTACCTAGTTAATTCATTACTAGGGGACTTATTTACACATGTTAAGTTTACTTAGTTCATAGGAAGGAATCTTTCTAGAAGGTGTTTGTTGGCATTAGTTTCTATCTTATCTTTTGACTTGTAACACATGTGAACCTAGGTAAGTTTGATTAGTTGTCTCATGTCATGTGATTAAGACACTTGACATAATCCTATGACATCTTGTATCTCACCTTGGCTATATAACCAAGGGGTCTCTAATACATTGTAAATCACAATCATATAATTGAATCATATTGATAAGAATATAATTTATTCTTGTCACATTATATTCTCTCTCTTTGTGCTTCCCATTTGGTCTCAAGATCTTGGCAGCTATAGCTAGTTCTAACATGGTATCAAAGCGGGTTGGTACCATTGGAGATTCTTTTTCTAAAGAAATATGGTAAATCAGAGCTTGTTGGTGTAAATCTAAGCACACCATTGCATGCAGAAGGTTCGAGAAAGTCAATTTTTCCTTTTGTTTCATCCAAATTGGACATACGAGGCCAAATCTATAAGGGTTTGAAGCTGAAAAGTGGTTGCCAAATCCAGAAGGTAGCTAAATGTTTGGAGCATTTTGGGTCAAATCCGACCTTTTCATCACATCCTGAAGGGCCAAAAACCCTAAGACCAACTACCAAATTGTTCAAAACGGAGCAATTGTCTAGTGAAGCAAAAAAAATTCACAGAGAGCCATGCAACCCCCCAGATCATGTTATAATTGTAGGTCATACCATCATCAATAAAATTCGTGGGTCAATTGAGGTGAAACTTTTTTATTAAAATTTCAAATTTATTTACAAAATATTTCTAAAGTTTTTAATTTACAAATTAAAATCAAAAGGTTTGTAAAAAATAATTGAAATAAAATAAAATATATATATTTACAATACCCTGTGGGTACTACGTAGCAATCCCGTAGAGTACTACCCGGTACTCTTTGTCACAGAAGACACCAAGTGGCGCATTGGTATTCACTATCTAATACAATGTAGTCCACTACATACATATGACAACCCCACCACCGCCACTTGCTTACACAAGCCATCCGAGAAACATAAACCAACACTTTATTTCATCTAGTGATTTCACTAAATTGTTGGAAAAATCATTAAAAACTAGCAGACAGATTCTAGGTGGTGAAACAGAGATTATTTCGTCAATAGAAAGAATATTTTGGCTAAAGGGTGAGTTTTCCTATGACAAGTGTTTAACCATCAATTTTAATCCCTTATAGGCATGTGATGGGAAAATGACCATCAAATTTAGGCTGTCATATTGATGACGTCAGCATAGTTTGAAATATTTGGACCTCTTCCCATTTGCATTTTGGTTTTTGTAGTCAAACTTTGAAGGCTAATATCTCAGTCATATGAGCTCCTTTTACAGTGCAATTTTTTTTTATTTGTGCTATTTTTGCATGCTATTTGTAGTGGTGCAATCATTTTTTGGTTTTGGTGTCTCGTGTTTTTGATAAATTGTAGATTTGCATAGGTGTTGTTGCTTTGTCCTCATTTTGGCAACTTCAGGAGCTCATATCTTGCTCCTACGCTAACATTTTTGAGTGCGGTTTTTTTTAAAAGTGCATAATTTTTTGTGTACTTAGTGGTATAATTAGATTGATCTCATTTTGTAACAAAAATTGTACTTGATTCTATGGCCTATTTTGGCATCTGTAAACACTAAGATCAAAGTCCACTTCATTTTTATTGGCAAGTGGCAATTGTAAATGCACTAAATATAAAGTGCCAAATCAGATATTGCTTGGGGGGTTTCATGATTGACTGATTTGGGGGGGTAATATTGTAGTGGTTTCTTGCAATTTTTTGCTTGGTTTTTGTTCTTACAATAGGGAAATCTCAAATTGAACTCCTAACTCCACATAATTATGATACACAGAGAAAATCAGTATGGAACTATCTCATGATGAAAGGTATAATAGGTCATCTAAAGGACACCATTCAACAACCTTTTGATGCTAAATAATTGGAAAAATGGGAGATTGATCATGAGAAAACACTTTGATGCATATGTTCATTAGTCTCATTTTATTTACAATTTCATATTGAATCATATAAAACACCTAAAGAGGTATGGAAGACTTTTGAAAAATTATATGGTAAAATAGATAAGATTAGGGGATATCAGATTGA
The DNA here is from genome assembly GCA_007115665.2 of Sequoiadendron giganteum. Classification (NCBI taxonomy): domain Eukaryota; kingdom Viridiplantae; phylum Streptophyta; class Pinopsida; order Cupressales; family Cupressaceae; genus Sequoiadendron; species Sequoiadendron giganteum. The sequence continues at coordinate 49,660,747 of CM021105.1, read as the reverse complement.
TAAAGATTTGATGAATCTTGATCCTATTTTTTTTTACCACATCTAAGACTACATCTCCAAAATCAAGCAACTAAGAACACAATTGAAAGAATGAAAAATTGATAAAGAGGATTTACAATTGATTATGAATGTGTTATCCAAGCTTGGTCCTGAGTATTTAGTGTTTTTTTGTCTTTCATACCCATCGAATTTCTATGGGAGCATCATATGTTGATCCTAAGTTTTGTGACTTTGCAAATTTATTAATCTAAGAGGAAGCTAAGTCAATTAGCATGGGTCTAATCAAGTCTTCCAAATCATAAGGATTGGTGGAAAGTGAGTCTAAGGTATAGAAAGAATCAGGAAATCTTGATAAGAAGCAAAAGAAAAAAAAGAACAAGTCACATAAAGAATCAAAATACTCAAAAGGATAATATTCTAAGAAGGAGAGGCCTACTTGTGCATATTGCAAGAAGGATGGACATGAAGAACACTATTGTTATAAGAAGGATATTGATGAGTTGAAAAATCTTCTCAAAAGGAATCACATGGATTTTCCTTCTAGAATGTCTGAATCTTCTTATCCTTCTTTTTCAAAATAGTCTAAAAAGGACAAAGTTCAAGCATCTACATCAAAATATAAAGGAAATGCTTTGTGTGCTCTTTCAAGTCATGGATCAGGGAGATGAATTCTAGATTCAGGAGCATCTCATCATATGGCATCTTCATAGTATATATTCTCTTCATTTTAGCATTGTACTATGTCTCCTATCTTGATGAGAAACAATACATACATGAGTTTAGTTGGGAAGGAATCTATTAGTTTTGGGGACAACACTTTCTAGGATGTCTTGTGTGTTCCTCATTTGAGGAACAATATTCTTTCCATATATCAAATTACACATGGTGGAGATGGGAGAACTATGGAGTTCACACTTGATTCAAGCATCATTTGAGACTTGGAAAGTAGAGAGATCATTGCTACTGGGGTGGTTGATCATTCATCTTGGTTGTATACCTTTGCAAATTTTTCTTTTGATGGTGACATTGTTCCTTCAGCTGTTGATCACACTTCTAGCATTAACTTTGATTCAGAGCAGACATTTGTCTTCTTGAACTTGGGAGTTCTCACATCAGATCTAGTTCTTGAGCCATGCATTTCATCTCCTCCACCTACTGTTGCAGTTGATGATTCTTGTGATTCCATAGTTTGGGTTCCTTGTGATTTAGTGCAACAAGACATACATAGTCTTATAGATATGGCTACTTTGGATGACTTATTGACAAGTATTTCAGACTTTTTTGTGGATTCTCATCTTGCAGATTTGGGGGATATCATCGATAGAATTCATCCTCTCTTTGATGAAGATGATCCTTCTTCAATTGTTGTGAGGGAACACCTTGACCTTCTTGTTCATTCTTCGCATGATCATTGTTTGTAGTTTGACGTGACTATGGATACTTTTGGATAGAATTTGGAGGAGGCTTCTTTGTCTTCAAAGGGGATATCCTTGTCTTTGGAACATGTTTTGCATTCATCTCTACTAGATTCTGGATTTTCCTCTTTAACAGTGTGGCCTAGAACGCTTGTTTGGAGTGTGTCAGCTTTTGGCATCAATAAGGAGACACATGAGAATGCTTCAAAGATATCATCATCCATCATCCATCTTCCATAAATCTTGCATATATCCCTGGTTTTGTTTCTTCCTAAGGGGAGGAACGTTGTTCAACGATATTGGATCATCTTCAACATTCAATGTAGGAGACTCAACATTGAGGGGGGTTGTCTTTTCTCTCTTATACTTATCTCTTATAGGGGGTATTTTTCCTCACATGGGGTTTTGGCCTTCTAATGCATCATTGAGAGAATTTCTTTTTTTTATTTCATCTCTCTTTTGGGGAGGAATTTTGTCCCATTGGGTTTTCTTCTTTTCTCTGTTTGTGACAGATTTTATTTTATTTCATTTACATATGTGTTAGCCTCCTATAATGATTTGATCAACTAAGGCCTTGTAGCTGTGATTTAGAGATTGGACATCTAACCTAAATATCCATTTCAATCATCATGAAGGTGCATTTAAGTTGTCAACCCAGGGATGTAAACTTGAAATGGGTCAGCACTATATGTGCACTAGGAATCCAAGGTAGCCATATCTATCCTAGGGCTAAGAAAAATACAATTGTGAAAGTAAATTTCTTGGAAGTAAATAACATAAATTTTGAACATCACCCAACAACTAGATTAAACTGAAATGCATGACATAAATGAAGATTTGAACAAACAAATAGGAATTACTCTGTCTGCTTTGGCTGCAAGAATAGTCACAAAATGGAATTCTAGTGGCTGCAGGAAAAGTCAGTGTCAGATTTCTTAACTAATTACTAAACAGAAAATAGAAACTAAACTAAACTAAGGTATGGGATGATATGCTCACCAAGTGGGCCCCCTCAGATAAGTATTTTGTAAAACTAAGATAGACTCAAATGCACAAACTTATAGATTAATTTTATTCAGAAGAGAAACATGAGTACAATCATCATAACTATATTGCTGAAAAAATCAAGAGTGTGATTACATCAATCAAGAAATCTTCTAATCGACCCCAGAAATAACATCAAAGCTCATATTTATTCAACCACCTAGCAAGGTAGTCAACTCCAACAAACGCAGAGGACACCACATTAGGGAAGCACGAAGAAGAGCAGGCGTGGCTATGCATGCACAAAACCTGTCAGGCACAATTTCCTTAACTCAAATCTCAAATAGCAGTAATTCCAATGCATGCTCAACAAAATTTACGATCACAACAAGGTGGTTACAATTCGATGCATGAGGAATCTCCAACCGCCAAGAGTCTTCAATGACCACCTTGCTGACTGATATAGCATATGTACAAATGGTGGGGTCTTCCTGAATCGCAAGTCTCAAATAATTTGCATGACAATGTTAGCATGCACAATAACTACATATCCATAATTATCCTAAAGCGAAATTCATTAATCACATGCAAAGTTAGCATAAACAATCCACATAGCATATCAATATCATTTGAAAGCTTATGAAATAAATCCATGTCCAATGTCTATGGTTTAAAAGAAATATTATGAAAGATCATCCTTCAAGCATCAAAGGCTTATGTAATTGTAGGAAATAGACAACAATCCTATCATTTAAGCCATAAACTAGACTCAACATTCCCCCCCCAACCTAATGTCTTGTTGGTCCTCTAGTAGAGGAAGAATTGAGCTTTTGTTTGGTCAAGGCCTTGAAGTTAGCAACCACAAGTTGTCTCACATCTGTTTCTATTGTATTTGAGTTAGGATCCCAATAGAATCCTTGTTGCCTTTCCAGCCTGATCCACCTTTGTCTTTCAACAGCAATTTCATACCTATAAAACCTGTAGTTTGGCACTGGCCACAATAGAATAGGAGGCTGGAAAATTAGTCGAAGCCAGAATTGCCCTTTTGTTCTTCCAAGTTGAATATACTTATCAATTATTTTGAGTGTTCTTGCATAGTTTTGGGTGGAATGAGGCTTTGCTTGGTTCAAATCATCAAATAGGGTATTCCATCTTTGGAAAAGGTATCCCATCACAGAGTCTCATGTGGTCCTTGCCATATCTTCATACTCTTTGTAAAATTCCTCTCTCTTAAGCAAGATCCTGTAACTTTATCTTGGCTGATATAAGATTCGGTGCCAATCATTAAAAATATCTCCTAGACGTCTAGACTTAGCCCTAACGGGCAGGGGAATGTTGGATTCAACTTTCCTATAAGTCTTATACCACTTTCCCTAGCTTACTTCATTTTGTATCCAGGACATGAGTGCCCATAATTGGACATCCCCAACATATAGCAGTGGATTCCACTCTTGATCTTTGGTTATAGAAAAATTATGTAAGTAAAATTCACACAACAAACTTTTTATCTCAGGGGAAGAAATTTGAAAAGCATTGAATAATTCAATATGGGTTTCAATACTAGGGTTCAAACTTGAAACAATCTTTGCAAACTTGAAAGAAAGATTATTTTCTTTTAAATACAAGGCATATACCCTCATAGGAGCTCTGCATTCCAATATTTGTGGCACTAAAGTTGCCATGTCATCCACTTTCTTCTTCAATAAAAAAATTTATGCATTCTTATCTTCAATTTCCTTTTTCAATTTATGCTTTTATTCTTTCCATTCTTCCTCTCTTCTTTGTATCTCTTTCCATAAATGAAAACTTACCATGTTCATTGAAAAATCGGAAGGCCCATGTACTCCTACTATTATTTACCTCGCATTTGTTCTTATTCTTGGTAGAGTACCATCTACAGGGCTTCTTCTTAATCAACCAATTATGGATGCAGGGGCTCTAGGCCTTCTTTTCTCATTTCAATCTGTAGGGCCTCTTGTTCCTATTCTTGCTCATGTTGTAGGAACTCTTGCTGTAGGAGTTCCTAATTTCCCTCACACTCCTTGCTTTCAACTTGATCAACAATATCTACAAGATTTGCCAGTGTTCAATTTTTTGCTTCTTTGAACACATCCTTTTCTTCAACATTTGAATGCTCCATTGGAGCGACTGTTTCCTCCCATGATTTTTTCCCAGACCTAGGGATTTTCTCGAGAGGTACCCTATCGATTGGCCCATCTAAATTTAATTTTATGGGAGGGTTTCTTCATTTTTCCTTTGTTGTAGTAAGAATAGTGTCAACTTTCCATTTCCTAGAGCTTGGGATTTCCTTTTTATTTTATTTTCTTCTCATATTTTCCTTCCTTCAGCACTTCCTTCCTCTTTTGTGCCTTGGTTTTCATTAGGGTGCCAATAGGGACATCATCCTCAAAATCAGGAGAGGATCTCTCTTTATCATAATGCTCTGCTTCAAAAGAACTAATCTCAATAGCTTGTGTGGCTGCAGGAGGGTCCCCACTAGGGCCTACATCAAAATTTGAGGAACCAACAATGGTCCCAACATTTCTCCTTCTCCTCCCAATCCTATGGAGTTGAGGAAAAACCCTAGCTCTCAAATTTTTTGGTATGATTTGGTCAATTCACAAAAATTCTTCCCAAGAAATATTGGACACATCATGCAGAGATTTTTCAACTAATGATTTAATTAGGCAATGGTGGGAAACAAAATTTTCCCTAAATTTCTAAGTTTATGTCGCGATGATCGAAAGAAGTTGATATAGCACATTGGGTACATTCATTCTCCTTTCATGCCTCATGTGGTTTAGAAGCTTAAAATGCATGGAATTCAAATTTGATTGGTGGCCTTTCCAAGTGATATAATTAATAACATAGATAGTTGCATGCCTCCATAGGTCAGGTAAAGAGGTCCTCTTCACTCCTTGTTTATCTATGCTCAATGGAGGATCATTAGGTTTTGTAAACTCGACCCTAGCCAACCTGGCATCTCTAGCTGCAGGGTACTATTCACCATCATCAAGCAACCTTATGACTTTTACAATTCTTTCCTCTGTATCTATAACTTCTAGTCCTTTTATTGTGGCCTTTCGCTCAGACAATGTCTCACCGAATTCTAATGCAACACTTTCATGAGAACCATTGAGCTTTAATAAATAGTCTATCCAACCACTATTTTTAAACTCAGTTAGGCAAGGTGCATCCTACAATAAAACATCATGAACTGTGGGTTTGTTTTGAATCAATCCACCTCCCATTATCGGCATTCAAACAGTTATTCTGCAAAGATCTTCTTCCTACAATTCTTGTCTAGAAACCAAAATTTTCCTTCTTGCAACTCCACTAAATTTCTAATGCTGATATCTCTTAAATTTTCCCTTCTAGTTTAGGATTGTGACAAGAAAAATTAAGGGAAAAAAAGAGTAATAAATGCAGGCTGTGATTTAGGAAAATGGCAGCGAAGGATTTATATTTCACACATGCGATCCATCATTTCAAAATTCAAATTTTCTTAATCACTTAAATCTTATTGATGTGAATTCAATATGGACAGACATGCAGACATGGCATTGACATGTTCCCCCCAACCTAAATTTTCACATTTTTGCTCACATGCGAGGTGAAAGGATGATTTGATAGGGGCAGGAAATAATGACATTCTATGGTGAATGTTCTTATTAATTTACAACATTTAGATAAATGCACTAGAAGAAAATTAAGATATAACAATTAATGATCACATACCTGAATTTGTCGAAGATCATGGAGAAAGTACTAGTCATTTTCAAGAAATTTATTGAGAAATGAATGAAAGTGAAGTGGAATGAGGTGGAGTGAAATGAAGTGAAGTGAAATGATAGTGCTGAGGTGGAAGAGAGAGAAAGGTGGAATGAATGGGCACATGGGTGAAGAAGTGGACCCCCACAAAGTGATAATATTTATTATGAGAAGTGACATACCTTAATTAGTTAGAAGAAGGGACACTAGGTTTGCTTCCTTTGGTTTAAGGAAGTTTGGGTGTTACACACTAAGTGAATTTTTGCAGGAACTCTTCCTTAGAAGTTGGCTTGTGATACAATCTCAAGCAATGACCATTCACTAGCAGCTTAAACCTGACAAGGTCAATGGTAGTAAGTTGAAAAACTCCATTTGAAAATACTTCATCCACCTGATAAGGTCCAAGACATCTTGTCTACAATTTTCTTGTGTTATTCTGATATCTTCAGTCATAGAGTAGTGCCCAATCTTCAAGCTGAAAACTCTTATCCTTGATGAACTTATCATGCCATCTTATTCACTGATTCTATACTATCTATGTGTGATGCAAGGATTCCTTCATCTCATCCAAAGCATTCAGTTGCATGATTATGTCTCTTTGTGCTTTAGAAATATCCATTCCCAATTCTACTGTAGTTCTAAGAGTCTTATGTTCAAATTCAATGGGCATCATGATTGACTTTCATTACAGAAACTCAAATGGAGTGAATTCTATAGTTGTTTTCCAAGTGGTTTTGTAAGCCCAAATAGCTTCTGGTAGCCTGCTTTCCCAATCCTTTTTATGGATGGCCACTGTTTTGGTCAGAATGGCTTCAATTTCTTTGTTAGTCACCTCAACTTGGGCATTGGCCTAGGGGTGATAAAGACTAGACTTCATGTGCCTAATATTGTACTCATTGACTAGTGATGTAATAGGGTGGAAGTGAATTGAGTCCCTTGACAAGTCACGATTTCTCTTGGAACCCCATACCATGTGAAAATTTCCTCATAAATAAATTTTGCAACCTTACTATCTCTTGCATGCTTCATGGATTTAACTTCTACCCATTTAGTTACATAATTAGTGCATACTAAAATATAGGATTTTCCTTTTGATGGAGGATCAATGGGTCCTACAAAATCCAGTCCCCACTTATCAAATGGACTGATTACTACTTGGGGGCAAAGTGGCATTTCATTAGATTTGGTTGGTTTTCCCATTCTTTGGCATTTGTCACACTTCCTTGTATATCTCCCTGAATATTTGTGAAGTGTGGACCAATAATATATTGTGTTCAAAATCTTCATTATTGTTCTCTTGGCTACAAAATTTCCTCCACAGGGTTCATTGTGACATGCATGCAGAATATCAAATGTCTCATCTTCCCTCACACATCTCCTCATAATGTGGTTAGGTCAACTGTAGAAAAAACATTCAACAATCCATGAGAAAGGAAAATATTTCTCAATGAGTACTCTCCTCTCCTTTGAAGATAAGTGAGGAGGGACTCTCCCTGTGACTAGAAAAATAGCTATGTTAGCATACCAGGGTGTCTGAACATTGATGTAAATTAAGTTCTCATCAGGGAAAGAATCATCTATGACTTGATTGTCTTCTGATGTGGTCAGCCTTGAAATAAAATTTGCAACAACATTGGCTTTCCTTGGTTTATCCACAATGGTCATGTAAAACTCCTGCATCAGTAGTAGCCATCTTGCTAGCCTTTCTGAAATGAGATGTTTATTCGTAAGGTATCTAATGTCTACATGATTGGTGTGCACAAAAATTTGGTAGCCAGTTATGTAATCTCTAAATTTTTTTAAGGCGTAGATCACTACTAACATTTCTTTTTCAATCACTATATAGTTGAATTCAACTCCTTCTAGATTTTTGCTAACAAAGTAAATGGTGTTTTCAATAGCTCCTTCTTTCTATCCTAGGACTGATCCTATAGCATAGTTTGATGCATCTATATAGGTGTGAAAAGGAATCTCCCAATTGGGTCCCTTGAGTATAGGAGCACGAGTTAAAGTTGCTTTCAAGTTAGAAAATGCCTTCTCATGACCTGTTGTCCATTGAAACTCGACATCTTTAGTGAGGAGGGTATACAATGGTGCTTCCATTTTATTGAATTCTTTGATGAACCTCTTGTAATAGCCTACATGTCCTAAGAAACTCCTGACATCTTTTTGTTTTGTGCGAATAGGCAGATTAGTAATTATCTCAATCTTTATAGGATCTACTTGAATTTCTTTATGAGAGATATAGTGGCCAAGAACTACACCTTCTTGCATCATCATGAAGCACTTATCACTATTTAAAAATAGATAGTGGTCTTCACATATTTGTAGGAATCTCTTAATATTCTCCAATTCTTCATTGAAATCAGCACCATAAGTGGTGAAATAATCCATATAAATCTCCATGCAATCATGAGAAATATCTAAAAATATGCCAATGACTGCCCTCTAAACATTTGTTGGTGCATTGCATAAACCAAATGGAAGTATAGAGTAGGAATAGGTTCCCCATGGATAGGTAAAGGTGGTATTCTCCTAGTCCTCTGGTGCAATTTGGATCTGGTTATAGCTGTTAAATCCATCAAGAAAAGAAAAGTACTACTTTCTTGCAAGTGAGTCCAAAACTTGATCTATGAACGGTAAGGGAAAATGGTTTTTTTTTAATGGCAAAGTTGAGTTCCTTGTAGTCAATACAAACTTACCCCTTCCCTCCTTTTTTGGGCACAATCACCAATGGGGGAACCCTTTGGCTATCTGAAATGAGGAAGATAAATCCAACATCAAGCAAGTTTTGCAGTTCTCCTTTCACAATTTCTCTCAATGTAGGGTTAATTCTTCTTTGGCGTTGTCTTACTAATGTGCAATAGTCTCTGATATATATATCCTATGAGTGCAAAGTTTAGGATCCAATCCTTTCATATCATGATAATCCCATGCAAATGCACTTTCGTGGGCCTTCAACAAGTTTTCCAATTTCAATTGGTGTTCTTCTGTAGTTCACTCAACCATATCTAATCGTGTAGTTAACTCAACCATATCTACTTGACTAATGCTTGGTAATTTAAGTTCATGTGGAAGTAATGTGTGGAACATATCTATTGCTGCTAGAAGGTCAACTGCAAGAAATGTGTTTGTAGGAAAAGCGGCTATAGGAAGAGCAGGCAGGAGTTTTTTCACTGTATCAACAAAATTAGAGGATGATGCTTCCTCTACCACAAAATGGTTTTGAAGTATGATAGACAATACTTCATCTTCATCTTGAATCTGTAGGAAAGGACTTATGTTGAACATCATAAGTTTTGCTACAAAATTAACTTGCTTGGTCTCTTCACAAACATGAGGCCATACTAAATCATCCTTAACATGGGATGGCTAAGCAGGAGGGTAGAGAACAAGCTTGTTGATGCTCTTCCCATCTAAACTGGTCATGTCTCTTGTTCGAAATATAATATAAGAATCTATTGTTTCTAACCACGGTCTTCCAAGAATAATGGGGTATCCGCCTAATGTGGCTTTGGGAGAAAGAATCATAAAAAAATTTGGGTACTCCCAAAAGTCTAGAGTTACCACAAGATCTTCTACTATACCATCAGACATAACAATAGAATTGTTAGCAAGCTGTTGGATAGTAGGGGTAGGTCTCATGCTCACAATATTTAATTGTTGTAGGATGTCCTTGGTCATAACATTTATTGTTTCTCCCAAATCAATCAGATAATTATTTATCTGCATCCCATTTATAACAAATCCTACCACAAAACTCCCTTGGTCATTGTACTCGAGAACAGTCACTTTCCCAAGCATCATATCAGCAAGATGTCCCACCACATGAACTGTAGTGGGGTTTTTCTTTTTCCCTTATTGGCTTCTTAATGCATGCTTCTTTGATGGATTTACCATATATGGGAACATATTTGATGGCCTAAAATAGAGGTATCTAGACACATATATGCTTCAACTGATCTAGAATATCAAAAAAATTATCCTCCTTTTCTTCTTTTTGCTTCACAGTTTCCAACCTCTAGGAAAATGGTGGTTCAGAATCAATATTCTTGGTTGAACAGGGATATTTAGAAGATCCTCCTCTTCCACACGAAGCTCAGTGATAATAGGTGTGGAAGGGGCTAGCAAAGTAGTTCTTGAACGCAAATGAATATCACTTACACACACAACATATGCAATGAATTGATGTGGATCAACAGAGTATACTAGTTGTTTCTATGGTTTATTATTTTGGTTTGGTGTGGGTTGGGTTGGTAGTTGAATAGGTTTAGGCACATTTGAACTTGGATTAGTAGGAGGAGGCATTATAGCAGGTTGTTGGGGTTGAGAAGGTGGCTACATGTAATTGGTTGTCCCACTTATCCATTGTTGTCCTCCCCTCCATTGAGATGTTTGATGCCAATTTCTTGGAGGTGGTTGTTGCCAAGTCCCTTGAAACTACTGCCAATTCCCCTGAGGTGGAGATTTTTGGTGATTGGTCCAAGCATTTGGAGGGTTGTTTCAATGCAATGATGGGTATCCTCCATAATTTGATTGATATGGGGGTTTCCATTGATTACTAGATGAATAAGAATTGAAATATGGGCCAGAAAAATATAGTGGATCTAGTGGCATACCCTGTCTTGGAGCCCATGGCCTCCTTTGTGCAACATAGTAGACTTGATCTTCTTCTCCTTGGATTGTCTTGAACTCAGGTGCCATCTACTTGCTATCAATATTGGCTATCATCTTGCATTTGTGGTCCTTCTTATTTTGTCAGCAATGAGGGCAATATTTTGCCAATATTGCCTCTACCTCCTCATGTTTCTTCTTTGCCTGAAGTGAATCCAACTAAGTAGCTAGATTGTTTATGATGTCTTGCTTGAAATCTGCCAGTAAGTGAGTGATATCCATCTTTGAAACTCCACTGGTGGATGAATTACCCATAGAATATTGGTAAGCTCACCCCTTATTTGAGGTTGCCCTAGAATAATTATGACATACTTTCTTGATATCCTCCTAAGGAACTTGGTTTATATCTCCTCATCCTATTAGGTCCAAGGCATCAGTACAACCATCATTAATTCCTCTCAAGAAAAGAAACTTATGTGATTCTAAATTGAGTGTATGGTGTGGATATTTTTGTAGGCAAAACAAAAACCTTGAAATGAAATCTTCTAGGCTCTCATCTTCCTTTTGTTGCATCCTAAAAAATTCATCTCCTCTCATGTCACTACCCCTACAATACTCTTTGTATTTCTCAAGGAATTTTGTCTTCATGTCCTCCCAAGTCTCCATACTATTCTTCCTAGGCTCATGAACCATCTTAATGCAGCTTCTTTCAAGGTGGCAGGGAATAGCTTAATCCTATGGGCATTAGTGGTATAGTCATAATTTCTACAGAGTATATCAAACTCAAACAAGAATGTATCAGAGTATTTTGTGATAAGTCCATAGAACTTAGGAAGAACTGAAGAATTGATATTTTTGAGGTTGTCTACTTCATTCTGATGAGCAATGGGGAAGGTAAAAGCTGGTTGGTTAGCTCTGTTAGGTCTGTTTCCATTTGCATCACCCATGTTTGCTTGATGAAATTATAAAGAAAAGGGTTCTTCAACTGGATTTTGATCTTCAAAGGAAACTTCAAAACTATTGAGATCAATAAATATATCAACAAAGGGGTATGGCTCTTCTTCTTCTCCATTTCTGGGTAGGTTTTGATACTCAACTATCTAGAATAGATCAAGATTGTTATGAAGGAATCATCGACGAGCATCTCTTCTTCTTTCTCTATGCATACGGTATTACCTCACTATCAGCCAAATCACACAAGGAATTGGTAAAAGAATAGGGGGGTCATAACTCTTCTAAAAAGGGGTATACTAAGAGCAACTCCAGAAATACTACAGTGAGAAAAACTATCAATGACTCCAAAGATCTACCTAGTTTGACACCATCCCCGACAACGGCACCAAAAATGTTGGCCTCCAATAATGATTTGAACAACTAAACCCTTGCAGTAATGATTTAGAGATTGGACATCTAACATGAATAGCCATTTCAATAATAATGAAGGTGCGTTTAAATTGTCAACCCAAGGATGTAAACTTGAAATGGTTCAACACTGTATGTGCACTGGGAATCCAAGGAAGCCATATCTATCCTACAGCTAAGAAAAACACAATGCTAAAAGTAAATTTCTTGGAAGGAAATAACATAAATGTTGAACATCACCCAACTAGATTAAACTGAAATGCATGACATAAATAAAGATCTGAACGAACAAATGAGAACTACTTTGTCTACTTTGGTTGCAGGAATAGTCACAAAATGGAATTTTAGTGGCTATAGGAACAGTCAGTGCTAGATTTCTTAACTAATTACTAAACAAAAAATAGAAACTAAACTAAACTAAGGTATGGGATGGAATACTCACCAAGTGGGCCCTCTTGGATAAGTATTCCTTAAAACTGAGATAGACTCAAATGCATGAACTTATAGCTTCATTTTATTCAGAAGAGAAACATGAGTATAATCATCATAGTTGTATTGTTGAAAAACTCAAGAGTTTGATTACATACATTAAGCAATCTTCTAAGCAACCCTGGAAAGACCATCAAATCCCATATTTATTCAACCACCTAGCAAGGCAATCAACTCCAACAAACACGGAAGATGCCACATTAGGGAAGCATGGAGAAGAGCAGGGGCGGCTATGCATGTACAGATACTATTAGGCATGATTGCCTTAACTCAAATATTGAATAGCAGTAATGCCAGTGCATGCTCAACAACATTTAAGATCACAACAATGTGGTTACAATTTTATGCATGAGGAACCTCCAACCACCAAGAGTCTTCAATGACCACCTTGTTGACCGATATAGCATATGTCCAAATGGCAGGGTCTTCCTAAATCGCAGGTCTCAAATAATTTGCATGACAATGTTAGCATGCACATATCCATAATTATCCTAAAGTGACATTCATTAATCACATGCAAAGTTAACACAAACAGTCCACATAGCATATTGATATCATTTGAAAGCTTATGAAAATAAATTCATGTCCAAGGTCTATGGTTTCAAAGAAATATTATGAAAGATCATCCTTCAAGCATCAAATTCTTATATAACTATGGGAAATAGATAGAAATCCTACCAATATTTAAGCCATAAACTAGAATCATCAATATGTACATGGGTACCCAACATGGCCTAGTAGTCGGGACTCATCTTTGTGTCATTTGCATAATAATCTGCTACTCCCTAAAATGCACTTAAGTGGGGTTGTTGGTGTAACTAAATTCTTGCACCTAGTTAATTCATTACTAGGGGACTTATTTACACATTTTATGTTTACTTAGGTCATAGGAAGGAATCTTTCTAGAAGGTCTTAGTTGTCATTAGTTGTTATCTTATCTTTTGACTTGTAACACATGTGAACCTAGGTAGGTTTGATTAGTTGTCTCATGTCATATGATTAAGAAACTTTCCATAATCCTATGACATATTGTATCTCACCTTGGCTATATAACCAAGGGTTCTCTACTACATTGTACATCACAATCATATCATTGAATCATATTCATAAGAATACAGTTTATTCTTGTCACATTCTATTCTCTCTCTTTGTGCTTTCCATTTGGCCTTAAGATCTTGGAAGCTATAGCCAATACTAACAAAACACATCAAATCAACTATCATGGGAAAATACTCAATGAGGAGTCTAGCATACTTCAATTTGGTTTGATTTTATGTATTCTAGATTTATTAGCCTAATCTTGAGTGTTTGTTTGGTTTTGTGTTCTTTTTTTGGTTTTTATTGTTATTTCCATTCACATTTGAGCATAATTTTATGCACAGATTTCTTGCATGCCTAGTAGGACCCATGTCACAAGTCAACTAATCAAAATTTAGGCATTTTTAGTTGTTTTCATGCTCCTAGGTTCTGAACGGGCAAATACGCCTCTTCTTGGGTGGATGTGATGTGCAAATAGGCAAATGCACTACCTTTTGGGTGGATGCATATTCATCTCTTATGCTTGCACATAGGTAGATATGCTACCTTTTGGGTAGATCTATGAACATTTGGGTGGCTCCCCCCACACCTGCATAGGGGTGAACATGCTTATTCTTTTGCAAACCTAAAAATTTTGGGTGGCTCCATAGTCGGCTTCTGCCACACCTGCATAGGAGTGTACCTACTTATTTTTGGGTAGATCTTTGTATTTTTTAACGAATATACTTATTCTTTGATGGGTTTATTTATTCTTGGGTAGATTCGTTTATCCTTGGGAATATTTTCTTACTCTTAGGAAGCTCCATAAATTCTTGCAGCACCACAAATTCTTGGGTGGATCTACTCACTCTTGGGAAGATCTTCTCACTCATGGGTAGCTCTAATTATTATTGGGTGGATCTTCTTACTCTTGGGAGGCTTTTTTCCTCTTGGAAATTTTTTATATTTACGAGGAAAACCCACAAATTTTTGGGTGAATTTATGATCTCTTGGGAAGATACATAATATCTTGGGCGTATATGTGATCTTTTGGGAAATTATGTAGAAAATTTTACACATGGGAAAATTCTCTCTACTCTAGAGAGATTTTGAATCACCTTGGGTGATTCCTCTCTTTCATTGGGTGATTCCACTCTTGGGAAAAAATTTGATACTTTGGGAAAATCTTCTATGCTCTTAAGTGATCTTTCTCTCTACATCATCAACTACATAACATAAGGTATAAATAGTCTTCTCTAGGTGAAATTTTTACATTTCTCTTCATCGTTGGGGTGGGTATCACAACCCCCTCTACGCTAATGTTCATTTATTTTGATCACTTTGGCATCTAACTATTTTATTATTTAGCTTGAAATCATTTTCCTAATATCAAAAATCATAAACTACAAACACGTCTTCTTGCAACACATAGTCAAGAAATTTTTCTATAACTAATCTAGGGACACTTTAATTTTTAAAGGGTCAATCTATGGTGTGATTTTTCAGATCATTTATTGACATATTATCTCCCCTTGCATCATTCAATGATTTTTGGGATTATAAATAAAAAACAATCCAATTCTTGTGTTGTGTATCATAGGAGTGCTAGCCTGTGTGTATGCTCTCTCCTTGCACTTTGTGTGAGCCTATAGATCACAAATTCCTAGCATATCCTTCCCTTTAGGATTCCTAATTGGGGATTTTATCACCCGAAAGGATTGACCTTAACCATGTGAATGAGCAAGTTATTTGAAAAGAGAAAATGAAAATTTTACCCCAATCTATTCATGTCATATTTATTGAAGCTCTAATACTTGGTTGATACTGAGCTAAGAGTGTAGGGTTCATTTGAAAAACTTACTTGATGTTCATGACCCACACTTATGATGAGATATTATTAATGGATGTGCCTCATGTATCATCCTGGTATTTAGAGGATGCACTAGATCACTTGTATTAGCCTAGCTTATGACCATTCAATTGCCAATCAGTGTGGTGCAGTGGATGTATATCATACCTTGAAGTTACTCATGATGTAATATTGTGCACTAAGATAGAGCTTTCCAAGGTATCATATTTTGACCACCATTGGTAATAAATCCTTTACCCTTGTGGTTTGTGATCTCTAACTATATAGACATAAGTAGATAATATTAGCACTTTCACTATGATCCTACACTAGTTGTCACACCTGCTTGATTAATTTAGGCTTGTGATTTCTATTGTGTGTTCTTCTGCTTACCTATATATATATAGTTCATCCAATGGTTACCCATAATGTGTCTTTATGATTGCAATCTTTGGTCCTTTACCCATCTCTATCTAGTCACCCTTGGGTGACTCTACTCTATACTTGGGTGGATCTACTCTCTTTTGAATGAATCCATTCTATTCTTCAGAAAATTTGTCAAGGTAGTTGATCAATACTATTATTAGTTAGTTTTCTATTATTTTAATGCATACTTTAGACATCTCCAGACACTTATTTCCTATATATCCCTAAACTTTACTATATTTTATAATCATTATGCAAACTTCGACTTATTTTAAAGTCTATGGAAATATGAGGATGGTATGATAGTTATGGCATGATTAATATGTGGATATATATGAAATGCAATGAATTTTTTTGTTTAAAATATGTTTATTAGTATTGTGTATATGTTGTGTGAACTAATTGTTTGCAACTAAGCTAGTATACTATAGCTTGCAACAACTAGAAGGAATAGCCCACAACCAAAGGGAGTTTTAGCAATGATGTAGGGGAAGTTAGAAGAATGCAGCAACTGCATAAATGGAGGTGTCTACTTCTCAAGATTTTTTTGAATCATCACATCATTTAATAAAACCACTGAAGGATAAGAATTGTGTTATGATTAGGAATCTAATGTGACTATTTCTATAGTCCACAATTCAGTTAAAACTGTTATAGAAAGAGTTATAGTCCTATTTCAATTCTTCTTCCTTTTTTATTTTTTCTTTGATTACTCAAAAAAATTCATGCTCTATTTTGTAGGGAGTGGTGATTTATGATTAGATTTCTATTTTGAGTTCTTTTTCTAATAAGACTCCCTTGTACCTATATCAATGGTTCAATGGTTGAGTTAGTTAGCTAAGTTAGAATTGAGAATATAGTAGATAGATCTATTCTATTATTTTTTGTTTTTACACAGATAATGTTCTATTTCTCAATCATGATCTTACGAATAAGATATTCTAAAGATATCTTTTTGGATTATGATATCTTGAATTATGTAATGAGATCTTTTCAATTACTATTATGTTAATTTAGTTTAAGGATTTAGATTTGAGTTCACATTGTGGAGATAGTCTCTTGAGCAAGGGCCACTTAAGGTAACTATTACCCACTTTATTTTCTAGACATTTATTTCTATTGTAGTAGTTAGTTTCATACTTATGTTTGTCTTAAGAAGATTCTTCATATGATGAATGTGAATAAGATCTTGTCCAGTATTCATACTTTAATTATTCCATGCATTATTCTCTGAAGTTAGTCAATTTAGTTGAGTGTAAATTTTTGGTATATAGAATTCATTTCTTGATAGTGATGAACTAGTCACAGCCTTTAGTTGTAAGCACCCATAGCAATAGCTTCAACATTACCTCTTTTCACTATTATGAAATTTATGATTTCTAGTGTGTAAACACCTATACTAGGATGATATATGTATTGAAGAGTCTCTAAAAGCAAATAAAGTGTCAAAATCCTCAAAATCTTACATTAGCCTTGTTTGATAAATTAAATGAAGGTCTTTCAAGGGTTTAGTGAACTATTCAGTAGGACCTCATCTAAATTGTGTGTTTGATACCAAGTTTCTTCAACATTAGTAGGCATCTATATTTTTGGTGTCGTTTCCAAGGATGGTGCTACTTTCAAATATTCATTTATGTTATTTCAGGTTTTCATAGATTATTATTTTATTTCCAGCATTAGAATAATCAGTTTATTCCACCAATACCAAAAAAACTCACTAACATTATGCAAGAGCCATTTCTATACAAATTCATGCCTATTATATGCAGAGGTAGAGAGATTCCTTAGGAAGATAGCTCCCCTCATCATGTTAAGTTATAGTATATATTAGTGAGAATAGTAATTAGAGAGAGGGTATTGATGTAGCGGCGGATGACCCACAAAAACATGTCACTTATGAGCTCCCAATCACCAACTAGGAAAGATTATTTTTGAAGAATATACCTCCTTCAATGTTATCCATCTTTTATGTTTTGGTAACTAAGGATCTCGATACCTTCTTGTTTGAGTTTGACATCCTCTGTAGGAGTTATGACTACACAACGAATGCACATAGACTCAAGTTATTTATAGAAACCTTGAAGGATGTTTCCTTAATATGGTTCATGGGTTTGGGTAGAGATGTTCCAAATTGGGACACTATGTAGATTTAGTTATTGGAAAAATACCAAGACTATTTTGGAGGGGTTGATATAGAAGAAGGGATGACATTTTTTATAATTTCCCACAAAGAAGATGAACCATTGGAGGACTATGTACAAAGGTTCTAATTCAACTTTGAAAAAAATCCAAAAAATAGACTTTCAAAAGAATCCCTGAAGTTGGTGTTCCTAAGAGGATTCAATGACTGACTGCATGGATTCCCTTAATCTTATTGGGTCAAGAGATGTACCAAAACTACCTTTTGAAGAAATCTACAAATTTTGTAGAAAATATTCAAGAACCTTTACCAAGAGGTTAAGGGGGGAAAGAACATCTTCCATCAGCGATAAATCTAACGCAATCTCAAGGGTGGGATTGAGTAATTTGTTGTACAACATGAAAGAAGATATTATAATCCATTTGGCTACAATTGGACACTCTACATGTGAAGAAAATCAAGAAGAGGCAGAGGAAATCCTCACTAAATATATCCCTAATTTCAAATAAAGAAAAGCTAATTGTAAGCACAAAAGGGTAGCCAGTATCACAGAGGATAGACCAACAAAGACAAAATTTCCATAATTGGAGGGAGAAGATGGACAATTTTTCTATATTGCACAAAGGATGCCATGAAAACCAAGATAAGGTATGCCTTAAGATCCTTTGAATTTCAATACAAATTTCCAACTAGCAATCAACACTTTTCTAGTTGGAACCCTCAGCCTTCGGAAAACACACAAAACCAATGGCCAATTCCCCAACCAAATTGGAACCAACAACAACAACCCATGTGGCCAGAAAAAAAAATTCAAGGATATAATTACAATCCCCAATGGCCATAGTAAAATCAATGGAAAAATCAATAGAAAAAGGGCCAACAATGGAAAAACTAGAATTTAAATTACGAATAGCCCTTACAGCCACAACAATAAGTAATCATGCCCAATGCAATAAACCCGTCATCTCATCCACTGAGGGAACCTCACCTGCCATCCCAACATACACCTAACCCAAATAACAAGCATGCTCAATAGGTCTACACTAACGAGGCTACTCAATACCCAACTTATGGGCTAAAGGTAAGTGATATCCACCATAGGTCAGGGAAAACACTGGTTGGGCCTTCATCCCCCCAAATCATTGAGCTAAAAGATGAAGAACCCTTACCAAAAGCCTTAGACAATCTACTTTTACAACCTAATTCAAATCAGGAGAACCAAACCACTTCAATTCCACAACCTCCATTTCCTAAATTTTTAGTTGTTCAAAAACATCAAAATCAAGCTAAAACTAACCTATTAGGGTAGCTTCAGGATGTGTGTATAAAGATACCTCTCATACAATCCATCAAGAACATTCCATTTACACAAAAATAGTAAGAGACCTTTGTCTTAAAATACTAGGGATAAAAAGGAAGGACCCTCAGAATGTACATGTCTTGGGGAATCTTGCTGACATCATGTTAGGGAATATCACTGTCCCTAAATACACAGACTTTGGAAGTCTATTTGTGTACATTAAGATAAATGGTACCCTCATAAAAACACCTTGATTGAATTAGAGGTAGCCATCATGTGATGACTAAGGAAACAATACAACTTTTGCAATTAGTAAACCTTAAACATACACCCATTATTTTACAGTTGGAAAATAGGTCAATAGTGAAACCTCAAGGCATCATTGAGGAATTGGTCATAGCTTTGAATTTATGGGAGTATCCTACAAATTTTATAGTATTGTAGCCAAAATCCAACCTTGCAAGTTATCCCCTTATTCTAGGAAGACCATGGTTAGCAACAGCTAATGCATTTATAGGTTGTAGGTCTAGAAAAATGATAATCTCAAATGAGATTGTGTCCAAGAAGTTGGTCCTTTATCCACTAGCCCAACCTCATGCAGACTTAGAGTAGACCATATGGCCTACCCTAGATGAAGAAGACCAGTACTCTCTACAAAATCTCATGACCATTAAATGTAGACCTTTACTGAATAACCAAGATGAGGATGATTTCATTGCACACATTCTACAAAATAACTATAGTAGGAACTTGCAACAACTAAATTTTTTTTCATGTTTGTAGGATCCTTTGGATAATATTATACCTATCAATTCATCATAATCGGTATCTTAGATTTAACATTATTTACTACCACAATAGTGTGTCCCAAATATTGATGGATTTGACATTTCATCCATACAATCAATCCCCAAGACCTTAGAAATTATGTCAGATAGAATTTTGAATGTTAACAGTGAATTAACTACTAAGTAGTAGACTTCCCTAACCACTGTGTTGTAGGAACATGTATCAGACCTTTGCATGGGACTACCATAACATGAAGGGAATTGACCCAAACCTATGCATGCATAGGATCTATACAAATGGCGGTTTTAAACCAATTAGACAATTCTAGAGGAGGATGAACTCTATACTAAGAGATATATATTCAAAACTAAGTTACAAAAATTACTTGATGTAGGCTTCATTTACCCTATTTCTGATAGTCAATGGGTTTCACCTCTAGTTATTGTCCCCATGAAAGGATGGAAATGGTGAGTATGTGTGGATTATAAAGAACAAAACACCACCACTAGAAAGGACCACTTTCCACTACCTTTCATTGATCAAGTTCTTGACTCCCTAGTAGTAAAAAAGTACTCCTTTCTAGATGGATTCAGTGGCTATAAGCATATTAGAATAGCTCTAGAGAACCAGGATAAAACTAGATTTTCATGCCCTAGGGGCATATATGCCTATTGTTTTCTTCCCTTTGGATCATGTAATGCTCCAGCCACTTTCCAAAGGGAAATGCTAAGCATTTTATAAGAATTTGCACATGACTCCATTGAAATCTACATGGATTATTTCATAACCTATGGAGAAACCTATGATGAAGAACTCAAGAACCTGGAGAATATTTTAAAGAGGTGTCAATTCCATAACCTATCCCTAAGTCATGATAAATTAACTACTAAGTAGTAGACTTCCCTAACCACTGTGTTGTAGGAACATGTATCAGACCTTTGCATGGGACTACCATAACATGAAGGGAATTGACCCAAACCTATGCATGCATAGGATCTATACAAATGGCGGTTTTAAACCAATTAGACAATTCTAGAGGAGGATGAACTCTATACTAAGAGATATATATTCAAAACTAAGTTACAAAAATTACTTGATGTAGGCTTCATTTACCCTATTTCTGATAGTCAATGGGTTTCACCTCTAGTTATTGTCCCCATGAAAGGATGGAAATGGTGAGTATGTGTGGATTATAAAGAACAAAACACCACCACTAGAAAGGACCACTTTCCACTACCTTTCATTGATCAAGTTCTTGACTCCCTAGTAGTAAAAAAGTACTCCTTTCTAGATGGATTCAGTGGCTATAAGCATATTAGAATAGCTCTAGAGAACCAGGATAAAACTAGATTTTCATGCCCTAGGGGCATATATGCCTATTGTTTTCTTCCCTTTGGATCATGTAATGCTCCAGCCACTTTCCAAAGGGAAATGCTAAGCATTTTATAAGAATTTGCACATGACTCCATTGAAATCTACATGGATTATTTCATAACCTATGGAGAAACCTATGATGAAGAACTCAAGAACCTGGAGAATATTTTAAAGAGGTGTCAATTCCATAACCTATCCCTAAGTCATGATAAATGTTTCATAGTGATGACCTAAGGGATTGTGCTAGGAAATTTTGTATCAAGTGAAGGGATTCAAGATGATCCCAATAAAATTGAAATAATCTCCACACTCCCTATGGCACAAAAAATAAGAGATGTCAGGAATTTTTTAGGACATGCAAGCTACTATAGAAGATTCATTCTGGACTATATAAAAATTGCATCACCCTTATTATTCTACTCACAAAGGATATATAATTTGAATGGACTATAGAATGCCAACACTCTTTTGAATCACTTAAGACAACACTAACAAAAGAATTTGTCTTGAGAGGACCAAATTGGAATTTTCCTTTGCACATACACATACATGCTTTTGAATTTTCCATAGGAGCAATACTTGGACAAAAGGAAGGTACTAAGGTGTATGCCATCTACTACATTAGCTAGAATTTACAAGGGGTAGAACTCATCTAGATAATCACAGAAAAATAAATGTTGGTAATTGTCTATGCAATTAACATGTTTAGCCACTATATCATAGGGTATCTAGTCTTCATTCGGACTAACCACACCACAATAAGGTATTTAATTAATAAACCTATGGTTGGTGGGAGACTTGTTAGATGGTTGTTACTGTTTTAGGAATTTGATATCACCATATTGGATAAACTTGGTAAGGAAAATGCAGTGGAATATTTTCTATCTAGATTACCCACTCAATTAATAGAAGGTGTTGTTGATGATTCTTTTATCAATGAACATTTGTTTTATCTAACATTGCACGCACCTTGGTTTACTGATATTTCAAATTACCTATTAGTAGGGAAAATAACACCCCATTTCTCCCCTAGAGAAAAGAGGCAGATAGTGCATTAAATTTTCCCATACTCTTGGGTAGCTAGTTATTTATTCTATATAGGTCTAAACAATACTGTGAGGAGGTGCATAAGAGAGGATGAGATTTGTGACATACTCAAAACCTTCCATAATGAACCCTCTGGGGGATATTTTATAGCAAAGGGTACTACACTTAAAGATTCTCACCACTGGCTATTATTGGCCAACTCTTCATAAGGATTTAGTGAAATATAAAAGGAGCTATGACAGATGTCAAAGGATGGCCATGCCAACTAAGATAGATGAGATGCCTTTGCAACCATAGTTGGAACTATCACCATTTGATAAATTAGGGTTAGATTTCATTGGTCCCATTTCACCAACATCCAATAACGAGGAGTATATCCTAGTTTGCATAGATTATCTCACCAAATGGGTTGAAGTCAAAGCATTGTAATTTTCTAGAGATAGTATTGTAGCCAAATTCCTATATGAATACATATTCAAAAGGTATGGAATTCCAAGAGAAGTTGTAATAGATCAAGGTCCATATTTCATATTTGAGATGATTACCAAATTGTTTGAGGAAGATGAAATAATTCATAAGAATTGAACGCCCTATCACCACCAAGCCAATGGGAAAGTGGAAGTAACACATAGGGAGAGTAAAAAAAATCCTAACCAAAATAGTGTAGATTCACATAAAATATTAGGCAGCTAGGTAACCTAAGGTAGTATGGGCCCATAACACAACATGGAAGACAACAACAAGCTTTACACCCTATGAATTGCTGTATGGTAAAAAAATAGTTCTTCCCATATAATTTGAATACAAGACACTATTTGAAATGCACAAGACAACTGAGAGGGGGGGTGAATCAGTAGTAAAAAATCATATCTTCGCTTAAACTTAATCAATTCCACTTTAACCTTAATTTATTATTAAGTGTGATCATGAAATGCAAATAACAAAAAATACCAGAGACACTAGATTTATGTTGAAACCCAATGAGAGAAAAACCACAGTGGGAATTAACTCACAATATAGTAGTAAAGTAATACCGGATACAAAGGCTCATTGCAAAAGGGCTCACAACCCAGATACAAAGGCTCACTACCCAAATTAAGGGCTCATTGCCTTAAGAAGGACTCACTATCCAAGAAGAGGCTCATTGCCTACAAAAAATGAAAAGAGATAAATAAATATCCACCACAAGGGTTCCACACACTTTGCAACTTGATTAGAATATTTTAGATACCATCAGCTCACTGATTTCAGGAATCTAACACAATAAAGTATTGTTGCCTCAATTCGCTCTTGCACACTCTGATTTTCACACTTGTTTGCACACTTCTCTTGCTTGAATCAAATGATGGATGGATAAAAAAAAATTTACAACTTGATTTGATTTTATACCATCATCAACCCTAGAAAAATTCTCCAAGGTCAGCTATACAATTTCATCGACAAATTCAAACTAGGTCAGCTACTCAACATTCCTATGATGGATAAGAATGAGAGAGGACCCATTACATATTTAATTTAGGACCCAAACAACATCTTGGATCAAACACATGCTTCCTCAAATTGATGCACAACTTAATGTAACATGTAGACACTAGGTCAACCAAACCTAATTAAACTACCAATGATCTTTGAAGTACACACATCTCTAGAAAGATGATCACACGTGGATCATTCAACATGCTTCACTAGACATATTTATATCTCTAAGAACACTTTAGATACATCCACATAAAATAAAATAAACTTCATTCACAGATAACTCTTCAATAGTCCAATCGGGCCAACCAGTAAAACACAGGAGCTCTGGAGCAAGTCTTTCAGAGCACAAAATCACAAGAAAGTTTGTAAGAACACAAAAACCACCAAAAAGAGTCATCTCCCAGATCTGCAAGATCTGAAACCAAATATCAAAAGACTGTGAAGCCAAAACATTTCTCCCAGTCCACAAACAAATAGTTCTGCCAAACCAGTTCACACACCGATGAACATATCTTTTACTCTCCATTGATCCAAAAGCTAAAACTCGATATATATTATCCATTGAATCTCATGAACACAATTACAAATTTGCATAGGAATAGGATCAACATAGGATAAATGCAAAGCACAATACCAAAGCACACTCAGATCATACTTCAACACTGCCTTCATTATTTCTCAATTTTTCTCAAAAGAACTTGGCAAAAACACAACTACCACTTCATAAATATAGCTCCATGTACTCTAAGAACTTCTACAGTATCTCAACTATACAAATACCATTTGCAGCAACCTGAATTGTGTTGAAATCAATGAAAACACCACCAAACACACCCATACTTGCATCAATCTCCCCCTTTGTCATTGATGGCAACACATGATGTGAAAAATAATCAAAGACATCATACATGATTTTTAGAAGTGACAACTTGCACAAGAATAAAATTTCCACATGATCTCTCTCCCCCTTTGACATCAATGGCAAAGTAAATTCTTACCATATAAAGCTTTGTTCACTCCCTCATAGGATTACACCTACATCATAGACTACAACAATGCACTTTTGTACTCCCCCTGAGGAGTAGACCATAATCATCAGTCCAGAATCAAAAGATTTTGTGAATCCACTGGACTGATGCACCTCCATGTGCACTTAGTTCATAGAAATAAGGGAATTAACCCCTAACTTCCCTCTAAGATACTCAAAGATATCCTTCAGAAGGGCCTTAGTGAATATGTCATCAATTTTTTCCTTGGTAGGTACATATTCAAGTCTAACTTCATTCTGCAATACCTTCTCCCTTAAGAAGTGATACTTGATAGATATATGCTTTGTTGTAGAATGCATCACTGGATTCTTCAAAAAAATTATAGCACTTGTATTGTCATAAAATAGAGAGATAGGTTCATCACTCACCATACCTATGTCCATCAAGGTTTTCTTCATCCACAATACATGTGTACAGCAGGATGTTGCTGCAATAGACTTTTCTTCTACAATGGATAAAGAAATTAAATATTTTTCTTACTCAACCATGAAACTAATATTCCTCCAAGGAAGAAAGCACCACCACTTGTACTCTTCTGTACATCTACACAACCAGCCCAATCTGCATCAGTGTAGGCATTCAATGTGAAATCATTTTCCTTCAAATACCATAGCCCATAATCTAGAGTTCCTTTAAGATATATGAATATTCTCTTCACAACTGTAACATGTGCTTCCTTAGGTTCTACTTGAAATCTTGCAAATAAGCATGTTGCAAGCATGATGTTCGGTCTAGTAGCAGTAAGATACAATAGTCCACTAGTCATGGATTTTTACATGCTCTGGTCAACTTAAGTAGATTCATCATCCTTACTCATCTTGTATCCGGTTACCATAGGGGTACAAATTAGTTTGGAATCATCCATTCCAAACTTCTTCAACAATTCCTTAACATACTTAGATTGTGAAATGATTATCCCTTTGTCAGTTTGATTTACTTGAAGTCCAAGGAAGTAATTCAATTCACCAATCATAGACATTTCAAATTATTTTTTCATCTCTTCAGAAAATTTCTTACACATACCTTCATTTCCACCAAAGATGATGTCATCAACATATACCACAATTATCAACCTTTTTTTTCTCAACCTCCAAGTAAAGATTGTTGTCTATGGACCCTTTGTTGAATCCTTTGTTTTTCAAATATCTATCCAGTCTGGCATACCAAGCTTCGGGAGCTTGCTTTAGTCCATATAATGACTTTTTAATTTACAAATCATGTCTGGTTTGTCTGAAAATTGAAATCCTTCTGGTTGCTCCATATATACTTCTTCCAGTTCTCCATTCAGAAATGCAGACTTGATATCCATCTAATATACTTTGAAGTCTTTATGAGCTAGAAATTCCAAGAACATGTGAGTGGCCTCCATTTTTGCTACAGGTGCAAAATTTTCTTTAAAATATATTCCTTCAACCAGTGAATATCTTTGCATACAAGTTTTTCTTTGTTCCTTACCCCTTCACCATATTCATTCATCTTGGTTATGAATAACCATTTTGAATCAATTACATTTTTGTTTGCAGATCTGGGGACTAGTTCCCATGTCTCATTCGTCTTTATCTGTTGTAGTTCCTCTTTCATTACTCTAACCTAGCTATCATCATTACATGCTTCACTCACAGTCTTAGGTTCTATCTTAGAAAGTAAACAAAATTTTACCTCAACCACTTTGATTCTTGTCTTCAATCCTTCACTTATGTCACCAATTATTTGTTCCTTAGGATGATTTATCTATACATATTTAGGAGTCTTAGGTGCAAGTTCTAGAATTTCTTCTTCATCACTTTATTCTTTCTCTTTGTATTCTTCTTGTAATTTCCCATAGATAGGATCATCAAGTTCAACTTCAGTTATTTCCACTAGTCTATACATAGCTTCATCAACCTTTACATTAGCACTTTCAATTATTTTTCTTAGTCTCTTATTAAAGCATTTGTATGCCTTATTGTTATTTGAATATCCAAGAAAAATTCCTTCATCACATCTAGCATCAAAATTTCAAATATTTTCATCATCTCTTCTAGTGTAGCATCTACTTCCAAATACTTTAAAGTATTTAACATTAGGAGTATTACCAGTCCATAAATCATAAGGAGTCTTAGTGTTGTTACCTCTGATCTGAACTCTGTTAAGAATGTAGACAACAATTTGG
Source organism: Sequoiadendron giganteum (assembly GCA_007115665.2). Taxonomy (NCBI): domain Eukaryota; kingdom Viridiplantae; phylum Streptophyta; class Pinopsida; order Cupressales; family Cupressaceae; genus Sequoiadendron; species Sequoiadendron giganteum. Next base: position 49,633,490 of record CM021105.1, on the reverse strand, counting down.
ATTTCTTCTCTTCAATACACATCAGGAACATTTTCTTCTTTTATCATAGTTGTGGAAGCTTCTTGAATAGTCTAGTTCTTTCTTTCCACAACTCCATTTTGTTGAGGGGTTCTAGGAGCAGAATAGTGTCTCTTTATGCCATGTTCTTCACAAAATACATTGAACTCACCGGATGTAAATTATCCACCTCTATTAGACCTTAAACATTTGATTTTCAGGTTTGCCCCATTTTCTACTCTTCCCTTGAACACCTTGAATCTATGAAGAGCTTGAGATTTTTCTCTAAGAAATGTAACCCATGTCATCCTAGATTAATCATCAATTAAGAGAATAAAGTACTTGTAACCATTCAGGATTCCTCTTCTTGTAGGACCATAGAGTTCTGTATGAATTAGTTCTAACATTTTGGTAGAAGATTGTTCTTTTCCTTTGAAACAGTTTCTTGTCTATTTTTCAAACTGGCAACTTCTGCAAATTGAATTCGAAGGCTTTGTGATTCTACATAAATCTCTCACAACTTCTCTAGAAATGATCCTAACCAGATTATCAAAATTCACATGTCCTAATCTTCGGTGCCAAAGCCAACTCTCATTAATCTGAGAGATAAAGCACTGACTATCACCACCCTTAAGTTGATAGATGTTTACATGAGTTATTCTTCCAGCTACTACAATAGTTTCAGATCCTTTTTTGATCTCACAAGTGTTATCCTAAAATACAAGCTTAAAACCTTTGTTGCACATTTTTCCAACACTTAAGAGATTATGCCTTAAACCCTTTATATAATAGACATCGTCAGTATTATGTTTTCCATCAAAGCTAATTGTTCCTTTACCAATAATCTTAGCACCATAGTCATCTCCAAACATAACTATTCCTCCCTCATAATTTTCAAGTTTAGTGAACTTACTCTTATCTCCAATCATATGATTAGAACATCCGTTGTCAATTACCCAAAAGTCTCCATCTTGTCTAGCATTAAAATCAATCACTAGAGTACCTTATGTTTCATCCTTTTTGTTCTCTAGACCAGATTCCTTTGCACATTTTCTAGGGTTAATAGATACAACTTTATTTTCTAGAGCTAGGAATAAGAATTCATCCTTATCCTCTTCAAAGTTAGATTCATCATAAAAAAAAATTGCATCTTCTTTGACATAATACAACTTCTTGAACTTCTTATCCTTTTTATCTTTGTAATTATTGTTATTGTCCTTGTTCTTCTTGTGTGTAGTTATATTAGGAAATCTTGATGCATAATGACCAATATTTCCACACCTGAAACACTTAAAAGGAAACTTACCTTTGTATTTACCAATACCTCTCTTCAATCTCCTTGTGAAATTTGCTTCCAATTCTTCTCTTTCATCTTCATCTGATTCATCTTTGATCTTCATTGTTTTAAAATTTGTTTCAGTTTTCTCCTTCTCTCTTGTAAATTTTCTCATCTTGAATGCATTCAAGACACCAAATACATGCTCCTTAGTAAATTTGTTTGGATCATACGATTCTTCAAGAACAGATACTTTGTCACTGTTATTGTCCACTAGGGTCATCAAGATCTTCTCAATTATATATTCATCTGACATGGTACCACCTTGATTCTTGATTTCAGTTGCTATAAGTTCAACTCTCTGATAGTAGCTTGCAATATCTTCTCCATCTTCCATCCTGAAGTTCTCAAATTTTTGTTTAGTAGTTAATTTCCTTGAAAATTTTATTCTATCATTCCCTTCATAAATGTCTTTCAAATTTTCCTATATCTCATGAGCAGTAGCTAGAAAAATAACTTTTGTTCTTTCAGTTTTAGATAAAGCACTAAAGATAGCATACCTTGCCCTTTCATTCTCCTCATAAGCTACAATCTCAATAGTAGAGGAAGGACCAGTAGTGCCCAGGTTTAACATAATTTGTCTCCATAGCTTTCCAGGTCTTGAAACCAATTGAAACCAAATAACTTCTCATTTGTTCTTTCCAGTAACTGTACTCATCCCCATCAAAAATAGGAATCTACAACTTGTGCGCCATTTGATCTACCTCAAGCGGTTAAGCTTTTCACCGAGGAACTAGAGCTTTGATACCAATTGTTTGAAATGCACAAGAAAACTGAGAGGGGGGGTGGGTCATTTGTAACAAATCCTATCTTCACTTAAACTTAATCAATTCCACTTTAACCTTAATCTCTTATTAACTGTGATAATGAAATGCAAATAACAAAAAACACTAGACACCAGATTTACATGGAAAACCTAATGAGGGAAAAACCACGGTGAGGATTAACTCACAATACAGTAGTAAAGCAATACTGGATACAAAGGCTCACTATGAAAGGGCTCACTACCTAGATACAAAGGCTCACTACCCAGATTAAGGGCTCACTACCTTGAGAAGGACTCACTATCTAGAAAGAGGTTCACTACCTATAGAACATGAAAAGAGATAAATAAATATACACAACAAGGGTTCCACACACTTTGCAACTTGATCAGAATATTGTAATACCATCAACTCACTACTTTCAATAATCTAACACAATAAAGTATTTTTGCCTCAATTCCCTCTTGCACACTCTAATTTTCACACTTTTCTGTACATTTCTCTTGCTTGAATCGAATGATGGATGCATAAAAATTTCGCTACAACTTGATTTTCTTTTATACCATCTTCAACCCTAGAAACATTTTCCAAGGTTGGCTATACAATTTCATTTAAAAATTCAAACTAGGTCGGCTACTCAACATTCCCACAATGGATAATAATGAGAGAGGACCCATTACATATTTAATTTAAGACCCAAACAACATCTTGGATCAAACACATGATTCCTCAAACTGATGCACAACTTAATGTAACGTGTAGACACCAGGTCAACCAAACCTAATGAAAACACCAATGATCTTTGAAGTACACACATCTCCAAAAAGATGATAACATGTGGATAATTTGACACAATTCACCAAACATATTTCCTTCTCTAAGAACACTTCAGATACATCTCCAACAAATACAACAAACTTCATTCATAGATAAATCTTCAACAGTCCAACCAGACCAACCAACAAAACACAAGAGCTCTAGAGCAGGTCTTCTGGAGCACCTAATCACAATAAAGTTTGTCAAAACACGTAAACCATCAAAAAGATTCATCTCTCATATCTGCAAGATCTAAAATCAAATACCAGAAGACTGTGGTTCCAAAACGTTTCTCCCAATCCACAAACAAATAGTTTTGCCAAACCAGTTCACACACCAGTGAACATATCTTTTACTCTCCATCGATCTATAAGATAAAACTCGAGATATATTATCCATTGAATCTCATGAACACACTTACAAATCCGCACATGCATAGGATCAACACAAGAGAAATGAATATCACAATACCGGAGCACTCTTTGATCATACGTCAACATTGCCTTCATTATTTCTCAAATTTTCTCAAAAGAACTTGGCAAAGATACAACTACCACTTCATACATATAGATCCATGTACTCTAAGAACTTCTACAGTATCTCAACAATACAAATACCATCTGCAACAACCTAAATTGTGTTGACATGAATGACAACACCACCAAATACATCCATACTTGCAATAGACACTCAAGATAGTAGTTGAACTAGATATGGATTTGACAGTAGTACAAAGAGAATTAATACACAACATGAATGGAATAGATGAGATTATAATGTAGGCCATGCATCACATAGAGATTATTCAAAAACAAAGATTCAAATGGCATGATTAGTATATAATTTAGGTGGTTGGGCTTTATTATATGACTCAAGGTATAAAGAATATAAGGGGAAGCTATGAACAAGGTGGTTAGGACCATATGAAATAGAGAATTTTTTTCCAAATGGAGCAATTAACTTGTAGACTATAGATGTTGTTGCATTTTCACTACTAGTCAATTATCACAAACTAGAAATTTAAAAGAAACCAACACAAAAAAATGATTTTATCATTGCTCTAATGCATCAATATGGACAAAATAGTGCTTCAAATAAATATATTGAATAGGCCAGTGATCATGAAAATGACAGTAATCCTAGATAAAAAAATCGCAAAAGACAATAAGGATATAGAAGTACATAATATAGATTCTACACATGCTTTATTAGATGAGATACACAACTCATCTAATGGGGTCAACTAGGTATAATTTTCTAACAACCACATATGCACACACAACATAAGTGATCTAGTCAACAATTATTTTCAACTACACCCCACAATATAGTAGGGACTTTTAGCTTTATGAATTAAAGCTAGCACAATTCAGAAAGGGGCCTGTTGTAGAAGATACACATAGCATGCGCCAATCACCAAATTCAAAAAAATTCACCAACTTAATTGCATGACATCCACATATATTAAATTTTTTTGTACATGCAACCATATGTTTTTCCTATCATTTCATTCAGCATATCCCATGATAAATTCCTCAATTTTAATGCATTCAGTAAATCATTTCATATCCATTTGTCGTACATTTTGCGGCCTTCATTACTATGTGCCACCCTGAAATTTCATCCATCACCCATTACAATTAGAAAAAAATTAAATCATAATTATGCTATAGACACTCCTAATCAACTTCACACAAGATAAGTTTGGTTCACTTCACGTTGATAGGTACACATTCTAATTTATCATAATTCGTATAGCTTGCAAAAAATTTCAACTTATTCGCATATAATTTTGCATGATTTAAAATCATCTTATTTCCATTTTATGTAAATAAACCTTCAAAATAGTACGCTAACATTAAGTGAGGTCACTTAATAAATTTAGTTGGGGGGAGATTACATTTTCCAAGGTTTTCATTTCCATTCTCACCACCAAAAACACCAAATACTTTTTTTCTTATTTCTACAAAGCTTTTTTCATCATCCCAATTCTAAGTCATAACCTAAGCCCAATTTAAATTATCATAGACACAGTATAAGTAGTTGGCAGTTGAGCTTCAAGAATTCAAGAATAGTAGATAGGAAGAAAAGAAAGGATTGGTGAGGTTTAAATTGTGAGCTAAATTTATAGAATTTGAGAAAAAAAGAGTAATTTACCATCATGGGAGGAGACATTATTTGTAAGGATATTTATGGACACCATAAAATACTACAAGATAGATTATTCTTTCCTATTTTCACAAATGCAAGATGGTTGGAATATTTTTTAAGATTCATAGAATACAATGAAGCTATGATATAATAGTTTGCAAAGACTCTAGAGAATGATGAAGAAACTCTTCAAGGGCTAAGATTAGATGCTTTTGAGGCTACAATTGCAAAGGTATTCAGTTTTTATAGAAAGGGATCTGAATTTCTTGTTAGGGAAAATGTAGTGGCTACCAAGGAAGAATTCAGAGAGCTTGGAGAGAATTTTGAGTCATCATCCCAAGGTACCAAAATATTATCACTACCATGGGTATGAGCTTCTTGTGCCTCTTATATTGTAAAATATATTACCAATGATCGTAGGCAATCTCTTCTTTATACTGTGCATTTCAAACTGTTGAATCAACTCTGTCATCTAGTGTAAGGGTTAATGTGCCAAATTTTCTTTATAACTTGTTGAAGATAATGGGGTCTGAATACAAAAGGAAAAGAAACACTACAACCCTATCACACTACTATTTGGTTACCCTACTTTTGAAAATAATTTTAAGGGTTTAATACATACATGTCTCCTAGGAAATATTTTTGGTTTGTAACCATATTAGCAATATAATTTAAGAACCATTTGTTCTAGAGAATTTGGATTCATTTGCTACATCATTGAGGGAAATTCCCTATAGTCCACATGTTGCTTCACCTACCCACAATAGGGGAGAACCAAAAGAGTAGAGTCTATGAAGGTCACCACTTGCAGCCTCTGAGTAGCCTACAATAGGGAATGTCTAGGAAACCCCAACTTCTTCTAAGACACCAAAAAAGAGAAAAAGGAAAGGTAGACCTTCCCCTGCTCCCAAGAAAGTGCAAAAGAAGAAGGTCGCCTAGCCAAGGCATTCACACCATTGGAAAAGGAAGGGTGTCATGAGGTATATTTTCATGAAACTAGAGGAAAATATTACTCTGACAATAGATGATTCAAACTTGCAAGAATATGTTTCTAAGGATGTACATACACCTGTAAAGATAAAATGGTATGTTTCAACCACCTCTAAATCTGACTTGGAGGACATTTTTGTTGCTAATAAAACTAGAAGAAGAACCCTACAAAGCCCTAATAGTGAGGGTTGCACATATATTGGGGTTGGTGATGATCAAACTTTTGAAGAAAATGAGAATTTTTTCTTAGAAAAATGAAATGTAAAGAAGGAATTATAGGAAGCATTAGATAGAATTAAACAGTTCAAAGAATTGGTGAAAACATATGAGAAAAGAGACAAGGAAATGGATTTAATGATTAAAGAATTGGAGGAGAAACTTCATAGCTATGAGAATGGATCTAAATTAGACTTTCTTGCACAAATTTCCATAGTAAAGGTAGGGAACACAAAAATTACAGCTACAACCCAAGGACCCCTCGTTACAAAGACTCCAACTTATCATACCACCAAGTCTGTAGGTTAGCAATTGTGGAAGGTAACTCAAGAATTCTCCCAATAGAAAGAGAAATTGGAGAAGGAGAAGGAAAGAATGGTTTCAAAGAAATGAAGGTTGAGGAGATACCAGATAAGGCTACTCAAATTGTTAAATGTAGACCTTCTAGTAGAGCATACACTTTATTTTTGAAGGAAAAAATTCTAAGCTTTCAATTTAGTCAGTTGATTAGTAATTTTCTAATTGCAATTAGTAGAAAATTTTAATTTCTAAATATTTTTGTTGATGCCAAACTAGAAGTACAAGATCAATTATGTGAATTTTATTTACACAATTATGTTGTGCCAGATGACATAGAGTGGTACCCATTACTATTTGTGGGTGATTTATAAATTAGGGCACTATCTTCATACTTTATAAATGAAATATAGAGGAGTGAGATTATGGAGGAATATTTAGAAAGAGAGAAATCAATTTCCCTTCAAATCAAAAAGGAATCTAAGAACCCTCATAAGATAATAGATGAGTGGACAGAGCTTCTAAAATATAAAGGTGTAGGCAGAAAAATTACGCAACTGAGACTAAATGATTATGAAAGAATATAGAGGTTAACAATAGGAATTCTTCATCATTCTTATCACCTTATATAGGAAAGGTGAGACAGTTTAACCCCTGAATCGCAAAATAAAGAGCCCCGCTCTATATATAAATTTATGGCTATGCTTGAAAGAACCTAAAGATATATGGACATTTCCAAAGACAAAGCACTAGTTGAGTGGTTACCTCTGACTTTCTCTCCACCAATGCTTCTCTATCGAAGAATATGAGGATTTCAAGTGGCAAATACTTTAATGCTATAGATGTTTTTATTTAAGACAACAAAAAGGATTGGATGTCATCAAAGAACTCATGGAGATGACCTTATAGTACAACCTCCAGTCTTAAAACCGCTTTTCCTGAGGACATGCAAATGATCAATTGGGGGGAATGATGAGTCCTATTATTAGTTAGTTTTCTATTATTTCAATGCATGCTTTAGACACCTCCAGACACATATTTCCTATATATCCATAAACTTTACTATCTTTTATAATCATTATCCAAACTTGGACTTGGTTTAAAGTCTATAGAAATATGATGATGATATGATACTTATGGCATGATTAGTATATGGATATGTATGAAATTTAATGAATATGTGTGTTTAAATTATAGTTATTAGTATTGTGTAAATGTTGTGTGAACTAAATCTTTGTAGCTAAGCCAATAGACAATATTCTGTAACAACTAGAAGGTGTAGCCTGTAGCCAAAGGGAGTTTGAATAGTAATGCAGGGGACGTTAGAAGAACACAACAACTGAATGAATGGAGGTCTCTACGTGTCATGATTGTTGTGAATCATCACATCATTTAATAAAAACACTGAAGGAGAAGAATTCTACTACAAGTAGGAATCTAATGTGACTGTTTCTATAGTCCATGTTTCAATTAAAACCATTATAGCAAGAGTTGCATTCCTATTTCAATTATTCTTCCTTTTTAGTTGTTCTTTGATTACTCATTCTTTGTCACACTCTATTTTGTAGGGAGTGGTGATTTATGATTAGATCTTTGTTTGGATTCCTTTCTCTAATAAGACTCCCTCATACCTATATGAATGGTTTGATGGTTGAGTTAGTTAAGTTGGAATAGAGAATATAGTAGATAGATTTGTTCAGTTAGTTTCTTTTTTAAAACAAATAATTTTTTGTTTCTCAATCATGATCTTATGAATAATATATTTGGGGAGAATCTCTTTGGATTTTGATATCTTGAATTATGTAATGATTTATTTTCAGTTACTATTAATTTAGTTTAAGGCACTAGATTTGAATTCACTTTGTGGAGAGAGTCACTTGAGCAAGGGCTGCTCAAGGTAACTATTCCCTACTTTATTTTTTGTACATTTATTTATGTTGCAGTAATTAGTTTCATAGTTATGTTTGTCTTAATCGGATTCTTCATGTGATAAATGTGAATAAGGTCTTGTCAAATATTCATTCTTTATTATTCCATACATTTTTCTTCGGAGTTAGTCAATTTATTTGAGTAGCAAGTGTTTGTTAAATACATAATTCATTTCTTGATAGTGAATTAGTCATAGTATTTAGCTGTAAGTACCCTTAGCAATAGCTTCAACATTACATATTTTCATTGTTATGCAATTTAGGATTTCTATTATGTGCAAACACCTATGCTAGGATGATATATGTAGTGAACGGTCTCTGAAAGAACATTCAATTCCAACATCATCAAAATATTATGCTAGCCTTGGTTGATAAATTAAATGAAGGTCTTTCAAGGGTTTAGTGAACTGTTCAGTAGTATCTCCTCTAAATTGTGTGTTTGATACCAAGTTTCCTTAATATTAGTAGGCCTCTATAGTATTCATCCCTAGTCTAGTCATTTTCATCCTTGGGGAGATCCACCCTACACTTCAACGGTGGTCCATTTTCTATTGGGTGAATCTTCTCTACTCTTGGGTGAATCCATGTCCAGTTGAGAAGTTGTGATATGTTCTTGGGAGGTTATGTCTATGTGTCATTCAGGTCATTCACATCCTTATTGAGAAATTTTGTTCCTAATCAGGTGGATCTTCACTATTGTTGGGCAATATCGCTCTTGGTTGGATCCATAGTATTCTTAGGAGACTTCGTAGTCCGTAAAAAATCCAAAAATTAAATCCTCTCTATCACAAATAGCTAGTATCTCGAGTCTAAAACCAAAATCAAATATTTTTTCCCCTCCATATCTAGCAAAATGGTCACTTTTATATCATCGACCATCATCAACTTTTCCAAACATCACCCCATTTGAAAAAGGACTCAATTGAACATACATAATCAACATCTAATACACCTAGCATCACATATCCAACCTCAAACACTTAATCGAGATCCTAAATCCTAAATCAATAATCCATGGTAATAATTTCATAGGAAGTTATCCTATCCCAAGTTAGTAATCCATTGTTCAAGTTATTTCACCTTGATCAAAATTTATAGTTTACATAGATATCTTCTCTTTCTTAAGAACTTAGCCTATCTCAAGTAGGAAATCCATTTAATCTAACTATGACATAGATATCAACTATAGTTTTGAGGATACTGTCAACCATGTGTAGTGTCATAAAATTGTATCCTGTGGAAATTTTGCACTTGCACATTTAGCTCGCTACATTTATAGCAACCCACCATATTATTCAAAAAATCGTACGAGTCAAAATTTCATAATTTCAATTCCATAAGGAACAACAATGAAGCATTAGTAGTCTGGATACCTCATTCTTGTGAAATTTTGAGTAGGATGGTTTCTCAATGTATGAACATCTACGCAACACGCTAGCATCCCCAAAATTTATAAGATTCGAATGAGGGGATCTCACATATTTTTCCTATGAAACATGGCATTGCAGCAAGAATGTGAGTGTAACAGCTCTTCCCACCCATGCCACATCACAAAACTCCTCTTTTCACTCTCATTCTCATGTTCTTTCACTTTGATATCTCTTCTACATCTTTTCTCTCTCTTGCTCTTCATAGCGAAGATCTACCACATTTTTGTTATAGCAACAGTCAATGCTCTCTTGTGAGAAAGAATGTCATATCTATCAAGAAAAAAAGGGGCCATGGACTATTATTAATTCTCTCTTATATTTTTACCCTTCCTTTTTACTATCTATTTTTCTCATCTATTGCATTCATGATAGGGACTCTCCTCCATATTGAGGTTTGTTTCTATCACATATCTTTTATATTTCATATCATTTTGTCTATCTTTATCTATCTAGTTGTCTATGGATGTGGATACACAAAAACAGGGGTTTCACTGACGTAAACCTTGAAACATCCCCAATAGTTTTCCCTATCCTTCTTGTGTACAAATGTACAAATTCATGGAGTTGTACATTGAAGATTTAGGGCTTTTAATCTATGTTTTGATAAGGAAGACAATGTGAGGCACAAATATCCTTGTGGTGCATTGTCATCCATGGTTGGATATTTTCCCTTCTAGGTGTACAAATTGTGAGCTCTCTAGTTTTTGATCTTGTAATCCATAGCTTGTAAATTTATCATTAATTTCTATTATTAAATTGTTTATCATTCTTGTTCTTGATAGCTTAGTATTTCATTCAATCAAGTTGTTCAAATATCTTTTATTTTTTTACCTTCTCACATAAGATTTGTGCTTTGAGCTAATTGAGGCCCAATTTCTCCTTGTAGACTCTATTTTTCTTGAGTATTAAGAGTAGTGAATCCTCTCCTTTACATTTTGGTGAACCTGACATGAAAAAAAATCATGTTGGATATTTTTATTCAAAATTTCAATACATTCTCTAGGAAATATTTTGATAGGTTGGATGAGGGCCTAGATGATTTCTTAGAGGCATCTCCTTCTATTTGTAAATCTAATAAACAAATTTCTTCATCACAACCTTCTTCTTATTTGTAAGTAAAATATTATGTGAATTCATTTTTAGTATTTATTGCCCCTCAAAGGCCTAAGAGACCTATCATTTATGTGACTCCAACTAGCCAATCTCCTAAAATAATTCATTCTATTCATGGGTTCCCTACCACAAATGACACATTGGACCTTTACATGAGAGTTATACAATATAAGGCTTTGTCTTATAGAGTGATGGCCCATACTTAAAATACTAGAACCTGAATCAAAAAAATTAATCAACCTACTTCCCTACCACCTTCGCAAACAAGCCTTCCTCAAACACATAAACCTACTACTAAGGAACCTAGTGAGTATGCTCTTATTGAACAACTTCATGTTACTCTTGCCAAGATCTCACTTTGGGATTTGATTCAGACTTCTCTATTCTATCAAAGTATAGTTTATAAATCCTTGAAAAGGATCCTCTTGCCTTCTTCCACTAGGCCAATGGATGTTAATGTGTTGATAATTCCTGTTTGTCCAGATTCACTAAATATTGTGTTCTATCCACATGAAATACTACCTCCAGAAGTACAAAAGTAGGAAAACCCTCTAATGATAATAATTAACATTAATAGCATTGGGATTAGATGTGCTCTCATTGATATTGTCTTGCCACTCAATGTATGTATCATCGATTTGTTACCTAAAATTAAAATTGATTCATCTTCTCTTGTTACTTCTTCATTGTATATTTGTAGATTTGATAACACCGATCGACAAGCCTTAGGCACGATAATATTGGCTTTGAGGTTAGGACCCATTATTGTTCCCACCCTACTATACGTTATGCTAGGACCATTACCTTCCAAAATTCTCTTGGGAATACCATGGATTCATGCTTTAGGATCAATCACTTCTAGTTTGTATCATTCTCTAAAGTTTGTTGCTAATAAGGAAGTAGTCACAATAAAGTTTGACCCTAATGATATACACCTTTGTGAGATATTAGCTACTGGTCAAGCCTTGATTACTTCTACTTTAAATAGATTTAATCCATTAATTATCTTATTATGCATTGACATCTACTTTGATAGTGCCTATTTCAAAAGCTACTCTTGGAATGGATGTCCCTAAGGAAGATCGTCTTGAAGTAGAGAATCCTAAGTTTACTCCTTCTACTTCTTCTTCTAAATCGAACACATGACTTGGTGATGATTGGGGCTCCTTGTAATTTACCAAATCTTATATCAGGGAGTACAAAGTAGATCCTATTCACCTAGGAACTTTGACAATCTCATTCACCTTTGTTGAGAAAGTTGATTATCCTCCCACTAAGGAAAGTGGTCATATTCTTGTCAAGGAAGATTATCTTGCCTCTGCTAAGGAGGATAATCATGCTTCTATCGAGGCTAGTGTTTGTGTCCCTACTAAGAAGTATGATCATTTCCTTGTAAATAATTCTAATACTTGTAGCTGGGATCAGACTCTTTATGTTGATCCTCCTCCTTCCCAGGAATTGCAAACACGTCATGGTCCAGGCTTCAATCTCTTTTCTAAATATATAGTTATGGAGGTAAAGGTTGTGGACATAATGAACAAGGTATTGAAGTCCCCATAGATTTTCATTCTTGTGGGTATAAGATTGGACTTGGATATCATCATATGAAGTCCAAGAGGAAACAATGGTTGAATTTCAACATGATTTCCATCGAACCTCCTTCTCTTGAATTAGTTCATCCTAAGTTTATTGAAATTAATGTAGTCTCTAAGTAATTTCCTCTGGATATCTTCTCCTTGAAGGAAGCACTAGAAGAATTCTTAGGTGCCTACTCTCACATACCTTCTTATCACCATAAACGTTGATTCTTGTATCGCTTGAATAAACAAGCATATTTTGGAGAATTTGTTACGAATGTTGATGAGAAGGCCCCTCTATCTAATGTAGATGATAGCTCTCCTACACCTAGTCTTGAAGACCATAGTACTCTCCATAAGGGAGATACTTCCAACATTTTCATGGATCCTAAATCTTCTGAAAAAAGTGATTAATATTGGAAAGTGTCTTCTTTGAAAGAGTCTAAACAACATGTTCATCTATTATATTCTCATCCTGATATTTTTTCTTGCTTTTATGAGGTTATGCCTAGTATTGATGAGTCTATGGTGGTTCACAATATCATTCTATGTCTCGATGCCAAGCCCACTAAACAAAATATTCTTAAGATGAATCCCAAGGTTAATTTATTAGTCAAGACTGAGATAGAAAATATTCTAAAAGATTTTCTTATTTGTCCTATTGACTATTCACCTTGGATATCGATTATAGTTGGCATTAGAAAAATTGATTGTCATTTCGTATTTGCATAGATTTTTGTGATCTTAATAAGGCTTCTTTGAAGGTTGATTTTCTATTTCCTAATATCGATATGATTGTAGAATCGATTGCAGGACATTCATTGTTATCTTTTATGGATGGCTTCTCAAGCTATGAATAGATTTTTTATTAACCATAAAGATCAATATAAGATAGCCTTCACTACCCCTTGGGGTACCTTTTGTTACATAGCCATGTCTTCTGGGTTAAATAATGCTAGAGCAACTTACCAATGAGCAATGACTTATATTTCATGGTTTCTTTCACAAAATTTTCAAAGATTACACTAGTGATATATTGTCTAAGTCCACAACTCATCAAGATCACATTGAAAATCTTCATATTATCTTTGAAAGGCTCTAACTCTATAAGATGAGACTAAATCCTCTTAAGTGCATTTTTGTTGTGGATGGTGGAAATTTTTTGGGACTTATCACCTCTAATTATGGAATCAAAGTCAACACAAATAAAATTGATGCAATTGTTAACATGCCACCACCTTAAAACATCTCTCAACTATGGAGTTTGCAAGGGAAGATTCGGGAAATTCATAGATGTGTGTCTCTTGGTTGGTTTATCGTACCCTTCCATTCATGAGTTTGTTGAAGAAATATGACCATTTCTGATGGGATGATGAGTATGAAAAATATTTTTCAAGTCTAAAAACAATTTATTTGGCTAATACTCCTACCTTGATGATGTTTATGCAAGATAGACACTTTTTATTTTATATCTATACATCACCTCATTCTAAATAGCAACTTTATTAGCTCAACACAATGATGATGATAAAGAAAGAGTCATTTAATACATTAGTCATATTTTAATTGATTAAGAAGCTCAATATTGTACCATGGAGAAACAATGTCTTTCTCTCACTTTTGCAATGCAGAAGTTACAACATTATCTTCTCCATGTAGAAACCCATGTAATTGTTAAATTTGATATGCTTAAACATTTATTTACTAGAGTTGATCTCTCAAGAAGATTGGTGAAGGGTAATGTTTCTCTCTGAGTTCAATGCCAAATTCATAACTCATAAGGCAATTAAAGGACAATTTTTTACCGATCAATTGGTAGAAGCTCCCTCATCCCATTTCTTCCCTAATTTGGATTTATTCCTAGATGAAAATATATTCACATTAGACCATGAACCTATGTGGGATATGTATTTTGATGTATTGATATGTTAAACTAGCTCTAGGACAAGTCTAGTTTTAATCTCAATCGAAGGTAAGTTGTTTCCTCTATCATTTCGATAAGAATTTCATTGTACCAATAACGTCATTGAGTACAAAGCCCTTATTATTGGCTTACTTGTCGAGATGGTATTAAAAATTAAACATATTCACATTCATGGTGATTCTAAACTTATTTTAAATCAAATCATAGGAATGTATCAAGCTAAGAGAAGTAAACTATCTTAGTATCATGATCTGGCTATGTCCTTGCTTGATTGTTTATCCACCTTCACAATAGATAGTGTCCCTAGGAGAGAAAATCACCACGTAGATGCAATGGTGAGAACAACCTCCCTTGTACCCTTGGATGATGATGTAGAAGAGTACCACGTTGTGGTTCAAATTCTCTACTCTCCTATTGTCTCAAACCACCCTAAACCCAATGGTCTCGTATGTTCTGACATAGACTTGGGAAATGGTATTCCCAAATTTATAATTATCTAAAGACTTGAAATTTTTCAATGATACAAATAAAAACACTCGTACTTGGGTATGAAAATTTTATGCCCGATATTCTATCTTATCTAATGTTATTTATTGAAAATGTTATAATTTAGTCTTCTTCTTCGATATCTCACTACGACTGAAATACCGCTTGCCCTGCAAGAATATCGTTTAGGCTCTGGCGGTGGATATTTTAGTGGTAAACCCTTAGTGTGTAAACCTATTCATATGGGACATTATTGGAAAATAATGGAGCAATACTCCTTTGCCTTTTTCAAGAAATTTCCTCAATGAAAGCAACACAGTAATGTCATATGAGCTCGTATGCAAGAACTTTAAATCAGACCTCTCCTTGTTCATTCACAAAATGGGGTTGGATATTATTGGAAAAATATCACCTCGTTCTTCTAAAGGAAATAGCTTCATCATTACCGCTAGTGATTAATTTACAAAATGGGTTGAAGCTATTCCACTTCAATCCACTAATGTTGAAGCAATGTATATCTTTCTTCTAAACAACATCATTTCTCATTTTGGATTTCCTTCTACTATTGTTTTTGATAATGGTACTTCATTTAAGAACAAAGAGGTAAAGTAATTATTAGAAAAAATTCATAGTTAGCACCAATTTTCTACACCTTATTATCTTCAATCTAATGGCCAAGAAAAAGCATCTAATAAAAATATTGAGCTAATTCTTCAAAAACAGTAAATAAACATGGTAAGGACTAGCATACGTAGTTGATGTACACTTTATGGGCCTATCACATGAGCATTCATATGGTTATTGGTATGACCCCATACAACCTCGTGTATGATGTTGAGGCTATCATGCCTTTAGAGTTGGAAATTTTTTCTCTACTATTTTCCCTTAAAGGGTTGATTGATGATGACACTTACTATTTTAAATGTCTAAACTAGCTTGAATTGCTTGATGAGCACCAATTAAAGGCCCTCGAACACCTCCAAGCTTATAAAAGATCCATTTCCAAAAATTACAATCATGGTGTACTTTCTCACACATTCAAGGTAGGTGATCTCATTCTCTATTATAATTAGAGAAATGTAAATGCACCACCTGATCAAAAGGGGAAGTTTAGCCCTAATTGGTTAGGTTCTTACATAATCACCTCCATGTATGGTTCTAGTGCATATGGACTATCATATATGGATGGTACACCTCTAAAAGAACCTATCAATGCAATGCATCTCCATCAATAGTATGTATAAGATCTATGTTGCATGTGCATGACACTGATCCCTTCTTAGGGATTATAGTCCATTGTGTTATGACATTTCTTCATTAACACATTATTTTCTTAACTTGTGTTATGTTGTAAACATGTATGTGTACTTAATTTCTTTAATCAGGAATTATATATACATATGTTTTATTATTATGTTATGTATCCATGCATCGAATTGGATTATCATTTTTTGTTTAGGTATGAGATCATCATTGTATTTAATTAACATGCATATAATGTGTGTTTATTAAATCATGATAACATCTAATCTAGATATACATCCATAAACATAAATGAATCACATAATCATACAGGAACTAAAAGTACACATAGAGAAAACCATGATGCTATCCAAAAATCTCATATATATATATATATATATACACACACATATATATATACACACATATATATACACATATATATACATATATATATATACACACATATATATACATATATATGTACACACATATATATACATATATATGTACACACATATATATACATATATATGTACACACATATATATACATATATATGTATGTATGTATATATAAATATATATCAAAAATGGCATGTACATGTATCACACCACTATGTCAAAATATGGCATCTCAATATTTGTCTATGCATTTGTACATCAAATAATCTATACATCAAAAATGATATGGTACATCAAAATCTG
This sequence comes from Sequoiadendron giganteum, assembly GCA_007115665.2. NCBI lineage: Eukaryota > Viridiplantae > Streptophyta > Pinopsida > Cupressales > Cupressaceae > Sequoiadendron > Sequoiadendron giganteum. Next base: position 49,616,516 of record CM021105.1, on the reverse strand, counting down.
GCTCTCAACCCTTGATTGTGTGGCTCCTTGAACCCTCTAGTGCTAGTGGTAGTGGAGGAGGGTGTTTTACAACACATGGGAGTATGATCAATGTAGCCATGACATGGATAGGCTCCAAATTTGTATTCCTTTGATCTCCCCTTGAAGCTTATCCATGTCCTCCCATAGTTGTACGAATCACTTCTATAGTGAAGCCTCCCACTCAAGGGCCTATCATAGGTCCTCTTGGAGCTATTGTACCTAAGCATCAAAGACCATCATCTTTTCCACCTCTACCTAACTACCGAGGTCATTAACTTGGCTCTATAGGGAATCACAAGCTGCCTCGGCACTCTCAGCCTGGTTCACAACCCTGTCTCACTCGATAATGTAGTGATGAGTTCCATAGAACATTGATCTCACTATTTGATTGTGGTGGTTAGCCCAACGATTGGTTGGACTGCCTCCAGCTATGTCTCCTCGTACATGATCATCAAATGCACTAAATGCTTGAATATGTGGGTATTGCACCCTATTGATGGAGGCCTATAGGTGTTGAGTACCAACCCTTGGATCTAGAAATTATAGTTGGGGCTACCTCTAAGATGCATCGCCCTACAAAATCAAGCCACTCTTGTGTGAGCACTACAATCACAGAGATAGTAGCCAATATCAATACCACATCATCAAAATATATATGTATATATTTGAGGAAATTGAAAAGAAAGGAACTAAAATCAAATAGCATATATCACACTTATACCTAGGTCCCTAGCCTATAAGTGTCAATCAGGGGGTGGAGTTACAGTCAATCCTTTTCTTTCCATTGAGGGAGGTGCAATCAAATTTCTACTAGGTGGTGCTGATGAGATAGGTGTTGTATGAGGGTATGTGTAGGATCATCATGGAAAAAATAGGCCCTTAAGTGGCAATAAAAAGTCAAAAAATCAGAGTTACACAACTTCACATAAAAATTTGAATAAGTTATCTATATTATTTCAAAAAAATGTAAAAATGGAACCTGTAGAAAATTGAATGTAGTTTCTAAACTACTACACCTTTATTTTATTTTTAAAAATATATTTGGTGAAAATTTGAAATTTCAATGCAGTAGTACTTAAATTTTAGGGTAAAAATAAGAAGTAGGTGTCTGTCTGACCACCCTAACCACAATAAAATGATAAAAAAAATATATAAGCTTTTGGATATAAGTAGAGGACTCATGTCCTGATGTGATGCATATTTTTTAATAAATTTTTTCCAAGTCAATAATTAATTATGATTTTTTTAGTACAACTTTTTAAAAATATAAAAGCTCATCTGTCTAACCACCTTAACTTGGTCAAAAATTCATGAAATTCAATTTATTTATTTTTAATCCTATAGTATGAAAAACATAGAATGCGATGCATGTTTTGGATTCAAAAAATGTGATACCGTTTGAAAGTTATAGATGTTTTTCAATCAGCCTATGAATCAGGACTTTATTCGTAATTTTAAAAGAAAATGAATAATAATAATTTATTAAATTCAAAGTAAAGCATAATTTATATTGGTGGAAAGATAAGAATCTCCTCTAAAAACCCTTTTCATTTCATCAATTTTGGGTAAAAAGAAAGTCGTAAGCCACATGGGCCATCATATCACTGACATATCGCTAATTTTTGGCCCATCATGATCCTTCACATACCCATGAGATGGTGATGACACCCATCGCTACCACCTTGGTCTCTCTCATGCTTCACCACCCATAATAGCTCCTCTTGGAGTTGTTGTACCTGAGGATCAATGTGCATCATCTTTTCTACCTCTACCTACCTACCGAGGTCATCAACTTGGATCTATAGGGAATCGCATGTTGCCTCGACACTCTTAGCCTAGTTCATGACCCAATCTCACTCAATAATGTAGTGAGGAGTTCCATAGACCATTGATCTCACTATTTTATTATGGCGGTTATCCTAATGGTTGGCTGGACTGCCTCTAGCTATGTCTCCTCGTACAGGATCCTCAAATGCACTACACGCTCAAATATGTGGGTATTGTACCCTACTGATGGAGGCCTATAGGTGTTGAGGGCCAAACCTTGGATCCATAAATTATATTTGGGGCTGCCTCTAAGATGCATCACCCTAAAAAATTAAGTCACTCTTGTGTGAGCACTACAATCACAGAGATAGTAGCCAATATCAATACCATATCATCAAAATATACATGTATATATATGATAAAATTTAAAAGAAAGGAACTAAAATGAAATAGCATATATCATACTCATACCTAGGTCCCTAGCCTATAACTTTCAATCAGGGGGTGGAGTTATAGTCAGTCCTTTTGTTGCCACCGAGGGAGGTGCAATCACCTTGCTACTAGGTGGTGTTGATGAGATAGGTGTTGCATGTGATGGTGATTCCACCCATCATTGACACCTTGGTCTCTCTCGTGCTTTTCCTACCTCCACCTTGTCATTCTCATCACCATCACTAGGACCATCACCTCCTAACCCCTGAGCACCATCATTTCCTGAGGGGTGCTTGATGGGAAAATTTGGGCTAGACCTGCAATGGACAACCATTCAGTAAATTTGTGAGCAACATTGATGTCATCAATCATGAGGGCCTCAAGATGGTCATCATTAGCCAATCTATTGTTACTATTGAGTGCAACATTGACAATCATCAAATGGGTTGGTCTCCTGCTCGGGTCACACTCTTGTGCGATCATATATAGGATTTTTGTACCTTCCCAAACTGTCGAGCCACCCAATGCTAGTAATATGGAACTATAATATGATTTGATTTTCTGAATAGGATTTGATCATATTGTGCACTATACAACTACCTCCTATCAGACAACCATTTTCACATCCACCTATAAGGGTGCCATCTAATATCATGTGCTCGTAATGTGTTTATCTGTAGCTGGAAAAACTAAAGATCGCCATATTTCCAATCACACACCAAGAGGAACATGTGTGCTCATGAAATCTTGTGTGATAGGCCTAAGGGATACCCCACCAGCCTCATGCAATGGATATGTTAAAATTCCCACACCTGAAGTAGCATGCAAGTGGTGAGTTTGTGATACTCATAATGGAAATAACACTTAAGGTCATGGTAGGGATGCACCAACATGCTCTAACCCCAGGCATATATTTTCCCTCTCTCCTCTATGGCGTGTATGCAATGGATGATTACCCCATGAAGGTGTGAGCCCCATCCATCCATCACTACTCATAGGGTGATGGTCATGATCAAAACCCATCAAACCAATGGAATTTCCACTCACCACTGCTCTAACTAGTGCATGTAGATATGCCCAATCACATCCTCCGAGACCACACACCTGATCTAGTACTATTTCATAGCCTAGGGGTCTTTTACCATCCTACCCTCCTCATAGGTTGTCTACTCACCATGGATGGGTGGGCCCAGAATGTGCTAGGTTTCCTTTAATATCATCATCATCTCCTTGGTTGAGAGATGAAAATTCAACGTATCTACATTCGATTGCTCCATCAAATTCATGAACATGGGTGTATGAAATCTGATCTCTAGCATGAAATAAACCTACCAAAGCCCAACATTTTACAAAAATTCAACTCCATAAGAAGTGATCCCATCGCTATGGTTGCACAACAATGTTAGAATCGAGCCACTAACATGCTCATGTATCTTCAGCTACTCTTGCAAAAAAAAAAATTCTCATGTCAGCACAATATATACTTCAAAAACACTTTAACTCTACATCATCAAAAATTTGTTTAACTTTCTTAAGTCTACCTTTGAGACTACTATGTGCTTCATGTCGATATTTTCAATACACATTGCAATCTGAGGCTGAATAGCATCTGATGACAGTGTGCCTATTGGATTCCAGCATGATTGAAGGATGTTAATTTTCCATCAGGTCTACAATTCATTAGCTAGACACATCTACATTGACTGGACACCTGTGTTGCTCAAGAAAATGAAAAAGCTAAAAAAATTGACTAAAATGACAAGTTGGGTGGAAAAATTTCGTGTACCTCATCAAGTGGATCACCCCTCACCATGATAATAAAAATTTGGTTGATCCACGGAGCTACGTAGTCTTTTTGTGAAGCATTTTGATGAAAACTCTCAAAAATTCAATAAATTCCTCATTGTGAATATTAAAAATGACCCTTCCATGAGCCCACCTGAGACATATATAGGTCATTTTTTCCCATTTTTCATGGTGCAAATGATCCTTCCATTTATTTTTTCACCCCACCTAGCATGGGGAAAAAACAAGAGGGGGCATATACTCACCTCTTCATCATATTTTTCCTCTAAATCATCAAAAAAAATAAAGCATTCTTCTTGTTGTGGTAGCTTCTTCTGAACTTTGAAACCCGATTTTGAGTTTTGTAGAAAGAAACTTCACATCAAGAGCTATAGTTTCTCATTGAGCTTGAATGTTGGGGGTATTGTTAGTATCTACCTTCTCAACCTCTATAGCCTCTACAATATCCTTTTTGGTGCAAATATGTAAAATTTTCAAAATTTCAAATTCACATTTATGTCTTCTTAACTACTTTAGTGAAGCTAATTTTCTTCAAAAATTCAGCTCACTAAAGTGGGGGAAAAATGTAGTGTCTAAAATTGCACCCCGTGGCAATTTCACACTTTTTCATTTAGCCCATTTTATTTATGATGTAACCCTATTAGTAAAATGGTATGTTTTCCACCTTGCATAATTTTATAATATAATATTTATTTATTATCCAGTGCACCTAGGAAATCTAGGGATGTGTGCATCACACATGGGTCTAGCATTCTTGGCGCTACTTTATATTTTGTATGTAATATTGGATTAAATATTTAATATGGGGTTACAAATGGGAAAAATATTTAATATTGGAAAAACTTAGTGCCAATATTAAATGATGGGTTAATGGTTTTGTAAGTTCATGGTATTAGTCACATGGTTTTATGTAATACCACTTGGTGGTTTTGTGTGAGCTTGTTTCTATAAAAGAAAACACATGGTTAGTTTTCTAAGTTTGGATATTTGGCTTGGCTATTTGGCTAAAGGGTTTAGAGTATCTCTTGTTAGCATTTGTGAGGGTCGAAGCATGGCATGGGATATTTGGTTACATGCATGTTCACATGGAGTGCTTGTTGAGGGCTTGATGTTTCAAAGGTGTTCATAGAGGACTTTGAAGATGTATTGTAATATTTATTACTGAATAATACATGAGTTATGGATGCTTTTGGAGGCTGATTTTTTCCCTCATGAAATTTTTCCTATGGTATATCTTGTGTCATCTTTGATGGTATGTTGTCTATTATTTTACATATGGATTCTAAATACTTGTTTTCATAGATTTCTCTATTCAAGTTATATGGAAATTATCTTGCGTGGATGCATATTTCCTTTCAAACCCACCATGTTAATCAAAAAAGCCTAGGAATCAAAATTCCATGATTTCAACTCCATAAGGGACAATGATCAAGCGTTAGCAATCCAAATACCTCATTCTTGAAAATTTTTGAGTAGGACAATTGTGTGATGTGCAAATTTTTATGTGATACACTAACATCCCTAAAAAATTTGAGATTTAAATGAAATAATCTCATGTCCTTTTCCTATGACATGTGTCATTATGGTAAGAAAGTGAATGTAATGGTTCTTCTCACCCATGCAACCTCACAAAACTCCTCTTTTTACCCTAATTCTCATTTATTCTTAGATTCTTTCACTTTGATATCTCTTCTACATTTTTTCTCATTTCTCTTTTCCTCTTCATAGTGAAGATCTACTAGATTTCTATCACAACAAAACTCAAGGATCTCTTACAAGGAAGCACATCACATTTGTAAGGCCAAGAGGGGGGCCAAAGACTATTGGTAACACTCTCTTGTCTATTTTTCTTGTCTATTTACTACATATATTTATCTTGTCTGTTAGATTCATGATAGGGGCTCTCCTCCATAGCAGGGTTTGTTTCTATCACATGTATTTTATATTTCATGTCATTTTTTATATATTTTTCTATCTAGTTGTCCATGGAGGTGCAAACACCAAAACAGGGGTTTGACTATGGAAACCCATGAAACAACCCCAAAAAAATTCTATGTCATTCTTGTGTGTAGATGTACGGATTCAAGGAGCTGGACATTTCAAATTTAGGGTTGTTACTCTCTATTTTGATAGGGATGATAAAATAGGGCAAAGATGTCCCCATGATGCACTATCATTTGTAGCTAAGGATTTTCCCTTCTAGGGGCAGAATCTTTGAGTTCTCTATTTTTTGATTTTGTAATCCATAGCTTATAACTTCATCATTAGTTTTTTTTTATTTAGCAATTTATCATTCTTGTTCTTGATAGCTTAGTATTTCATTTGATTTAGTGGTTCAAATATCCTTTATTTTTTTACCTTGTTAATTGAGCTTTTTACTTTGAGGTAAATGTGGGCTATTTTCTCCTTGTAGAATCTATTTGTCTTGATTCTTGAGAGTATTGATTCTCTTCCTTCACACCATGCATCAAAAAATCACCTCATCAATTCAACTACATCCTTGAACCTAGGAGACTATTGGCTCTCAATTGTTTTGGTTTGTCCTTGATGTCAAAAGTGGTTCATGGATATAAGAATATATGTGTTAATTTCCTTGATGGATGTTGGCAAGATGCATTCTTAGATTTGTTGATATATGATATGTAGATTGGTTTATTCACATTATATGATATGTAAATTGGTTTATTCACATTAGTTGATATATGATATGGTGTTCCATTGGTTGGTATTCTGATATGCAGTTGCAGGTTTTTGGTTTTATATATGATGAGGTTTTGATAGGATGGTTGAGATCATTGGCATTGGTTTTGGTGAAACATTTACATGATGATTGTAGTTTATTTACATGGTCTTTACATGGCATGCAGTTAAAGGTTTCAATTTTTGATACATGTACATGTGTTGATATCGATATTTGACATGTTGTTCATTGTGACAGAGCATGCATTTGTTTCGGGTTGTGGTATATTCAGATTGATCATTTTCAAGTTGTCTTTAAGTGATATATGAGTGGCACATCTTATGTTTGCACAAAAATATTCTCTTCATTGATTATTTGTTAAAAGGGTATGTGTTGTCTTCAAGAAACAAATGATATATCAGTGTGTTAATATTTTTACATGGTGTACAAGGCCTTGGGAAACTTGTTTTGGAATCTTGTTTGATCATTTGTGAAATTCACTTTGTGACTCGAAAGCATTAAGAAAATAGTCACATTGTATTTATGTGGCATCGACATTTTAGATGTTCTGATCATCGACATCTTAAAGTTTTTATTTTGGAAAAAACAAGGTATCAATATTGTTTTAAATAATGATTTGGGTTTAATGTTTGTATCAAGCAGTGATAGTGTTGAGATACAACATATAAAGCATGCGGCATTGGCATTAGATGACTTGGCAGTATTGACTTGGCACCGGCAGTGTGTGTTTGATTATGATATATGTGGCAATAATGGGTGTCGACATCCATGGTAGAAGACTTTGAAATTAGACTCAAAAACATTATGATGAACATTTGCTAAATCATGTGTATTATTGTGTTTTATCATTCCGAACTTCAAAGCATTATTATGTTTGATAAAGTCTTTGAAAGACTTCAAGGAAATAAAAATATAGGGAAAAATCATTTTATCTATGTGAAGGGTTTGGAACCCTAGCTGCCATGATGATGTTTTTCTTCAATTGTAAATATGTGATTATTTATTTTAGTCGATACTAGTGGAGTGTATCGAGCTCATTGTAAGCATGGACAGTGGATAAGGAAGCTTCAATGTTTTTCAGCTGGGCAATTATAGTTTTCTTCAATGAACCTCTCTGGTATTTGTTTGAATTATTTACACCTTAATCAAGTAATAACCCTATTGCTTTTGAAAAGCAGTTTGAAGCAAATGATGTAGAGCTCGGGCTATAACTGAAATAGTTTGTTTATTTTCGATAAACAATTTTTTTTTATAATAAGGAGAGATTACTGGGGTAACTGAAATGGTTTTATTTTTTTTGTAGTCTCTGTAAAATCTTGGGTTAAGAGTTTGTTTAAAAAGGGAAAAAATCCACTAGCTGTAACTGAAATGTTTTTATTTTGAAGGGTTTGTTTAAGAAAGATTTTTTTAGGGTTTTCCATTGAAACCCTAACTCGAGTTTCTTTCACAATTACATAAACTATATACAAAAGATATCTTGCATCTCTATAAGATGGGTTTTTGGTATTTCTCATGTGCTTGTGAAGAAAATTTTGTGAGGTATCACACTTTATTTTTACAATGAAAAAAGAGAGGAAAAAGATCTTCATGAATACTCTTTAAGAGATTTTTTTGATACAGAAGTTGTTCTATATTGGAAATTTGTTTATCATTTGAGAAGATGTTGACACACAACATTCTTCAATGTGCTTAATTTGAATATCTTCAGTCTTCTATTGAGAATCTAGGACTACAACAATTTGCACTTCTAGAGTGTTGATAGTATACTGTAATTGTTATCCAATGTAATGGATTTGGTGCTCCTGTAAATTATGGAGTTGATGCTCTTGTAACTTATGGAGTTGGTGCTCTTGTATTTTGTGGAGTTGGTGCTCCTGAACTTGAAAGAGTTGGTGCTCTAAGTGAATAGAGAGATTGATTTTTTGAGTGGTTTTTATTCCTCGAGAGGGTTTTCCACTCAGGACAAATAATTTGTTATGTGATGAATTTATGTGTGTGATTGTTCTTATTTTTTTGATCTCAATATGTCATCAATTGCATTAAATGTTGTTAATTTTCAGTCTTTTATCTTTGTCAATGTTTAAGTCAGCATACCATGCATCAAAGGTTCTATTGTGGGATCTGATACATGTGAATGTGTAAGGCATCTTAACTTCAGTCTATGTTGATGATATGTCTATTTTATTCATGGTTAATGAAAATACAATACTATTTTAGCACAAGTGAAATCTGTTGTATAAACAGTCTTTTGGTTTTCTTCATTTCTACAAATGCTTGTATCAAAAATGTCATGCACAAATTTTATGTTATTGTTATGAACTTTGATACAAGAGAAATTATAAAAGGATTCATTTGGTTTAGTCTATGTCTCAATTCATTTCAATGTTTAATTCATATGCCTAAATCATGTTTAATGCACAAGTCAAGTCTACTTCATAAACTGTCATTTGTTCTCTTGGTTCAAAAGCAAATATAAATTCTTGCTTTTGAAAAAGATTGTGACTTTCATAAATCGTTGACTCACTCCCTCCCCCCCTCTTAGTGATTTCAATCTTCCAACAGAGACCTTCCCACAACATCATCAAAATTATCCTAATCTAAGATTAAACTAGATCCTAAATATGAGCTTAATCTAAATCAGAGATTTAGTACATACACATCTAATATCTTATGATATCAAAAAAATATTCTTCCATTTTCTTCTAATCCATTCTACTTACCTTCTAATAATCTCTTCCCATCTCTTCCATACATGCCCATCCAATCCAGCATCATGAATCCTTACCCCCCTCAAGATGACCAAAACTTATACTCAAGGGAAACCTCGATTACATTGAATATGATGATGAACATCTTTTTTACCAAGATGAGTACAAAATAGACCCATTTGATGCAATGATTTTTTTATCAATATTACCCCAAACATCTTCAAAAATCCAATCACTCATCCAATTTTTTCCATCATGCCTCCATGTACACCCATTATAAATTGTTATGCTACTTTTGACAAGGGAAATTCATTAGCTCCCCCATCCACATATCCATATTATCCCCCATTCACATATCCTTGTTATCTATCACTTGGATATCCCTCTCATCCAATGTCCATTCCTCCATCTTCTCCCCTAGTCATATATCTCAAAATCCATATTTGTAAAATAACCATATCATCTTCATCCCTAGTCCAAATCTACCATCCCATTATCCCCCAAACCATATCCCAATCGATGCTCCTAATCCTCCAATTCATGGTCACAACCCTCCATCTACTCGTAATATTTTCAACTATCTCAATCCACCATCCACATCCTCCTATCTCAATCCACCATCCACATCCTCCTATCTCAATCAGCCACCCACTTCCTTCTATCTAAATCCATCATCTATTTTCTCCTATCTCACTCCACCTTCCAATACCTCATACCTTAATCCTCCCTCCAATCCATCATACTTCCATCCTCCATCTAATCTTGATCTACCCACTAATCCTAATACTCCACTGGGAATCTTAGTCCTCCATCCATTCCCAACTCAACATCTAGTCCTGATTCTCCAATTCATAATTAGAATCATCCAACTACTCCCCATCTTCCATCTACCACGAATCTGTCATCTATTTCTAGCCCTTCACATAAGCCTAAAATATACAAGTATCTCATTCCAAATGTCATCCAAGGAATCTTAGTAAAGAATTCATCACCATTTAATCCATATCCCAAAGTTGTGGATTCATTTCACCTCACTCTACCACGGACAATTATTAATGATGAATCCCTTATCCATCTTGCACCTATCATTCATTTCCCCACTCCTAATACCATCCAACCCATCAAATCCACCCAAATATAATCCCCTTCTCCTACTCTTGTTATTATCCAAACCCAATCCCATGAACCCCTTGACTCCTTCATTCTTTCATACAACACTACTCTACCATCAGAATACCTAAATAGGTTGAAACATGCCAAGATCTTGTTCCAAAGAATACAAATGCATTTCCTCATCCAAATCAAGATCCTACCATCACACCTAATCCCTTTCATAACCCCTTAACATCCCCTCAACCAAATCAAGATCCTACTGTCACAACTAATCCCTCTCATAATCCCTTATCATCCCCTCATCCAAATCAAGATCCTACCATCACACCTAATCCCTCTCCTAATCTTTTATCATCCTATCATCCAAATCAAGATCCTACCATCCCATCTAATTCATCTCATGATCCTTTATCAAATTGTACCCAAATTATCCAAACACCACCTCCATATCCCCTCGATACTCTTACATAAACCGATGGAGGTTCTCTTGTAGTACAGAAGAATAAATAATATCCATCACTTGTCCTCCTCCACCTAATAATGGGCATACATCATGCTTCCAAACTACTCAATATCGTGAATTTTCAAGGAAAAGGCTTAGGCCTTCATGATCAAGGTATATTGGAGACAATACATATCAAAGAAACTCCACTAGTACAAGGCCTTGGCTACATATCTCAAGTATCACAAACCAAAGATGTTGGTATAACCTCTGTACAATGTAAGCAAGCCTCTTCCATAATAAAAATAGGTGCTTCTCATCACTCCACCAAAGAATTTTTTTCCATCCATCCTCCTCCATTATAGACACCAAAAAACATTATAGTTATCCATCCATATCACCCATCATAAGCATTCTACTCTCATAATCCCAAATGAGGATAAAAAAAGCCACCCCTACATGAATTTCATCCAACATCCCCCATTTATGCACCACCTCTAAAATCTTACCTCTATCACTTTATTCATATTTTATCCATATCATCCATATCCTCACACCTATACCATTTCTATTGGAATCAATTTGGATGCCAAAATAGCAATGCATACAATCAAACATTCACATGGATATAAATGTCACCATGTCCTCTCAAAAAGACACGATGAAGAAAAGAAAAATCCAATCTAAAAGTGTAATTATCCCTAAAGGCCACAAAGGCCTACCAAAGTAAAAATAAAAACCATGTGGATCCCAAAGAAAAAATATGCAATTTATTCAAACAAAAAATCCATAATGACATCCAAATTTTATAATCCAAAAGCTAATAATCCCCATCCTCCATCTCCTAAATCCATTTTGGGTCCTTATACATATACAAAAAAATTATATCCCAACTCCCACATTATCTCCACATTCTCCATCAATTTCTCCTCCCATCATTCAATGTGCATCACAATATGTGCCAATGTTGGTCCTTGCAACATCCCCCCATCACAATCCTCTTCCATCATTCCATCCATACACTTTCTAACATCCCTTCAATTATCCCATATATCTCTCCCATAAAATACCATTAACACATGCCTTTTCATAATTCACCCATCCTAATATAAGGTTGAGCCAAAATCCAATAATCACTCCCAAATGGGATCTTATTACCTCAGTATGGAACTATATGCTTAATTCCTTCCTCCATATGACCTTATCCCTTGTCTTCCAGATTCACTTATCCACATCCCTATCCTCCTTCATATCCACCCATGATATAATCCAAAAATCCAAAAAAATCTAAAAAAAGAGCAAGAAAAAGAATAGTAAAAAAAATGTCCAGTGGTGAAAACTTGGAAAATAGGTAAGTTGGCCAAGTACCATGATTAAAACTTGGAAATAGGGGTCATATGCAAATCCCCCATCTATTTTCTCTCCACACTTGGGGACAAATTATTCTAAACATCAACATGCTTCATCTCCTCCATCCAACCTATCTTACCCATCCTACCTATCACATCCCATTTATCTCAATCTTTCCATTGTCCTTGTGATCTTGATATAGATAGGGTAAAATATATATGAATGCTTGGACCCCTCTTGGCATATATTCCCTGTTAGAGTAATTGGGTATTTACTTTATTAATTAAACAATATTTGTTTAATTACGTAAAATTCCCTTTTACCTCTTTTCACTTAAACTAACATTAGGTGCATAATAATTAATTACTTTATTAATTATTATTGTGCAAGCCTAGGGTTTTCCTTTTTTAGGGTTTTCATCTATATGTAGTTGAAAACTATCTTTTGTATCATTAATTCATTTTACATTTTGTGTGAATTCATGGCTCCACATTCTTGAACATTTCCTTTGTTGCTTCTCTTTGTTTCTCCTTGTAACAGGTTATTTGCTTGCAAAGATCTTTTGGGCTTCTGTGGTGTTGTATCTTCTCAACTCCAACATGGTATTAGAGCATCAGATTTGCAGCTGCTTGTTCTTGTTTTAAGATTTTGCATTGGAAGTAAATCTAGGGTTCTAAGTTTTTTTTGGGTGGATTCAGCATACTCCATTTTTTGGGTTCACTTTGGGCTCAAATGGACAGTGCCATTGGATTCATAGCACCCAAAAACCCCTAAAACGACTGTCAAATCGTCGATTTTAGTTACAGTCAATTTGAAAGGCAAAAAAAATTTTGCCCTAGGGCCATACGGAGCAAAAATCACGAAAAAAAAATTTTTTAAAAATCAAAAAATCTAAGGTTTTTGATTATTTTTCTTGTGCGGCCAATACTTTTTTTCCGCCGCCAATCGGCCACCAGCCGCCGCTCCGTCCGGCACTGCCTCCGCCGCTGGCTACGTCCGCCGGGCTCCGCCACTGGCTCTGTCGACTCCATCCGAGCTCGGCCTCTGCACTACCTCTGCCGCTAGCTGCGTCCGCCGAGCTCCCGACTTGGCTCCACCGACTCCGTCGAGCTCGTCCGAGCTCCCTGCCGAGCTCCCTGCCGACACCGAACACTGAACCCGTCGACGTGAGCTCGCCAACTCGATTCGGCCCTACCAGCCCCCGCGGGCCTCTAAACCCCCGCCCCTCGGTCACATGGGTGATCGTGGGCTCTACCCAACCGCCAGTCCCCTGGTCGTCCACGTGACCAGGGGCCAAAGACTTTAGCCCTTGAGGGCTCCAAACAATTTTTTTTTGCACATTGGAGCAGCTTGCGCTAAATCGGGCATAGAATGGAAAATTTTTCTCGATTTTTCACAAACGAGATATTGTCGGAAAGCTGGTTCTGGCACCGTTCCAGTGCTACTAGTAATGTTTCCTGATTTTGCAGTTTTACTATGTTTTTTTCTAGTCAAAGTCAGAACTTGGTTTTTTCACTCCAAGGGGCATATCTTTTGCGTCCGAACTCCGTTTTTCACAAATGAATAGGCGTTGGAAAGGTGTTATAGTGCTCTTTCCAGATTTATAGTCTATTTTACCAGTTCATTTACTAGGTATTTTTTTATTCAGCTTTGTGTGTTTTTACACTTTGCTCAATTACTTGGTCATTCTGGCTCCTACATGAGTTTTGTTTGCGTGGGATGGGTTATATTAATTTGATCTAAATGTTGTAAGGTCAAATTTCTCAATTTTTTTTTCATTTGAAGAGTTATCATGGGTTTCTCTACTCACCCTTCAGTTGTTCTTCTGGAACAGGGTAATTATGAGTCATGGGCAAAGGGTATACTTACACATTGTAGGTGGCTTAATATTTTGCCTTATTTGTATGATCTCATACCTGAACCAACAACTTTAGAGGGCAGATTAGCAAGGGATATTATTAGAAATCACATTGCAGGAGTTATATTGTGTAGTGTTGATCATGACACTGTGTTGGTTATATCGGACATTGATTGTCCTCACCCACTTTGGACATGTCTTTGGGAGATCTATGGAGACCCTATTCTATCTCCATTCCCAGAGGATCCTGCTTCAAATTGTCTCATACGCATTGCTTGGCGAGAGAATACACCATTTGATCATGATACTTTAGAGGAGCTTGAGTATTTAGAGACCCTTACTTATTCTGATGGATCAGAGGTTTGTCTCCCAGTTCCTACTCTTCAGACTGAGACTTCATCAGCATCTCTTGTTGTTCTTGATTCAGTGTAGCAGGGAATCATACATCTTCCAGACATAGCTACTTTGGACTCTTATGTTGCAGACATATCTTTCTTGTTTGTTGAGTCCTATATTACAGATTTGGAGGATTACTTTCAGGACATTCATCTCCTCTACCTTGACAGTCAGGTTATCACTGTTTGCCCACCATTATCTGTGCATTCAGAGGTTGCATTTCAGTATTCTCCACATCAGTTTGGATTTGACATTATTTGTTTTCATTCAGACAGTGAGACTCTTTAGCATCCTATCATGGCACACATCTTGAGACATATTGGTTCTTCCTTCTTCATAGGGTTTCTTCGATACAGGTCCATGGATCCGTTTCTTCCCAAGGGGAGGAATATCATTTGCCGCTTTAGGATCTCTTTTTGGATTCTACATCAGGCATCTACCATTGTGATAGGAGTTTCTTCATTGTGGGGGGGCCTTCTTCTCTCTTTCTATATCTCCTATGGAGATCATTGTACATGTATTTATATGATAGAAGTTGTCTATGGGGGGTATCATGTTATCCACCTCCTATCCTTCTTTCATTAGTGCATTGCATTCTTCCTTGCATTCTATTTTGGGGAGGAGTTTTGTTCCCACTGGGTTTTCTCCTTTACCCCATTTCATTTAGTTTGCATTGATTTTGTACATGGGTACCTGATCTGGCCTTGTTGTTGGGACCCATTGCTTTTGCTTTCAGTAGCTTCTTCTAGGTTTTAGCTTCTCCCCTATCTTAAGGGGGGGTGGGGTGTTAAATTGGGTATTTACTTTATTAATTAAACAATTATTTGTTTAATTACGTAAAGTTCCCTTTTACCTCTTTTCACTTAAGCTAACATTAGGTGCATAATAATTAATTATTTTATTAATTATTATTATGCAAGCCTAGGGTTTTCCTTTTTAGGGTTTTCATCTATATGTAGTTGAAAACTATCTTTTGTATCATTAATTCATTTTACATTTTGTATGAATTCATGGCTCCACATTCTTGAACATTTCCTTTGTTGCTTCTCTTTGTTTCTCCCTGTAACAGGTTATTTGCTTGCAAAGATCTTTTGGGCTTCTGTGGTGTTGTATCTTCTCAACTCCAACATTCCCCTTATCCATCTATCATTCTATAATCCAATTACCTTCCTTATCCATCCATCATGCTATCATTCATCTACTTTCTTCATCAAGCCATCATGTTATCATCCATCTACCTTTCATATGCATCCATCATGCTCTCATCTGTCTACCTCCCTTATCTTCTCATCCTCCTATCTTTCATCCCTCCTACCTCATCACACATGACATATCTAGAGTGGGTCATCTTACTCCTTTGTGACATAATCCTTGGGAATCACATCCATTCTTTTTGACCACCAAAAAATCCTACTCATCCTCTATCCATCAATCCATTCATCCATCCAATAATCCCTTTCATCTCCAAATCCTTGTCTCACTATCCCTTCATCCTATCATCGTTTAATCTTCCCATCCTTATCTCTCTTCCACTTTATCCTATCATCCTTCCATCTCCCCATTCTTATCTCTCTATCCGTTCATCCATCTCATCCTCTCATTCCATCCTCCCTTGTCATTGGTGTTTCTCTATAAGCTAACCCCATGCCACCTAATACCATCTATCCTACTATCATCACTACTACCTATTTTATATCCAACTAATCCACTATCTCTTTCCATCAACCTAATCCTCTTATAATTTGAATAACTATCCCATCCCTAAGCTTCATGCATAAACATAATCTTATAAATATTGTAATCCTATATATATAGATCATCCTATACATAAGGTCAGTCTTGTTTCATCATCTAGGCCCGTCATTGTACATACATGTCATTAGGTCCCATCCTTGTGTTTGTTTTGTCACCAAAATTCCCTATTAATCTAGTACCTCAACAAAATCCATTAGAGGACTAGAGTATTAGGTATCTTGATCATCTCTTGTCATTAGATTCATAGAGTTACCTATCAATTTTTTCTCTTCATAGGATATATCATTCATCACATCAGATCACATCAACCCCATCTGGATCATACTTATAGAAACATATATTTGAGACATTATTTTATTTCCTTCGAGTGATTTTGGAATCTTTGTTTATCTTTATTTGAATATTCCTACTTCACCTCCTCACAATCGCCATGATCCATTATATCATGGTATGCTTTGAATGGTGAAATAGGGGCATAATCATGGCTTCTTTATTTACTATGTTTATGGCCCTTGCCTCACATAGTATCCACCAAGATCCTTCAAGGTCTTGTATTATGTTGGGGAATTCCTTGTGCTTTTTGTTTTCCAACATTGAAGCCACCAAATCCTTCTATGACTTTGTGAGATGTTGGACTAACCTTTTTATTTTTTGAGTTAGTCTTATGCATATGATATGAAGTCGCCTTGGTTCCTCATACCTTGGTGCATAGTGTCTCATTCTATATCAAATTAAGTGCTCACTACATGTGGTATTTTTAATTTAGCACTCTAAATCCTCCCATTCATTCATCTATTCATCACATCCCACATCTACCTATCCTATCTATTTTCATCACTCCACTTAATCTTGGATTTTGTGTACACATGGATCTTCATCCATCATTTCATCTATCCTCTCATATTTTTATTGCAATAATCATATGCATCTTAACCCTCCTAATTGTTTCTAGATCATTTCATCATCTCTTCAATCCTTTTAGGTTGATATAGATTTTTTAACCTATTTTTTATCCATCCCAGTCATTTCATTATCTCTTCACTCCTTTTGGGTCAATATATATTTTGTAGTCTAAGCATTATTTCCTCCATCACCTCCATTAATTTCATCAATCCCATGCTCCTAGCAATCCCAAATCACAAGAAAATCCTAATCCATGCAATCTATCACAACCTTGGTCTTATTCTTAGCCTTGCTACTAACCTTGATTCAAATCTAATCATCATCAACAAGATTTAACCTTTCCAATCCCTGTGTATTTTTGGATATATCATTCAGCTCCATCAACAACACTCCAACCATCATCATCGGGATGTGTTCTTCCCAATTCTTGTATTATTTTGGGATACATCATTCACACATCAACAAAACTTCATTCATCATCATCATCATCATCAAGATGCATCCTTCCCAATCCTTGTGCTATTTTAGGATATATCATTCCCACATCAACAACACTCCAATCATCATCGTCATTGGGATGTATCCTTTATGATCCTTGTGTTGTTTCAATGTATATCATTCCCACATCAATGAAACTCCAATCATCATCATCGAGATGTATTCTTCTTAATCCTTGTGTTATTTTTGGATATATCGTTCCCACATCAACAACACTCCAACCATCATAAATCAATATTATATTTTTTGTATGACCTGGGCAACATCATGTTTGTCTTTGAATATTTTTGTGCTTTCTCTTTTGCAACATCCTCCTTCCATTATCTCTTTGTCTTCCCATCTCACCTTCTATACATCATCTTGCATCATCTTCCTCATTTATCCTTGCATCTTCTCATCCATTTTGAGAGCACACTCATGTTCTCTAGAACCCACATGTCCTCTTGAGGGGGCATCCGCAATCCTAATCCGCATCTTCATTATCATCATCTTTCTTCCTAGTCACTCATTTAAATGATTAGGGTATCTTCCCTAATCTAACCATCTTCTTCTTAGTGCTATATTTTAATCTTTTTTGAAATGATGCTACTTCATAACACTATTTCAAAGAGGGATAAAATGTAGACAAAAAAATTGACCACATTTTTTGGTTATTGTACTCCTAATTTGACCAATTTTGTATCTTATATATTAATTAAATAATACCCTATTATTTAATTAATATTCAATTATTTCAACCTTCATCCTAATACGTTTCTCCTATTATCCCTAAATCCTAGCCTAAAGTAAATAATTACTTTTAATTATTTACCCTCATCTCTTATCCCTTTCCCCAAAAAATTACACATTTCACATCCTCCAACTCTCCCACTTGTCCTCTAATCCTAATTTTCACCTAATTCACTCCCTAATAATGTGCACACACTTAATCCATAATTAAGTGGGTCAACCCTCCCCATCACATCATGCACATAGGTCTTGTCCCGTCAAAGTACCATCTCCCTCTCAAGCTCTCTCGTTGTGCCACTTGACACAATCTTGTGGCTTGAGATATTTAAAAAATCCTCCACCCTTGATCTCCATCAAGCAATCTTGATCCTTCATCCATTTCCTTGAAAATCTATATATCTCACACTTAAACCATTTTATCAACTCTCTCACTATTTTTTCATTGGAGCACTATTATGCTGCCAAAATTACCAGTGAGCACACATCAAACACATCAAATTGACTATCATGAGAAAATCTACTCAATGAGTCTAGCATACTTCAATTTGGATTGATTTTATGGGTTTGATCAGGCGAAAGGTTGTCTTCCCATGTGCTCCTATACATAAAAATGCCAAAAAAAGATTATGATATATTTTCAAAGGAATGAATAGGTAACACAACAAAATTGTAACACAAATATGTCGTGGTAAGTTAGGAATTTGCATGATTGAAATTTCCTTTTCACAATACCCACTTTAAGACTTGAACCATTAATCAGAAACAATCTAAACATAAACGTAACAGCATACTTCTTTTCTGAAAACAGTAGATATCCAATGACAAACAGAACCAGTTTGATTAAATGATCAATACTTGTCCAAACATTAACATCAAGAAGTAGTAGTAATTCTCTGCAAGGCAAGTGAGATATGTATGGTCTTTTCGCATTCAACGTCCATGGCAGCTGTACTTTCAATTTCATTTTAAAAAGGAAAAACATATGGTTTTGTGCTTACGTATTGAAAATTACCCATATGGTCGAAATTAAAGCCATTATAATATAATACATGATCCCCACTCGACGTGAAGATTAAGTCAACTCGTGTAAAGGACGTGAGTTCATGCAATATTTCAATATACAAGACTGTGATGTTTACCCGGTAAGAAAAAAAACATCATGATTAAATTTTAAAATTTTCAAAACAAATTTTCTTATAGCAGTATGATGTCTTGTAGTATCTTATGTTATACAGAAAACCACTATTATTTAACTTGAGAGACTATACCAAAGGGAGAGTTCGAGAAATTATTGTGAAGGAGTAGAGGCAGAGACAAAAAAAAAATTGCACAGAAAATTATTATATTATATTCATGAATTTTCACACAGAACAACAATAATTTTACTTTGCTTCTTCTAGCAAATTTTTCTATTCTCTACTAGAATTTACAACCACATCAAAGTATATCTAAAAGTCACGGCAAGACCGATTAATTACAATATTAAAGGCAATTAAATTATGCCATCAAAATCATGTCCAATCGATATAAATAACCGTCCTTATGATTTAAATGAAGCCAGCTTGGACACCACAAAGTACTGCCACCAGAAGAGATCCAAACCGCTTTACTGTTGAGGAGAGAGAAAGGCTTAGTGGTGCCATGGGGGTACCGCTCAACCATGGGAGGTCAAAAAGGAGACCGCTGGGTGGCGGTGAAGCCATCGAACTGAACAGCTGAGAGGAAAGGTGGCGGGTTTGCGGTTTGGCCGTGCTGCTGCGGTCGGCCAAACGGTTAGTCGCAGTGCGGCGGTGAGCAAAGAGACAAACCGTGAGACTGCGGAGGAGGAAACAAGGGGTCGTGGTGTCACGGTGAGCACCATAGAACCACGAGCAGTGAAAGGCAAGGTGGCGGTATAGCGGTGGAAACCGGGATACTGCGAGCTGAAGTCGATGACTACACGATAAGAGCTAGGATGACGCGCGGAAGTTGGGTGAAATTCCAACATATTGCACAATAAAAACGGTGAGAACATATAATAAGAGTCAAAGAAATCATGAGTTTAGAATCAGATAAATCAACAGTTTCTTTATATTGCAGACATTAAAATAGTAAAGAAAATAATTACATGGTATTAGACATATTACAATGTTTATGACAATGAAAAATTTGGTTTCTTGTTTCACAAGTATTTTGGCTTGAATTTATGTACACATATCCTTTGGGCATTAATTAGAAAGAATCATGGTCTATGAAGCTCCAAAACGATTCAAGATACATTATAGGAGGAGCTACAGAAGATTGGATCCTCTATCTTATAGTTGCCTATCTTGACAACGTGAACATGATCACAACTGGTCGGCCAGTAACCATCATCATTGCATTTGGTTGGAGAGGTATAATTGTAAATCTAGTTGACTACACATGTCATCTAGTATTGAGTTTTGGATCATCTTGTGCTCGATTGAGATTGTTCTATGACTAGGAGTAGATATATATGAAGGAAATAGCAGAGATAATATTTCATACACACAAAAATTTAACACAGAATAGCCATTAACCACCTTTTTCTACTTCAGAGCAAAATATATTATATTTACTATTATTATCTTCACTATCATTGATTACAAAATATATCCCCGTATATAAAAGATTTCGGCCCAAGATGAAATAAATACAAACTTTAAATGTCATAAAAATGCCAGCAGTTATATGTCCTAAACATAATCAAGTCGAATTAAAAATTTGTCCTTTAGACATGACAAAACATCCTATCAAACTGTCAGTGCGCACCGTACAAAATAACGCAGCCCAAAAAAAAAATCAAACACCATCAACCACCGCGCTACCATTGCGGTTTTCGAAGAGACCGTGGTGGCCGCAGTAACCGCGTTCTCGGCAAGGAAAGAGCTATTGCCGTGGTTAACAAATAGACCATGGTGGCTGCGGTAACCGCTCAGAGACGGACAACAAACAACTTGAGACAGGCACCACGTTACCGCAGGCGGCAAGCGAACAGACCGTGGTAGAGCGGTAACTGCACGGACGGTCGGGGAGAGAAGCGAGCAGGTGGTTACCATTGTACCACACGTGGTCAGGAGAGTCACCGTGGTAGAGCGGTAACAGTTGCCTGGCGGTTAACTGCATTACCGCGGTAGAGCGGTGGACACCGCAATACCGCGGGAGGAAGACTTGGTCAGCGCGGTTGCGCGGTAAAGGCAGGAAAGAGGCATGGGAGTTGGGTCAAATCCCAACAATATATACATTCAAATAATTTTAAAAAATAGCGAACAAAGTAAAAAGAAATTGAGTATGATATTGTATTATAATGTATTTTGAATTCTATATTCTATATATTATAATCAAACAATTGAGGTCTAGCATGTTGGAAGTCTATTATGATAGATTATAAAATTGTACAAATATCTATTATTGTTGTTTCATTGAGTTGTTTCAAGTCTGTTTGTTTGGCTGCATGAATGGGTAATCCTTCATTGAATCTTTTGACCATAATTGTATCAATACAAATACACATGAATGAATGTTAAATCAACTCATTATAACCAGTAAATAAAGATCAATAGAATTTAATTTAAATTTTGAATTTTGAAAATTCAAGATTTATATCTACTTAAATAATTTAGACCACTTCCACACCTACAAATCTACACATAAATGATAAAAAATACATAAAACTTAATTTGATTAAAATATGCAATGATGAAAATATAATCATAAGACCCCATTTTTCAAATAAAAAATATTAAATAAAGAACAAGTCTACTAGAAGTGGTCCCATAACATAAAGGAAAAAGGGCAGGGTATGCAATTATCACCTTAGACTAATAATCTTAGACTACTTATCTTTAGCATTTGATAGCTGAAAAGACATGAGAAGCTCTCTAGTCTATGTTGTGATACTATTATCTGGAACAATTATCAGACAATTACATGTCATTTTACGTAGCTAAGTCAATTAGATTATGAGATTGGCCCCACTGAAAACGAGTATCTGCTTCCCATGAATGAATAAATATACGTCTGAAGTACAGGGAGGAACTGTGTTTCTACCTAAAGATAAACCCTAGAGAAGTAAACAAACAGAAAAGAATATTAAGTGTTTGCTGAGGCTGTTGTTTTGTTGTCTCCTTCCACGTTCATCATGCCTGTGAATGTTGTTTTACTCTGGAATTTAAATTTTTTTAGTGCCCAGCACAAAATTTATTCACCTTCATGTTCAATCATAGACCTACTACAACAGGGTACTAATAATAGAGAAATGATTTACAGTGAGGATGATTGCACAGACAAATATTTGTTATCTGGTAAATCATAAATAGATCATGTTCATCAAATTAATATAAGATGGATATATATCACTGTATTAAGCACATTGATAATTCATATAACAAACCTGAAGAGGCTTGCAAAGCAGATAAAGTGGACACCATTATTAAAATATGTATCCCCCACAGAAGAAATCATACTTGTTTACTCAATTAATTATGGTGGGGCATAGCCAAGGTTGGTAAATGCTTGTTCATGGCCACCAACCGTATAACTAATTTGGCAGTATCATTCATAATCACACTTCCCTGTCTAAAGAGGCCAAGGTATTTCTCCATGTCTAATCTCCTATCTACAATTCCCTGTCATAAACCCCATACCTTATTGAACAAGGATAGAATAACTGAACCAGTTGATTCAATTCACCTAATAGGAAAATGAGCTAAAAAAAAATTCTCACTAAGAGCATATTCTTAGGATATATGTCTTCTGATTCGTTCCCCCTCAGGCATTACACGTTTTGGACTTACCAAACTCTACTCAAAGTGTTTTCGTTTCTTACAATGCAAATAACTGAACAACCAAAACTCAATGGAGTTAGTTCAAAATCTAATTTTTTTTTAATAACAAAGATCAAATTCAAAACATGGGGTGAATTAGATCATGTGTAAGACTAAAGTAATCTTTTGACGTTATACCAACTTAGATATTACCTTTGGAAGCTTCTCAATAAGAACATAGCCAGCAAATGTGGGACTTTGTATAAATATGGGTTGTCAGAGATTTAAGCATTCAATCCTTCAAACTTATCTGGTTGCATGCTGTATAGCTAACTATACATAGTTTGTCTGCAGAGGAAATCAAACGATGGCGGTACTCTCAAACACTATAATGCTCTGTTTTGTCATAATTGTCCTGCTGTCCGTTACTGTCGAGGCAAAAACCAGGCATTACAATTTCAGTGTAAGTTGGTGTGAATTTATGTAGTTGATTCCTAAGATTAATATCACATTTTCCAGCATTATTTTCCAGCATTGTTTTCTGATGGGGTCTATCTGATTTCTGTGCTGCAGATAAGACTCAAGAATTATACACGTTTATGCCACACAAAGCCCATTGTGACAGTGAATGGGAAGTATCCAGGACCAACAATATATGCAAGAGAGGGTGACACAGTGCTAGTCAATGTTACCAATCATGTGAAATACAATGTTACCATACACTGGTAAAAGTTCTTAGAGTATAAGCCTTTGGATACTTCTGATTGTTGCAGAAAAATAAAAATAATCAATCTTCTTTGTATCATGATTTAAGACCTATCATTGAGTTTGGTTTATATGTGAGCAGGCATGGAATCAGACAGTTAAGGACTGGGTGGGCTGATGGGCCTGCATATATCACACAGTGCCCTATTCAGACCCGGCAAAGCTTTGTATACAACTTTACAATCACTGGGCAAAGAGGCACACTATTCTACCATGCACATATTCTGTGGCTACGCGCAACATTGCATGGCCCCATTGTCATCTTGCCAAAGAAACATGTGCCATATCCTTTCCCCAAGCCTCACAAGGAAGTGACCCTGATTCTAGGTGAGCTTAGCTTGATATAAATTATGTGGTGCTTATTATTTTTCAATAATCCTATACATTTAGAATATTGATTCTTAATATATTCCAGAATGAGTCGAAGATTTTACAATAGACATAACACTAGATTTATGCAACTGATATGACATTGCATGAATGCTATTTTACATCTTATAGAAATCCTCACCTCTTTGACGCAGGTAGGTATAATTTATGTAACTTATTATATTTTTTATAAAATTTGAAGGTAGGTTTATGAAAGAGTCTAAATTCTGTTATAGGAATAAATATAAGAATAAAGTCCAACAAACAATAAAGAATAATAATATTAAAATTGTAAATTGATAATTATTGACATAATCATAACAATTCACACAATTCTAATTAAAATCAAATTGTATAGAATATGTTGGATTAGTTGTCAGATTTTTGGGAATTGATCTCGTGGACTAACCCCCACTCTGAGTTTAGATGAAGATGTTGATTTGGAAGTCTACTAACACCTTTAGATTTTGGCGTAATGACAAGTCTACATGTGATACTAGAGCCTCAACCTAGATTCAATTCCACCGAATTACATCGGAAGGAGGGATTGGACAATGGACGGAGTGGTAGACTAACCGACACACCTTTGAGAATTGATCTAGTGAACTAACTACCAGTCTAAACTTATATGAAGATAGTAATTTAGAAAATCACTATGAAGATAGTAATTTAGAAAATCACTAACACCTAGACTCTTTAAATGTAAAGACAAATCTTAAAAACAAATCACCTATATTAAATTATTATGTCTATGAATCTAAAGCGTCTCTTATTTGATGTTTGACCTATGAGTTTAGGCATCTCACCATAATATAGATTATAAGTACTGATTATTTTTGGTGCTCTACAACATATCTGACCGTTTTTCATTTTTCAATTCCTATTTTATTTAGTTGCTTAAAGACATGACGACAGAATATCAAGTGTGTCCAATTTCCCATCCAACTTCATTTTAAGGACTGTACTTTGTTTATACAATTCATCCAATCGTTATCATCAATTTACTGGCAATGCAGATATATAATGCATTGTGAGTTATTTGGGATTTGCTGGTCAATGATGCTTCCGGACAAACACCTTTTTTAATCATTGTATTGTCAAAGAATATGATCATCATAAAATTCGTTAAAATGTTTGTGTTATCACTAATACATTTGCTTTATTTTTAAATAATAAAGCATTAATTATTAGGTAAACCCACTCTTTAATTCTAGTGCAAGATAATACTTTACACTGCTACACTTGCACTCCATAAATAATTTTAATAGGACCCATTTCATGTGATCTGTAATTATTTACCGTGAGGTGTTTATATTCTCTAACGTACTTCTCCTCCAACCATATTACCAAATCTTGTCTTTAACTAGGATCATTGCTTTGTATGGTAAATTGTTCCTATCTGGCTGTTATGACTGAAACTCAGTATCTCTTCTGGTTCTAATGAAATTATTTTGTCTGAATCATAATTTGATATGAAATACATAATTCTGTATCTTTTGCTTCCATGGTACAGGGGAATGGTGGAATGCAGACACAGAAGCTGTAATAAATCAGGCTATGAAAACAGGAGGAGCCCCAAATGCATCAGATGCTCACACCATTAATGGGAAACCAGGGCCTCTCTTCAATTGTTCCACTAAAGGTAACAATTATTTATCTTTAATTATATTACACTATTATTTTTATAAATAAGTATCAATATTTTCATTTAAAAAATAGTGTTACATATATTCAAAAAAACAGTAGGTGAAAATTAAAATTCATTAGAAATTATAATCGAAAACATAAAAACATAAACAAAAGGAAGGAAAGAAATCCCAATCATTCAATTTACCCCATACATCATCCTTTTAAATTTATGAGATGCGGTAGAACTCTTAATGATATCATCAGTAGAACTCTGTTCACATTCAAGTTTGCCTGTTAAAAGTGGTTGATAACAAACTGCTTGACTTAAGCCCAGCCTGCATACCCTTCCTCTTCCTACCAGCAGTAGCACTTCTTATAATAATTTAAACTCCCCCAGAAAGTTAAAAGTTGTGTTCTAATTCCTCTGATATTTGTTTGGTTGTAGATACTTATGGTTTGGCTGTAGAGCCTGATAAAACCTACCTTCTTCGAATAATCAACGCTGCGCTTAATGATCAAGTCTTCTTCAGCATAGCAGATCATCACTTAAAAGTGGTAGAAGTTGATGCGGTATACACAAAGCCATTCGAAACCAAGGCAATAGCTATTTCTCCTGGCCAGACAACAAATGTTCTGCTCGACACAAGCAAGAAAACAGGGAGATATTTCATGACAGTCCGAGCATTCCAGGACGCTCCCATCACAGTCGACAACTTGACCACAGCCGGCATACTGCAATGCATCGGAACACCCAATACCTCCAACCCCATAATGCCTGTTATCCCTAAGATAAACGATACTGCTTTCTATACCAATTTCAGCAGTTCAATCAAAAGCTTGAATTCTGCAGCATTCCCTGCAAATGTCCCGCAGACACTAGACCGTAATCTGCTGTTCACAGTGGGACTTGCATTGGATTCATGCTCAACTTGCGTTAATGGCAGCCGTGCAGCTGCGTCAATCAACAATGTAAGCTTTGTCATGCCCACAATTGCTCTTCTGCAGGCACATGTTAACAACATCAGCGGCGTTTTCACCAAAGATTTCCCAGATAATCCTCCCACACCCTTCAATTACACAGGCACACCACCAAAGAATCTTTTCACATCCAAAGGGACAAGAATCACTAGTTTAAAATACAATTCGACAGTGCAGTTGGTGCTTCAAGACACCAGCATCCTGACAGTGGATAACCATCCAGTCCATCTGCATGGCTTCAATTTTTTCATTGTTGGAACAGGTTTTGGTAACTACAACCCAAAGAAGGACCCAGCTAATTTCAATTTGGTAGACCCTCCAGAGCGTAATACAGTGGGAGTGCCAACAGGCGGGTGGAGTGCTATCCGATTCAGAGCAGATAATCCAGGTGGGCATATGTTCAACTAGAAGTTTTTACCCCTTTTATTTAGTAAGTTTTACTTGCAGTTTACATGGCATTACCCATGATAGTTTACAGTAAGTTTAACCTCTATCTCCAGCAACCTAGTTAAAACATGAAATTGTCCATAAGCAGTTGGGTCATAACAGAATTTTTAAAATACAGAAAACTAATTGTCTATATAGTAATATTATTTCCTGAATAACTTCTCTAAAGTATTATGGATTTAACCATTTTAGGAGGTGGTTCTGTTTCATGGCATCTCATCTGTTGTTTTGTTGTTTCCTTGCGTGGGGTGTCTGGTTTAACTTTGTCTTATGATTTCTGCTGTATCCAGTTGTTCGAAGTTGTAGGATGTTTTTCTCACTTCTTTGTATGGGTTTGATCCTTCCCATTCATAATTTCAATAAAAAATGTTTATTATAATAAAAATTACAGATATAAAAAGATTAAATTAATGATAATAAAATTAAATGTTACAATAGAACATCAAAATTATTTATAGAATAACCTAATAAAAAAGACCAAAAGACATGAAAACATAATTACTAATAAAACAGAATAATAAGAAGGTAAGAATTCTGGACTCCTCATTGCATATTCTGATATGATGTGATGAATAATTGATGTACAGGTGTGTGGTTCATGCATTGTCATCTGGAAGTGCACACATCGTGGGGACTGAAGATGGCATTTGTCGTGGAGAATGGAAATGGGCCCGAACAATCCATATTGCCTCCTCCAGCGGACCTTCCAAAATGCTGAAATCACATGCAAAGAATAACTTTTTGACTGCCATATGTTGAGTTAAGGCTAAAGTATGTTATGATTATTAATCTATGGTTGAAGCAGTGAGAGTCTCTGATCTCCGCGAGGGATTTTGTAATAATCCAATGGTTTTCAATAAATTTTCCTTCCTTGTTCATGGTGACAATGACAAAAAATGTCATTTATTCTAGAAGTTTTAACTTTCTCCTTTGTTTGCACTCCCACAGTAGAAAAATGTAATGGACCATGATCTATGATCTAGGGTCTGCTATGGAATTCCTTTGTCAACAGATTTTAATTTATTATTTTTGCTTCCGGTTTTGGTGGTTTGAATCTGAGGCTAGGCTTGTGTGGTTTGTATTTTTAAGGATTTTGATGTATGTTTTAATTCTGGGTTATAGAGCATTTTCGCTTTCTTCTCATATATGGTCTTTTTAATTATTATTATTTTTTTAAATGTTGTTTACTACATAAGTAATATATAGATTTTATTTTTTCTAATTATTTAACGAAATTATGTTTTGAAATGCATATTAAGAACAGCAAAGTAATATGTGGTTTCAAAAAAGAAACAATCATTTAACAGGTGTCTTTAATTTTTAAGAATAAGTTATAAAAATTAATTAGTAAGTACAATAAAGTTAGACGTAGGAGGCGGATCTCTGTCACCTATCTTGGATCCCGACCTATCATGTGATAAATCCTTGTCATCTAAACGAGGTTCCCAACCAAAAATTGCATTATTTTCCTTACTTTGTTCCACCTACTCAAGTGGCTAACAAGTGAGAATATCATGACATGGAGAGATGGCCAATCCCATGCAAAGGAACTTGTCCTAACCAACAAGTACAACCCACCCACATCATTGAGAAGAATCATAAGATGGTCAATGTTTACTTTGTGGGGAAGAGACAAACCATCACAACTTGAACATCACCAAGAGCTACCAATTTTACCATGCCTTATATGCCATTGTAGGTTATAGCTATGAGATGGAAAAGCAAGAGGAATATAAGTAGTAACACATGGAGCAATGCCCCAATGATTCAAGTGATTTTGCAGGGGGACACCTCCAAATCCACCTTTCTAGCTAGTGTTAGCATCTTTACCTACAAAGTATCAACAAATAAAAATAGGACATTTAAAAATAGTAATAGTGATTAAAAAATAGTTGTCAATATACTTAAATATTGATCACAAGAATTACAAGCCTCTTTGAGGTAGCAACTCCCTTAAGAGTTATGGGTGAGTGCAAGCTAATTAGGTCAAAAAATGTCACAAAAAAGGGCAACTTTAGACAAGGGATTTTTTTAGTGGCGAATCTTCATCAATTGGCGAATAGTTAATATCAGTCAATTTAATTGGAAAATACATTGCAACCAATGAGGTGGCCAAATCGCTTGGATTTTATGAATTATCGGTCTAATACATTTCAATTTGCTAGCAATTTATTTTATGAGGCATATGTAATTAATAATTTCACCATAACAAACTACGCATTTTCAATGGTTTGATTAATATTTTCACTTGGAATCTTGGACTTGCATATATTAAATCATCCACATATTCGCCAATTAAAATGGCATTGTGTATTAGGACATGTTTCACCAATGACATTAAATGTTCACTGCATGTGAGGACCCATTTCACCAATAAAATTTATAAATATTTGCATATGAGGACCCATTTCGCCAATAACATTTAAAAATAATTATGTTTGAGGACACATTTCACCAATTACATTAAAAGATAATTACATATGAGGACCCATTTTGTCAATACTATGATAACTCCATGCTAATTGTAGGCTCATAATCACCTTGAATATTACAACATATGTGTTTTGTCAAGGTTTGATTTGCCCAACATTTAAATGTATCATTGTATAATCATGTGGGATTTGCCAAATTTTTACTATACCATTTTAAAATACCATGAAATTCGCCAAATATGGATTGATATAAATACAATAAAAAATATGATTTATTGTTACACATTTCATTTAGTTATGAGCTTGTGAGCTCTCAATTCGGATTTGAGATCATAGACAAGTTACAAATTTACAATACAGGCATTATTGCATTAGAAAATAGCAAGTCGGTGAAAATCTAAAGGTAAGTGATCATTTCTTCATAAGATTATTTGTCTCTTTACCATTTTTGCTTTAATCTTAAAGATGATATTGAGTAGGGAATGAGATACATTCAGGACCCAAGGATCTATATTTTATGATTCCTTCTTAAATAAGAATACATTTTTTGGCAGCTTTTATTTCGTGAGAAATGTCAAGTAGGAACAAGAGTAAGACTCCTCACCTAGCAGTAAAGGGAGGCCATCAAAATTCCCAAAATGCAGAGTTACTTATAAATTCATACTTTGATAATGTTTCTAGTCCACCAAATCAAGATGGAACTACATCAACACTTGCACCAAATATTAACGAAGAAGGCAATACCTTAGAGGAAGATCAAAATGAGTTAATTGAGTTGGATGCTGATAAAAATACCGTAGAAGATGTTCCAAGGGATACCCAAGGTAGTTAGAATGAGTTAATTGACCTATATGACAATGTTAGTGTCGTAGATGATATTACTGCAAGGAGGAGGAAAAGAAAAGACAAATAAAAAATGAGGCACGAGTGACATATGACAAGGAATTTTTAGATTGATTGGGTGTCAAAGTACCCATTCATTGAAACAGTGGAATATGCAAACATATATGAACCTCCAATAGAATGCAAGTGTAGGATTTGTAGTTGGAAATATAAAAGGGATCTAAGAAGTTGCAGCTAAAACTTGACACTATAGAAAAGCATATTGGTAAAGTTCATAGAAAATAAATCATAGATGGAAAGGAAAAATCAGTAGTAAGATGGAAATCAAAAGAAGAATTTCTTCATATTAATCATGCCCTGGAATATGATGAGCATATGCAAAGAAAGGAGAAGCTTTCCAAATCTAGAGGATCAATTGAAGCTCAATTCAGAAAGATAATAGCATCACAATTGGCACAAAATATTCAATGGAGTGTTACTTTTCATATTTTTTCCAGAGGGCATCCTATGATAGACTACCCAAAATATAATATTCCGTTATCTTTTTTGGGTGTTTCTAACTTTCTTAGCACACATTGGTCGATAAATTATGGATAGGAATGGGGAAATTGTATTGCTAAGGTCGAAAAATAAGATTTACAAGAAAAAATAAAAGAGTCAACTTTCAATGCATTATCTTTAAATGAAGCTACTATAGTAGATAATACTTTTTGGGTGTATATGCATGTCTATATTGTACACAAACATGTCCTCTAATCTCATCTACTATGTGTTCATAAAACGGGGAGTTCGACATCAAATAATCTATTCAACAACTAGTTAAGAAATCTATGAAGGAAATTGGAAGTATGGATGACTTCACAATTGCCCAAAAATTGGTGTGTGTAGGAGTTGATGGAGCTTCAGTAATGCAAGGCCATAGGAAAAATCTTTGTGTAAATTTACAAATTACTTGTTCACCATACATAATTGGCATTCATTATATGACCCACATGATGAATTTAGCATTTAAAATTGTAAGAAAGTTTCCTTCAATATCAAAAGTTGAAAATCTAGTCTACAAAATCTTCCCATACTTTTGTCGAAGTCCCAAATCGTTTGTGTAATTTTAAAAAGAATCTAAAGGAATAATAATGTGAAACAAGCTTCTTAAGGATGGTGATACCAGATGGATCTCTTTGCATGGACCATCGCAATGAGTTTTTTCATAATATCAATCCTTGATTGGAGAAATGTTT
The DNA here is from genome assembly GCA_007115665.2 of Sequoiadendron giganteum. NCBI lineage: Eukaryota > Viridiplantae > Streptophyta > Pinopsida > Cupressales > Cupressaceae > Sequoiadendron > Sequoiadendron giganteum. Next base: position 49,584,570 of record CM021105.1, on the reverse strand, counting down.
GAACATCGTCACATAGTAGACAAAGCTCATGACCTCGTACATAGGTTAAGTAATTTAGAGACACTCTTAACTTTATTTGGTCTTCTCCCCATGCTAGATGAAATGAAAAATCTTGTGAAATTTCCCAAGAAAGAACTATATATCAATGAATATAGTAAACTATGTAGAATGACATGCATGACCCTTGATAATATATATATCTATCAAATTATCCATTTGGAAGTCCAAAACTTATAAGTTGGCAGTTAATTACATATTTGAACAATCCTAGTATTTTTTTGTAGTTTAATGCAAGGAAAGATTTATGTGTTTTTATACATGGATTTGAGATACCAATTCACTATTCTACGACGGTCAAATACTCTGCCAAAGAAGTACTTATTGTAGTGTCATAAATTGTCACCCTTGATAATTTCACTCTATGTTTTGCTCCCCTTTAAGTTATTGGACCTAATTGAGCATTTAATTTCCTAAATTATGCATTTTGTAGCCCATTTTAAACAATTACCAATAAATTTCAAGTATAAGCCTTCATTTAATACTTCTCCCCTGACTCCTTAATTTTTGAAAAATAGGTTTGGGACACTAGTGCCTAGGGTGCCTATGTCCCCTATTTTGGCTCCAAATTCAAATATGTCGGTGTCAACATTTTATTATTTGAAATTCAAATATCTAAAGTTGGTCACGTGATCCCACAATAATGGGTTACACTTTTTGGCCAAACTTGACATTGAAATCAACATTTTTCACCAGATCTTCACTTCCATACGCCTATAGAAGCTAAACCATTAAGAATTTGAAGATGAAGCAAACTAGTGATTTGTGATATTTTTTGTTGAGAATCTAATTATATTTTTTTTTTAAATTAAAAAATAAATTGTGAATTATTTTATGTAGTTTTTATTAACTTATTTTTTTTACTAAACATCATTTTAAAAAACTGATGCTTACTTTCGACTGCATAACTTTTTTTTTAGAAAGCATACAATTCTAATTTTTTAAATACAATGTTTTCACACCATTATCTAGGGGATGGATATTTTTTCATAATTTTTTGTTTCATATATATTTTTTAATTAATTTTCTAATTCAGAGTAATTATAATTTTGATATATTATACTTTCAGCTGCATAACTTTTTTTGTATTCATTTGAATTAACTTATTCTTTTTTTTTGGGAATTAGGACATCAATAGCTAGTGTACATGGATTTTTAAGAATTGTCTTTCTCTCTTTTCCTATTTTTCTATATGTGTGAAATAAAGACCTCGATGTTCATTGAAAAACCTACATTCACAAGAAATAAAAACTAAGTATAATAATAAATTTAAATATATTTAAAATTATACTTTTTGGGAAGCTTATAATAAGGACTACATGTTTACAAAAAAATAATTTTACATAAATTAATTTGATCCCCTAAAAGGTAAATCAAAAGTGGTTTTTTATCAGCATTTTGATAGGTGTAGAGGAGACTCCATTATAGGTATGGTTTAAAAATAGTGGCTTTCTATCCAAGGTGGTTTGATATAAGTGGGTTTGATCAAACCCTCTTCAATTAAAACCCTTAAAATGGAACCTTTTTAAGGCTTAAATCATTATATTTTCTAAAAATATGTGATTTCAGCAAAAATCAAGATGTCCCAAAATGTGTAACCCATTATTGTGGCAGCACCCTCCGAGAGTTGGGATTTAATTTTTTTAAACCTTGTAATCCTATAACATTCATATGTCTTTGTGCTCCTTGGAATGTGTTATAGGGGACATAAGAGTAATTCATTAGATATTGACATGTTGTAATTATATTTTAAAGAGATGATTTAATGTTGGTGGAGGTTACATGACATAATGGATAAATTATCTCTCCGAGGTGTCCACTTTGGGAATATGAAAGGCCATGAATGGGGTGCTCAATATTGGAGAAGAAAAGGTTGTCAATTGGTGGTCCATCGAGAAGTGGAAGAGTCGTCAGAGCATCTGAAAAGGCCAAAGTTGGATAGGCTATAGGCTAGGAATCCATGTTAGAGCCTTGTGGATTTTATTTCAAATATTTTATCATGACATTTGGTTGTCCAAGAAGGGGTGTGGTTTTTTTTAAGTGGTTTTTTGCCTCTTGTTTTGGTTTACCATTTGTGGTTTTCAAGTTCTATAAATTGGAACCATTGGATGATAGTATTGAGTTGAGTTCTTGCAGGTAACAAGGTTTTGCCAGGTTGATCAAAGATTAGTAGTGAAGTACATATTGTGGTGTATCTCTCATTTGTAGATTAATAATATACTTTCCCTCTTTTATCATGTGGAGTTTTTTTCTGGAAAGGGTTTCTCCACATAAATTTGGTCACATTTTATTTGCTGATTTTTTTATTTTGATGAATGTTACAATCACATACTTAGATTTGATTTGGTAATCTTATTTTTAGATATGAATTCACTTACATAAGTTCATATTGTAGCTTTACTTCACCTTGTTTTCAACGTGATTTTATTGTGGATTATTATTTGTGTGTTTATTGGTGTGGGTTGCATAGTTGGACTATCCTTCTTTGTCCTCTAGTTGTGACTACATCAAAATAGATAAATAGATAAATAAATTATATCAAATATGAAAACATTCAGATAAGTGAAGGAGTACTTCTAAGGTCAAGTCCTGGGGGTTGTAAGAATGGTTAGGTTCACCAAAATGTAATGGAAAATAACTTTTCCCTAGGCTAATTTAATAAGATAAATACACATAAATATATACCAACCTATATGAAATAAATTACAATTTGTAGGAGTGATAATTGAAATATTATATGCTAATTGAGAAAATTAAAAGTAATGGATTGGGTACTTAGATCTAAGTACAACGACGATACATGAATTTTCTATTGTATTAGAATCTATTGGCCCCAATATTATAAATGAACAATCTCTATTTATGGTTCACCTTGGAATCATAATATTCTATCAACTCTATTGTGAATCAAATATGTGGATTTGGGCCATTTATATAAGCACAAATCTCTCATATGACACTTAAAATTGATCTAGTTGATTGTGCATGCTATCTTTTTTATTTGTTTGATTCAATGCTCTCCTCTAATTGACAAGGACTTATAAAATATTTAAAACGCCTATAGGATATGGTTAGATCACAAAGGTCATGTTCTTCTAAGTCACTCTTTGCTAGGAATAGCCTTTATTGTCTAGAAAAGGATTGAAGAGAACAATCTTAAGCCATGTTGATGATTTAGTTGTTTTGATACCTTTTAGTGCACCAATTAAAATATTCTTATCATGCTGTATGTATGATTGATGAAGTGAAGCTTAGATTCTTATGGATGACAAATGAATACACAATGAATGTTTTTAAATGCAAGTACATGGTAATAGATTGTACAACATGTGTACCAAGCTGACTTGTGGAAAATAAATAGGTGAGAATGAGCCAAATTTTGAATTTAAATTTTAAATTTTTATTAGTCAGATCCACAAGTGTGGGATCACCTTCACCTACAAGATTGATCTAGGAAATGAAAATGATAATATCTTGGTAGAAAATGAATGTCTAGATATTGGAGACAATAGTGAGAATAATGAATGTCATAAATGTGTGGATAAAGATAAAATAGAATCAATTGTAAAAAATATATAAATGCAGATTTAAAAAATGAATCTAGCTTTACACAATAATATACTATTTATTGATATATAATTATATTAAATCATTCCATCAAACTTGAAGAGTACGTCGTGAAGTTCTATACATGCAAATGGAAAGACCTTGACCAAGGGTAAAATTGAGTTCATTTTATTGAGTGACAAAACGCACATTCATATTGGGGAACAGAAGAGATTTTTGACTGCAAAAAGTAGTAAGATTCAAAATCAGGACCTGCTGCTCTCAAGCAGGACAGGTTATAATTCTATCAATCATCACTTTATTTTAAAATGGAAAAATTTACTTCGACCATGTTTTTGACAGTCATATGAAACTATAATCAAAACAACCATATCTGATTATGATAATCAAGTACTGACCAGAAAAGCTGGCTTTCACTTCTTGTCTGTTTAAAAGGAAGCCAGAAATCTCTTACAGTTATACATAGTCTAAGCAAGAGACCATACAAGCTTGTTCTTTATGCTTCTAATTGTCGTTCATGATCTATCTTGGTAACCTTAGAATCCATATATTCACCAAATGCATATGACACAAAACCCCACATCCCTAACAGCAGTGCCATAACCTTTAAACCCTCCATTTTGTCATTGAAAAGGGCAACTGCCAACATTGGCACTACAGGCAATGCTACTGTACTGATGACATTAGAGAACAAGGAGGATACAAGAGAGATCAAACCAACTAAACCCACAGAGTGAATCTGCCAACCTATTGCAGTCCATAACAAAGTCATACAATAAACTAATTTTCCTGATTTAAAAGTATTGGCCTCCTCACTGATCTTTTTCAACTCCCCAGTCAAGTATGATCCCACCATACAAACCGCAGTTGCCACTATAGATGTATAAATCTGCATTTCTAATACAGCTGTTAAGCTGTCCTCGCCCAGAACCTTACTGAACACAAGCTGCATCAAAGGAAGAATCAAGCCAATCAATACAGAAGCAGAGACTGTATATAGATAACCCAATATAAAATGAGATGGGCTTGTCTGCCCCTGTGAATTGCCACTAGAATGACTGAGACCCAGTACAGCAGCACTGAAGGTGAGCAAAACCAATGAATTGAGAACATAAGGCCCAATTCTCTGTCCAACAATGAGATAAGCAAACATTGCGTTGAAAGCCAATTGTGTTGAACACAAAATGGAAAATGTAGAAACGGGGAGAAATGATATGCCCCATGTATATAGAAAATTATCTACTGTCAACAGTAGACCTAAACCTATGTATATAAGAAGCATTCTGGGTTTAAGCGATTTGGGTGAAGATGGATGCTGTTTTTTAGCATAAGCAAGAGGAAGAATAAGTATAGGCCATCCTACATTTGGAATGAGCGTGAGAAGCCACCTGCTGCTCCCACCTTTCTCAAAGTAGAATCTGGTTAGAAGAGTTGCACTGCACTGTCCTCCAACCAGAGCAACAATACTTAATGACACAAACACCCAATGATGTGACCCCTTATTCAAGGGTGGTGATGGCCTTTCAGAGCAATTTCTCTTGTGTTGGCTGTCTTGAATTTCATAAGTCAAGTCATCTGGTTGATATATATCTGAGAAAAAGAAAACCATGGTTATCATAAGAAGTCTTACACAGAAAAAAATTATGTAAGTTATATTTTAACTTGTTTCCATAGATTCTAATATTAAGAAAGGAAAAAACTCTTTTAGAAGTTCTACCATCTCCATGCTGATCTTCAAGCTGATCTCCTTTATCGCCTTCCATGCTTTAAGATAGAATTGGAGGTTACGAATGAACTGGATCTGATTGAAATTTAAGAACAGATGATAAAAGAGGTTCCATTCACCTATCGGCCAAGCATTTCTCAAACATTAAAAAAAAGTACAAGAACAAGATACCCATGATGCCCACTTTTGTTTGCAAAGTAGAATCTCTTTATATCCATATCAACATCTGTGAATGATCTGTGCTGGTAAAGACATCGAACCAATACCATTATCCCTATCGATGTCTCAGAGCAAGCATATAGCCGACACTAATTATTTATTGGTAAAAGGGTTAGAGTAATGACAATCATTAGGAACACCAAAGAGCTTTTTTTTCCCTCAAATAAGTTAATGGAAGAAAAAGTTATATGACAATCTTACAAGACATTGAGTCAGTGGCATTAAAAAAAGAACTCATCTTAGACATCAACTAAATAAAAGTGATTATTTTAGGTTATAGACATTAATTTAATTTAAGATTTAAAAATTATTTTAATATTTTTAATTATGTTATATATATATAATCTATTATTCAAATGAATTCAATAACACTTAATCAAGCTTTACTAGTCTTTTTAGTCATGAGAATACACAGTCATTTTACATTAATTTTTAACCATTTTGAGGGAAGGATTCTTGTATTCTTAACTATTACTCAATGATTTGAATTGTAATAATCACTCTCACACCCATAAATCGCATTTAGGTCCCCTAAAAGTCGAGATTCTCTATTTTGAAAAATACACAATTGAGTCAAGTGAGAGAAACAACCTCCATTTCTAGAGAGGCCAAACTACAAATTTGAGAATCTAGGATCTCGACAAGATTTTTAGGCTCCTAAGACACCATAACCTTGGAATTTGAAAGAACATGGCTCTCAAGATCCTCAATTTCATTAGGAAAGATGTGTTGATGGCTTTGATCAATCCCATTCTACCAAATAGGTGGTAGCTTCTTTTATTTTTTTATTTTTTTTCTAAAAGTAAAGATTTTGGATAAGATTTTTCTAAATTCTCTAGTGCATAGAATAGTTTGCACCTGATCAATATTCTTCCATAGTATAGTTGTTGCCTCCAAATTTTGTTGCATACCTTGATTCCTAATTTTGTTAGTAACTATTTGGAGAGATCCATCTCCATGAGGACCTAAGGCAAGTGAAACTAAAATAACTCATGTTTTCTATAATCATGGTAAATTTTAAAATTGATTTCCCAATGTAAGTAAATTTGGAATAAATTGGAAAATACAATGGATGATTTAGAAGCCAAACCCAAACTATTAGTTTTGGAATGTTGGCTAATGTCACAATTGTTGAGCCTAATGCATACTCCTCAAAATTTCTAAGAAAGTTCTAGCGAGAAATTTGAAGTTAGGATACCTAAAATTTTAGCCAAATTTGTAGATTGACATGTGTTTCATGTGGGTCTTAGGAATCTAAAAAATCTACCCCTAATTCTACAATGATAGAATATTTGGGAAAAACTTCATGATTCTAAGAACCAGGATTCTTTGGCTACAGAGATTCAAGACTAGGGTAAACATGAGGAGAACATTTCTTGATCTGAGCAACTCAATATGGAAGCGTTCATAAAATTTGGATCCATAAAAGCTTGCCACATGGAGGTCCAAAGTGAAATGAAATAAAATAAAATATTTTAATAATGTTCATGAGACCACAGTAGTTTATAAGAATAAGGGAAAAAATGAAAGAGAAACACAAAAACCCAACCTCAAGAAACATTGACACCAAAACCTTATGAAGTTTGTAAACCCTTCTTGATGTTAGATATTTTGTAGTGGATCTCGATGAACAATTTTGCAGATTTTTCCAACCTTACCTCCTCAAATAAGAAAATTATTTCCACTCTCGAGGTATCTTCAAGATTGTTACAAATGTTGTTATAACTTGAGCACTCTATGATGTAATGTCATTGTATCTCCAACACGCCCTTGAACTACAAAATAGTCATGTTCTTATTTCCCACTCCTCCTTGGGTATTCTCCACCTATCAATTTTACATGTATGATGATGTGAGATAGTCCATAACTCAGTTATCAATTTGTTTGTTTTTTATTTTATTTTAGCTCCTATATAGGATTTTTCATCGCAATTCCATGTGACATTAAATTATTTGATATGTTACCCTTTTTTCCAACCAATTTTTTTGTGTCCACATGGTAGTCCTAAATTTTCTATTACATACTTGTTTATTTCCTATTTGGTCATTCTTTCTTATTAATGTACTATTTATTCATCCACTTGTTCTATTTCATTTAAGTGTTCTCCCTTCTACTTAGCTCTTTCTCAATAACTAGTATGGGCCAATGATGATTCTCCATATTTTAAATTTTTTTAGGTAGTTTAACAATTGGGTTATCATCAATGATTCCAAAGGGAATTACCCATTTCAACTAATAAAATATTTTATGAAATTGAATTTTTAGTTTTCAAGCTACTTATGATTAAGTATTTCTAGAATCTTTCCTCCTACCTCCATTTTAATCTCACATAGTGCTACCCCAAATTTCACACCCATAAAGAAAATCACTGAAGTGACAAGGATGTCAATTAAGATTTTCTTGGCTTTTTCATCCCATAATTTTGCACTCCTGCATCAGTTTTATATTGAGTATAAATATTTTCATCCCTCTTGTATTATTTATGTTTTGCATGTTTTGCAACTAGAAGAATGTTGTGAATTTCAAGTTTGGGGTGATTGTATTCTTCCACTATTTCCAATGGGATACCTTTGAAAAGGGATCTAATTGGTTTCTTTTTTCTCCATAATGAGAAGATCATGAATTTGGTTTTTCAATGTTCACTTACATCCCAACCTCCTAAAAGAAGAGATCTAAAGCTCCCAGGTGGTCTCTCAAACTAAAAATTTTACTTGTAATTGGGATGGAATCATTAGAATGTAAGAGTAGTTTTACTATGTATCTAGAAGGATAAATCCCTTACCAATAACCTTGTTTATCAACTCTTTTAAGTTATCAATGTATAACCTAAATAAAGTTGGGGAGAGCCCGCAATGTTATAAATTTGATGCTAATAACACTACCAAAGAACTTAAACATTGCACCACTTGTTCTAATCTTAATCTTGGACTACCCCTAAAGCCTATGAAATACTACTTTAAATATTATATAACTCTAAGTTCCTCCATCATATACCAAAGTTCATCTCTAGGTATTGTATCAAAATTATGTTTTAAATTTAAAGTTTCTTCTTCTTGGATGTCCCATAATTTTTTTATCAAGTACCTAAGGGTGAAGCAATGATCAAAAGTGGCATGTTTCAATCTATAGCCTATATCTACCCTTTTATAGTTTTCCCGAGCTTTTTCTACCCATCTACTAATTTTCAATCAACCATGCTATCAAGAATTTTTTGAAGAAGAATACTAATCATAATAGTGTGGTAATTTCATGGATTATTGATATCTCCACTTTTATAGAGAGAAATAACAACACTAATTGTTCATTCCTCTGCGAAGCCCTCTTAAATTAAATTATTGAAGGCACATTTAATGTGAGGTGTGAGGACCTTTATACCTCATTCTTAATATTATGCTTGAAGCCCATCTATATCGTTTCTTTCCCCCCTATAAAATTATTTGTGCCCTTCATTGATTGCCTAAAATCTATCGTCAATTATGATGCATTGACTATGAAGGAGAAGTGAAAATACTTTAAGATGATAGCATAGCCCAATACTATGCACAATTAAATGGAAGAGTGGAAGGGGCAATTTTAAATAACTTTCACACCAAAGGGGATTTTTCTTCAATTATTACCAAGAAAATATTGATTCAATATTTGGATTTTTTTAATAATTTTTAAATTTTAATTACTAATAGAGATTATATATACTAATTTAGTATAAAAGATTCTTTTTAATTTCCAGGCCATCATCAAGTAAGATATTACTATTCAAAACTTTTTTTAATAATATTTTTAGATCATCAACAATTGAAATGTGTAGACCCTTCTTAACAATTTTTAAAGTCCTCTTGATTTCATATTTGGAAATAACCAAAGAAAACACAAACTTAGTAAATGGAATATTTAAAAATTTAGTCATTATTAAAAGAATAACTATTTAGTTTATACATTCTTATTATGATATCTATATCATGATTCAAATACATATTTTTTGATTCAAACACATTGATCTATTATACAACATTTTATAATAGCATAATGCTTAAATTTGTATGCCCATTACAAATTTTATTTAATTGTAGGTGTATTTGAAAGATATTTTTTATTACATTATTAAATAAAATATTCTTGGGTAAATTTTGATTCATCATTTCATTTATTATCCATTGTTATTTTAAAATATTCCTATGTTCCACTTTATCATATTGCTATTTGTACACACTCTCATATATTTATTACTGGTATATATCTTAAATACATCTATCTAAAAATTGTGAGATATCAATATTGAGTTATTATATTTTTACTTTATAACTATTAAAATTTAATTATGGTCTCATCATAATTATTTATCATTTATTGTACCTAGTATTGCACCCATTTTCATAAGTTTATTTCTCACCTTGAGAATTATGTCTCCCTGTCCTACATCAATCTCATAGCATGTAATATCACTCCCAAACGTGATAGTGTTAACCCTTGAAATTAAAAATTAAATTAAAATTTTAACACTCATTTTAATGTCTATTCCTATAAGATGTTTAAGACTCAATTTAACCAATTTATATAGTCTTTAACCCACTAATGCATTTTCCAAGTTTACCTTCAACTATTTCTAGTCAAATTCATATATTTTTCTAGGCTTACTCCTTCTAAGACACCTATATAATTATAATGACATATTCACATTTGTGGTAGTCTCTTTAGTCTAAGTTGTGTGTTTTCCAAAATCAACATTCCCTTACATTTTTATTTTTAATATATTATGAACCCTTTAATTGTCTTCTTCTCCTTATTGATGATCATCAATTTATTCGCTAACAATTATAGTTTTTAAAACTTGCAAATTCCAATATTTTCTCTACAATACTATTTACAAGATATTTTTTTATTCTTAAAAAAATAGTCTTTTGCCACTTTAAAACCTCACAACTAATCAACCAAACATTGCTCCAATAATATATTTTTAATTGCTTCTAATGAATTATTGTATATTATTTCTCTTTACCACCTCGGTTTTTAAAGCTTTCTTATTATTAAAACAAACACCATATAAACTTCTAGATTTTTTCATAGTATTTTATATGTCAATGTTTACCTTCCTAACACAAAGTGTACTAGGATAAACAAACCCTAAAAATTTATTAATTGCTTGTTGGATTGAAATAAACCAAACAAAGGCCTACTTAGTTAGGCCCCAAGCCTTTTTAAGCAATATTTCTATGTTTCAAGAAAAATTGGCATCTGTAAAACCCTAATCTCTTTGCCGCTGATTTTCTTCCTTCTCTGGTATGGCGAATGTTGTTGCGCTGGAGATTCTTCAAGGATTTGAGCTGTTGTCCCACGCTAAAAATCCGTCCCAAAAGAATGAAGAATAAATCTAGAGAGTGTGATATTTCTGAACCTGACAAAGCGAAAGGAGACAAAGCGATGGGTCCCATAAGTGAAGACCTGTAGAATACGACATCTATGGCCACCCAGACTACTTAACTAAATACAAATTAGCCCCAGATGAATGTTTTAAAAGAAATATGTAGTTCATAATGTCAGCAAACCTTGGAGCCACCCGACCCCTGCCCTGAATACAAGACAATTTCATTCCAGTTACTTGATGAAGTTATTGAAGTCATTTCAGACTGTACAGAAAAAACAATCATTCTTTTCTTTCTTAAAGACATCCCGTCTTAACAAGAATTCTTTAGTAACAACTAGGAGTTAAAGGGATGGACCATAGAAACATTTAGGGGACTTGGCAGGTGATACGTCTCGTGCACCTTTGTTGATTCAGATCATGTTGTGTCGCTCTTCGATATGGCTCTTGGATTATATGCAGTCAAACAGGCTACCTTTCAAGCTTGAGACCTTGAATTTCATCCTAAAGGCATAACTAAATCAAAATACCTTATGTGGGTTTAATTCCCATTCCTTAACTTGGATTTTCATCCCTTTCTGCATAATATTACATTCCAATTGGGAAAGGTGCTCTAATGTAAACAACATTTTAACAAATGGGTCAGTCTACATGCACATCCTAGAGTCTACATTGAGATGGATTTGACTCATTCTCTCTCAGATTATATCAAGTTGGTCGGCCCTAAATTTAAATTTGACTAATGAATCATCTACCTCAACAAACCTAATGCATGCTTCTACTATTGTAGGGAAGGTCATCTCATCCAAGCCTGTCCTTTTTGAAAACCTAGAACAACTCAATCGCCTCTTGTCAGCTTGCACCCCAACACCACTACTTTTGTCAAAGAAACTATGAATGGCTATGTTTCTAGACATACTCCCCTTGTTAGTAATCCATCCTCCTCTAGTCCACCCCTTCCACTATCTATCCCTTCTCCCCTTTGCCAATCACCCTCCCCATTTGAACCCAAATATTTTAAAGAGGTTGTAGTTGAATCTAGGAATGGAGCATCTAAAAGGATGAAAGAGACTCCTATTATTGGAGAAAACTCATTCTAGGTGTCAAGTCTGACCTCCTAGTCTATTATTCCCATTAAATCTTAGAGCCTCTTGGCATCTCAAGATTTCTCTAAACAAGACCAAAGGTCGGCCCTAGAAACTTGTTCGATGGAAAATTAATTCAATTTGTTGCTTGTGGATGAGGAAACCCTTCATGATTCATCCCAATGAAGTGTCATATTCAATCTTGGAGTTGTGAGGTTTGATGATTTCCACTCACAAATATCAAGTCAAGCAATCTACTCAACATAATCAACCTGATGTTCTTATGCTTCAAGAAGTGAAATCCAACACCATCTATTTGGATGCTACTCTTGCTACAATTTGGCAAGGGGCTCTTTTATTCCATAAAAATTAATGATGATGGTGGTGGAGGTGTTGTTTTGGGCCTTGCCCCATGGCTAGCTAAAAAGGTTGTCGCTATCAAATTTGATCCCAATAATTGTTGTGTTTCAATCGCTATTATTATTAAGGACTCTCATTGGATTTTGTTTCATTTATGCCCCTAATTCTCCCAATGAGAGAATTAAGTTATGGGAATGGATTCATCTGAACCTCCCTAATTCTCATTTGATCTTGGGGAGTGACTTTAACATGGTTGAACCCCCTTCTAATAGTAACTTTGGAACAACTCTTCAAAAAATGAGTAGGCTAGATCATTTCTACATCTCTCCCAATTTCCCACTTTTACCCCATGATGGCCATCTCATTTGTCTAGAACTGTCTACCACTCTTTTTGATCACCTACCCATTTTTACCATTCTCGATTTCTCTAGCCACACTTTCCCTTTTTATGATCTACCTTGCAAATTAAATATAGATATCATCTCAATAAACAAGATTTTATTGATGGTTTAATTTCTAATTGGAACTTTGAACCAAAACCTCAACAAGATAGGTGGATCAGCTAGTGGGAGAGAACCATTGCTATATGTACTTCCTCTCTTCATGACTATGGGAGGCGTGTTGTTGCTAGGCATCACAAAATTGAAAAATGCCTTAAAGAACAACTTGAATGTGGCCAATATCTCTTAGCTTCAAACCCACAAAAAAAAATTGTGCAACAATTTTTTATCAATATTGAGAATTCTCTTTGAAAATTGACTGCTTACAAAGGAAAATGTGCCCAGGGGGACCACAAAAAAAAATTATTTCAATATCTGCAACACAAATATAAAAAGAATATATCTATTGCCTAAAAATTTTTGATGGCTTCGTCCATCCAACCATGATGCTATTTTACAAACCTTCTATGAGCATTTCAAAAAACTATTTATAGATGACTTTGTTATTGATGACCTTCTTCTCGTCCTTGAGGAGTGTGTGGTTGGTTTCATACCTCAAAAAATAGACCTTGAATATAGCAAGTTTCATGACCACCTTCTTTCCATAGAAGATATTGATGAATCCCTTAGGTACATAGTAATAAAAAAATGTCCTAGAATTGATGGTCTACCTATAGAATTTTATCAAGCCCTTTGGCCACATATTCATGAAAACCTTTATAATGTGTTCCTTGAAGGATTTGAAACTGTAAGTGCTGAAGATTAGCTCAACACCCAAGAATACCTACAAAAATAATGATAAACCTTCCACAAGAGGATATTCAAGAATATGAGCTTGATTTATATTAAGACCTCTCAAATGATGAAGTATGAAGTATGGTAAAGTATGATACAAATGAGCACAAGCACCTTCCTTATATAGGCAAGGTTGAGATGTAGTATGCAGCATGATGTTGACATGTGTCATAATCATATGACATGTGACAACTAACTACCTAGGTCTAGTAGAATGTGAAGTCTTGGATAAGGCTTCTAGAAGGAATCTTATTTCCTAAGTACATGTGAAGGGGGATGGCCCCATTATAACTAATTTTCTAGTGAATGCAACCAAGAAATTAAATAAATGACTAAGTAAACCTATGTAAGTGTAATTAGATAATTAATTACACCAACAAAAACTAGGTATTTGGGTCCTATTATCAACTAGGGCTTGATCAAAATCATTCCCAAAGGTAAGGATGATGGTACTATTAATGGATGACAACTAATTCCCTCCTCACCACTTTGTACAAAATCATCACTAAAGTGCTTGCTTGGAGAATTAAACAAGTTACTCAAGACATTGTTCGACTTGAACAAAATGGCTTCCCAGGGGGGAGATTCATCCTAAATAATTTGATTCTTTCTTGGGAAACTATTGAATGGGCACAAAAACTACACAAAATGATCTTATCATTAAACTTGACTTTGATAAGGCCTATGATTGAATTTGGCCCCATATTTAATGAGAAATTTAACATGATATTTATTGATTTAATACAAAAGGTTATTAATGGAATCCTATCCCCATAATTCCTTTTACAAAATTCTATTTTCCAAGGCTACCCGCTTGCTCCTTCTTTGTCTATCCTTGTTGTTGATGCTCTTGGATATCTCTTTTGTTGTTGGATATTGTGATTGATTTGTTGATATGTGGTTGTCATTGATGTCAATACTATTAGCATAAATGTCTTTAAGACTATATATGTCAAGGATATTGAGAAAACTGTAATAAAATATGTTACAGGTTATCTGTGAATCAGTGAAAATTGATCAGTATGATGGAAAGTTCAATATGTTAATAATGAGAAGTTGCAGATTAAAGGGTTTGTTTTCAAGCCTATCTAGTTTATTCACCAAAATTTTCAAAGGTGCGCATGAAGATTTGAGCAAGCTATGAGTTTCGATATTCCGATGGTTATTATGTTACTATAAATGGTGTTCATGGAAGAAGATAATGTAATTCTGGTAATCTGAGTTGTTGTGTATGTTGTTGTGGTGTTCATGAATGTTTCTAGATCATGTTCTATCTGTGTTGCACATCTACATTGATCATTGTGCTTGCAATCCAATATTTTCTCTTACGTATTCATGTTTTTAATGTTCATGGCCGACAAGGTGTTTGAAGCATGTTGTGGATCTTCAAGGAAGAATATTTGAAGGTGTTTTGCATTCGAGGACATTATTTTGGGTCTCTACTATGTTGTGGCCAACCTTGGTTGATTCGCATAAATAATCTTTATTGTTTTGGGCTGACAGTTTGCATTCATTCTATTATTTTGTTGAAGTCGACATATAGTGATGTAATTTCTTGTTGCAGATATATATAAGTGATTGTTTCTTCATTTGAGAAGTGTTTGTGATGTGAAGTGTGTGTGTGTTATGTGCGAAAAGGTTTAGATCATTCGAAAGCGGAGAAGAGTATGAAGAAGATTGAAGAAATGTTCATGTGCTTAACCAAAACTGTACTCAGGCATTAGCAAACGCTACTTTCTCAGTTCAAATTCTTCAGATGGATTTAATCTAAATGTTTTATGTAAGATAGTGATTCTTCCTTTGAGCAGTGAGCTCTAGGAAGTGTTCTTGAATGCATGTGCATTCCTCATTCATTATTCTTATACTTTTAACAAGGTATAACTTTTGGATTAACCTCCACTGTGGTTTTTTCCCTTAATCGGGTTTTCACGCAAAAATCTTGGTGTTATGTGTGTTTCTGATGTGTTGTTGATTCATGCTTTCATTGTTATTAATCAAATATGAGAATAAGGGTTAATAAGTTAAATAAGTTTGAAATTATGTGACAACTCATTTCCCCACCTCCCCCTCAGTTGTTTGCCCTTGTGTTTCCAACAATTGGTATCAGAGAAGGTTCCTTGGAAGAAGTTTAAAAGCTTGAGGTGATCCAAGATGGCAACATACAGGAAGGATAGTCTAAGATTTGATGGAACAAATTATTCTTTGTGGAAGACTTGAATGGAGTGTCATCTAAGATGCATTGGTCAATCCTACTGGAACATTTCAAGCAATAGGTATGTTATTCCTCAGAATGTTCCTACTACTACTGCTGAGATTAGGGATGTTGAATATAATATCAGGGCTAAAGAAGCATTGTTGAGTTCTTTGACTAATTTTGAGATGATGAATGTTATGGATCTGAAGACTGCTTATGAGATCTAGAAAAAGTTGGAAACTTTATATGAAGGTGATGCTAATGTGAAAATGGCTAAGCTACAAAGTCTGAAAGGAAACTATGAATTTTTGAAAATGGGTGATGATGAAAATATTACTACTTTCATGCAAAGAGTGAATGAACTTGTGTATGGCATCAAATGTGTTGGTGGACAGTTAGATGAATCATAGATTGTTGCTAAAGTGCTTAGATATGTTCCTATTGCATACAAAGTTAAAACTACAGCTATTGATAAGCTCCGGACTGTGATAAATGTAACCAAAGATATGTTGATTGGTAAACTTACTGCTTTTGAGTTGAGTAAATTTGGTGATGCCCCTCTGAAGACAAAATCTGCATTTAAAGCTACTACTTTCGGGAGAGACAAGCAGAGATATGATTCGGGTGAAAGTTATTCTAGAAATTTATTCATGTATGAGGAATAAATGAGGCAAATTGAAGAAGAAGAAAGAGAACTGAATGAGCTTGAAGCACTTATTATCAAAAGGAAAGCCATAGGAGAAGGTAAGTATAAAGG
Source organism: Sequoiadendron giganteum (assembly GCA_007115665.2). Taxonomy (NCBI): domain Eukaryota; kingdom Viridiplantae; phylum Streptophyta; class Pinopsida; order Cupressales; family Cupressaceae; genus Sequoiadendron; species Sequoiadendron giganteum. Next base: position 49,568,014 of record CM021105.1, on the reverse strand, counting down.
AAAGTTACCTATAAAAAAAATTTCTTGCAATAAGATAAGTCATTTTGCATCAAAGTGTCCAGAAAGAGTTCCTAAGCCAAGACCTTACAAGCCTAAATTTCAAAAGAAGTGTTATTATGCTACCGATGAAGGTGTGATAGATGATGAATCTGATAAAGGGAATGCAAGTGAAGATGAGTTTGTGTTTATTGCTATCAACGAAAATAATCCTGTGTCTATTGAATCTGCTAATTGTACAAATGTGGAGAAAACCCTAGTTGCTCGAGTTGAAGAAAAAGATGAATGGGTAATTGACAATGGATGTTCACATCACATGACAAGTGATAAAAGTAAATATGTAAGCCTAGAGAAGTATGATGGTGGTGTTGTAAGATTTGGTGATAACAATAGTGGTATAATTTGTGGCAGAGGATGTATTTATTTTGATGGTAAGCATAATACTGATGATTTTTTTTTATGTTGAAGGTTTGAAGCATAATCTTTTGAGTGTTGGACAGATGGTTGATAAGGGATACAATCTTCAATTCAAAGATGGAAAGTGTAGCATATTGGGAAGTTTTGGAAATGTGATTGCTTCAAGTATTAAAACAAAATGTTACATCTTTCATTTGAATGTTGCTAGTAAAATTTGTTTGATTTCTCAAGTTGATGAAATTTGGTTGTGGCATAGAGGAATGTGTCACATAAAATTTCACAAAATTATCAAAATAAATTCCTCTCAGGTAGTGAGAGATCTTCCTAAGTTGGTGAAGCCTACTAATGCCATATGCAAGGAATGTCAGTTAGGAAAAGAAACTAGAATTTCATTTTAGATTAAACAACATTGTTCAAATGAATTGTTGGAGCTTGTGCATACTGACTTGTGTGGTCCTGCTAGAATCAAAAGCTTACAAGGTTACAAGAACTTCATGTTGCTTATTGATGATTACACTAGGATGATGTGAGTTACTTTCTTAAGGGAGAAATATGAAGCTCTAGAAAAGTTCAAGATCTTTAAGGCTATGGTTGACATAGAGACAGGTTTGAAGATTAAATGTTTGAGATTAGATAGTGGTGGTGAATTCACTTCTGGTGAGTTTAATACATTTTGTGAAGAACATGGGATAATGAGATAATTATCTGCCCTGCGGACCCCTCAACAAAATGGAATTGTGGAAAGAAAGAATAGGACAGTTCAAGATGTTGCTAGAACTATTATGTTGGAAGAAAATATCCCTCATATCCATTGGAGAGAAGTTGTGAGTACTATTGTTTATATCCTCAATCAGGTACAAATCAAAGGTAATACTGGTAAGACTCCTTTTGAGCTATGGTTTGGTCATAAGCCTACTGTTAGATATTTCAAAATCTTTGGGAGTAAATGCTATATCAAGAGAGATGAAGATATAGGAAATTTTGATGCTAGAAGTGATGAAGGAATATTTCTTGGTTATTTTATTAAGATTAAGGCCTACTAGTGCTACAACAAGAGATTGAAGAAAATGGTTGAAAGTGAAAATGTTAAATTTGATGAAGACATTTTTAGACCCTCCAGAACCCGTGGATATGATTCTGATGATCAGAATGACAGTACAAACAAGATTCAGACTTCAAATCAAGTTCATATCATTCTAGTGAATCAAGAACATCAAGAAGAAGGAGAGACTAGTGAAAGTATAGAAGAGAGATCACAAGAGCTTGAAACACAAAAACACTCTAAGACTCCAAGGTATGTGAGACTAAATCATTCAGAAAATCAGATTATAGGTGATAAGAACAAATGTGTCCAGACTAGAAGAAGAATTGAAAAATAATACTGTTTAATTTCAAAGACTGGGCTAAGTAATTTCAATGAAGCATGCAAAGATGAACATTGGATTGAAGCAATGAAAGAAGAACTACAACAAATTGAGAAGAATAATACATGGATTCTTCTTCCCATATCTAAGTATAAAAATGTAATTGGAACTAAATGGGGTTTTAGAAACAAGTTGAATGAACAAGGTGAAGTGATGTAGATCTAGGAGGATTCAACAACATATTTCACAAAGCTTCAACAATAATCCAAAGCAATCTTTTTATAACACATGTTATTAGTCGTTCTATGTCACATTGGAAACATAACTATGGCAACCGACAATTTAATGCAACAAACAATCATTAATAACTTCCACAAAAACAATAATGAAGCCAATCTCTCCAATGATATTGAAGACAACATAGTTATAGACCTTTTCTCCAATTTTTATGATGGTCCAACTATAGCAAAGAAATTTATTGCATTTTTTCCAAAACTACAAACCCTAGGTAGGGTTCAAACCTACCCTCACTAAAATGAACATAACTTATTCAAATCTTAATGAAATTTGATGATACTTTAAGAAAATTAAAGTAGATTGACATGGAAAAAAAATCCAATTGGTTTCAAATTAAAATATTGACTTTACAATCCATACCATCGCGTTTTTCAGACTACAATTTATGCACAATATTGTTTAAATAGGGTAGTTTCACCAAAATGATCATAACTCCCACACAACTCAATAAAATTCAATGCAATAGAATAAATTGGAAACTATAAATAGAGATCTTTCCATTAATATATGATACTCCATTATTTATATCCATACCAGGCCGTACAATGCACAACTTCAACCTGGAAACAATGTAAAAATCAAAAAATGCACACAAAATTTAGCGTTGTCATTCATCAAACTTTAAAAAGAATGTCTCCAACCTCCAATTCAAATTTTTGAGGGTGTCTTTATAAATTTCCAACCAATACCAACCATTTTCAACTACCTTTTTATTATTTTGTTGACAAAATACCTTAATTCAACACTTTTTGCCAAGTTGCTTGACAATTTTTACAATATGGAACAACTTTAAACATTACTTGATAAATAACTTAAAATATGACTTCCTAAGACTCAAAAACCTATAAAATGGTTTGATAAACCTTATTATAAGACCCAATACACAAAATAGAGCAACTATTTACAAATGGCCTCATGGAGGCAAGAAATCAAACAAGTGCTCCTACACCAAACTCCCGGGGACAAAATAATTCAAACCCCTTTGAATTGTCTTCTTCTTGTTCTTCCAATTACTTTACACTTTGTCCTTTTTCCTTTCAACCATCTTTGGTCCTTTCTTCTTTTTATTCTTCTTGTTCCTTCTTCTATCAATCATCCTTTCAACTTGGAAGTTCCAAAACTCTATCATATTATCATACACTTCACTTTGTCCTTCATGACCTGCACATACATAGTCCAAAGAAAAATTAGAAACAAAATATCGAGACCTTGAGGTCTCCTCCTTGTCTTCTTTTACTTCAAACTCCTCTTCACCCATGACCAACTTATCAATAGCATTCCCCTTCAAAATCAATTCACTTGCAACCTCAATGTCCTTGTCTTCTTCTACCTTCATGAGTTATTCTTCCTCTTGTTTGAACTGTCCATTACCTACCTTACTATCCCATTCTTTTCCAATGGCTGTAAAAATTTTCCACAAATCATCTTCTTCATATTTTACTGAATTTGGTGTCTTCTTTTGTTGTCTTTGCTTCTGCATAATCTTCTTTAGAGGCCATATTAGCCTCTTTGGCATTGGTATATTCCAACTCCTTTGGCTTATCTCTTCCATGGCTTTCTCAAACTCTATTTTTCTTACCTTCTTTATTTCCTTATTTTTCCTCTATTTCCTTCTTCCTTCGTGAATCCTCATCCTGCCAACATATTCTCAAAAATTCCATCTTCACAAGCAAGTCTCTCCTTGCTTCCACTTCACCTTGCCTCACCTAGGCAATCAGGTTCCTTCCTCAACCTACAAACAACCACACACACAAACCACAAACAACTTTCCTAGAGCATCTTCAGGCTCTAATACCAAACTAATGCAGAGCTAGAAGGATTCAACATCATATCTCACAAACCTTCAACAATAATCCAAAGAAATCTTTGTATAACACATGCTATTAGTCATTTTATGTCACATTGAAAACATAACTATGGAAGCCCACAATTTAATGCAACAAACAGTTATTAATAACTTCCACAAAAAAAATATTGAAGCCAATCTCTCTAGTGCGATTGAATACAACATAGTTATAGACCTTTCCTCCAATTTTTATGAAGATCCAATGGTGGAAAATAAAGTTATTGCATTTTTCCAAAACTGCAAACCCTAGGTAGGGTTCAGACTTTCCCTCACTAAAATGGTCATAACTTATTCAAATCTTAATTAAATTTGATGAGACTTGAATAAAACTAAAGTAGATTGACATGGAAATAAAATACAATTATTTTTAGATCAAAATATTGACTTTGCAATTCATGTACCATCATATTTTTTAGACTGCAATTTCTGCACAATATTGTTAGAATAGGGCAGTCTCACCAAAATGATCATAACTCTCACACAACTATATAAAATTAAATGAGACAAAAAAAATGGAAACTAGAAACAAATATCTTTCCATTCATATATGATACTCCATTATTTTTATCCATACCAGGTTGTACAATGCACAACTTTAGCCTAGAAACAATGTAAAAATTAGAAAATGCACACAAAATTTGAGGTTGTCATTCATCAAAATTCAAAACTAATGTCTCCAACTCCCGATTCGAGTTTTTGAGGGTGTTTTTATACATTTCCAACCAAATCCAACTATTTTCAACTACCTTTTGATTATTTTTTTGACAAAACACCTTAATGACACTTTTTGACAAGTTGTTTGATAACTTTCTTGAGCAACTTTTACAATTTTTACAATATGGAACAACTTTAAACATTATTTGATAAATGACTTAAAATATGACTTCCTAAGACTCAAACACCTCTAAAATGGTTTGATAAACCTTATTATAATACCCATTACACAAAATAGAGCAACTATTTACAAATGACCTCATCGAGGCAAGAAATCAAACAGGTGCTCCTACACCAAACTCCCGGGGACAAAATAATTCAAACCCCTTTGAATTGTCTTCTTCCTGATCTTCCAATTACTTTGAACTTTGTCCTTTTTCCTTTCAACCATATTTGTTCCTTTCTTCTTTTTCTTCTTCTTGTGCCTTCTTCTATCAATCATCCTTTCAACTTGGAGGTTTCAAAACTCTATCATATTATCATACACTTCACTTTGTCCTTCATGACCTGCACATACATAGTCCAAAGAAAAATTAGAAACAAAATATCAAGACCTTGAGGTCTCCTCCTTGTCTTATTTTACTTAAAACTCCTCTTCACCCATGACCAACTTATCAATATCATTCCCCTTCAAAATCAATTCACTTGCAACCTCAGTGTCCTTGTCTTCATCTACCTTGATGAGTTCTTCTTCCTCTTGTTTGAACTATCCATTACCCACCTTACTATCCCATTCTTCTTCAATGGCTACACAATTTTTCCACAAATCATCTTCTTCATATTTGACTGAATTTGCTACCTTCTTTTGATGTATTTTCTTTTGCATAATCTTCTTTAGAGGCCATCTTAACCTCTTTGACATTGGTATATTCCAACTCATTTGGCTTATCTCTTCCATGGCTTTTCTCAAACTCTATGTCTTACCTTCTTTCTTTCCATTTTTCTTATTTCCTTTTTGTCTCTTTCAATCTTCCTTTGTGAATCCTCAGCCTACCAAAATCTTCTCACAAATTCCATCTTCACAAGAAATTTTCTTCTTGTTTCCACTTCACCTTGCCTCACCTAGGCAATTAGGTTCCTTCCTCAACCTGCAAACAACCACACACACAAACCACAAACAACTTTCTTAGAGAATATTCAGGATCTAATACAAAATTGATGCAGAGCTAGGAGGATTCAACAACATATCTCACAAACCTTCAATAATAATCCAAAGCAATCTTTGTATAACACATGCTATTAGTCGTTCTATGTCACATTGGAAACATAACTATGGCAGCCCATAATTTAATGCAACAAATAGTTATTAATAACTTTTACAAAACAAATAATGAAGCCAATAGCTCTAGTGAGATTGAATACAACATAGGTATAGACCTTTCCTCCATTTTTTATGAAGATCCAATAGTGGAAAATAAATTTATTGCATTTTTCCCAAAACTACAAACCCTAGGTAGGGTTCAAACCTACCCTCACTAAAATGGTCATAACTTATTCAAATATTAATGAAATTTGATGAGACATGAATAAAATTAAATTAGATTCACATGGAAACAAAATAAAATGGGTTTCAGATCAAAATATTGAATTTAAAATCCCTACCATCACGTTTTTCAGACTGCAATTTCTGCACAATATTGTTAGAATAGAGCAGTCTCACCAAAATTATCATAACTCCCACACAACTCAATAAAATTCAATAAGACAAAATAAATTGGAAACTATAAACAGAGATCTTTCCATCCATATATGATACTTCATTATTTTTATCTATACCAGGCCGTATAATGCACAACTTCAACCTGGAAACAATGTAAAAACCAGAAAATGCACACAAAATTTGAGGTTGTCATTCATCAAACTTCAAAAATAATGTCTCCAACCTCCAATTCCAGTTTTTGAGGGTGTGTTTATACATTTCCAACCAAAACCAACCATTTTCAACTACTTTTTTATTATTTTGTTGACAAAACACCTTAATGACACTTTTTGACAAGTTGTTTGACAACTTTCTTGAGCAACTTTTACAATTTTTACAACATGGAACAACTTTAAAAATTGTTTGACAAATGACTTAAAATATAACTTCCTAAGACTCAAACACCTCTAAAATGGTTTGATAAACCTTATTATAAGACCCAATACACAAAATAGAGCAAGTATTTACAAATGGCCTAATGGAGGCAAGAAATCAAACAGGTGCTCCTGCACCATGAAGTTATCATAAACAAAGCAAGACCGGTATGCAAAGGATACTCTCATATGGAAGGAATTGACTTTGAAGAAGATTTTGCTCATGTTGCTAGAATTGAAGCTATGAGACTATTTCTTGCTTATTTTTCTTACAAAAACTACAAAGTTTATCAAATGGAAGTCAAGTCAGCTTTTGTAAATAGTGAATTAGAAGAAGAGGTCTATATTGAACAACTTGATCGATTTCAATTGACTGATCAGGGAGATATGGTTTCTCGGTTGAAGAAAGCATCGTATGGATTCAAGAAAACCCCTAGAGCTTGGTATGACAAATTGGATAAGTATCTGTTGAAGCTTGGATTTAACAGAGGTTCTGCTGATAGTAATCTATATTTCAAGATTGATAATGATAAAGATTTTTTTGTGGAAGTCTTTGTTGATGATATCATTTTTAGAGGAGATGACGGCTTGTGCATGAAGTTTGCTAATGAGATACAAAATGAGTTTGAGATGTCAATGATTGGAGAGTTGAAATTCTTTTTGGGATTGAAAATTACTTAGTTAGATAAAGGGATCTTTATATCTCAATCCAAGTTTGTGAGAGAAGTGCTAAATAAATTTGGTATGGAAGATTCAAAGCCAGACGGTACACCCATGTTGACTGGATGTAATTTGACAACAAATGAAGATTATCTAAAGGAAAATCAGACTAGATACAGATCAATGATTGGTGGATTTCTTTATTTGACTCAAACTAAACTTGACATCATGAATGTTGTATGTATTTTTGCTAGATTTCAAGTCGATCCTAAGGAATCTTATGTGACTACTGTGAAGATAATTTTTAGATACTTGAAGGGAACGGTTCATTTTTTCCTATGGTATCCTAAAGATGATGATATTACTTTGAGTGTCTTTACTGATGCTAAGAATCTGGTGTTGCATTCAAAAACCAAGCATATCTATCAAGTTTCACTTTTTGAGAGATAAGGTGGGTGATAAGGAAGAAAGAGTGGAGTATGTGCCTACTAAGGAATAGATTGCAGACATATTTACTAAGCCATTACCTAAGGATACTTTTGAGTATCCCAGAGGGAAGTTAGGGGTGATTACCCCTCCTAATCAGAACTAAGATGCATAGTCTTTGCATCAGTCTATACATTCATAGTCATATCTTGATCCAGATTGATGTTTTGGTGGTTGCTATTCAGGGGGAGTAGTCAAATGATTTAGATATGTGGTTCATAGCTTGTGTATATTTTTCATTGATGTCAAAGGGGGAGAAGAATAATGTGAAAAACTCTAGGAGAACTAAGGGGGAGAAGAGTAATTTGAAAAGGGGAAATTGTTGGAGAAGAGTTAGTTGCATTGATGGTGTTTTCCACATCATGTATTTCCATCAATGCCAAAGGGGGAGATTGTTGGATGTTGTGGTTGAGTTATATGTGTTTTTCATTGATGTCAACACTATTAGCATAAATGTCTTTAAGACTATATATGTCAAGGATATTGAGAAAATTATAATAAAATATGTTACAAGTTGTTTGTAAAGCAATGAAGATCAGTATGATGGAAATTTTAGTATGTTGATAGTGAGAAGTTGCAGATTAAACTAGTTTATTCACCGAAATTTTTAGAGGTGCGCATGAAGATTTGAGCAAGCTATGAGTTTTCGTATTCCGACAGTTATTATGTTATTGTAAATGATGTTCATGGAAGAAGATAATGTGATTTTGGTAATCTGAGTTATTGTGTATGTTACTGTGGTGTTCATGAATGTTTCGAGATCATGTTTTATTTTTGTTGCATATCCACATTGATCATTTGCTCGTGATCCAAGATTTTATCTTGCGTATAATTCATGTTTTTCATGTTCATGGTCGACAAGGTGTTTGAAGCGTGTTGTGGATCTTCGAGGAAGAATATTTGAAGGTGTTTTGTGTTCGAGGACATTATTTTGGGTCTCTACTATGTTGTGTCCAACCTTGGTTGATTCACATAAATAATCTTTATTGTTTTGGTCCGACAGTTTGCATTCATTCTATTATTTTGTTGAAGCTAACATATATAGCGATGTAATTTCTTGTTGCGGATATATATAAGTGATTGTTTCTTCATTTGAGAAGTGTGTGTGATGCGAAGTGTGTGTGTGCTATTTGTGAAAAATTTTAGATCATTCGAAAGTAGAGCAAAGTGTGACAAAGAGTGAAAAAGTGTTCATGTGCTTAACCAAAACTATACTCAGGCATTAGCAGATGCTACTTTCTCAGTTCAAATTCTTCAGATGGATTTAATCTGAATGTTTTATATAAGATAGTAAGTCTTCCTTTGAGCAGTGAGCTCTAAGCAGTGTGCTTGAATGCATGTGCATTCCCCATTTATCTTCTTATACTTTTAACAAGGTATAACTTGTGGATTAACCTCCACCGTGGTTTTTTCCCTTAACCGGGTTTCCGCACAAAATTCTTGGTGTTATGTGTGTTGTTGATGCATGTTTTCATTTTTATTAATCAAATATGAAAATAAGGGTTAATAAGTTTAATAATTTTGAAATTTTGTGACAACTGATTCACCCCCCCTCTTAGTTGTTTTCCCTTGTGTTGCCAACATATTTCACCATGCACTTTCCACTAATATTATCTATGGTATCTTTATTGTGAGGTAATATTAAACCCCTCAATTCTCACTTTTCTAATTATATCATGCTTTCTATATAAAACTTAGCTAAAGAAATAGAAAACACACTTGATATATTGGGGCTCTACATTGTTTCTAGTTCTAAGTTGGTCATGCATAAAACTAAATTTATTATGACCTACCCTAGCCCTCAACCCCATTGGATTCCCAATAAGTGGAATGAAGTGAAACACAGGTATATCACTAGATGCTTAGGTTTGGCATTAGATTCTCTCTTAATGATATGTGAAGATGATTCATGACTAAACTTAAGAAAAAAATCATGAATTGTACCAACTGATTCATATCCATGGTTGGGCACGTACACGTGGAAAACAAAATTCTTTTTTTTCTAGCCATATTTAAATCTCTTCATATTGGCTTCCCTCTACTTGAGTTTTTATAATAAATTGAGCCAAATGATAAGAAGTTTCCTTTGGGATTAATGGGGTAATAAGAAATGCCTTCTTATGATTTCATGGACACATTGCATCCAGCCAAGAGATAAAGTTGGTTTAGGAATTATCAAACCGCATACCCAAGGTATATATGTCTTACTACAAAATGGATTGTTAGAGCCTTAGAGGGAGAGGCCCCTTGGAAGTCCTTTGTTCAAAACCACATCTAATCTGCTACTACTAGAACATCTTGGACTTCAGTTAATTGGAAAGACAAACTTCTTCTTGCATCCTTCTTCAGAAACCATGGGTCTTCTTGTTGGAAACAAGCTACACTGAGAGGGGGGGTGAATTGGTGTTGTAAAAAAATTAACTTTCTTATCCTTTAGCTTCAAAGCATTAACAGCATTCAACCATAATGCATAAACATGAATAAAATGAACACAACACCATAACACAAGGATTTTTACATGGAAACCCTGTTAGGGAAAAAACCACGGTGGATGGCCAATCCACAATTTAATTTGAATATACTCAAATGAAGATTACAATAAGGGGAATGCACTTGCATTTAGGCGCACTATCTAGAGCTCACTTCTCAAAGGGAAGGCTCACTACCTTATAAAGAAAATCAGATTAAAACCATCTGAGAGTTTGAACTGAGATAAATAGCATCTACATATGCATGATTACAGTTCTGGTGAAGAACAATATTCGATCTTTTTTCCTACAGACTGATTTTGCACTTCTACTCTTTTTTCCTTATACTCGCAACACAAATTCTCCATGCACAAGTGAAACTACTCATTATCACCCTTCTGCTCTACTCTAATTTGTAACTCACATCACAACATACTTCATACTTCTTACAAAATGATACGGACGAACTTATATATATATATACGCAACTTAGAATTCAAATACACTATGTCGGCTTCAATAGAAAAAGAAGTATTTACACATGTTGGCTCAAATCATGAATAATATACAATGCGTATCCATAACGGTCGGCCACAACTTAGCTAGGACCCAAAAAAACATGTACAAACACAAAAATACTTAACCAATTACTTTCCATATATTTGCGACATGATATATTGATGAAGTCGGCTCCAATATTGGTAAAATAGAAAATTAGCTAATTGAATCTTCTAACTTGCATGAGGATCGATATGAGCCACTACACTTCAATAGTAATAGAGATAATATACCAAAAAACATTTCCTAAGATGTGCAACACAAGCCACTAACAAAAAATCTCCATACAGATCGATGAACACTAAACTGCTAGATACTCTATTCTTCCTTGTCAATCTTCAATCTATTTGTCAGTATGGTCGAATGATGATATGTGTATCTAATCATCGATTAGGGTTTCCATCAATGACAACACCCAGTGATACTAGTAGTGTATCTTTCCAAAAATCTCCCCCTTTGGCATTGATGGCAACACTTAGTGAAAAATGACTAAGTGTCGGATCAGTACCAAGATAAACTGCACTGCCATCTCCAAAATTCCAAAAATGCAATTCTCCCCTTGAGATGATTATGCATTTTTCACTCCACTATTCTCCCCCTTTGACATCAATGGCAAAGGCGGGGATCGCATACCAAAAATGGATCAATCAATCAAAAAAATTATACAAAAATGCTTCTTTAACTTACATAAACTTAAAAATGTCTGCAAAATCTTTCTTTAGCTAGATCAAATTTGTGTCCCACTCTTATGAGACTCTCCATGATTGTTATGTGACCACAAATCAAGTAAGACTGTGTCTCTGCAGATTCCAAGTTGGTTGGATAACCAACTACCATAGTGTCCTCTCCTGCCTTTAGAGCGTTGACCATTACCTCAATTTTTGGGCCAATTATGCCTCTGAGTTCACATAATCTCGCAACAATCTTATCATTCTCATGCTTCAAGCTTTTTATTTTGTTAAGCACAAACATCACTTCACCTTCCATTTTCCCAACACCACTAGTTAGAGGATCAAATTCTTCAAAAATAGTACTTAACTATTTTTCCAGATCTTTAACCTTTTTCTCATTAGCTTCAGTAAATTTTGAAAGACAAAAACATGATTTATAGATCTTACCACCTCTAGATAAATAATTTTGTACATTCTTCACACATGTTACTAAGACGGTTTTATCTTTATCAATAAATACTTTCAATCCACTAAACCTTTTGACATCAAATTCTTTTTGCACTTTCACCATAGCTGATTTTTCGAGTGACTCAAAGTGAGTACTCATAGAGTTGATAAGCTTTTTCAATTCACTGGAGGAGGAACCAATTGAATCTTTCACATAAGAAGGCATTATCTTCTCTAATACTCCAGATGCAAGTTTTAGTAGTTCACTATCTTCAATGTGTGACTTCAGTAGCTCTTCTATGTCTTGTGCTTGAGCAAATGAAGCTACTTTCATCTTCTAGAGTGGACTAAGAGTGGACAGGTCAATGGGACCTTCAATCAGTTCCGGATCCAATTCTTCCTTCTGTTCAACCAAAAATTTCTTCACTGCCTCAACAGTGTATCTTTCCTCAACTGGGATTGGTTTTACATCATCTTTTTTTTCTTCAATCATTGCTTCTTCAATGGCAGGTTCCGATTTGTTATCTAGGATATTCATCTTTTCAACTGATACATTTTCAGGTAGCTCAACTTCCATGGGAATTTTTGTGTTGTCCTCTACAAGAGGAATTTGTGAATCCTCAGTTGTATCAAATTTTTCCTTAGCAACAACATCAATTATGTCATTTAATAGTATCTCCCTAAGGATTTTCTTAGTTTCTTTTGTAACTTCATCAGTTAAACTGATCATTAGCTTATTTACCCTTCTTTTGCTTTTAAATTTCCTTTTGGCTTTGTTCAAGAGTGTCTTCATGTCATCCATAGACATCATCGGACACAATTCTGCAAGAATCCTTTCTCTCATCTGGTCTTCTTCTGTTCTAGCATTAAGTCTCCTCATTTCCAGAATGTCATATAGACTTTTTAGGCAAGTTAGGCATAATCTCAATCAAAATTTTATTGAAAATATTCATGTGTTTTATTTCCGCTTCTTCAAGAATTCTTTTACCATACTCATCAAAATAATCATACCATTTATGGAGAGGCTTGAGGTTTCCATCTTTAACTAAAGCATTTTTATTGCCGCTTCTTCAAGAATTATTTTATCATACTCATCAAAAGAATCATACCATTTATGGAGAGGCTTGAGGTTTCCATCTTTAACTAAAGCATTTTCAATTTCCTCTATTGGCATACCTGAATTTTTAGTTTTAATCTTCTTGACCTAAACATCTTTACCAAAAGATTTTTCTTTTGTAACAGTTGTTGCCATGGTGCCTTGATGCTTAATTTCTTTGACACCTTCATCATATTTAGTTTCCTCATCATTTGAAACTACTACATAGACTCTCTTTCTCTTTTTCTTTCCTTCTCTTTTGGATCCCTTAGATTCAGTTTTTACAGGGATTGGTTTGGCTGCAGTGGCTAAATGAGATGCAAAGCTTCTGGTTGTCCTTGCTCGGGCAGATAGTGCTGCCGGACCAACTGATTGAGTTTTAGCTGCTTGTTTTGTTGCTTCAGCTTCTTCCCTTTTCTTTCTAGCTTATCTTAATTTCTCTTCAGATATGCCCAAACTTTCTGTAAGAACTTTAACCTCTTTTCTAACTCTTTTGATTACCATAGGTTTCCTGAGCTCATTGCGAACCTGTATGTCCTTCTCAGCATATGTACCGAACCTTTCTTCTATTGGATCTAGAGGTTTACTTAGCACGTTTTGTGCATACATATCCAAAATTTTCTCTTCAACTTCATACCACATAGGCATGATCCAGATAGTTCTAGGATCAACAGCGTCCATCATACATTGATCAACATCCACCACGAAGCAAATTGAATCCTTTTACTTCTCTACAATAGAGGTGGGAATCCTCTCCCTAGCTTGCACCATAGCCTGAAAACTTTTAAATTATCCCTAGATAGTTGCATTCTTTGTTTTAGAATCTACATATTTATTAAAAAGATCTCTAATCTAGGCAACTGCCGGTATGTCCTTTTACCAGTGAATCTTTCCAAATCCTAGAACTTTACCCATGAAATAAAATAATAAGCACAAAATAAAGTTACCATAATTGAAATACTTTTTCTTATCTTTCTTAATCTTTGCAAGATTTTCCATTAGTTGACTCCTGAGTAGTTCACAAAGATCATAATCTGCATTTTCCTTCACCATCTGATAGGCGACATAGATTGATGTACCAGACACAGAGTTGTCCTATCTGGAATGATAAATCTTGTAGCCAATAACCATGGATGCAAAATTCACATCTATATCAACAACTTTATCAATAGTCCTTGCTAATCTATCATATGTAGATCTTGTAGCATTAGTGACGATTTGATTTTTCATAGACTTTAGAATTGTTAACCCACTGGAAGAGTTTAAACCTATTACTGCACTGATAGATTCCTTGGTGATTTTGAATGGAATTCTTAACCACATGAATTCATCATGGACTCGACTCAGAACATAATGAACCCATTCTGACTCTTCAAACACGGTAAATTTGATAATCTGTGTGAATTTCTTTGTTTCCAAGATTTTATGTTCTGGTTTCATGCAGAAATATTCACCTATGATGTGACTATTGTACAAATTCAACAGTTGTGAACTTTTGAGTTCTTCAATATTTTCATGGATATAAACCCTAACATCCTCCATGTGTAATACTCTATGTGGAACAGATGAAAATGCTCCTAACAGATCGGTCTCAAGAGATTTGTAAGGATGTCATTTAAATTTGGGACAAGGTCTATCCTTTACTTTGACTACTAGAGGAGTATTCATTTTGACTAATTCACAAATTCATAGAGTTTTCTGATAAATACCATTTTTCATCGGATCAGAATTGATTGTCGAATCACTTCCACACTTGAATTTTGCCTTAATTCACCAAAGTTCACCTTAGAGCTCTCCAAACTTCTTTTTTTTCAAAATACAAAGTGGCAAATGAGGAATAGAAATGTCTTTTTACCACTTCCATACCTAACCCTTTTCTCGCAATAAATGCTTTTTCCCTAATTCATCTGATTACCCTATTTTTATGCACTATGACGAGTAAATCTTCTACAGACCTCCAATATGGCATACCACTTCCTCCAATGAGTTCAACAACATATGTTGGGCATCTATGCACCTTTTGTACACATCCACATCTGGTGCTACTTACCAGTTAAGCGGTTAAACGATTTTCTTGACAACTCCCCCTAGGCCAATGGCCTGAAACTAATTCCCGAAGGAATTACCAGAAGTAGGTTCTAGTGCTGGTACATTTTCTTCAACAGAGGGATTTGTCAAGATTCACCCATTTCATTTGCATGTGTTGTCTGACCACATCTGTAGTGACTTTTCCTTTTCCCTTGATATCCTTCTATATGTTTTTCTTTTGATTTACCAGACCTTTTCTATTCCAACATAATGTAGCAATGTGACCAATTTTGTTGTAGTTATAGCACACAAAATTTCTCTGTCCAGACCAGTTGTTCCATTGATTTCCTCTTGATCTACACTGGTTAGCAGTATGGCCAAGTCTATTGCATGTATAGCATCTGATATTTCTATGAAAAAATTTCATCACATTTTTGCATTCATTTGACTTATGACCAACCTTATGACAATTAAAACACTAACCTAAAAATGATGGACCACTTGATTTCATTCTAATTCTACATTGAGTAGCCATGTGTCAAATTTATTGCAACTGAAATAGTATCCATCAAATCTTTGAGCATTAGGCTGCCTCACCGAATACCTTCCAGATTTTTTCATTTGATTTCCTTGTCTGAATCTCCTTTGCTTGGATCTGGAACTTTCTCCTTCATATCCAAGACCTCGCTTGTCACCATGATTCCTTTGATTGCTAATTAGTTCATTAAGCATGGCAGAGCTAGTTTTGAACTTTTCTTTGTACTCATTTGCAGCAACAAGTTCATTTCTAAGATCATCCATTTTCTTTTCAAGTGCCTCTTCATTGTTTTTAGATTGTTCCAATTCATCATCCAATCGGCTGCATACTTCAATTTTTTATTTCAAGGATTGTGCTAAGTTCTCTTCATTCTTCTTTATCTTTTCAATCTCCTTAGTCATCTTCAGCATGCTTTAGGACTATATTATCTCTGGTAAGTTTTTCACATTCTTCTATCTTTTTCTTCAGGGCTTGACGAAGTTGTTCTTCTTCAATGCTCTTACTTTTATTTTGTTTAATCTGATCACAGAGTTCCTTTCTCTTCTCTCTAGAATTGTTGATTTTTTCCTTCAAGGACTCAATGAATTTCTCAGCATCTGAGAGATTTTCTTGCAATTTTTTAACTTCAACCTTTGACTGATCAAGATCATCTAGGGCCACCATAAGTTGTTATTCAAGACTACTTGAATCCATTGAAACACCTTCCAAGATCTCCCCAAGTTGTTAGGCTTCTTCTTCTAAGGAACTAGCTTTGATACCAATTGTTGGAAACAAGCTGCATTGAGAGGGGGGTGAATTAGTGTTGTGCAAAAATTAACTTTCTTATCCTTTAGCTTCAAAGCATTAACAACATTCAACCATAATGCATAAACATGAAGAAAATGAACACAACACCATAACACAAGGATTTTTACGTGGAAACCTTGTTAGGGGAAAAACCATGGTGGATGGCCAATCCACAATTTAATCTGATTATACTCAAATGAAGATTGCAATAAGGGGAATGCACTTGCATTCAGGCACACTACCTAGAGCTCACTGGTCAAAGGGAAGGCTCACTTCCTTACAAATAAAATCAGATTAAAACCATTTGAGGGTTTGAACTGAGATAAATAGCATCTACATATGCCTGATTACAGTTTCGGTGAAGCACAATATTAAATCTTCTATCCTACAAATTGATTTTGCACTTCTACTTTGTTCTGCTCATACTCGCAACACAAATTCTCTATGCGCAAGTGAAACTGTGCATTATTGCCCTTCTTCTCTACTCTAATTTGTAATTTGCATCACAACATACTTCATACTTCTTAATAAATGATACGAACAAACTTATATATATATATATATATACACAACTTAGAATTCAATTACACTATGCCGGCTTCAATAGAACAAAGAAGTATTTACACCTGTCGGCTCAAATCGTGTGTAATATGCAATGTGTATCCACAATAGTCGGCCACAACTTGGCTAGGACCCAAACAAATATGTACAAACAAAAAAATACTTAACCAATTACGTTCCATACATATGTGAGATGATATATTGATGAAGTTGGTGCCAGTATTGGTAAAACAGAAAATTAGCTAACTGAATCTTCTAACTTGCATGAGGATCGATACGAGCCATTTTGCTTCAATAGTAACAAAGATAATATACCAAAAAACATTTCCTAAGATGTGCAACACAAACCACTAATAGAAAATCTTCATACAGATCGATGAACACTGAACTCCCAGATACTCTATTCTTCCTTGTCAATCTTCAATCTGTCTACCGGTATGGTCAAATGATGATATGTGTATCTAATCATCGATTAGGGTTGTCATCAATGACAACACCAAGTGATACTAGTAGTGTCTCTTGCCAACACTTCTCCCTTTAATTCCATTTGGTTAGCTTTCCAGATAATATCTAGTAAATTGACTTGGTTCGACCAAACTTTGAGCTATGGCCTAAGCTTTGCTTCATCTTCCATTTGGTGGAACCACTTAATCCAAGAAGATGGAAAACCTCTTGGAATTATCAAAAGTATTAAGGGAAAGCACCTTTTTATAAAAGTAATTCAAAATTTTCATGACCTATGGGACCCTATTAATTTTAAAATTGGATGTCATGGCAATATCTCAGAGACCAATTCTTGAAATTATTCTCTTCATACAAGTATCCTCTCATGAAAATACACCGGTTGATAAATTTTGAGCTAGCCAATTTTCTATCTCCCCCTACTATGACAACTTTCTAAAGGACTGAAAATGACCCTCCATGCAAACCATTCAACTTTTTCCTCTTAAAACCATCTATAAACAACTTCTCTCGATAATCTCCTTGGCATCCTGACTCAATTTTAAATTAAAATGCAATCTTAGTTAGACATGGTGGAACAAGTTAAGGTTACAGATCTAGAAATCAAAAATTGATGCCCAATCCCATTAAACTACCTATAAATTTCTTCATGTGATCAATTTACCTATCAATGATCACCTCTCTTTCATCTTTCTACCCTCAGTGTGTCTATTCTACTCCAAAAAGGAATCCATCAAGCATGATTTTTTGCTTTGTGCTCATGCCCTCCAACTATGGTCCTCTCTCTTCTCCACTTTCCCATTTCTATTCCTTCAAAGTTAGTCCTAGAAAACAACTCTTCTCGAGATTTCCTCTCATCATAATATCATCACCTAGATGTTAAGACAAGTTCTCATCAATTTCATCTGGAGGTTTAGATGTCTAGCTATCTTCTTGCATACTTTTCTTCCTTCGCAAATTGAAACTTGGATGGTGTGCTTGAACTTATTCCTCCATATTTGTGTCCTACAAACTATGCCTCAATTGAGCCCTAACCTTATTGAAACTTTATATAATATTCAAGTGCAAATTAAGAAGTTGAAGACCAACTATAGGAATCTAGTAGAACTTAACCAAATGTTTGGCTATCCACAAAGGTTAGTAGGTTTGGCTTCTTTTAAATCATTCTTGATGTAGTTTATTGGAATATTAGATGGGAATATTAGATGTAAGCAACAACAACATCAATATCATAGAAGGAATGTAAGAGCTCACTATAAACTATAAATTCATCGAATGGTCTAGTTGGCCTAATCCTAGTATCCCTCATTCACTAATAGACCAATAGAAGTATTTTGTGAGGCTAGGGGATCTTCAAGGCTATGATAAAAAAAAAACTGTGTCTAAGACCAAAAGTTGGATTGGGGTATTTCGTTGTGCTTGATCATATCCCCTCTTGAATGCAAGGATATGAACTTGTGGCCTACTAAACCTTCTAACTAAGGGATAATGTAGATGCATAGAACATTGACATTATAAGTCTTGTTGGCCAAACATTGGCTTTGATCACCGAGACTTTGCAAAACTGCAACCTAACTTTTATGAGAAGAAATTTGGTGACTCATACCAAAAAATGAGGATGAATTACTATCCTCCCTACCTTGGGCCATATCTTGTTCTTGGATTAAGTACACGTGTAGACATGGTATGCCTGATGCTTCTATTATAGGATGATGAAGTCTCGGGATTGCAGATCCACAAGGGTGATCAATGGAAAACTATACAACCAATTCCTTATGCCCTGATAGTTAATATGGGAAAATTAATAGATGATATATCAAATGAAAGTTACAAGAGAATCGAACACCGAGTAGTCACATACAAGGAGAAGCATTCTATTGAGCTGGATATATTTAAAGATTTCTTGATTGACCAGGGTGCGTTCTTGGGGAAAGAGTTTTGTGGAGGAAACATTTTGTGACAGTGATGGTTGGTTCATTCTCTTTGTAGATGAGCTGATTCATCTCTATTCAGCTAAAACCAATAATGTGATATTGTTGGTGTAGCCAGACCTGTTTAATACAGATGGAGATATTGATGACTCGATTAGGCATGGTGTTTGACCAATTTCTAGGAGCTTTGCCTAGAAACTCAGACTATTGATTCATCTAGCATCAACAATTGGCTTACCATTTTTCACCCATTTCATACTGCTAACCTAGACAGTGACTCATAAATTTACTCTCCTATGTAATTTTTCTATTGCCAGCTTTAGTTTTCAGCTAATTAAATGTACAGATTTCTTTGATTATGTGTTCTATGTTACTTGTGAGCCTTTTAGTGTTTCCCTGCCTACTGTAGCTTTTGTATGGCTTGCTATATCTAGTTTTTCAATTTTTTTCTTTTGTCATTTTGAGCTGTTATTGTAATTTATTCTCCTACTTCCAATAATAATAATAAAAACTTTAATTCATTACCACAATTCTCTAGACTCACCCAAAGTTTTGGAGTCATTTATATATCTAATTTCAATCATATTTAATCGATAGGGTACATATAGTGTGAGATTTGAGTCTGAAACAAGTCTCACGCCTACAAACCACTATTGAGTGGTTGGAAAATAACTTTCAGCTTTCATTTAATGGTAAACCAGCGACAAGTAAAAACCTCCAAAATGTCAGGTAAAAGCCTCCAAAATCTCACTTATCACATAAAAGCCAGTGAAATATTGATTTGAAAAACTCGATGGGAACATTCTATTTCCATTTGCAATGTTTTTTGTCAATTTGATGGCAACTTTATTTTTCATTTGCATTGCTTTATGTTTTAAATTTGTATGCATATATTTCATAATCAGATAATACTTAATTTCTTTAAGGAAAAAAATCCAGATTTATCTAAGTTTATTTCATTCCTTTATTTAGCACTTATTATTAATTGTTTAATCCACCCACTGCTAGAATTTGCAGTGCGTCAATGCACAAAGACATACTCTCTATTCTATTAACATACATATAATTTTATATCGACATAATCCTTAAACCTTCTTTAAGTACAAGTGCTAGTCATATTATCTATTAGACTAGCATGTGTAGTACATGTTTAACATCTTAATCATAACCTTTCAAATTTAGATATGCGCCTTCTTATCTATTTTTATATTTTAAGTATTTATCCTCATAATATATTTTTCTTTAATATTAAGGAGGTTTCAATTAGTATGATAAATATTAAGTGTTAGTTTTTGTTTATTTCAATCATTTTTTTAATCTTTTCTAAGAATAATAATTAAGGTTGGCTTAATTAGCATAAATTAGAATATAAATAATTATGACAACTTCGCATGTATAACCATACACTTTCTTATTATCTTTTATGACATTAGCTTTACATTTGTTCAATTTATTTTCTTTCGGTATACATTAATAATTATTTTCTATATTTTATTTTGGTGAATATTATTTTCTATGAACCAAACTTAGAAACAACACTTTAAATTTTCTAAAGAAAAATTCTTAAATTAATATTTTAAATATATTCTTAAAACTATTCTTCTTCCATCTTGTTTTCTTGTTGTTCATGAGTCTTTGTCACCATTGTAGCTCCCATCTTAATCCCATTTTTCTTTCATTCTTTCTACCTCCCTTCCTCACCTATCTTCTAACCCTTTGTATGTTCCTCCTTTTAATACATATACTAACAATAAATTTGACCACGAGATCAC
This sequence comes from Sequoiadendron giganteum, assembly GCA_007115665.2. Taxonomy (NCBI): domain Eukaryota; kingdom Viridiplantae; phylum Streptophyta; class Pinopsida; order Cupressales; family Cupressaceae; genus Sequoiadendron; species Sequoiadendron giganteum. The sequence continues at coordinate 49,546,842 of CM021105.1, read as the reverse complement.
CTTACCCCATGTCAAACTCCACACCTACAAAAAGCTAGAATACTTCCTCTAATTTTTTAGTGGTGTTTTGAAACTAATGATAGATATGCTAAAAATTCTTCTTTCATTGATTCATTGTGTAATTTACTCCTCACTTTGAAGGACTTGATATATTACAGGGAATTGATCACATTGTCCACACCCATTCCTTATAACCTGTATACCTATACTTCCACCTCTTCCTATCAAAATTTCCACTATTTCCTTCTTCCCAAGCCTGAATTTCCATGCCTATACTTAATATCGCTATGCATATTCATGGCCCTTTCTCTACCACTACTTCATTTCACAACTCGCATATTAGTGCCTCCACTAACCTTCACCTTTCATCTTTTCCTAATCCCCATTAACTTTTTTATAACTCCTTTAAACCTTTCCACTCCTCTATTTCTATGACTTATTCTAGTGCTTTTCACTCAAATTTTCATTTTACTATGATGTAGGAAAAAAGGATCTAGAGTCTAAATCACACTTTTCAACCTACAACATTGGGGGGAGACAAAAATAATCATAAAAGACCACTTGACTACTATCCTCAAGGAAGAGTCAAAATGGCTAATCATGGTTTTGGTCCCCTTTGGAGTTTGATTAGGAGTTGAATTGAAGTGAATGGATGTGATGTGTGTGATTTTGTAAATGTAAACTAGGTCAGCTATGAAACTACAAAAAGTTGATACAAATTCATAATAACACAAAATAGTCTGACATAAACTAAAAATTAAAAAGTCAAGGGTAGAGACAGAGGAACTTGGCATTCAAATATGAGCTCAAATTTACTAGTCAGGGGCATGGGTACCCTAGACTATGAATGAGGGCTTATGGAATCTCATAATAGCTATAGGTGTGTTACAATCTTTAGTTGCATCCTTGTTGAATTCAACTTCAAAAAAAAATTTGTTGATAAATAATTAATATTTCCCTAATCAATGTACTTGAATGCTTGATCTTGATGTTAGGTCTTCAATCTTCTACAAATCCACTTCAGATTTTCCACAAGTCTACAAGAAAGAGAGGAGAGAAAGGGTTGTTGCATATCTAGGGTCTTGCCTAAGTCAAACCCTATTTTGGTGTTGTTGATATTTTTATTACCATTTAATAAAATTTCCTAAATACATTTTACAAGTTTTTTATGTTTCTAAGGCATCAAGTGTTGTTGAGAAAAAAAATTGAAGTATTTTTCCTTTGGAAAATGTCAAGATTTCACTCATGTAGCAAGAGAAGCTTTGAGGGTTTTTAGTTGGTTGTTTAAAGAATTCAAAGGGAAACTTGTGGCATGGATAAATAACAATAGTTTGTTACTCCATATCATACAAATTTTGTAGGAAAATAGACAAATATAATGGAACGTTGTAGGAAGAAGGTAGCTTGTTGTCCCTACTAGACCACGTTGAGGAAGAAAAGAAGGAAAGTATGTCGCATTGAATGTAGAAAGAGAGATTCTAGAAGTCATGCTAGATCATACACATGTGTCAAAAGCCCTCAAAGTGCAATATCCATGTGGCTTCAAACATATTGATATTTTTACCATCTTGAAGTTCCAGGGGTAGGGCAATTTCATGTATGGAATTTTTCAAAATATTGAGCAATGAATGTTGACATGATATGTTAAAGGTATGGATAAAACCATTGTTAAAGACCCTTTCGATGTAGATATTACCAACAATAATAAATATAATAAACCATGTCATGTTGTCTCATCATAATGAAGATTTAATATTTTATGCAAGGATATAGGGATTGTCATGAGTGTTTTGTAATGGATGATAGGTTAAAGAACAATCCAAAGAAGGAGATATGCATAGCATGCAAAGGAAAACAAGGTCAGAGGAGATTTTTTGGGAGTCCATTAGTAATTCAAGTTTTATAAGAACTCTCTACTAGTATCCTTGTGTCTTATGATGTATGGATTTCCCTTTGATATGGTGAGTTTTGATTTTATTGTCAACACCAAAAGAATTGTAATGCACAATCCAATGTATGTTCAAAGAAGACAGTTAAAAGGGGTGGGGGAATAGGTTAATAAGAACAAGGATGGAAACCATGAACGAAAAAGATAATACACATGTGTAATATTCATGAGGATAACATAGAATAGTCCTACAATGCACAACCTAGTCATAAGACAATCATCAAAGTGTATGATTGTAATTAAGGCATAGTATACAAACACATGCATAGCAATGTTACTATTGCCAAAAAAATTTAATGCAATTAGTTAAGTGTTAAGATGCATATGATGACAAGTGACACTATGCAAGGAAGATAGTGAAATAGAAAGATATGGTCAAGATTTGACATATTCCTATTCTTGTGACAATATTTTGAATGATTTTAGGTTATGCCAGTGTCTATGAGGAATCAATTCATAGTAATATGATATTTAAAGATAGTCCACATGAGGACAGTTAAAAAGGAAAAATAATAGTAAAAATGACCATGATGATAGTGAACATTTGAAGACTTGTGAGAATAGCTATCATTAAGTAAGTGCATAGTCCATGTTGCAATGTGAGGACAATCAATGAAAGGGTTATCTCTCAATGTATAGTCCATGATATTATTGAACTAAGAGCAGCAATAAAGATAATATGAGAGGTTTGTGTCGTTTCAATGGCAATTCAAAGACTAAGGTCATGCATTTATGAGGAAAAAATCCAAAATTTTAAGAGTTTAAATATGTAAATGTTAAGGATAGTAGTGATAGTCTTCATGCCAAAAGGGAGGTTTTCCTATTGAAATACAATAACAAGATAACAAGCATAAATGATGTATAAAAGATCATAACAATAAAATAAACACATGGTACTATCATAATAGTCAGAGGACAGTCAAGACTATTAGATGCATAGGAAAATTAAGAGGGGGGTGAATCAATTGTATACTTGAAACATTCAAACCCTCAATATCTTTGCAAACCCTTATCAACCATTAAACCTTTATTATGCATTAATAGAAGGTAAACACATGAAATAGTAATTCAAACACATCCAAACACATAAGAATGCCAGATTTATATGGAAAATCCAAGAAAGAGAAAACCACGGTGAGGATTAGCTCACATATACATGAATTACAACATTGAATACAATTAGGCTCACTACCAAGGGTTCACTTCCAAAAAAAGGAAGAAAGGCTCACTACCGAGTGGCTCACCACCAAGAAGAAAGAAGATAGAAGAAGGTTGTTACAAAGAGATTCACTATCTCAAGGCAACAGGATAAATTCACTACTAAAAATTTATTCCATCTGAAACCTTTGTCTCACTACTTCTAGCAACTTCAAGCACACCACAAATGTAGATCCTTCTGCTCACTACATTGGATTCATAGACATTAAGCACACAAACAGATCACTAAACTTAATAAAATTCACATATTTCACATACCTTCTATAGATCCACACACATCTCTAACAATTTACCTTACTTATATACCATCCATGACCTAAACAATCTCAATTAGGTCAGCCTTAAAGAAATGTATGCACCTAAAACATGTAATACCAAAATAGGTCGGCACCAAACACCTCTATGGTGGAAATAAATGAAGGATGAACATACCAAGGGTTAACTAGGACCCAAATCCACATTACCACACTACTCAACTCATTCACAATCCATGAGATACCTCTGCAAATAGCACTAGCATGCCAGGTCAACCAAACTTGAACTAACACTACAAGTGACTGCATGTACTCTTCTCTAGCTCATGTGAACCACACAACAAAACTTTATAGCATCCATATAACATCTTAGAATATTCCAGAATCATAAAAAATATTATGCACTTCTACCATAGCCACTTGAAATAGAGAACACCATTATTTTGTGCAACCAAACACACTGCCACAAAACACAACTCACCAACCAAATTTATGGAACATCTTAGCACTTGAAACCTCAAGGGAAGGAAGGTATAGACAATATAAGCACATTCCTAAATCTACAAGATAGGAAACCTCACTACGAAGAAATGTGAATCAATCCCATTTCACCAAAACAACCTTCTATATAGATAGACAAACTATCAAACACAACTTTCACTATAGAATAATCCAAAACCTAAAACTCTAGATATAGAACCTTTGAATACCTCTAATAATCATATATAAACCACACATGCATATCTTCAACCATGAATAAATGCAGGGTACAACACTAAACACACCTATGTCACTCTACACACCCTTTTATTCAAATTTTCTCAAAAGCACTTGGAAACCAAGTGAACCAACTGCAACTGCCACACTTACTTATTCCATACCTCAAAGACAACATTGATGATAGAACCACAATGCACACCAAAAATCCCCCTAGCCAACTTAGGCTAATTAAGCCTCCAACAAACTATGCAACTATGTTGTAGGTCGATCGCAATGACAACACCAACAACATTGTTTTGATATAATCACTATATGGGACTGGACTTCTAAATCCTTCATCTTGATTGACATAAGCTTCTCTGATGGCCACTAGTTCTTTTGAAAAATATTCCAAAGGATCACCAACATCAACCATATTAAACTCTTCTCTTCTCTTTTTAGAATTTGATCAAAGCCTCAGGCTGGCAAGATCATGGCTTTGATACCACTGTAATATTGCCCCCCAAAAAATATTGAACTTCTGATAGAAATTTCCAACAAAGAGCAAATCGGGTATAAACTAAACTCCACCAAATTATGCAAATACAACCCAAGAAGGTGTGAAACTATCATATGATATTTTATTACTGATTTTATTATGAAAATTACATCGTATTCCTATCACAAACATCAAATAACAACAAACTACTATTGCAACAAATTACATAGGAAAATATTCAAATTGGAAGTCAATACAAGCACCAAAATGATACTGAACTCTCAACACACTCAAAGATGGAATATTCTAGTCTGAGAAGCAATATGTATTATGGAGAACATTAAATATGATGATATTTTTTCAAGCTAAAGCCAAACCCATACTGAAAACCAAACACACTTCTACACTAGCAAACCCCTACAATCAAATATACCGAAACATACACCAAACTATCAAGAAACTATAATGAGATGATATATTTATTAAATTACCATGGAATTACATCATTTTAATAACATATACATTAGAAAATATCTTCAGAAAAATATACCGACCAATCTACAAATTTGAACCCAAATCTCACACTGAAACTCAAGTAAACTCCACACAAAACCACCCCAAACTTCATACGAAGTTGTGAACAATAGAATACATGTATGAATACTGAAATGACATAAAAATATACTACACATAACAGCAATGTAAATTGAAACTCATAAATCTACACTACGCACTCCAATCTAGATCAAACTCTTGCAAACAAAATATAAAATACTAAATAAAACTTCAATTGTTTAGCACATTGGAAATCTTTGGATTAAATTGCACTTAGAGACCCTCAAAACCATTTTATTTGAGCCTCAAATATCCATGGTTTATCATCCTTTAATATTAATCTCCACTGGTTTACCAGCCTCTAAAGAAGAGCAAACACTCAACCAAAATCTGCAACAAGAATCCCCCAAAATGAAGCCCAAATTCATGTTTTATTGATAAATCTTCAATTTCCAAGTTAGAGACCCAAAATTCATGACCGGGGAGAGATTCCATTTTGCATGTAGTGCATGTAACCTTAGGTTCCAATTTTCCATTGATTTCTTCCACTCTAATGCAAGTTGCCACTTTTCGATTAAAGCCTTGCAACTTAATTTCCCAAAGATGTTCCAAAATAACTCCTCCCAATTTCCAATGCCCCATTTGGACTCACGATAATAAAATTAAAATAAATATTAATTTGTTCCCCAACTTTGATTTAATAAATTTATCTTGAAAATCCAATTTACCCAATTTATCTGTAAGTCCTGATTAGCAATTTTGAAAATTGAGTTTACTAAAAATAGTAAATTCTATTTTTAGAAAAGGGGACTTTACAACCAGTAGGTAGATTTGAAAACCATTCAATAGCTTGACCTCCAATACTTTGTGGAAAAATTCTCATTAAGTATGTGTGATCAAAAGCTACATCCAAGGAGATCATATGAAATTCTCTCACATGTTCGACATGATCTCTCTTCCCTTTATATTTGTCATATTTTGGTGTAATGAATTTTCTTGGGAATGGAGGCATGTATATGCCCCTATCAAATGGGTAAGGACAAAATTCCTCTATTAAGTATGTTTTCTTTTTTCCAAATACTTGCATATTTGATATTTATTGTTGCAGGGTTTGCATATTTTGAGATAAGATATCTATAGGTGATGGTGTCATAGGAATTGTGTTTGATTGCAAATACTATCTCGAACCCTGTGAAGGGTTTGTGAATGGGTTAATGTTTTGATGATGTGAAGTAGAAACATGCATTTTTTGATTGGTTGTATTGAAGTGATGTTTTTGCATGGATGGGGTGTTTTGTTGAAAGTGTGTTGTGAAAGTGGGATTAGGATTAAATTATGGTGAAGGTTGGTTGAAATTAGATGTGAAAGTGGGATTATGATTAGGTGGTGGTTCTTATGGTGGTTGGTTTGTATTCTGGTTTATCCCAAAAAAAGGATCAAGTCTATGCTAGTAGGATTTTTGTTTTATGCAAAGTGAATTTTGTGTTCACTTGCAACCTCAAAAACAAAGGGTTTGTCCTTCAATTTTTATTAGGCGAGTTTTGATTGGTGATATTTTGAGTTGTAGGTGTAGTGTTGCTATGTTGTGTTGCAATCTAGGAGGTGGAGGCAACTGGGTTTGTTGTTTTTTTTTCAAATGTAGGTGTCGGTGGTATGTTAACAGTCGATGTAAAATGTGAGATTTGACCAAGTGGCAAGCTTATGTTTAACTATTGTGATGAGGTGCTAGGTGTTGATGGTGTGGCATTAATAGCACCTTGTCCTTGTGATAATGTACTTGCAGATGTGTCTCCCATGATGGTGCTCCAAGAATATTAAAGTCAAATGGGAGCTTAGCTCTACTTTGTGCGAGTGTGAAGAAATATTTATTAGGATGAAAAACTATTAATTCACCCATGGTTTGCAATATCCTAGGATCTTATAATGCATTGTCTATTTCTTCTTGCATTAATTATTGTTCCACATAATGTAAGGTATAGTCATCAAATGAAGGTACAATTTGTGATTATGAGGTTGTTTGATCATTAGTGGTTGACCCAAAGTGCATATCACTAGTCATGTTATAGGTATGGTCCGATGTGGAATATGGTCCGATGTGGAATTCATCTCTTTTCTCTTTCTCTAGGATCTTGTGACAACTATAAAATATTTTGTTTGGAGTTTTGATTTTTTGGATATTTGATATTTTTTTATTTTTAGACTTTTTGGTGTTTTTGGACTTTTGGATTTTTTAAATATTTTTGGATTTTTGAAGTTTTTGGATGAATCCAATACTAGTATGAATTAATCTATGTTTTTAGGATTTGAATTTTTAGAAATATTTTTGCAAATGCTAGGATCCTAGATTTTCTGACTTTTGATCTTAAAAGGAGGGTACATGACAAATTTTTGAAGGACTAACATGATCTAATAAAATTCCTAAACCTCAAAGAAGGATAACTGATGGTGGTTTGATAAAAATTTGAACCTTAACTAGACTTATGAGTTGAAGGTCCTACTTGTTTGTGCGATAGTTGGAAATTATGAGGTTTAAGATGTTCAAAAGATGGCTCTAGACTTATCAATAATTTGGTTTGTTTCTTGATGTCAAGATACTTTAAAAAATTATAAGATTTGAGATGATGAGTGTAAACTAAGGATGCAAGTTTAAAGCTAGGTAAAACTAGAAAAGTGCTCAAAATACAAGAATAATGTTGAAAAAAGACTCGGTTTTGATTTAGGTTTATGTGTAAAATAAGTTCACAGTTCTTTAATTTCTATTTAATAAACTGTGATTTATCTATGTAAAAAGATACAACAGAGAATAATATGTGACACAAGACAAAATTATAACAAATACATTATAGAATTCAACAATTACGGGACAAATAAAATTGCAGTGCTAATTTCTATAGTTGTGGTGTTCTAACTTTGCTAAGGTTTTGAATACATATGTGTTTCATATTTATGATTTTTTTGTTTTAAGACAAAGACAATTACAGTGTAGGATAGACAAATGTGTTGTAGAAATTAATAGATGTGTCACATAGTTTCTACAATTATGTTGCAAAATCATAGTTGTGATGCACATGTTCACAAATGTAGTGCATTGGATTTTTGTTTAACAATAGTTTTCCTAAGTGACTCTATTAGTTTGGTTTTCTCAGGTTTTGGCTCAAGACACTTGTAAAACATAGTAGATAACATATAGTAGACAGTAATAGTTGTGACTCTTAACACTTGGTAACAAGGATAAAGTCCCTAGGGCCAAGTGGTATCATTGATAATAATAGACCCAAGATAATTAAATACAAGCACAACTTAGCTATTCAATCAAGGTGCATGTAAACTTGTAGTAGGCCCACTTCACATTTAAGTGGTAAATACTCCACAAGATTGGATAATAATCCTTTCCTTTCAGAAGTGGATAGCTAGATGCCCAGTGGCATAAGCCCGATATGACACGGGCTCACCTTATTTGGCATAAGCTCAATATGAAACGTTCTCACCTTATTTCTCCCTTGAGAAGCTATTACTAGCAACTCAAATAAATTATATCTCAACTTAAAGGGGTACATGGTAAGTAACTTCACACATTGATCCTTGTACACTGCACTACTAGAATTCACAACTGAAAGACTCTTAGGCTACTAAAAACAAGGTTTGTAGTGGGGGTCTACTATGAATAGTGAACCCATATGATATGCTTGAGTCAAGAGGACTCTTATCTCTACTCATCACCTCCCTATCTCAGCGAACTAAGGGTCATGGGGCTTCGCTTGAAGGACACTATCCATACCTTAGGATACAACTTTCATTCTCCCCCTTTATATAGCTTGCCAAGAAATGTGTGACATCAAAGAAAAGGGTGATGAGGCCCCAAAGCAAGTCGCGCTACTGAATTAAACAACTATAGTGTAACTTTTGATCCCCAAGATCATTCTTAGGATCAGTCAGAAGTGGAGAGTGTATGTTAACACTACACCTCAGGTGTACGATAATACTACAAAAAATAGTGTTTCTGATTCCCAAGATCATGCAAGGTGCGAAGGAAGATCATACACATCATAGGTTTACCAAACACGAAATATAATCATCTTATTTTAAAGCCCAATCGAGATTATTCAATCTAGAAAAAAGATAAAGTTTTTCTAGATATTCTTCAACAATTGTGTAGTGTAGGAAAAATATCCCTTTTTACTCTTAATTTGGGAAATATTAATGAATAAAATGAGTTAAATTATGCCTTAATTTAGTGTTGTAGTATGTATTTTACATATTCACATTGATTTTAGGGCCTTATTAAATAAAATGGACTTAATTATGCCTTATTTACGGTGTTGTAAAGTGTACCTTTACACTTTCACACTTATCTAGGGCTTTATTAATTAATTAAGGTTAATTTACCTTAATTGGCCCCTTTTAATACAAATCCAAGCCTAATTAATTATAATTTTTGAAGAGGGAAACCCGACATTCATTAATTCCATAACACAACACTTATCATTGGAGAATGTGTGTCCTAGGTAAGTGACCTAGGACTCATTCACCCTTTCACCCAAGGGCGAATGGGTCCTCACTTAGACCTAGGACCTAAATTATTATTATGTTTTTTGTGATATTTGAATGATTTCAAATGTATATTCACATGCCAGCTTGCATTATTTGAGTTTTGGGAATTTAACGTTAACATACGTATAAATATAAGGTCATTTCACTATGTTTCACCTAGCAAGTTCAAGTTATCATAAGAGCACTTTCACAAAGGAATTCCTATAGAAATTTTATGAGATCAAGAGCATTTCAAAGAATTCAAGAGCAGATTTATAGAACATCTATTGCAGCAATCAAGATCCAATTATCATATTAAAGTCTTCTTGCATCATGCATGTTATTTGAGCTAATATGTTGATGTAGTGTTCAAGATTCATTCAAGCATTCAAGGCATTGTTTCAAATAAAATTTCAAAATAAAGATCCACATCCATTGAAGTCATTTCATGCAAGTTGCAGATCTACATTCCAAGGTTCATACAAGGGTTTAGTGAGTTGTGACATTGCTTTGTTCATTCATCATTCCTTAATGTTTCATTATTTTATTTCAAGATTTAATTACCAAAATTGGGTTTGACCAAGGAAAACCCCCATTCACCAACAACAAAAATAGATTTTTCTCTTGATTTTTGTTTTCAATTTTAGGTAGAAGATCTCTTGAAGAGAAAAATTGAAGTTGTCAAAGTTGTATTTGTTGTCACCATTGTTGCAATTTCATAGAAACTCACCTACAAAATTTATTTTTGGTTGTCTGACTATGAAAATTAGGGATCTGGGAGTGCAAACAAAGGAGAGAACCCAGAAACCATTTTTGCATCTAGCCCTAGCTACGACCCATTCGTCATAGGGTGAATGAGTCCTTAGAGAGCTTCTAAAAACACTTTTTTGTGAGAGGTACTCAAGATTTATCTCTTCTAGATTCTCTAGAAAGTCTATAGGTTACATCAGTATTATGCTAAATCTTTTGAATCACTTTATAGATTGCAATTTGGAGTTGATTTACTACTTTTAATCATTCTCCCCAAAGTGTTGTTTGACCTAGACCCCCTATCCTTGCAAAAAAAGGGAAATTGCAAGATCATTCATAAAATTCACTCACCTAAGGGTTGAAAGTGGATTTTATCTTGAGGGATCACATTTCCTAAATGAAATAGAAGAATAGGTAGGTTCATTCCATTTATAGTGAGCTTGGTGAAACATTCCAAATTTAGTATAAAACCCTATGTGTATGAACCCCTAAGCCCTTTTCTTTCATTTCAAATCGAACCTACATCAAACTCATTAGCATGTTTAGAAGTTGTCTTTAGTCAGCGAGTTCCAATAAAAATCTTTAGTAATTTCAAGGTATATCTCTTATCGCAACGGTAGCCACAAATCTAATAGAAATAATTAGTAACCTAAAAGCTAACCTATTAAAATCTGAAAGTAAACCATAATTTGAATCTGAAAACTCAAATTTTACCTTTCTGACAGATGCAGTGCAGGGACATAACAAATGTAGTGGAAGATTAGAACAATTGCGACTTTGTAGCAAGATGAATGTGGTGGAGTATTTGACAATTGTAATTCAAAAACTCTATTGTATGACAAAACCTATAAATGCACAATTTGATAAAATACGAAGAAACAAATAATCCAGAAAGTATGATTTCAATGTTAGGATATCAAAAAATCAAATGTCAGACCTATAAATTAAACAGAATAATCGTTAGCAAAGAATAATAAAAATTAAAAGAGTCAAATGTGGTGCAGAACTATGACAAATGCGACACAAAAAACTACACATATGTCATAGCTTGTCAAATGTAGTGCTCTAAAACAGATGTGCTGCCAAATTCATCAAAATACAATGTTATTTCAAAGCGATTCTAATGTTGTTCTTGTAACTCAAAATTTCTCAAAAATTTCATGAAAAATAGTCAGTTCACATCAAGTTCACCATTTGTATGACCAAAAAAGAGATGTATTTATCATTGTAAAAACTGGAATAACAACCACTAACTATTATAATGCAATGCAATTCTTAATCTAATCAAACAATAAAGAACAATACAACATAGAAGACAATAAATAGATACAATAATACTTTCATTTCTATGTTATCCTCAAATGACCTTCATTGCTCTTCTCCATTTTGTCCTTTCTCTCAAAATTTGTGTGCACTATATTGCTTCAAGCTTAAAATACTAAATATTGATAAAGGATGCAAAATCTCAAAGATTCATGGTTAGCCTTCAAAGAGAAATGAGGGTTGATTTTATAAAAAAGTTTGATTCAAATGGGCGATCAAAATTGAAAGATGAACTAAAGAGATCAAGGGTAAAGAACCCTTGAGAGGAATTGATTCAAGAGTTAACTGATTGCAACTGGTTGACAAATTTCATTTAACTGCTTGCATGAGGAATTGATTGCTTCATTAACTCAGACTGAGTGGGAGTGAACTGATTTGATGAGGAGAGAAGTGAAATCGATTATTTAGTGAAGTGGAAGAGAGTGTTCATTAAGAATGAGGTGGAAATGCATGAGTTTAATAATTAATTAAATAAATAATTTGATAAAGGAATGCGAAAGTGGAAATTAGATAAATAAAATAATTTTATTTATTGTTGAGAGAATATAGGATAATTAAATAATTCAAGATTATTTAATTTAAGAAGTGTGAATGTGGATAATTAAACAATTAAATAATTATTTAATTTAGAAAGTTGGTGAATGTTAATTAAATAACTAATAATTATTATTTAATTAATTTAGAGCTATAAGGGTAATTAAAGACGTAATTAATAAATAGGATTTATTTAATTAATTAAAGATATAATCTAGGAAGAAAATGATGATAAAGTGAATTAATTAAATAACATAAATTCATTTAATTAATAGTGGAATATGAATTAGTGATAGTAATAAATAATTAAAAATTATTTAATCATTAGGAAAGGATGATCATTAGTGTTAAAATGTTACTCGTAGACAATTTGGGATTCTACATACATATTGTAGACACCGAAAAATGTCCTAAATGATATCATGCACTCAAAACAGGTTAGTAACGTCATTTCCCTTGAAACCCATTCTCTTTTTGCTTAATTAATGGAATTATCCTAACTAATTAATTAATTGCATCATTTTCATCTATTAATCTAATTAATTTAATCGAGATAATTCACCCCCTTTCACGCTAAGATTTCATCTCATTAAATTAAATAAATCAATATATTTAATTTAATTCCCTAAGTCTTCTAATTTTATTAAATAACCTTAAGTTATTTAATTAAATGTCATTTCATCTCTCCCCCATTCATTTAATGCCTCACTTTATTCCTCTAGAATCCTCTAATTGTGTGATTAAACCTTGTTTAATTAAAAATTAAACTAATTTTCAACAAAAGGGGAGTATTCCCATAGAATATTTTTTATCTCCTTTTTTTGCACAATTAAATCTTTCTTTAAATTTGCAAAATATCCTTTTCCTCACCCATAATAATATTTTAAAAGGAATATTCTCTCTCCTCCAATCATTTAATAAAAGGATATTCTCACTTGGCTTCAATTGCAAGTTATTTTTTAACCTCTTGAGCAAGTCACCTTGTGACCTATGTGTGCAAGTCAAAAGTGTGTTTGTTTGAAACAAATGTGAGCCCTTGATTAATTCTTATCTTGCATTCTCATCCATTGATGAGAATCCATGATACATGCCTATTCTTCCTTTCATCCTTGATCGTTGATTAATCTTTTCGATCTCAACCCTCCATTTCTCATTTGTTCTTCTATAAATAGAACCCTATTTGGAGACAAATGAATTCATCTTTCAATTGGAAACTTATGTTGTTGAATTAAATTGCATTTACACTCATATTTTACTCACTTTTATCTTGTTTTAGTTCATTTTTAGTTGCATAATAGCTTAAGACATCCATTAATGGCTTGCATGCATCCATCTTAGCTTATTTATAAATTAAGGTTTCCATCTTCTAGCTTAGAATTATCTTAGATTAGCTTAGAAATTGCATAGGTAAATCCATCTTAGCATAAAATCAAGTTAGTATAGCTTACATCATGTTCATTTTAGCATAAATCAAATTTTCATCCATTTATCACAATGGTTTCATCAATTCTCTTCCATAGAATTGATTGAAACAGGCTTACTGATCATGGGATTGGGAAAGGGTCATTGTTCCACACCAAAACAACACCAATTCTAAAACGAGATAAGTTTCAAATGGGTTAGAGTAGGAATTTAACTATTTTCATAGTTTACAATTTTCAATTTCATAAATGATTAGTTTAACTTCCAATTTGAATGATCTTGTTTGTAAGATTGAGGTGTAGTGGATAAATTATGCTTCGATTCATCATGGATCAAGCATAACAGACCCACCCTAACGATCCTCATCTCACATTCTGGTGCTAGAAGGAGGGCAAACCGATAATCTAATCAAATTATAGCTTGAATTTTGTTCATTTGTTTTGTTGTAGGTTACAGCAACACCCAAGTCACAAATAGCTACGCTTTTTTAAGAGCGTTGCCATATAGCAATGCTATTGCAATTTGAAACACTGACACTAATTAAATGCATTCTCGCTGATTTAAATATGGTGACATTGATTTAATATAGAGATATCAAAAAATTCAAATGGTGACACTCCCAGAGTTCAAATCATGACACTTCAAATCTTAACGCTATCGTGCTCACTACTTTTTTTGCAGAGTGACACCCATTTTCACTAGAGCAATGCCAAAACTTCAAATCGCAATGCTATCATGTTCAGCGATGCCCAACTCTGGTAAGAATTTTTATGATTTTTTTCGACATGTGCTTTAATTTCCTTGATTTATCTGATCACTAGTGCACTACTAACTATGTTATGGTTGTTAGACTAGCAGGGTTTTGTAGGTTGAACGATATGGAGCTAAAGTGAAGAAATCTTTCCTATCTTAAAATTTTATGATTGTAACAAGTGTTTAACACTTCAGGGCAATTATAACCCAACTTTTCATGCTTTCTACTTTATGTTTTAGGACCTCACTAAATTTTAATTGGGTCTTAAAATGAATGCTCAAACGGGACTAAAATTGAACCCTCACTTCATTATTTTCAATTGGGTTTAAAATTGAACAAGGCAACTTAATATTTTATTTGGTGCTTAAAACAAACTCATCATTGCTTTAAGGTGTTAAAATTTACAACTGTTTGCTATGTTTTGTGATTTATAGTGTTGTTAGTAAATGCGTATGCAATTCTCTTTCACCATTTGGCGAACTTGAGAAACAGAAACATTCTTTAACACTTTAGAAAATCACCTACATCTTTCATTTGGATTAAAGTAACCCCTTTTGCGAGTGTGAAAAAAAGACGTGGTGTGTGTTCTCTTTTTGTTCATGCAAGCAAAGATGATCGAACTATGGACGTACTTCCTTTCCATTGTTCATCTTTAGAGGGTCTGCCTCTCACTTCGAAAGGAGGGAACGACCCAAGCAGTAACGAACTAAAGCCAAGTTCTTCCAAACCACGATATAAATGTGTGGTTGCAATGAAAATTGCAATCAATGGGAAGTAATACATGATAGCGCTCACCCAGTATTTTTATGATGTGTAAAGCCCTTGTTCTAATCTTTGGGAGACCTCTTGAGGGATTGTATCATTGCACCCCCTAAACTGGAATACCTTATTATGAACCTTTGTTTAGAATCCAAAAATCCTTAATACTTGTTGGTGCAAGAATGACCATTCTGAAGCCATCCCACATTCTTACTATTCAATTGTAGAAATAGAAAAAAGTTTTGATCTTCAAATTTTAAGGATTTTAAGATTTGGCGGTCCTGAGAAGTGTGTGTCATGGAGGCGATCCACTGTCACCAAATCTCTAATTGTTCACATTGTTTAGTGTTTGGAGAAATCCAAATGGGAATTCAACAAGTATAGCCATTTCGAACCTAGGATTGTAAAATGATTGTGACTCATTTTGATACATTGTGTGGTTTCAAAAGGTTACAAAAACAAACATTCATTATCTTCAAAATTTCAAACACTTTGGTTTAAATATGGATGCCTCTTGATTTAGCCTTGATATTACTAATGGTCCTAAGGGTTTCTATCCTTAGAGATTTCTAAATATCTTGACTTAATCTTAATCCATATTTCCCAAAGACAACATAGGAAATTATGACTCTAAATCTCATTATTTTCATGAAATGGACATTGTGAAAGTTATGATGTTTTTTGACATAAAAATTTTAGTTTGGAAACATAATCAAGATGAGTGTTTGTAAAATCAATTCACTTAAGCAAGATAAACTTGACACAATTGAACCCCACATGACCATCTGGAGACTGATCGCTCTCATTCTACAACCTGGCCTTACAGGTGCTATCATTCAACCAAACTTTGAATACATTGAGGGAGAACAAATGGATGTTATTAGTAGTTTGAGAAGCTTCACTTTTGAAACCAAGGAAACATCTAATTAGTGGAGAATTGTTGCAACCATCTTAGATAAAAAAGAACGAAGAGCTGATATTTTGGCTAGAAGGCCCATATTACCACCTCTCGTGTGGCAATAAATACCTTTTTCTTCTTTAATGATATCATGAAAAATAAAAATCCCCAAAACAAGATCTGCAGGTCATTATTTAAAACTCATACATCTTAAACCAAAATCTCTCAAGTAACACTTTTTAGCACTTCACAAGAATAGAGATAAGTTAGTAGCGAACTTTGACAGACACGCTTCAAGATATAGTCCAAAATTATATGTTATCTTTTGGAGTCAAAACCTTGGAATTTTTCATGATACTAAGCTTCTCTGAATGATCTATCACATAATCAAAATCTATGAAGTAAGACCTACATCTCGTCATCATAGACATAGATATCATAATTCAAAGTTTGGCAGGAAGTGGGCTATAATACTTTACCGCAATCATAACTGCTTGTTAAGAAACTACTATGCTCAAGCTAGGGGGAGAATAGGTTTAAACATCCCCATTTATCCTCTCATCTAAGTCAAACATTGTGTCTTTAGGATTTGAAAATTTTAGAGGTCTAGCATCATTCTCACTACCTTGTTCTTGGAAAACAAAGGTTCATTATAAGTCAAGATTGGGTCAAACGTTTCATCCACCCCTTCATCAAATTTCATGCTTCACCTCACCTAGATCTTTGCAAAACTTTTGAATATACCAACATATTTTGACTTAAACATCAATCAAACCAACCTCTAACTTGGCAATGTTATATGTGAAATGTATCCTTTTCCATGCACCTAACTAAGTTAGTTATCATCCTTGAACTAGTTTATCTTGAAGGTCATGAGTCTACCCTAAAGATTCTTGAGTTCATCAACATCCTTTATCCTAGCATCAAAACATCAAACTCAAATCAAAAGTGTTGTCCCAAAATGATTGCAAAGATCACCTTCCATATCACACATCTTTTCATCCCCCATTATCATCATTGCTCCAAAAATACTAAGAGCATCCCTTTTACCTAGATTTGAGTCAACTAAAGAGTTTAAACATTACAAATCTCAACACAAATCTCCTATCAATGACCCAAAATTTATGGTAAAGATGAGATCACAATACAGGAGAATCATGGAGAAAACCAAAGTCACATTTACCTCAAGTGATCCAAATCCTCTAGAATTTGATCCAAGAAGTCAAGTTGCCCCTTCACAACAACCATCATCTCTGACAAAATTATATGAGATAGAAGACATCACGAATAATCCATTTGAGCTTACTAGGGAGGAAATCATGGAATGTCACGCCTTTGAAAACATATCTCCTATTTCACCATCATTTGTGGCACAAAGCTTCACTACTCCACCATCAGGGATAAATCAAATATCTACTCCTATTCTTGTAGCTGGTCTTGCCAAGGAATTTGGTCTAACTCTTCCATTTGAAATCAGTACACTTGTGGGTACCCTTGATGCAAATCCTCTACCTCCAACAACCACTTGGACACCTACCTTTGGTGCTCCTCCCATCCCCAAAAATCTGAAGTAGCTACATAAACCTCTTGATCTTCATTACTCCACCACAACCTCCACCTATTGAGGACACCATTCTTCATCCATATCCATGGGTACCACAAGTATTCCCACCATCACACAAAGCAATATGGACCAATTATCTCAAGGGCATGTTAATACTATATCACAGAGTCAACCCTCAATGCAAATGGGGACATCTTTACCTAATCTTTCCATAGGCTCATCTATACCATTGGCAGTATAGGACATATCCAACCCATCTATCATCGATCCAAATAAAAACAACACCTTGGTTATGAAACCCATCAATCAAGGAAATACCTTAACCACATCTCAAGCACAAGGAAATCCCCCAAGCATCAGTCAAGGGAATCCTTTCAATCAATGGACTCAAGGTCCTAGTATGTCGGTACCATAGCAAAATCTAATGACAACATCCACATCTTTCCCCACGATCCCCTTCGCTATGCAAAATCAAATGGGGCCTCAAACCTACATTCCTCCATCTCAATCCACCATCTTACAAGGAATGTTGAACCAAGGAAAATCCCAACCTCTCATCACCAACTCACAACCCATCCAAAACATCAACACCCACAATCCATCGCAGATGTCCCAACAACCAACTGGTCCTATATTGTAAACTCATACCTTAGCCTTCCACCAAGCACAACAAGTTTATTAGCAAGCCATCCAACAACATCACCAATAGAAAGTAGCCCTACATAGCAACAATAGCAAGAAGCCTTAGTTGCACAACAACAACAACAAGCTTATTAAGCATCTTTAGCATCACAACAACAAGAACAAGCCTATCAAGCATCCTTAGTAGCACAACAACATCGGTCCCAACAGCAAGCCCTCACGACACAACAACAACATCAAGCCCAACAGCAAGCCCTAGGGGTGAAACAACAACAATAGGCCCAACAACAAGCCCTTGTCACACAAAAACAATAGCAAGCCTTACTAGCTCAGCAGTATGCCCAATATTAGCAACAACAACAGCAATAAAGTTCCTACTATAACCTTCAACAAAACATCGTCAATACAAATGTGTTAGGAACATACACATCAACACCTCAATCACCTTCACATAATCCCACACCACCATACACTCCATACAACACACCATCATATCAGCATCCCATATACAACTCATCCATCATCCCACCATATGTTCCTCCACCAAACCCATGAGACGATCTAGCTTCATAATTCAAGGTGCTATCCCAAGAAATACAGGACCTTCGAATGGGTAAGACAAAGAAGCCCCATACACAGAATCTATGTCCTTATCCATTTGACTGAAACATCATAATGGTGCCATTCCCTCTTAGATTTGAAATCCCCAAATTTGATAAATACAAAGGGAGAGGAAGTCGCATGGATCATGTCAAATAATTCAATGTCATGTGTATGGAGGCGGCCTATAATGATTCATATCTAATGCATCTCTTCCCTCGAAGATTAGCAGGTCTTGCTGTGGATTGGTTTTCTCATCTATCTCCCGACATCAAAACTTTCCAAGAAATCACTGATAAATTCATCGATCACTTCTCCTTTAATCTTGGCATGGACATTAGTCTAGAAGAGTTGTATGCTCTCAAACAAACCAAAGGAGAATATTTCACCAATTTCTTGCAACGATGGAGACAAAAAGCTAGTAAGAGCAAGTGGACCCTTCCTGATGAACAATAAGTGGGAATCATCATATCCAATCTGGATCTCAATCTCTCTTTCTACTTGAAAATGTAGTGCATCACATCCTATGATGAGCTTGTCTGTCGAGCCCTTAACATCGAACGAGCTCTAATCTCATAGGGAAATAATCAAGCTTACAACTGACCATCAACCAGCTCAAATGGCAAGCCTCGTGTCTGGGCCAAAAAATAAAATGTGATAAATGATGGTGTGGTAGATGCTAAGGTGGTCCTAAGTGCTCCTAAACCCAACAACAATCAAGTTGCTAACGTTCAACCGAGTGTACAACAAACAACACCACCTCATAACAATCAAATCATCAACACCAAGATGTAACAAAGGAAAACTACCAATAGGAACAACTATCCCAAGCATAAGTACACACAGTTATCTGAACCTATCAAAACCATCATGAAAAAGTTGGTAGAGTCAAATCTAATAACATTGCCTAACTTGAAAACTATGAAGAACCGTTAGAGAAACCATCTTGGTACAACAAAAATGATCTTTGTGACTTCCACAAAATCAAAGGACACAAAACAACAAACTACATGAGACTCAAGAACATCATCCAAAACCTCAAAGAGAACGACACCATCTCTGTTAAAGTACCAACTAGGAATCAGGATCTTAAGATATACGTGAACCCTATGCCAAATCATAACAAAGGGAATGACAACGGAAAAGCTAAGGATTACAAAATCATGCAGCATAGCTATTCAAATGTGGTCACATCCTGTGATAGCGTCATTACTATTGTCACCATCAAAGGACCTAGTGCATAGTGTGGAGTCATCACACGACATGGAAAGGTCACCATCCAAGGAGTCCCATCTCAGTCTAGAACACAACCTACTTTGCAAACATCAAATCCTAGAAAGTATAATCTCTTAGACCAGCTTAAGAAGACCCCAGCATAGATATCAATCTTAGAACTATTGGGGCTATCCCCCCCACATAGGGAAAATCTTAGAAAAAGCTTTATTAGTCATTTCTCCCCAAGGATATTGATATAGATCAGTTTCAAGCTATGGTAGGACACATTACCAATCACCTTCTCACTTTCTCAAAACAAGACCTACCATCACAACCATCTCATAATCATGCTTTACACCTCGAGGTATACATTCATAAGAAAAAGGTTAAAAGAGTCTTAGTAGATGGAGATGTTGGTTTGAATATTTGTACCCTTAAGATGATCAAAGACTTGGGCTAGTTAGAAGATACTATTGAGAAAGCAAATAGTACCACCATTAGAGCATATGATGACCATGAGCAGGTATCACAAGGCATCATTGCACTACCCATCTAAGTGGGACCTATCATCATAGAAACTACATGCCTACAAGTACTAGATCTTGATCTTCTATACAAAATCCTACTTGGTTGACCATGGATCCATGCCTTAAAATTTGTTGCCTCGACCTACCATCAATGTGTCAAGTTTCCTTTCGAGGGCAAAGAAATTACCATCTATGGAGAGCCTGTGCCTTTTTACTATTGCAAGAATCTTGAGGCCATTTTTTATAAGACAAATGCCTAAAAATGATGAAGGTCCTACACCCACACCTACCTCATTTGTTAATCCATCATCCCTTGCATGTACCTCAACAACGAATACACCCATTGTGTAGAACATTCCTAACATCGAAGCAGTGATCCAGGATGATGGTTGTGGAAATTATAAGCTACTAAAAGATATGTTTGTCTTAGGAGAACTACCTCTTTCTCCCAAATCTCATGGAAATCCTACATCTAGTACCACAAAGCCGAAACAATCAAGATAGCAGCTACTACCTTCACCAAGTGGGGGGATCTAAATCAAGAAGATGTCAATGAGGAGGATGTCTCTAAACTCCTCTATCAGGATGAATGACCTGTCCATGTTCTTCCTATGGAAGATGACAATAAAGGCTTGCAGCTCATGAGGGAATGGGTTATAACAAGAATGAGAAACTAGGACAAAGTAACAATGGCTTTCTAGAACCTGTTGTTCTTGAGAAATGATTAAATAATCTTAGTTTAGGTTGTACTACTAGCAAGGTTACCCTTATTGGTAAAGGTAATTTTTCTAAATTGGTCGAGGCTTCCTCTTGGTTATCTACACCGCATGATACGACCTTAGATGACTTCCCCCTTGATATGGTTAACCTATTTGAAAATAACTCCCACTTCCTGATATATGTTACATCCTTTGTTCCAAGCAATTAGCCAACTGATCTACGCCTCGTATACCCACAACTTACTGACATGGACCAACAAGGACCACTGATTCTTGATTTATTCGAAAATGATGAAGCGATCTCAAAATTCATGGGACTTCATGACAACCTCTCATAGGCAAATCACAAAGCATGTTTCGACATAGAGCTAGACACAGGGGCATACTATGGGGAGAATATTAAATCATTTAGCCACAAAATTAATGAAATGCAACGAACATGCAGATTTTTGAGTGAAAACCACATTATGGCCCTCTCTGATCCTAAAATAGTAAAAACAAAGGACGTATCTGAAGGTGAAAACCTCTTTGAAGCATCGAAGAATGAGGGATTCAATCTCCCCCTTAGTGCATTGCATCCGAAAAAGTCAGCAGTTCTAGCAAAAAATGCTATTCTAGTTCATGTGGGAACAAAAGAAGCACCCAAGATCACTTTCTATGTCGAGTCCCTACTAGATGAAGAAAAGAAGAAACTAGCAACATTCTTGAAAGAGTGAAGAGCTAAATTTGCATGGTCATACATAGATATGTTGGGGCTTGATCCTGAAATAGTTGTGCATCACTTAGAAGTCTATCTTGAAGCCAAGCTAGTCAAGCAAAAATTAAGGAAGATGCACCCTCAAATAGCACTCTTGGTGAAACTAGAGTTACAAAAACTTCTTCATGTTGGATTCATCTAACCAATATATTATCTTGAGTGGGTTCCAAACCTGGTACCAATCTCAAAACCCACTGGGGACATCAAAATTTGCATTGATTTCAGAGACTTAAACAAAGAATTTTTTAAGGATGATTTTCCTCTTCCTAATATCAACCTTATTGTGTACTTAACAACTAGGCATGAAATACTATCACTCATGGATGGCTTTTCCAGTTGCAATCAGATAATGATCACCAAGGATGATCAACATAAAACTGCATTCACTTGTCCATGGGGAATATATTGTTGGAACGTGATTCCATTCGGGTTAAAGAATGCAGGAGAAACCTATAAAAGAGAAATGAACCTCATCTTCCATGACATGATCCACAAAATAGTTGAAGATTATGTGGACAATATTTTAGAAAAATCAAAGAACACATACCAATCTTAGGACCCATCTTTAATAGGCCTGAAGAATACAAGGTGCGACTGAATCCAAAAAATTGTGTCTTTGGGGTTACATTAGGGAAAATTCTTGGATTTATTGTCTCACAAAGAGGGATAGAAATTGATCCAGAAAAGGTAAAGGCAATCCTCAACGTGGAACCACCACAAACACTAAAGCATATGAGAATATTACAAGGAATATTGCAATCCATTAGAAGGTTCATAGTGCAACTATCAGATAAAATCCACCCATTTTTGCATCTTCTCCACAAAGGGACAACCTACAAATGGGATGACAAGTGTGATAAATCTTTCCAGTAGATCAAATATTATCTACTAACACCCCCAATACTCATACCACCAATACTGAAAAACCATTGTTCCAATATATCTCAGCAACATCAATAGCACTAGGAGCTCTTCTAGCACAACATGATGAAAATGGAAAGGAAAGGGTTATCTACTACATCAGCAGAACCTTGGTGGGCTATGAAATGAACTATTCACCTATTGAGAAAGCATGTCTAGCAGTAGTTTTTGCTTCACAAAATTTCAGGAATTACATGTCACATCAAATCAAACTTATTGCAAAGATAGACCCATTGAAATACCTGTTAAATCTAAAGCAACTGTCATAGGACAAATGGCCAAATGGGTGATGATCTTAAATGAATTTGACATAGAATATGTGGAGTGCAAGGCAATCAAAGGACAAGTGATCACAGACTAACTGGCAGAATCACCTATCCATGTAGAGAACCCCTTGATATTTGAGTTTCCTGATGAATCAATGTTCCTTATTAACCTTACAAATCAATGGAAAATGTACTTTGATGAATCATTCACCCAACATGGATCCGGAGCAGGCATTATTTTCATCAACCCTCAAGGTGATTGATGTTAGTTTTAGATCATATTTATCATAAAGTAGAAAATACAACACAAAACAATGAACACGGTGATTACCTTGGGAAAACCCTCCTACTCGAGGGAGAAAAACTCAGCAAGATATTCTCTTATAAATTAGAACATAAGTGCAGAAATAGCACTCAACAATCAAGCCCTAAAAAGGGAAAATCTTATACAATGAATCTGCACTTGTATATAGTGCAATTTCTTTAGATGCACAAAATATTAAACTCTTCTCCTAAAGTTGAATATGTTGCTCTTGAAGGGAAAACTTGTTGCTAAAGATATTTTAATTGGAATGGATTGAATGATGATAAAATGAGGAGACACCTTCTCCTATATATACAAGCTAGTTGATCTTTCTTTCTAGGGCCGACCTAGAAGAGTACAAATTTTATTTACAAGACAAAGGCCAACCTGCCTTAAGTTGAATATATTTAAGAGAAAATATCTTTTGAAGCTACAAAAATCTAACACTCCCTCTTAGCTAGGGAGGTATTTTCAAATATCCTCATCATAGGGTCTCTCAACATGATGTCCATAATGGCTACACCCATTTGTGGAAAAAACACATCTCAATCTTAGAGATGTACACAGGTTCATAATGGAGTCTCTCAACATGATGTCCACAATGGCTACACCCATTTGTGGAAAACACATCTCAATCTTAGAGATGTACAAAGGTTCATCATGGAGTCTCTCAACATGACATCCACAATGGCTACTCCCATTTGTGAAAGAAACATATATCAGTCTCAAAGATTTACATGAGCTCATCATGGAGTCTCTCAACATGACATCCATCTCAGTCTTAGATATGTACAAGACATCCTCATCATGGAATCTCTTAACATGACGTCTCATCTCAATCTCAGAGATGTAATAGATATCCTCATCATGGAGTCTCTCAACATGACATCTCATCTCAGTCTCAGAGATGTACAAGATATCCTCATCATGGAGTCTCTCAACATGATGTCTCATCTCAATCTTAGAGATGTACAAGGGATTGCACCTCATATTTCTCCATCTCGAAGAAATATACATTACAACAAATCTTCATGATGATGTGACTCCCTTTGAAGCTCCGTACTAGCATCAACCTCCTAACCTCCTTGTCCAAGATTGCCTACAATGCTTGCCTTAGAGGAATGGTTTCCAATGTACACCTCTGGCACTACTGACCTCATCTCATATCACCCTATTCTGAATAGGTTTTTGGTGCTACCAAAGTCAAAATAAGGTTGACTGCCTTGTGCAATTTTGTTCTCTACAGCTGAAGAGGTCTTCCAAGGACTTAGCACCTAGCCTTGCAACACTGCAACCCACTTAGCTAACACCTTCACTTCTTTTCAATGATTCACTCTAGTTCCCCGAGACATAGGACTCCATTTTGTCAAACATATAACTCCCTCTTGATCCCTACCTCAATACAAATATTGTAAAGAAATCCTCTCGAAGTGAACTCCCCTCCATTGACAGATCTTTAGAACCTTAAATCCTCTTCCTGGACATGATCTCAACTCATGCCTAGAATTTAGCTTCCTCTAAATGGCAGGAATGAATCGAGGGATGAATCCATATCCATAGGAGCCTCTTGCTCCTCACTAACTAATCTCCAAGAATTGTCACCTCAAATAATTATTTCTTCAATATATCTTCAAATAATTCAACATCCTTTTGCTCCTCGATCCATCTTTGCTTTAATTTGAATAGTGCACCTTCACAATGAATGCTCAGCCTTCAACATACAAATAAAACCAGTGCCTGCAATAGCTTTCAGGTTGCTACGTTGAACCAATTCTTCCCTTAGATTGATAAATCAAAGAGGGCCCATGACAATTAATTAAAACTTCATAAACTCATGTCCACTTTAATATTTTATCGGGCCTTCCCTTAAACTTAATTTATTGTGGTTCATTTTGGATATTTTGATGTTTAATTTCAATCTTCATATTCCTATTCCCATCGAATTGTCATTTCAATTTACACTATGACGACAGTAAAAATAATAATTTTGCAATGCTAAAATATTCCCCTAAAGCTCAATAGACATCAAATATATAACACTTATTTATTTTTAGCAGCTTCAATGAATATGACTAGCTGCTTGTGTGTTCCTTCATAAATCGTGCATCTTCAGAATTGCCACGAATCTATCTCCTGGATTCTTTTTGAAGACCCACAACAGCTTGATTTGAAACTCTCAATAAATCTCATTCCATGAACTATCTTTAAAATATTAATAGTAATGACTTTCCTTATGAGAAATAGCTCTGCAATCAATTCACATATCATAGAATTAAAATTATGATTTCAATTTATAAATTCATCGCTTCATTCTATATCCAACGATCCTTTGGACATATATGGTCTTCAGTAATAAATCAAGCCTACCACAATAAATGTCGATTTGTCTTTTCCTCTTTTACAAAACCATAGGTTGGTAGCTATATTGGTGACTCGATAATATTCCAAAATTCCCCTTAAATTATATTCACAACCTGTTTTGGTATCGGCTATTTGCACATAAAATCACAAATCTTAATTTATCTCCACCGCCTTTGTCTTTATCGGTCTACATATAGAGAGCCAACTTATGTCACTGGTAGTGGTCAAACATTTCTGATGACTCACTTATTTTTGTCTCATTCTAGATTGGACCTTTGTTGTGCCTGAGCAATGATATTGCTCATGCCTTTACTTCTCTATCACTTCCAAAGATATTATGAATCCTTCAAGCTTTCTTGTTTCATATGAATACCATGCTGGATTTGTATTCAAGCGGCTAGGGTGATTTGTAGCTTAGAGAAGACAATAACTCTACCTTGATAAATTGAATTGTCATAAATCTCCTATTATGCAATGATACCAATCAAAATTCCCATTGTAATCGAACTTTCAATACTCTGATAATAATCTTCAAATATTTATGAATATAATTCCAGATTTTCAACACTAAATATTCAGCTTCCCAAGCTAATAATGATATTCAATTCCCAGAATAGACAAAATAGAATATAGATCGAATTCTGGGCCAATTAAAAAATTCACAAATCTAATAGCTCAATTTGGTATCCAAATTTTTATCTGATATACTATAGATATTATAAATGAAGCCCTGAAATTTTGTCTTCAAAGAAACTTACAAATTTTGCCCGATGTAGACTTCGTCACGAATCCACTCCCTGAAAGAGCTAGGTTTTCATCCAACCCTTTCCAATCTACTGAAGGTTTTCATCCTCATAGATTTACTTGAATCTTTGATTCAAGCCCTTTGCAATAAAGCATTAGAAATATTTCTCAACAATGGAAGCCTTATAAATCTGCTCTAGAATTAGACCGGTTTCTGCTTTAAATCTTATCAATTTTCTTGAACCTTAGCTTTGATACCATGTTAATTTTAGATCAGATTTATCATAAAGCAGAAAATACAACAAAGAACAATGAACACAGTGATTACCCTAGGAAAACCTTCCTACTCGAGGGAGAAAAACCTAGCAAGATATTCTCTTGTAAATCAAAAAATAAATGCAAAAATAGCACTCAACAATCAGGCCCTAGAAAGGGTGAATCTTATACAATGAATCTACAATTGTATATAGTGCAATTTCTTTAGATACACAAAATATTTAACTCTTCTCCTGAAGTCGAATCTGTTGCTCTTGAAGGGCGAACCTGTTGCTGAAGATATTTTAATTGGAATGGATTGAATGATGATAAAATGAGGAGACACCTTCTCCTATATATACAAGCTAGTTGATCTTTCTTTCTAGGCCTGACCTAGAAGAGTACAAATTTTATTTACAAGACAAAGGTTGACCTACCTTGAGTTGAATATATTTAAGGGGAAATATCTCCCAAAGCTACAAAACACTAACAATTGCATTTTGAATTCATACAAGCTATCATTTCCTTGTGCTAACAACATTGTTGAGTATGACGCCCTAATCATAGGTCTAAGGATAGTGGTTCAATGGAAGATTCAAGAGATGAAATTCTATGGAGACTCACAATTGGTTATCAACCAAGTCAATGACGACTATCAAACTAAAGATGACAAGCTCACCCCTTACAAGAAGATGATAGAGAATCTCAAAGATATCTTTATAGACATAACCTTTGAGTAGATTCCTCACATGAACAACAGAGTAGCAGACACCATGGCAACAATTGGATCACTATTAGACATGTCGAACAACGTCCTCCAATGTGAATTCTTGGTAAAACAACTTCTCATACCAACTTTTGAAATCCTTGAATCTGAATTCGTGTATGTCATTGTTGGTCTTGGATCCCCATGGTATCATGATATCTTTACCTATCTAAGCAGAGGAACTCTCCCATCTGATATTACCTCAAACTTTGAAAAGACTTTTGTTAAATAGGCATCCTAATTTGTGATCCTAGGTAATACCCTTTACCATCGAAGCATCAAAGGAACATTATTGTGATTTCTTAACCAAGAGAAAGCCTAAACTACTTTGATAGAAGTACATGATGGCATATGCGGTTCCCATTCTAGCGGTATGATGTTAGCTAAGAAACTGTTGAGGATGGGGTACTATTGGCAAACCATGGAAAAGAAAGCTCATTCATATGTGCAGAAATGTGTCCAGTGTCAACAACATGGAGATCTGATTCATGCAGGTCAACTCAAGAATTGCAACCAATGATCACGCCTTGGCCCTTTTCACAGTGGGGACTTGACCTCATAGGAAAAATCACCCAAACCTAATCTAATGGTCACAATTTTATCATAACCACCACTGAGTACTTCACTAAGTTGGTAGAAACCATTCCTATGACCTACATAATGGGGAAGCAAATTGCCAAGTTTATCCTGAATTACCTCATCTACCATTATGGTGTCCCACAAACCCTAATCTCAAATAACGAGAAACCCTTTAAGAATCAGCATGTGAAAGAGCTATGTCAAATACTCAACATCCAACACCAATTCTCTACCTTGTTTTATCCCTAAGGAAATGGCCAAGTAGAGGCTACAAATAAAACTATCCTAAAAATCTTGAAAAATATAGTCAATGAAGCTAGCCACGATTGGCATTTGTAGCTAAATCCCACTCTTTGAGCCTATCAAACTAGTATTCACACACCAACAGGTGCAACCCTTTCTCCTTGGTCTATGGGTCAAAATCTATCCTGACTATTGAGGTTGAGCTCCCATCATTATGAGTGTCACTCTAGAACCTAATCACCGATGAAGAATATAGAGTAGCTCAACTGAATGAGCTAGAGTTCCTGGATGAGCATCATCTCGATGCCCTCAATCACTTCCAAGTATATCAAAATCGACTAAAACAGAGCTATAACAAGAAGATCAAGTGTCAGGATTTCCAAGTAGGGGATCTTGTTCTAAAATAGAATTAGAAGAATTTGCAAGATCAAGACAATAAAGGAAAGTTCAAGCCTAACTAGTTGGGTCCCTTTATCATCACAACAAGCTATGGACCAGGAGCATATCATCTATCAACACCTTAAGGTGGACCCTTGACGGAACCAACTAATAGCTTGCATCTCAAAAAAATTATGCCTAGTCTTGAAGGGTATAAACCTAGAAATACAAAAATATCAAAATCTAAAAAAAAAGATTGAAAATGTAAAGAAAAAAGTTGTCCTCTAGTAAAAACCACTTTGGTGGCGTTTTGGGAAAGTACCTTGGTGAAAACCTGGTAAACAGGTGCCCTGCATAAATAAAGCACCTTCATCTATTATTTTGCTCTTTTTTCCTATCATTCTTTGCACCACCATTCATCCATTGCCCATCTACATCCTTATCATGGCTTGATGATGAGAAGTATCGTATCCCTTTAGTACTACTTGGCATATTCTAAAGGTCAGTTGGTCCTGCCTATATCAAAGTAGTCTAACCTATCACGCTGGGGGCAATTCATTATGGATCATTTCGGGTTCTTGTATATCTTGAGGTTATTTGGAAATCTCATCGAAAATCCCAAAATATTCATAAAATGGTCATTAGAAAATCTAAAAACATCCAAAATCTTGTATAGCTAAAATCCAAAAACATTCACAAAATTGTAAAGTCAAAATCCAAAACATCCGAAAAACATCAAAATCCCTAAAAAGGTCAAAAATTAAAAATCCAATTTAAATAGTTCCCTTGTCGAACTACATAGTCTCTGACCTTGAACATAGGCAAGGTCATCATTGATGTGCCCTTGAGACACCCTAGGTCAGTCCTTTAGGAGTCTATCATAATAAATTGGCTTTCCATCACGTGTTCATTTCTCATCTTGTTAATAAGTCGAGTCAATCGAACTACGTGGTCTCTGCATGTATAACATAGGCAAGGCTTATCTTTGATCAGCCCCCGAGGCCCCTAGGATAGGTCTTTTAGATTAGGTTCTTGATTGAAACTCAAAAAATACCTAAACATCCAAATATCAAAACAACCCTAAACATTCAAAATCTCCTTGAAAATCTCAAGACATCCAAATATCAAAAAATCCCTAAACATTCAAAATCTCAAAAAAATCTCAAAACATCCAAATATCAGAAAAGCCCTAAATATTCAAAATCTCAAAAAATCTCAAAACATCCAAATATCAAAAAACCCCAAAACATTCAAAATTTGAAAAAACCAAAAACATTGGAGAACATTCAAAAGACCTAAACAGCCTCAAATATTTTGGAAAACCCTAAAAAGCCTCAAATAATCCAAAAACCTAAACATTCACATAGACTTTTCAAAAAGATGAAAAAGAACCTCAAAATACCTTCAAAATACCAAAAACATTGAAATATTCCAAAAAAAACTAAAACCATCCATCCCATCTCGCTTTCACCTGCAATAAACTTTCACAACATAATAAATTAATCATCACCTTCAACCTTTCACGAGGCAAATAGAAAGAAAGTATAGCAAGACGTAAAGTGAGAACCTTAATTGTTAAAATCTAAAGCTTAGATCATAGGTAAATGCGTCAGTGAAGTTTGTATCAATGACTAATCATAGCATCATCATCCTAACATCAAACAACTATTTGATCAACATGTCCTAAGATGTATCCTTCCTACAATGGGCATCAATATCAGAAATCACCTTAGTTAAATTTAAATGAGCAAGAGATATAGATAGCACTAACTTTTTGTCTTTGATCTTTTCTTATGATTTATCTTAATGACCCATTTCAAGGACCTCTCAATGATGTCTATCAAAATTATCTAGAGAGAAAGGAATCCAAGGCATCAATCATGATCTTTCGTTTGTTGTGCTTGTGGGTGTTCTTGTAAAATAATCTTGGTGCATACTTGCTTGGTTGTGTGTAGGAAGGTTGTTTTGAGTATGTTGTTGGCAATTGCATATGCTTTGGTCTAATGTATTCTAAGCTTCTAACTTGCATTCCAATGAGGTTTCTATATGTCAAGGTGTGAACAAGAACCATCCTATATGTTTGTCGAGTCAAAGTCCATTACACTAGATACAACGTTGTCCTAGTTATTAGCACCTTGACGCATCATGTCGATGTGTTATATTAAACAATAAAGAATGACAAAAAAATATTAATCTTGATATGTGAGCAACTCATCATCCTACATTCATCCTACATCTTTCATTGTCTCGTCACCATCTCTAATAAAGTCTCGATGGATTATGGACTTGTTGGATCTTTTGAGGCAATCATCGAAATCAATGGTCAAGCCATTTTTTATTCTTCTATCTTCTCTCTATGCTAACCTGGTATCATGACTGTCAACAAAAACATCAAATGCATCTCATAATCATAGCATAATCATGAAACATCCATCAGCATAGTCATTGCATATCGCATCATACGTTTTGTATCATCATATAAGTTGTGCTAAATAATATAGATTTTTTATTCTAAGCATCTTAAATCATTGCATATCGTACATGCATTACATACAACATAAGCATCAAATTTTTGTACTGCCATATCACATGATCATCAAGCACAACATCTGCCATCTATACAATTGATCGGATCATAGCAATATGCTCCCACGCCCAAATGTGGAGCAAGGTAACCCCTGTGCCAATAGCCCTATTGTCGCAGTAAATGAAGTCGTGCACATCATGATATAGTGAGGCCAGCATCACTGGCCCCATGCAAACTCCGTCCTCCTATACAACATCTTGTGCCATGTTAGGCCCCATCCTAGGCTAAACCCTTTGTTGCATCTGTTAGGAGCAACCAAACTTGAAATGATGGTTGCAACGATCAATCAGAAGGTGGGCACATGAACTCTATACATCTCGAGGTTGATCTGTGATGTAACAAGAGCAATATGCTCCAACTCCATAACCTCGTGACAAGCATCAAATATGAAATCAACATCGTATATCACACAATCGCTATGTATCGACAAACATAAAATATGCCATACATCCTCCAAGGTCATGATCGCCTCGCCTGTTGGAAGGTGAAATGATGAAGTCTCACTATGCCATCTCTCGCACATGGTCATCATCGTAGCTAAGTGGGTCCAGATCACAGATGTGTATGCAACATACCAAAGGTTGATCTCTCCCAAGTGCTCCTAACATAACTCTGACAAATCGCCTAGTCGCTCCAAAACTGTGGGTCTATGCTCACGCGACATTGGTGGTGGAATAATCTCTTGCACCCACGAAGCACACAACGTCAAGAAATCAAAAAAATTTGACTCAATTTGGAATTTTCAGCTAAAAAATCACAATACAGTCATCGTATTTAAATTTCAAATTGTGATGCTCGAAGGCATTTCAAATCGCAAATCACAAGATGTGTCACCAAACACATGGACATTGCAATTTGGGCTTTGGCAACCCTAACCCTAATTTATAAATTGGCAAGTGTGTCACTATATAAGCGTGTGTCACCATTTAAAGTTAGAAACCCTATTTTAAAATCATGACTAGTGTCGCCATATACATATGCGTCGCTATAATTCATTTTAGTGTCGCTGATTGCAAAACAGGCATCACCGCCAAAGTCTAAATTTCAAAGCATAATAAATGCATCAAAAAGTCCAATTTCAAATCGAGTTTTGAGTTACATACCGCGGGTCCTGAGCTTAGAAGTCATTGGTGTTCTCGAACTCGATCAAAAATGTGTTGTGGGAGCTCTCGGCGTGCCATTTCATTAGACGGTTGAAGAGCTCAAAACAAGGAGGATCTCTAGATGGTGTGAATGCACAAATGAATTGAAAGTGACCATTCTTGGCTTATTTATGCTAGAAAATTAGGGTTTTTTGCCATAATTTCACCTTCAAGCTAGGGTTTATCATCATTTTCACCAATTTTGCTAATCAAAGCCGAATTTTGCATCGTTTTTTGTGTTTTTGGTATAATTATTGCATTTTGGAGCCTTTCTGGCCCCTTTGGGGCAACTTTTCACTTTTATCAAGAAATCAACCCAAAATTCAATCTTTTTGCCTGATTTCTCGAAGGGGCAAGGAGTGAGCTTTATCCTTCCGCTAGGGCATCTAAAAAAATAGATTTTTTTTATTTAGGCAACAGTTTTAATCCAAGAAGCATTATTCTTTGAACCAAAGCAACAGGTACCTCACTTCAAAGAGGAGAAAAATGTAGACACTAAAAAATGTCCTGAATGATATCATGCACTCGAAACAAGTTACTAACATCATTTCTCTTGAAACCCATCCTCTTTTCGCTTAATTAATAGAATTAGCCTAACTAATTAATTAATTGCATCATTTTCATCTATTAATCTAATTAATTTAATCGGGTTAATTCACCCCCTTTCATGCTGACATTTCATCTCATTAAATTAAATAAATCAACTTATTTAATTTTATTACCTAAGTCTTCTAATTTAATTAAATAACCCTAAGCTATTTAATTAAATGTCATTTAATCTCTTCCTCATTCATTAAATTATTTAATTTCATGAATATCACTTTATTCCTCTAGAATCCCCTAATTGTGTGATTAAACCTTGTTTAATTAACAATTAAACTAATTTTCCTTCAAAAAGTGATATTCCTTATCTCCTTTTTTGCACAATTAAATCTTTCTTTTAATTTGCAAAATATTATTTTTCTCACCCATAAGAATATTCTAAAAAGAATATTCTCTCTCCTCCAATCATTTAAGAAAGAGATATTCTCATTTGGCTTCAATTGCAAGTTATCTTTTTAACCTCTTGAGCAAGTCACCTTGTGACCTGTGTGCAGGTCAAAAGTGTTTGTTTGAAACAAATGTGAGCCCGTGATTAATTCTCATCTTCCATTCTCATCCGTTGATGAGAATCCATGATCCATGCCTATTCTTCCTTTCATCTTTGACCGTTGATTAACCTTTTCGATCTTAACCCTCCATTTTTCATTTGTTTTTCTATAAATATAACCTTATTTGGAGACAAATGGATCCATCTTTCAATTGCAAACTTATATTGTTGAATTAACTTGCATTCACACTCATATTTTACTCACTTTTAGCTTGTTTTAGTTTATTTTTAGTTGCATAGTAGCTTAAGACATCCATTAATGGCTTCCATGCATCCATCTTAACTTGTTTATAAATTAAGATTTCCATCTTTTAGCTTAGAATTAGCTTAGATTAACTTAGCAATTGCATAGTTAAATCCATCTTAACATAAAATCATGTTAATATAGTTTACATCATGTTCATTTTAGCATAAATCAAGTTTTCATCCATTTATCACAATGATTTCATTGATTCTCTTCCAAAGAATCGATTAAAACATGCTTACTGATCACGGGATTGAAAAATGATCACTGTTCCACATCAATATGACACCAATTCCAAAATGGGATAAATTTCAAATGGGTGAGAGTAAAAATTTAACTGTTTTCATAGTTTACAAGTTTCAGTTTCAATAAATGCTTAGTTTAACTTTCAATTTGAATGATCTTATTTGTAAGATTGAAGTGTAGTGGATAAATTATGCTTCGATTCATCGTGGATCACGCATAACCGACCCACCCTAATGATCCTCGTCTCACATACTATTAGTGAAAATTAAAGTATTCTCTTTGTTCAATAATTTTTGTATAACATTTTTATATTTCATCTACCATTAAAAGTTAATTAATTGTTGTCATTAGTTGTAGTATAAAAATTGGTGTGGTATCTACCATTATAAATCTATTATTTATTGTGTTAGATTTCAATTTCATATATATACCATAATTAACAAATTAGATATTTAAATAATATAAATTTATTTTAAAAATTGATTTCACATAAAACTTAAAATAATAAGGAGAACATTCAACCAAAAATTTTTTTAGATAAATCATACTTTTATTATTTTAAATCATATTTTAATAGTAAAAAAATAAAACAAAATCCTATTAATCTAATTAAATAATAATAATTATATAAAAAAATTACAACGATATCCACTTGAAAGCAAGTACCAAGCATTAATTGTTTCCATTATTATGATTTTTAAGTACTAACCACTAATAAGAGGTAGTGGTGAATTATCATTATTATGATTTTAAAGTACTAACCACTAATAAGAAGTAGTGGTGAATTATCATTATTATTTTAAAGTACTAACCACTAATAAGTAGTGATGAATTATCATTATTATTATAAAGTACTAATCACTAAAAGAAATTACAATGAAATCTATTTAAAAGCAAATACCAATCACTAATTGTTTCTATTATTATGACTTTTAAGTATTAATTATTAATAAGAGATGGTGGTGAATTATCATTATTATTTTAAAGTACTAGTCACTAAAAATAAATTTAAAAAAAATTACAATGAAATCTATTTAAAAGCAAGTACCAATCACTAATTGTTTCTATTATTATGATTTTTAAGTATTAACTACTAATAAGAGATAGTGGTGAATGATCATTATTATGATTTTTAAGTGCTAAGCATTAAAAAGAAGTAGTGATGAATTATCATTATTATTTTAAAGTATTAATCACTAATAAGAGGTATAGTGGTGAATTCCCTCCTCCCTGCCACGCATATTGATTAAAAAGATATTACATATAGACGAAGCTGTATAAGCTTTACAGGAAGATAAACAGCAAGAAAAACCATGTGAAAAGATGAATTATCCCTTCTAATTCAAATATTTTTCTGAATATCCCCTACCTAGTGGGCTAGGGAATTTCTCTTCATTATAATATCCAACATGCAAGTCCATCCCTCTCGTTGGTAGTTGGAAAAACAATGGCACTTAAAAAATTAGATGGTAGTTGCAAATGTCACCCAGATTCCACGCACCCCCTAATCATGAATATCTTTATTCGAGGCAAATATTAATGATAATGAGCTGCCAAAAACCAGTGATAATGAGTTGCCGAAAATCACAATAAACCATTAAATAAAGTTGTTGACCCCATAACAAAGGATTTCACATAATTTATAAGTCTGTTCTTATTGAGATAAGAGATCCTTACTTCAATCATATTCAAATTAAATGCAGCCAATTTTATTTTATTTTTATATTTTTTTGAAGATTTGAGTTCCTCTCAATGCAAAGATTTAGGGTGAATTTACAGAGACCAATAGGTGGATATCACTGGAGTTATACCCACAAGCACTCTGGATCAGCGCTAGTCCTTTATTGGATGATATCAAATCTTCCAATGCCCATAGTCCAAACTACTATTGGAGTTATACCCACAGGCACTCTGGATCAGCACTATTTCTTTATTGGATGATATCAGATCTTCCAATGCCCATGGTGCAAACTACTATTGATGATCCATTATTGTGTCTACTTAAACAAGAGCAAACACCATGTGAACAACAGAGTTCTTTTGTCTGATCAATCTAGTGGAATATAATGCTGCTCCACTCTAACAACTGTAGTGAGAGGATAACATGCAGCATTACCAATGGTCTCATGACAGTTAGCATGAAATATTTAAAGACACTGGGCGCCATGTCTGGTTTTGGGTATCCAAAAGGTTGAAATTAGTGTCATAAATGGCCAACTATACTTATCTAAGAAATCCGTTGACCCATAAGTAAGGTTGGATGTTAGATGGTCACTATCACCCAATAGAGTTCCTGTACTAGTGGGGCTGTAGACAATAAACAATGAATAGAATTAAACATTAGAGGACCCAATTCCTCTGGAAGTGCACACATCCAGAAGAAGGTGGTCGTTGGATCTTTTTGTGTGGATTTTTGATGATGTA
Organism: Sequoiadendron giganteum; assembly: GCA_007115665.2. NCBI lineage: Eukaryota > Viridiplantae > Streptophyta > Pinopsida > Cupressales > Cupressaceae > Sequoiadendron > Sequoiadendron giganteum. The sequence goes on along the minus strand of CM021105.1, from coordinate 49,510,065 downwards.
AGATTCTGCATTTACTGGTCCCTTTAAAACAAAAATCCACCTCACTCACTCACTGAGCAGGGAAAAAGTGGGCTTGGAAATTGTGCAGTACTAACAAAGCACTAAAAGAGAAACGGACATATCATTGCACCATCTAGATCTTCCTAGATGTCACTTACATTCATACTTTCTAGATCAACATGATGCAAAGAATAATTTTTGGTAATAGGAAGGTAAGAATCTGTAAGGATGCTACTATTGAAAAGTCTCTACAGTGGTCGTAGTAGTCTATAGTCGACTGGAACACAGTGAAATGACTGAGCTATTCCTATGGATGAGCATTAGCATCAATCATTAGTCTATCTTAGGCTTCACATGGGCTATAACTATAAGTACAATGATTGTAGTATTGGTGCTCACGGTGCTGGATGAGGGCTCAATAGATCAGAGAACAGTTGTTGCAGTCAAGAGGTACATAAACATTTTGACTTTTCCGAGCAGATTTCAGTTGATGCTCTGCCTCTTTGGCATCGGTAAGATCAGATCCATATCATATATTTTTTATTTCTATCTCTGTAGTCTTTCCCATTTCCTTTGTGTCGGTGATCTCACATGCCCTATAGCATATGGAGGCTGTATGACTCGTCTCCATTGATAAGACCAGACCCACATTCTGCATTTCCATCTGTGTTACTATTGTAGCCTCTTTATGATGAGGACTTCAGCTACCCATTAGAGAGTTCAAATACTCAAATGCTTCTTTTATGGGTTCTGAAAGAGGACGGAACCTTGTGATTGTGCTATTGTCATTCATCGTGCTTTTTGTGACTAAGAGCTCATTGAGTTCCAATGAGGAGCAGATCTTTATCATCACCAAAGCAGGGATAATTGCAAGGGAAGTATTATACTTTAGTTGGTATCAGAGAATGGTATATTTTTTTCAGTAACTGCGCTTCAGCTCTTCGGTTTTTTAAAGAAGTTTCATCACATAAGCTTGCATTGGACCCAACAGTGAACACTCGACGAAGCCGCTAAAACCCATGGATAAGTCAAAGAGAGGTTCATCTAGTCCATTAATACCTTTAAGCCCAAAGCATTCCAAAAACCCTCCTTCATCTGCAACTCATGTAGATTACAGAATGCACAAGAACCCAACCAGTATATCTTGCATGGAGAGCCCATCAAACAGTCCAAAACCTTCTTCACAGTCAGGGCGTTCGGGTATTCACAGGCATTCGATTGCTTCTGATGTATCAGACAACTTTATGAATAGACATAATAGGTCTACAAGAAGATCTAAGGAATCCTTCTCCGACAGAGTTTCAAATGTATCTGCTTGCAGCTCAGCTAGGTCTTTTGAGAGCAGGAAAACAAATGAGACAAGTGTATTTGAGCCAAGGAAATCATTTAGTCATTCTCCTGTAAAGTATCCTGATAAGGTTATGAGGAGGGTTTCTAGCAGCCCTCTGAGCCAACAGAAACATCCTAAAGCCTCACTAAGAATTCCTAAGAAGAGCAGTGATGAGGTTTCTGAAACTGGATCTACTGATACAACTCCAAGACTGGTCAGAAGGAGTCACGAAAAGCCTCCACGGGCTTCTTTTGATAAAATTATCAATAAGCAGGAAGTGTCGAGGAAAGCAGTAATCGAGAAAGATGATGAAAATGGGAGTTTTCTGCTCCCAGACAACAATGCACAATTCAGTTCAGACAATCCAGAAGTAGGACTTCTCCTTCTAAAGATGGCTCAAGCACTTTACAGCTCTGGTGAAAATCCATACAAGGCCAGGTTCTATGCCCTGAAAGCAGCAGAGTTCTTTGAGAACTTCACAGTTTCTGATGTGACTCTCGAGCTTGTAATTAGCCTCCATCTTCTGGCTGCATCTTGCTGTAAGCTTGGGCAGTATGAGGAAGCCATTCCAGTACTTAAAAGATCCCTTTCCATCTTTGGTTCTCAAGTAGATGCTGAGCATGCTCTTGCAGCCTTTGCTGGGTATATGCAACTTGGGGACACTTATTCTTTGGTGGGTCAGTACGAAAATGCGCTGAATTCTTATCATGCAGGACTTGAAGTTCAGAAGCTAGTTTTGGGAGTTATGGATCCTCAAGTTTCAGAAACATGCAGATATATTGCAGAATCGCATTTGCAGGTTAATTTATGGACGACTTACTGTTATTACACACATAAATCAAATTATATTTTTAAGAGAATAATCACAGACGGGATACAGATAGTATTTTACAAGACATGGAATATTGTTTTTTTGTTTTTGTTTTTTAAAACTCTTAAAAGTTTTCCATATTTCTCTCTACGCTAGCCTTAAAATCATAGTGAATCATGAATGCTATTACCATCCTGCGCTTGTAGCCTGAACTGTTCTCCTCTGCTTTATTGCTTTACTGTGCATCATTTTCCATATAGAATATGTAATGCTTGGACTACGTAAATATAAGAAATGTTTCTGCAATTAAGAAATAAATACATGCTTTTTTACTAGTTTTATAACAGCAATTACCATCTCCACAAGTTTTGCAGCTTTTTAATTCGGTAGGTTGTAGGGAATATGAAGATGCACACAGCTAGACCTAAGTTAAAGTGTTACAACTTACATCACTTTTCAATGTGCAAATTAAAAAGCAAGAAAGGTCATTATTACAGTCATTGATGCTCTTACTGAAAATTTATATCCTAGTCTTGATTTGGAGAATATTGCTATAGATCCATAATTTTCCATCTCTTTTAAGATGTTCCATAAGGTCCTTTTGTGTTGTAACTAAGCTCTTGGCAACCTTTCATACTGTGGAAATATTGACCAGAGAGTACTCAATTGCTTAATTATTACTAAATTGAGTGTCTTTTTTGGCTGAACAGGTTATGCAGTTCGCAGAGGCAGAGGAGCTATGTGACCAAGCTCTGAACATTCATGACGAATGCAATACTACCGGTACATTGCTAGAGGCTGCAGACAGAAGGCTAATGGCATTGATTCTTTCAGGGAAAGGTGACCATGAGGGAGCATTGCAGAATCTTGTTCTGGCCAGTGCAGCTCTGTTAGCAAATGGAAAAGAGATTGAAGTGGCATTTGTGGACTGTAGCATTGGAGATTCTTATGTAGCTCTCGGTCATTATGATGAGGCAATATTTTCTTATCATAAAGCACTTGCAGTCTTCAAGTCTGAGTATGGAGAAGGGCATACAACAGTAGCCTCTGTGTACGCAAGTCTTGCTGATCTCTATTTGAGAACTGGAAAATTTAGTGAGGCTAAGAACCACTGTGAAAATGCCTTAATCATTTACGGAAGACAAGGGGCTGCTCAATCCAGTGATGAGATTGCTACAGGATTGACAGAAATTGCTGGGCTGTTCGAATCTATGGGTGAAAATAAACAGGCACTTAGTCTACTACAAAAAGCTCTTGAAATTATGGAGAACACTCCAGGGCAGCAGAGTGCAGTAGGTGGTATTGAGGCTCAGATGGGAGTGTTATTCTACCTGACTGGAAAATATGAGGATGCCTACATGGTTTTCAATAGAGCGATATCAAAGCTTAGATTTGGTGCAGGTAAAAAGACATGGCTCTTAGGAATGCTATTGAATCAGATGGGATTAGCTTGTATTGGTCTCAATGCAATATGGGATGCAGCTGAAAATTTTGAAGAAGCTAGGAGTATCATGGAGGAAATTTGCGGTCGTCACCATGCTGATACACTGGCTATTAGCAGCAATCTAGCTGGAACATATGATGCAATGGGAAGGTAGTTCATATACTAATACCATAGAGCTCTGGTACTTTTAAGGATAACTTTTCACATATGTTATATTTAGTAGCCATGTTTCACCCATTTTGAAAATGTGTTTTAGGCAACTCTTATTTTATGATCCAATCACAAGTATACCCAAGTGGAAAATAGCTTTTATACATACACATTTGTAAATGTTGCTGGATACAGATAGACTATATCAGATATATTAAATTGGTCTATAGAACCTATCAAAATATGTCTACTTATTTAACTTTAGATGATTATTCATTGTGGTGCATGGTTTCAAATTAAATTTTCCAAGCTTGCATTGATTGTTTTGATCTAAGTGTTCATGTACTATATTGTGACAAACAGATCTAGTTGTGTCTGATATAATTGTATAGTGGCTAAGATAAAATAAGCATGTTTCATCCTTGACTTCAATAACGTTATACCCTTACAAATTCTCTGTTTACTTCTGATGGGTAAACTGACAAGTTCATAATCTAAGGTTTTGTTTAAGGTTTTGTTTATAGTAATTATGCAAGTTGAATTTATCTATTGTTAAAAGTTGAATCTTCAAGCAATCCTCAACTGTGATAACATGGTCTTTCTCTCTTGGCAGCTGCTGAAAACTTCCACATATATAAAATTTATTTTTTTGTTTGGCATCTTGCATGGTTTTCATTGTCTGAACATGGTTTCATTTTGGGATTTTCAGGGTGGAGGATGCAATAACTTTGCTGGAAGATATTCTTGAGGTAAAAGAAGACAGACTGGGTACAGTGCATCCAGATGTTGAGGATGAAAGACAGAGGCTTACAGAGTTACTAAAGGAAACTGGCCGATCCCGTTCAAGGAGAACACATACACTCCAGGACCTTCTCTTATTGTCAACCAAACACAGTTCTAGATTTCAAGGGAATGTAACTCCTGTTCAATAAATGCTCAAAGGAGCTTTTGAGTCTTTGACATTATATGTTGTAGATTTTAGAATTAAATAAGAGATGGAAGGATTGCATGGTTTGACAAGACCATCCAAACATCTTATCATTTCCTTTTTTTCATTAGGTATTATGGAAGTAAACCAGCCTACATCCTATTCTCCTACCTGTAGAATATATTTACAGTAAGTAGGAAGCTCTGGTGTAAAACCCATCAAATTATTGTATAGCATAAAGTCTGGTTTCCCGATTTTAGCCTATGGTAGTGACTACTACTGTGTGTATGTTGGATGTGAAGAACGCATGCTAGAAAGATTTAAAAGGATAGAGGTACTTGCTCATTGGTTTCAGGCAAATTCATCGTCAACAAATTCAGCTTCAACAATTCATCATCATGACAAATTCATTTCGTGGAAAATTCACCACCATGAATTGCTGGTGAATTGTTGGTGGTGAATTTGTCATGGCGATGAATTGTTAGCGATAAATTGTTGGAGGTGAATTTGTTGGTGGTGTATTTTCCTAAAGCCCTTTTCCATATGTTTCTAAATTGTCTGTCAACTGGTAATGATTCTTTGTCGAATTGAAGCAGGTAGAATTTCAAGTAATCTAAAAGTCAAATTGAGTAATAAAATAAATACGACTTCGAGAGATTGGAAATGGTGCAATGAGAAGGCCCTCTTCATTTCTGAGATAAAGTTTCTGTAATGAATCTAGTAGACATCAAAACATGCTCCACTATTGAACAAGAAGTGGAGGGTTTAACTATCCTGAAGTACAGTTAAAAGTAGTTCCAATCTATTCGGAATGTATGAGTTTCCTGAAGCCTAAGGTTTCAAGTTGGTCAGAAGGTTAGTCTTGCAGACTCTACATGTAGGCAATCTGGAAAGAAGAAACTGTTTCTAGAGACCTTTTCTTGACAGGATCTGCTACTTGAGGACACTTGGATGATCAAGAATAGCCAGAACTGTTATAGCACACAGTACCTTTGACTGTCATAGATATTTGAGAAAGAGCTATTCAGCAGCTAACAATTTGGTAGGGTTGTAGTATGAATTATTAAAGAACATTTTGGACATTTTGTTGATCTGAACATTTATTTGCTTACATGCACTGAGAGGAACTGCTGAAACTCTAGGCATGTAACTCAAGGATTAATTTCGATTCCAAGTAGAAAACTAGAAGATGCATTTCTTGAAATTAACATAAAACAAAATATCAATATAGATGAATTGACTCGTATAACCCATCAATATTGGGAAAATATATTTTCTACTTACATGTCAGCTCTAGAGATCATAGTCATGTGATTCATGTTCACTATCTTCTAATTTTATTTTATTATTTTAATATAGAATTTGAAAATAGGTTGTAGCTTAATTAGTGAGGATGATGGTGTGTCACACCATCTACCAGGGTATAAATTTCTTAAAGTACAATGAGGGTCATTCTTTAGATGACTTTGATGGAATGGATCCTCTTAGTCATGACAACTTGGTTGAATGAGACTTCTGATATAGGTTTATGCTTGCTCATTGTAACATTTGCATAGATTGCTATTTGATCACCCAAGATCTTGATGAAAAGAATGAGCTACAATAATCAATTTGCACGAGACAATCAAAAATTGATTAAGCAATACACAATGGTTATTGTGATGCTACTTTTCTCCAAATATAAAACTAGATAATTTTAATTTATATATCAGAGTTAATTTTATATATCAGCAGATTTATTAGTGTTCTTAATTAAGTTTAAAGATTATAAATTATATCTATAAATTAGATACAAATGCACAAAAATGCTAATTAATCAATATTATCTAGTTTAAGACTTAAGCACATTAGAAACATCATCAATAATACATAAATTGGCATTAAACAATATAAATATGATTAAAAGAGAAGAAATAACATTGTTAAATAATTTAATTAAATCAACTCCATCTCATTTATAGTTAAAAATATCTTGGAATTGAGTTTAGTACTTATCTTAATCATAGGTCTTGGAAAAACCATTCTCAACCTAGGAAGATATCAATAGTATTGGTTCTTATTATGACACACTTTGAGGACCTATATAAAAACATAGTTTGTGCCTACTCGCACAAAACACCAACCAGGACAATCCTAGGTGTATTTTTTACCCCGAGTTGGGCACACATTGCATGCCCCTTCCCCAATGCCCATAGCTCACCAAATCACTTTTTTCTTCCTTGAGTGATTTCCCTTGTCCTTTCCAAGTCTCATATAAATAATTTATATAAGCCTTAAGGTTTGGTTTCTAAACCATCACACTCTTTCACAAAATTGGCTTTTAATTAATATTTGTTGTCCTCAGTAGCTTATTTTGAATCTACATCATAACTCACAAAAATAATCAAGATATTAGCAAATCTATCACTTCAATTTTATCTATAGTTCTATTTCACAAATTCTAGATATTATTATTTTTTAATCTAAAATTAGATCAACAAAAATACTTTTCTAATAAATAACATGATTAAAACTACCAATACAAACATGATTAAAACTATCAATACAATTTTGCATGAAGAAAATCATTATTTTACAAGGAGCAAATATAATTTTGCATACTAAATCTTCCATTTTGCTCACTTATGTAAACTCTTATGGTAAAAAAAATGATTTATTCTTTAATTAAAAAAATAATAAAATGATTAGTGAATGATATGCATAACATATTCTATGAAGTCACATATTGTCAAAAGCATCCCAAGATGATAATCATACATTTCATGCTACATGAGTATCCTCTTTTGCTAAACAATTAAATGGAAATAAGTACACAATTACTCTTAAATAAAGTATGTATCATTTCAAATAGTCATTTAAACAAACTTTTGAGGAAAGTGTGAATTTAACAATGATGTAGTATAAATTATCTTATGGTTATCAACAGTGTTTGTAACACCTAATATATTTATAACATCTTTCAACTTATATCACTTTTTCAAAAACTCATAGGTATTTGATGACATGATATAATATTCTAAGGACATCTTTTCTATATAATACTTTATAAGACCCATGCACAAATCTTTTTGGTTGATCAAGTACAATAAAATGAAACATGTTAATTTTTCTAGGTATCTTAATAGTGAGTAAACTATTAACATGCATTGAGCACTTCATAGAAAAACATTAGGTTTGATATATCCTTTATTTAATACAAGGGAAAGATTGGCTTAATCAAAATGATGATTTGCATAGACTCGTCCTATTATATGGAACTCAACAAGGCCATCAAGACCTCTAAATGGCTAGAGACATTGTTGTTTTATAGGAAAACAACAAAAACCATTCATCAATCTCTTCCATTATATCTTTCTTCATGTAAGGAGGTTCATCACAAGAAAGATCTATAATATTGATCCCAAGAGACCATATAGGTTCTTTTGTTGGGTCCCATATTCCATGCACAATGTAGTCCAATATTTTTCATTTTGATTATGTCATCATTGTCTACCAAAATATGATTAGCCTTGAGATCTCTATAAATGAATTCTAACTGGTGAAAATAAGTCAAGGCTTTCATTACATCTTTTAATATTGTTGCATCAAAAAATGAAGTTTTAAATATATTTGACCAATCTACCCACATATATGGCATACCTATACATAACCATTTTCCCACTATGAAATACATATTTTAAAAAATTTAGAGGAGGTTCCTCCCCTAGTAAAATTTGACATGTCCCCATGTTTATGGCTAATAGAAATATTTTAGCTCCTTATTATATTAAAAATTGTATTATTTTAACCTTATTATATTAAAAATTGTATTATTTTAACTAATGTATTCTAATAGCTTAATATTTCACCAATTTAAAAAAATAATCGTAGGACATGTGGGTTATAGGCCGAAAACGTAACTTTAAACAAAATTTGATGTCAATTTATTAAATTTATCTAACAACAAGTATGATAACACTACTTTCTTCAAATTGGCATAAAAACAAATGGAAATCAACATAGATATACCAAATTACCATTACTAACTCTATTAAAAAAGAACTTCCTTGTACAAAAGGGTACTAACAAAATAGATATAGGAATAAAGTTGAATTTACTACTATTAAAGAAAATATCCATGTACCTAGAAAGTTGTGAGAAGTTTTAAATTTATTTTAATGTAAGAAATCTTACTTTTATGATAAGGTAGCTATTGCTATAAGAAATGGATCCTCACAATAATATGTTAGGAGTAATTATAAGTGACAAGAATGAGCTAAATGAGGTAAAATGGATGAAATGGTAGGACTAGATTACCTTAGTGAAAATAAGCCACATTTCAAAATCATTCCAAAGAAATGAACATAACTCTATGATTGGTCATCCTTAACCCAATTTTATTCTCATTGACTTTTCTTGTTAAACCCATACAACTTGCAATAGACAATCAATTAGAGGTGGGTGGAAAATAAACTAAGTTGATGTAGAGTTAATTATTGTTAGAAATTTGAGATATATTGAATAACCCAAGGAACTTTATAAGAGAAATTCAAAGCTACATAAACTAGAAAAACATAAACAATACAAACCAACAACTTCGAGAGATATGCAATGTCAAGATGATAGGATTGTATTAAGAGCTTTCAAGATGAAAAACACAAGCTATATAGTGAGTTTATATAGAACTAAGGAGAGGATGGAGGTAAAAAAAATCAACCAATAAGAATTGACCACCAATAACCACCAACACTAAATAAAATGATGAAAAAGTAAATACTCCACCCTTAAAGGGTGGAGACAACTCATCACTTTATCTCCTAGTTATTAAATGAGAAAATTCATTTATTATCCTAAGAAAGCTTAATAAATGTGTAGGAAAAACCTATAACAAATGGAAAATAAATTATCACACTAGGAAAATAAAAACCTACACTAACACCCCCCTTAAGAACAACTTAAGAGGATGTAAAATATGGTGGATCCCAACAAATGAGGCCATGTTAGGTATCCATGACACATCAAACTCCCCCCCAAATGAAGATTCCATCCCATAAATAGAGAGAACATCCCCCAAAATAGAGAGAGGATAAGAGAAGGACTAAGTATCTCCCCGAAGAGGACACCAACCACACCCCAAACAAAGCTCTCAATTGAAGGAAATTGATCTCAATGAAGGGTTTGGTGAAGATGTATGAAGTTTGATCTGATGTTGAATAGTACTTGAGATCAATGATCTCCCCATTAATCAACTCCTGAATGGAGTGCATGTGGATCTCAATGTGCTTGGTCCATTGATGATGGACTGGATTATGAGAGATATAAATAACACTTTGGTTGTCATAAGAGATGACCGTGAGCTTTAAAAATGGATGCCAAACTCAATGAGAATGTTCTAAAGCTAGATGACCTCAATAGTGACATTAATTGATCCTCAATGATTAGCCTTTGTAGATGAAAGAGCAATAGCATATTGCTTCTTGTGCGACAAATAAATTGGACCAGAACCAAGGGAGAAGGAATAACCTAAAGTAGACTTGTGATCCTGAGAATCACCCACCCAATCTGAATATATGTGTGTCCCACTAAGTCAAAATCCACACTTGTTGCATAGTGAATCCCATAATTTTGAGTACCCTTGATATAGTGAAGAATCCACTTAGCTTCTTTCTAGTGCAACTCATGTAGCTCTTGCATGAATCAAGATACCATGTCTATAGTATAGGAAATATCAGGTCTCATGTGAGTTAGATCTAGATAAGACTACCAACAAGTTGTCAATACAAAATGTCATCCACCAAGGGTGAAGAACACTTAGGCTCAAGTTTTACCCTTGATAGAAATGGAGTCGGCACAGGCTTACAATCAACCATGTGAAACCTATGGAGCATATCAAGTGCATACTTAGGGTGTGAAAGAGAGATGCTGAAGAAGACTAAGTGATCTCAATCCCCAAAAAGTATTGCAATAAGCCCAATTCTGACATCAAAAACTAAAACTACTGCTCAATTGGAAGATAAGTGACTTCCTATGATCAAAAAGTCATCGATATAGAGAATCAAGAAGGTGTGAACTCATCATCTTGTTATAAAATATAGACATTAGTTAGAATAGCATCAAGTGAACCAAATTTCAAAAGGAAGGAGTCCATCTTGGCATACCAAGCCCAAGGGGCTTGTTTGAGGCCATAAAGAGACTTCTAAAGATGACACACAAGTGAAGGATCCTAAACAAACCCTTGTGATTTCTCTATATATCTCCTTCTGGAGATCACCATGAAGAAAAACACTCTTCACATCCATCTGATGAACTTCCCATCTATGTGGTGCAGTGATAGCAAGGATAATTTAGATGGAATTCATTTTGGTGACTACTGCAAAATTCTTAGCGTAGTCAATCCTAGGAACCTAGGAGAATCCTTTGGCAATCAATTGAGCCTTATGCTTGTCAACCGACCCATCTATTGTAAACTTTGTTCGATAGACCCACTTGCATCAAATAATTTTCCTTCCTTAGGAAGTAGGACAAGATCCCAAGTGTGGTTTCATTCCAAGGAATTTTACTCTTCTTGCATCTCTACATCCCACTCAAGGACACTAGAAGCTTCTTGAAATGACTATGGATCAAAAGTTGTGGCAAGGAAGAGATGTGGAGCCTCTTGAAATTGTAATCATGTTCTCCTATGATCTGAAGGATCCTTGGGCCAATCCCATGTTGATTGTAATATTTGTCAAGCCCAAAGAGGCTCGATGATTGGAGAAGGAGAGTCAAGAGGAGAATCATCATCCTTTGAAGGTGGGTTATGTGAACCCCCATCATCACTATCATCATCTGAAGTGGGAGAAGAATAATCCTCATCATAATTAGAAGGATTATGATCCTCTAAAGAACTATCATCATAATGCAAGGACTCCAATATGATGGTGGATGGAGAAGTGTCGAGAGAAGAAATGGAAGGTCTCTCCTCAAAATGACTATCCTCTCAATGATCAACTCATGTGTGGTAGGATGGAGAATCCTATAGCCTTTGAATTCATCTAGGTATCCAAAAAATATGCAAGGCTTTCTTTGTGGATCCATAGCCTTGTGTTTCTCTATTGGAATATGGTCCCATGCACTAGAGTTAAACACTTGAAAGTGCTTAATTGATATTTTTCGGCTGGTCCAAGCTTGAAAATGAGTTACCCCCTTCACAACTTTGTGAGAAACTCAATTTTGGATATAACATGCATAGTTAATGGCTTCTACCCAAAAAGTTGGTGACAAAGACTTGGATTAAATCATACAATTGGTCATCTCTTTCAAGGACTGATTCTTTCATTGTGCAACTCCATTTTGTTGAGGATTGTAGGGAACTATATGTTGCAAATCAATGCCTTCTAAAGCACAATTCTGCATAAACCTGTGGTTGACATATTCCCACCCATTATCTATATATAGGACTTTGATGGATTTCTTAGTTTGTTTCTTTGCAAAATCCTTATATTCCAAGAATGAATCAAAGACTTTTGAATTCTATTTGAGAAAGTACACAATCATGTACTTGGAAGATTCATCAACGAATAACAAAACATATCGAGCTTTATTAAAAGATGGTTGTGGAAATGACCCTACCAAATCACTATGTACCAACTCCAAAAGATACGAGACTCCCTAAGATTTTGCTTTGTCAAATTTCTCTTTAGGATGCTTGCCAAGAATGCATCCTTAAAAAACACCATTAGAAAAATGAACTATAGGATATCTTGTAACCATGTCCTGTTGACTAAGCTACTACAAATAGTGGTAGTTCAACTGGTCAAATTGTTGATGCCACAAATTACTCACATCATCTAAATGAATGAGTAGAACAGATGAAGGTGGGTCAAGAAAAAATTGAGAGAACAAATAAAGCTGAGATAAATGATCTTCTCTCCCAACTACAACTATAGAATCATTGTGCAACTCACGAATCACCACTAAATCAGGAGTAAACTCAACCCTCGAGGTTGTACCTACATCAGTGATTTGATAGATCAATAGGAGATTAGTTTACAATGAGGGCACACAAAGAAAATCCTGAAATGTGTCATCCCCCATATCAACATATCCTCTCCCACACACCTCAATAGGAGCATTGTCACCCATCAAAATAGAAGGCATAGTACATAGCTCCAAAGATACAATCTTGTCCTCAAATGAATCCATGTGGTGTGAAGCACCTGAATCAAGAATCCAACTAGATGGTGAAGAAGCAGCTCCTACAAGGGACTTTCCATTTCCTTACCCTGTGTTGTCTTTAGCCTTGTGAGATCCATCATTTGAAATTTGTTTGATGGAATCAAGAACACTAAGATTATTCTTTTCAAGAATGTGTGTTAAGTGATCTACTTGTTTCTTCAAATATTTATGCTCATCATGACCAGGTCTTTTACAATAAGCACATTTGACCTTCTCTTTCTTAGACTTATCACCTTTTGAAGAGGAGGTCTCATTAGCTACTTTTTGAGTAGATAATTTATGATCCTTCTTCTCTTTTCTATTCTTTTGTTTCTTATCCTTATTACCACTTTTTCCTTGTTGTTCATTTGTGCCATAGATGGCAACCAAGGAATGTGACTTCGAAGACTTAAGAGTTCCCACCTAGATTAGCTTATCTTACTCATGTGTGAGAGAAGTAGAAAAATCATCCAAAAATGTCATGGTAAATTTAGACCCAAATGCATCCTTAGTAGCATAGAAGGTAGAAATAAACAATGAATATTCAAAACTTACTTAAAGAGAATACTTAGAATCACTTGTTCATATTTCTTATCAATTCCACATTGTTGTAGTTGTAGCCTTAGTGAGTTCAATTTGGTGAGGAAATCTTGAATCGTGTTGAAGTTGTTTGGACTTAAACTAACTAGTTCATTTTCCAACATATGACCCCTCATAGAATTTTGGGTTCTAAATAGAGATTCTAGCTTTTTCTATATTTCATTTGGAGTATTCAAAGATTAAATATGAAAGAGAAAATCAGGAGATACAAACAAACACAAAGCTTTGTATGCTTCATCACATCTATTAAACCACTTAGGATTTTTCTCATCTTTAGTAGGTTCTTTTTTAGTTCCATTATTATTCTATGCAAACCAAGACTTGTTAAGTGAATTTTCATTTTAGACTTCCACTCAAAATAGTTGTATGCAGTTAAAATATGAACTTTTGTTTGAGACGTGATGAAGAGATGCAAAACATAAATGCAAAAAAACGTAAACAAAAGAATGCCAAAACACCCCCACCCTTTTCACTAGTATCAAAAATCATCCTCCCAAATATTATAAGATTGACACTTTATAGTTTAGTGTGTTTACAAAGCCTTTTCCAAGATACAATGCTCCATAGGCTCAAAATAGACAAAATTAAAAAATTTGATACAAAATGAACCTAAGATAAAATCTAAAAGTATTATCCTTATATTTATGTAGTTCTCTTCACCATATTTCTAACGTATATTCATTTCTGAAAATCTAAGCATTGTGACAAAAGTTATGGCCTATTGAAGAAATTAGCAACAAACAACTTCAACCTAAAATATCTAAAAAAATGGAAAAAAATATTTCCAATACCTATGTACATAGAAATTTCTCATCGTTAGCCTTTTAGTGATATCTCGTTTTCAAAAAATAGACTTTGTGGTGAAAAGTTATGTAAGTTTGAAAAAAGGCCCAATTTAACCTATCAGAGGGCCCTACTGGGCCCCCTAGCAGCCCTCGGGTAGTGCCACCAATGGCAAGTTGTGGTGGTTGGTGGTTTGAGTGGTGAATTTGGTCACGTTTTATACAAAGGAGGTCATGATTAATATTTTCATCGTCGTAGTTTGTATTAACCTCAACAATTGTGTTGATCGCTCAACGTTTTAAGCCACTGGTGGTTAATGCCTAGTGGGAAGTCATGAGCCACGAGCATCCTCTATGATTTCTGGTTGAGTGTATAACCCCATAGGCAATGCTTTTAATTGCTAAGAGGTTAAACAAGCACTTAAATATTATTATTATTTTTTAATTTTTTATGAATTTTTTAATTAAAATCGTACGACCTACAACACTGAGGGGGTTGTATGACCCTCTTAGAAAAAAAAAATTCCTCAACAACTCCTATCATAGAATATAGGTGAATTTTATGTCAAAATTCATCTCCTTGGCCTCCTAAATGCAATAGAAGACTTTTGGTTGAAAGTGCTCATTCAAAAACTGGTTTTCCAAATTTGAGCTTCAAACCCATGTTTGTAACTATGTCAAATGGTCTCCAAATTGGATGAAATGAAAGCTACTCATGACTTTATTGAGCCTCTTGGACACATTGAAACAACCAAAAATACCACCAATATAACAAGAAATGTTGTAATCACCTAGATCTCACAAAACACATATGCAATATGTAGATGTTATTAAATCTTTGCAAACCCTTTTTGATTCTCAAGATAATCCAAAATACAAAAGAAGAGCATATGAGAATTTACAAGATTTTTACATGAAAATCTCAATCTCTCAATTAGGAATCTATGACTTAGATTTCTCAAAACAAAATCTCTGATACCATGTTAGAAATTTGATATAGATTGAATAACCCAAGGAACTTTATAAGATAATTTTAAAGCTAGAAAAACATAAACAATGCAAACCAACAACTCCAAGAGATATGCAATGTCAAGATGATAGAATTGCATTAAGAGCTTCCAAGATGAAAAATACAAGATAGGTAGTGAGTTTATATAGACCTAAGGTGAGGATGGAGGTAGAAAATCAACCAATAAGAATTGGCCACCAATAACCACCAACATTAAATAAAGTGGTGAAAAAGTAAATACTTCACCCTTAAAGGGTGGAGACAACTCATCACTTTATCTCTTAGTTATTAGATGTGAAACTCACTTTATTATCCTAATAAAGCTTAATAAATGTTTTGCTAAAACCTATAACAAAGTGAAAATAAATTATCCCACTAGAAAAATAAAAACCCACACTAACAATTATTATCAAAATATTGTAAATATTCAAAAGATTGGAATCATTAAATTTAGATTTGCAATCTAAAATCTAAGAGTCTAGAACATCAATGTTGGACCTTTTGTACAATATTACAACATGTTAGATTACACTTTCACAATATCCACTTATGTGGACATGTTTATAGATCTCTCTAGTTCACAATATTTCATATATTCCTAAATAATTTAGTGGTCAACTTCTTCGACCCCATTTTAACTAGAGCTAGCCATAAGTAATTTATGATTCCTAATATACACAAGTTTCCTCTAATATTTCATCATAAATTAGTATTGAAGTATAAATAATTAAGTCATAATAAATTCATGAAACTCAAATAAGACCGTGTTTGTATTTCCTATATTTACCAAACTCATTGTCAAATATTCTATCATAAGACTATGAAAGAAACTACAATCCTCTATCACTAAGATTTTCATTAACCCCTAACTAATTAATCAACCTAACCTACAACATCATAACTATTAATATATAATTAAACTAACATATCTCTAACATACATTTGAATATTACACATAGACTGCACCTTCTCATAGTACAAACATTAATTAAACAAAGAAGAACAAGAATCCATTATACAAGAAAAGAATTTCATTGCATGTCTATAAAGATCAACAAAGCGACAAAGAAGATTTGCATATTAATACTTAAGACCATACTTTTTCTAACCAAGGTTGACATATTATGATCAAGACTCCTAACATCTAGAATATTTAGTTATCTTCTAGCTCATAAACCTTAGTTTCATCATGCTATTAACACAATATGGCATATAGGTGCGTAGGTAAAATCACTAAATTTTCTTGTATATATCTCCCACATGAATTATGGTTTAATAAAGTAGCTATAATATAAGACCAATTGAGAGACACTATTCATATAAATATTCAAATTAATTGATGAGACAAAATAAAATCAATGAGAGGAAACCAATAATATAGAACCCAAGCATCAACCTCAATCCTAAAGTTAGATATTAAATTCGATAGTTTTAACCAAACATAGGAAGTAATTTTTCACCCACTAAGACAAGTGAATAAATATTAGCATACAACCACTGATTTTGAGGGAGAAAGCAGTTGTGTTATCATTGTCTTATGCGAGTGCATTAATAGATCAATGGATATTAAATGTGTGAATGCAAAGTGATGATGTAATGTTTGAAGAAGATTTTGAGGAATATAATATGAATGATGTGTAAGCTTAAGGACAAAAAATAAACTAAAATAATAGATGATCTACACGCATTGTAACAAATCCTCACAAGAGATAAATGCTCAAATAAAAAGACTCCATGAGAACTTTCAACTATTAAGCCATTACGTTAAAGATTGCCCATATAATTTAAAATATTTCAATTTGTTGTCTTAAATAATCCTCAAATACCTTGTGAGGTAGGTGAGAGTGCTTCTACAAATAAATCCACAGGAGACAACAATGACTTGGCTTTTGGGTTTAATGAGAATCAAACTGGTGATATTATAAAACATGAATCCATTAAAGTTGGGAAGGTGTTGCACAACATTCTTCCAAAGGGGTATATAGAACCCTCGATATGGAAATAAATTGAAATATTACAAACTTTAATATAAGGTATTAGAAGAAATGATGTGAATGTTCACAAAGATAGTTTAGTTTTAAATTAGGGATATTGATCTTAATTTTATGTATGTAGAGATTGTTGATGTATGGATGAGCTTGAAAGGGTGAACATGTGTACTTGATAACACAGTGCTATTTTTTTTTGGGAAATTGTTGATTTCATAGTGGACTCTTGTCATTCATTCAGAATAGGATATGACACTGGTCAAAGAAAGTCATGAAAGATTGATTGAGTGATTTTTAAGATACTTGGTAGAGAATTGGGCATTCAAAGAAACAACTTAATAGATATCATAAACTTTAGTTGTTGATCCTTAGGATACATGGTAGCTACGTTGTTGAAGGGAGAATCAACACCCACTATCAATCTTCTTGCAACCTCGGATGGTGACATCTCATGGATTTTTCAATTTAAAAGTTGAAGATAGAGATCTCATTAAAGACAATCATAAATATTTGATTTCTTTATATGTTTATTTTCACTTATTTTAATTTTTTTGTTTTGTTTTCATGAGCTACGACATAAAATGACACAAACACTTGATATCATCCTATTATTTGCTATGAAAATGTATAAAAATAACTTGACTTATTTTCTCAAGTTTTGAATTATGAGAGGAATAAGAATTTACCATTTGAACTATGAAATTAGATAAACACTTATCAAGTCCCTTTTTTTAATATGGTAGATACACATATTTTTTTTATTTTTGAAAAAATCTCCATTTTCTTTGGTTTGTTGTGATATGTCAAGATTTTTTCTTTTTGATCTTATGTATAACATAGGGCTTATTATTATTTTTTATTTTTTGTCATGTTAAATATGATTCCTAATTTTGAAAATCAATTTGTTCTTTACAAACCTCTACTATAGAAAATATTTAGGATTTTTAGATGTTGGATTAATGGTGTTCTTTCTCTCCATATGTGGGTGTAGGTTATATCCTAAGGAAACTCAACAAAATTTATTTATTTACATGACAAGGAAATATTCTCATAGGCACATGATCATTTATGGCTCTGCTATCAAATGTGATGCTACTTTTCTCCAAATATAAAACTGGATAATTTTAATAAGGAAGGTGTCAAAAAAAAAATTGAACTCTTCTGCACCTCAGATTAGAACTGTGCAAAGTGGCAATGATGAGAAGGAATTTCTTGTTGTGGTTCCTAGACTCATTCGTGAGGATGATAATGTTTTTTTAATGAGGTTGTTTACATTAGAAGAGATGAAGAGGGTTTTTTTATCCTTGTCGTCCGATAAGGCTCTAGGCCTTGATGGTTTCATAACCACATTTTTTCAAAAAAGGTTAGGATTTCTTGGGTTTTGATCTACTTTTTGCATTAGAAGAGTCAAGGACTTGCACAATGCTAAAACAATTCAACGTCACAAATATAGCATTTTTTCCAAAAGTAAAGGATCCTAAATCTTTTGTAGAATATAGGACAATAACATTATGCAACACAATATACAAGATATTTACTAAGTAAATTTATCTTAGGTTGAAGCCATTTATCCCAAAAATCATTTCTCAGGAGCAGGGAGGTTTTGTGCTAGGAAGGGAAACCTTTGAAGGTGCACTAGTTGCTCATGATACATTGCATTCCATCAATTCTAACCATTTGCCTTCATTCATTGCCAAATTGGACATGATGAAAGCATATGATGGAGTGGATTGGAAATTTTTAACTAAAGTATTGTTCAAGTTTTGTTTCAGTGAGAAATGGTGTAAATGGATCGTTTCTTACCTATTAGGAGCAAATTTTGCAGTCATAATAAATGTTTCTCCCACAGTTCTTTTTAGTGCAACATAGGGGGTTAGACAAGGGGATCCCTTATCTCCTTTCCTCTTCGTCATCATGGCAGAATATTTAAGCTGATTAATTATTGAGAAACATAATTAGGGGCTTTGGCAGGGTATCAAAATTCCAAAAACATACATCTCAATAAAACACTTCCTTTTTGCAAACGATACTATCTTGTTTGGTAAGTCATCTATCTCAAAAGCCATCCAGTTCAAAGAAGTATTAGGAAAATACTTGTCAACTTCTAGTTATAAAATTACTGTTGCTACTTGTCCAAAATTTATGTGTTTAACACAAAGGTTGCTAAAAGAGAAAGATAATTAAGTTGTTAGGATTTCAACAAGCAGATTTGTCATGCACATATTTGGGTATTCCTTTCTTTATGGGAGCGAATAAGGTTTCTTACTGGGCTAAATTATTTGAAAGGATAAAATCAATGATTCTAATGTGGAAATCCAGGTGGCGTTCATTATTACGTAGAATCTTATTAATAAAATCTATATTAACAGTGATTCCAAAATACTTCTTGGCAATCCTCAAAGACCCTAAATAAGTTATTTCAGAGATTGGAAAGATTATCAAACAAAATCTCTGGAAAGGGAATATAAATGATCAAAAGAAGGTGCCTTTAATATCATTGGAAAACATGGCTTCAAATAAGCTTCATGGAGGTGCAGGAATTCATAATCTTTCTATCAAGAATAAAACTTTTGGAGCAAAGTTAGCTTGGAAAATGTATGCAAAGTTTGAATCTAAATGGTGCAAGCTAATGCAAGCTAAGTATCTAGATAGTGCAATCCCATAAAGAATTTTTACTATTTCAAATCCACCTGATGAGTCGGCCATGTGAAATTTTTTAGTCTCTTGTAGGAAAACTATCTTCATATATTACCTGGGAAGTCCACAATGGTGATAAAGTGTAGTTTTGGAAAGATTCATGGAATGGAAATCCACCACTTGAAAATGTTCCAGAGCTGCAAGATGTAATGGTAATTTTGTTTGAGGAATGGGGTGCTAATTTTAAAGATTATGTTTAGTCAACAGATGGCTTAATCGGTAAAGTGGTTTGGAAAATATTTTTAGGTATTTCACTTTCTGTTGATCAAAAAAATTTGCTTTAAAATTTATTAAAAGATAGATTTGTATTCCTTTCAACCAAACCAAATAGGATTGTATGGGCTTCATCAAAGGATGGTTCTTATTTAGTAAAACAAGGGTATAAGGCCTTGCTTAGTAATGGTGATCATGTGGCTTCACACAGAGTCTACTCATTCTATTGGAATAATAAGGTCCTACCCAAATCAGGGAGTTTGCATGGCTAGTACTAAGGAAGAGGATTCTAACAAGTGATCGTTTAGCAAAATGAAGGATGGCTAATCCTTTTAAGTGTGTATTATGTGAAGAAGTGTTAGAGTATGTTGATCACTTTCTTCTCCAATGTAATTTTGTACAAAATTGTTGGGAGTTCGTCAAAAAATAAACTAAGTCCGCATGCTCCATTTCCAAACTCTATTTGGGATGTTTTTAAGAGTTGGTCAGCACTATACAAATCTTCCTTTTTTGCTTGTATCTGGCAAGTAATTCCTACCTTAGTAATATGGAATATTTTGTGGGAGCATAATAAGCATATTTTTTAGGAAAGTGGCATCTTTATTTGAGACTATCAAAGCAAATATTGAAAAGGCAATTTCAGAAGCATTTAATTCATATATTTGGAATCATAAAAAATGTTAGTTCTCTTTTCACAAGCTAGGATGACTCCATTCTATAAAACTAGAAAAACATAACTAGAATATACACACAAAATCTCACAAATCACTAGTTTGATTCATCTTCAATTTTTTAATGGTTTAGCTGCTATAGACGTAAAAAAGTGAAGATCTGGTGGAAAATGTTGATTTCAATGTCAAGTTTGGCCAAAAGAGTGTAACCCATTATTGGGGGATCACCCATCTAGAAAGTAATTTCTGCCTTACTAATATGGAACATTTGGTGGGAGCGTAATTAGTTTATTTTTTCAGGAAAGTAGCATCTTCAGTTGAGACCATCTAAGCAAAGATTGAAAAGGAAATTTCAGAAGTAGTTAATTCATATGTCTAGAATCATAAAAACATCAGTTCTCTTTTCACAAGCTGGGATGACTCCATTCTAGAAAACTGGAAAAACATAACTTTTCCTTTTAATGGAATCTTGCACAAAAATGTCAAGATAAGGGTTGATAGGAGCAAAATTAGATGGAAGGCTCTACAATCAGGTTTTTTTAAACTTAATTTTGACGGGGCTTCAATAGGAAACCTAGGAGTTTCAAGTGTAGGAATTTGTATAAGAGATTCATTTGGGACAGTAATAGTAGCGAGTTCATTTCATCTTCTATTTGGCACCAACAACATTGCAAAAGCTCAGATAATTCTTTTGGGTTGGAACTCAAGTCAATACTGGGTATTTCAAAAAATCATATTGAAGGGGACTCTTTGCTAATCATTAATGCATGTAAAGAAATGAAAATTCATATTTGGAATTTGATGTATATTTTTTAAAGAGTATGGGTTTTGTTAGACAAGTTTCAAATCTTTTTAGTTTCACTTACCTACCGAGAAGGCAATAAGATGGAAAACTACCTAGCGAACATGGGTTACAATTCACAGGAGGTGACAATTTTAAATAATGTTGCTCAGTTACAAGCATATCCTCAATTAGCAGCAATTGCTTCACAAGAAGCTTTGGCATCAAAATTATCTTAAGGTTCCCTAAATTGAAAAAAGTACTAAATTGTGTTGGTTAAATTTGGTATTGGAGATAGTGAGAGTATACATTCAATTTTGGACCTACTAGTTATCAATTATGCTAGAAAAAGGGCTCGATGAAGATAGTCCAAA
Organism: Sequoiadendron giganteum; assembly: GCA_007115665.2. NCBI lineage: Eukaryota > Viridiplantae > Streptophyta > Pinopsida > Cupressales > Cupressaceae > Sequoiadendron > Sequoiadendron giganteum. The sequence goes on along the minus strand of CM021105.1, from coordinate 49,488,112 downwards.
TTTATTCTTTTTATTTGACCCCTGCATGTTGAAAAACATGGTACTCTACCAAGAAACCATGAGTTCCAAGGTGGTGTAGTACTGGGATGTAGCATGTCACATGGGAAGGGTTATATCAAGGGGAGATTTCAGTAATCTCCTAAGGCAAGTGGAATGAAAATATCTTTTATAAATCTAACAATTGCTTGGATGGTTGCAGGTTTTAAGTACAAGGCATATTTTATCATCATTTGGTGATAAGTTTAAAACAATAGGTGGAAACCAAAAGCATGCCAAATCAACTCTTCATTAATGTGATAGGACATGAGCTAGTTGTTTCATCTATGTTGAACACATTTCAAGTGTACCACTCTCCTTAAAATTGAAATTACCAAAGCCAATTTAGAAATTGCCTTCGGTTGTAGTCTCAATATTCAATCATCATTTTGTCATGGTTGGGTGCTATTATTGAGGATTGGCTCTTCAGGTAATTGAAGGTGCGGGTGTAGTGTTTTGGTTCACGTGGTGACTAGTAACATTTTTTGAGGGTTTCTTTAGTGCCATTGTTTGTGTTAGAATTGGATATGGCTGCCAAGATCTTGAGACCAAATGGAAAGCATAGGAAGAGAGAATATGAATGTGAAAAGAATGAACTGTATTCTTATCAATTGATTCAATGATATGAGATTATTACAATGAGAGAGACCCCTTGGTTATATAGCCAAGGTGAGATGCAAGATGTCATAGGATTATCATAAGTGTCTTAATCATATGACATGAGACAACTAATCACACTTACCTAGGTTCACATGTAGTAGTTTTCAAAAGATAAGATAACAACTAATGACAACTAACACCTTCTAGAAAGATTCCTTCCTAGGACCTAAGTAAACTTAACTAACATGTAAATAAGTCCCCTAGTAATGAATTAACTAGGTACAAGACTTTATTTACACCAACACCCCCCCTTAAGTGCAACTTAGGGAGTAGCAGATTATTATGAAAGTGACACAAAGATGGGTCCCGACTGCTAGGCCATGTACATGCAATACAAATGAAATATCTTACAAATGGAGAAAAGGAGAAAACCCAGTGGGACAAAACTCCTCCCCAAAAGAGAGATGAAATACAAAAAAGAAATGCTCTCAATGATGAATGAGAAAGCCAAAATCCCATGTGAAGAAAAAGACCCCCCATAAGAGAGAAGTAGAAGAGAGACAAGGCAACCCCCCCCCCAATGTTGAGTCTCCTGCAAAGATGATAGAAGCTCGACATTGAATGCTGAAGATGATCCAATCTTGTCGAACAATGTTCCTACCCTTAGGAAGAAACAAAACCATGGACGTATGCAGGATATCTGGAAGATGGATGCTATGTGATGATGCCTTTGAAGCATTCTCAAGTGTCTCCATGTCGATGCCAAAAGCTGACACACTCCAAACAGGCGTTCTAAGCCACAATGCTGAAGAGGGAAATCCAACATCTAGTAGAGATTAATATAGAGCGTAATCCAAAGACAAAGATATCCCCTCTAAAGACAAAGAAGCCTCCTCCAAATGTTGTCCAAAAGTATCCACACTCATGCCAAATTGCAAAGAATGATCATGTAGAGAATGAACAAGAGGGTCAGAGTGTTCCCTCACAACAACTAAAGAAGGATCATCTTCATCAAAGAGAAGATGAATTCTATCAATGATGTCTCCCAAATATTCAAGATGAGACTTCACAAACAAGTCTGAAATACTTGTCACGAAGTCATCCAAAGTAGCCAAATCTGAAAGACAATGTATATCATGTTGCACTAAATCACAAGGAACCAAAATTGTGGAATCACAAGCATAATCAACTGCAATAGTATATGGAGGAGATGAAATGGATGACTCAAGAACCTGATCTAATGTGAGAACTACCAAGTTCAAGTAGCCAAATGTCTCCTCTAAATCGTGGCTCATATGATCAACAGTCAAAGGAACAATGTCACCATCAGAAGAAAAAATTTCAAAGGTATACAAATGATATGAATGATCAACCACCCCAATAGCAATGATCTCTCTACTCTCCAAGTCTTGAATGATGACTGAATCAAGCATGAACTCCATAGTACTCCCATCTTCACCATGTGTAATTTGATATATGGAAAGAAGATTGTTCATCAAATGAGGAACACACAAGATATCCTGGAAAGTGTTTTCCCCAAAACTAATAGATCCCTTCCCAATTACACTCATGTATGTATTATTTCCCATCAAGATAGGAGACATTGAGCAAGGCTCAAATGAAGAGAATATAGATTGTGAAGATGCCATATGATGAGATGATCCTAAATCTAGAAGTCATCTCCCTAATCCTGGACCTAAAAATGCGCAAAGAGCTTGTCCTATATTTCCTGATGTAGATGCTTGACCATTATCCTTTTTAGACTATTTTGAAGAAGGAGAAGTTGATTTAGACATTCTAGAAGGCAAACCAATGTGATTCCTTTTGAGAATATTTTTCAACTCATAAATATCCTTCTTATAACAATAATGTTCTTCATGTCCATACTTCTTGCAATATGCACAAAAAGGCATCTCCTTAGATTATTCTCCTTTAGAGTGAGTGGATTTTGATTCTTTATGTGGCTTGTTCTTTTTCTTCTTTTGCTTCTTATCAAGATTCCCTGATTCTTTTTGTACCTTTGACTCGCAAACCATTAATGCATGTGGCTTGGAAGACTTGATTAGACCCATGTTCATTAACTCAGCTTCCTCTTGGATTAGGAGATTTGTAAAGTTATCAAACTTAGGATCAACATATGATGCTTCCATAGAGAGTCGATGGGTATGAAAGCCAGAAACAAACACTGAATACTCAGGACCAAGCTTGGATAACATATTCAGAATCAATCGCAAATATTATTTATCAATGTTGCATTCTTTCAACTGTGTTCTTAGTTGCTTGATTTTGGGGATGTAGTCTTGGATGTGGTCAAAAATTTTAGGATCAAGATTCATAAAATCATTATCAATCTGATATCCCCTAATCTTATCTATTTTACCATAAAAAAAATTCAAAAGTTTCCCAATCCTCTTTAGGTGTTTTGCATGATTCAATATGAAATTGCAAATCAAATTAAACTAATGAACATATGCTTCCAAGTGTTTTATCACGATCAATCTCCCATTTTTCCAATTCTTTAGCATCAATAGGTTGTTGGATAGTGTCCTTTAGATGACCTATTAGAAATTTCATCATAAGATAGTTCCATACTGATTTTCTCCATATAGCATAATTATGTGGAGTTAGGAGTTCAATTTGAGATTTCCCCATTGTAAGAACACAAACCAAGAAAAAAATAGCAATCAACCACTAAAAGATTACCCCCCCAAATTACTCAATCAAGAACCCCCCCCAAGCAATATCTGATTTGGCACTTTATACTTAGTGCATTTACAATTGTCACTTGCCAAAAACAAAAAAGTGGACTTTTGATCTTGGTACATGCAATTGGCAAAATAGGCCATAGAATCAAGTACAATTTTTGGTACAAAATAAGATCAATCTAATCATACCACTAAAAAGTACACAAAAAATCATGCACTTTCAAAAAAATTGCACCCAAAAATGTTACAATAAGAGCAAGATATGACCTCCCAAAGTTCCCAAAATGAGGACGAAGCAACAACACCTGTGAGAATCTGCAATTTTTTAAAAAACCAGACACCAAAACCAAAAAGTGATTGCACCACTTTAAAGAGAGCGAAAAATTAGCCCAAATAAAAAAAATGCTCTAAAAAAGGAGGTCATATGGATGAGATATTAATGTTTGAAAATCAACTGCGAAAATCAAAACTCAAATGGTGAAAGGGCAAAGAATTCTTAAGGAGGTGCTAATGTCATGCTAATGCAATGATGACATCATCATACTACTACAATAAAATTGAAGTCCCTTGGCCTGTCAAAAAGGAATACTCCCCTACCAACAGAATATTCTTCATAAAACAAGTTTAAAATTGACATTGAAATGGCCGTCAGGGGGTCGGTGAAATCTGGTTGTTGGATTTTTTGAATGCTCGTCGGTTTTCTTTTGTCACTGCCAGAATATTTGAAATGTCGGTTTTATTGAAGGAAGCCGGATTTTTATTTCGCCAGTCGATTTTTATTCTTGCAGCAACCGATACAAAGGACTGTCGCATGTAGAGTGGGGTCGCTAGTGGGAGAGGAGCTGCCATGTGGCGGGCGCTGCAAGGGGGACACCGAAGGTGGGACAGGGTACGGTTTGTGAATTGTACCCTATACCCTACCAAGCCTTTTTTTTTAAAAAAAAAATTGATTTTCATATTATTTTTATTTTTAAAAAACTTTTACAATAAAAAACTACAAAATATTGATTTTTTAAATATTTAAATGCAAAAAAAATGTTTTTTTTTTTTAAATTGTACCCTCAATAATGATGGCACCTGGGGGGCCGAACGATTCCTTGGGAAAAAAATTTTTGCCTCACCGAACAACTACTCCGAATTCGATGAATTGACAGTCAATCTTAGCATTTTTGGCCCTTCTAGATGAAATGGCAGGGTCGGATTTGACCCAAAATGCTCCAAAATTGCAGCTACCTTCTAGATCTAGCAACCACTCTTTAGCTTGAAACCCTCAGAGATTTGGCCTCGTATGTCTAATTTGGGCAAAACAAAAGGAAAAATCAACTTTATCGAACGTTTTGGACGTAATGGTGAGCTTAGATTTGCACTAGAAAGCTCCAATGTGAACCTACAATAAAGAGCCAAAAATGGAACCTCCCCAAATCTAGTATCTCTCTTCAAAAAAAACTCTCCAATGCCACCCAACCCACTCTTATACCATGTTAGAATTGGCTATGGCTGCCAAGATCTTGAGACCAAATGGAAAGTACAGGAAGAGAGAATATGAATGTGATAAGAATGAACTGTATTCTTATCAATTGATTCAATGATATGAGATTATTACAGTGAGAGAGACCCCTTGGTTATAAATCAAATGTGAGATGCAATATGTCATAGGATTATGACAAGTGTCTTAATCATATGACATGAGATAACTAATCACACTTACCTAGGTTCATATGTAGTAGTTTTCAAAAGATAAAATAACAACTAATGACAACTAACACCTTCTAAAAAGATTCCTTCCTAGGACCTAAGTAAACTTAATAAGTCCCCTAGTAATGAATTAACTAGGTACAAGAATTTATTTACACCAATAGTTTGTCCTCTATTCACTAGTGTCACAATGGAATACTATCTCAGGAATTACATAGCGTGATTTCTAGTGCTTCCATGGGAACAATAGTTTTTTGGGTGCATTTAGAAAGACCAACTTCGACAAGTATTCAAAGAAAACTGCCCTATGATCTACAATTGCATAAAATCCATCTTAGGGCATGAGATTATACATGCACATACACAACGTATAATCTTTATGTCCAATCTTGTGTCCATTTTCATTTCCAATGTTGTGGATTTGGTTCAACCAAGGTGGTAAATGAAGTCTACCTAGCAGATTATAGCAACCAAGGTGGTAAATGAATTCTACCTGGATAACAATTCCTTGCTCAAAGTATTCAGGCATACAACCTTTGGCAAGGAGAAGGATATGTTGGTGGCCTTTTCCCAAGACACTATTTTATGCACAAGTAGAGGTATGTAGAAATTTATGAGAGAATAAAAATGTCTTTCTAGAAGGATTCATCAAGCTATTTGTACAAAGCCCTCAATAGGTACCATTTTGAGATTGGAGGGGAAGTAGTAAACAATTTCAAGAAGTATCATATTGTGTCGATTTTGATTTCGCATGAGTGCCTTCCAGGCCTTTAGTCAAGGATTTCATTATCACATCCAAGGAAAAATAGGAACCTTCAGGAAGTTCCAGATATTAATATCATGGTGCACTCACAAGCCGTTCTAATAATCAAGTTCTTGTAGTTGCACAGGAGGAACAAGGAGAAAGCTTAGTTCAATGCCCTTGTGAGGGATTCTAACCTTTGCAATATGGTGGCTTCATAGTCTCACTTTTTTGGTTTTCCTCATCATCTATTATGTCTGCTAAGGCCTCAAAATTTTGTCAATCTGATGTAATTTTTTGGATGGCTGCTAGGGTGAAGTAAATGAAATATCATGTAAGTCTCCAACTAGTATTAAAATATTCCTTTTTGGCCTCTATATAATTCTTTGTTATCATATTAATGCAATATAGGCTTCTATCCTTTTTCCTATAAAGAAAATTAATATATATATCAAAGTTAATTTTATATGGCAATAGATTTATCAGTGTTATTAATTAATCTAAATACTATAAATTAGATACAAATGCACAAAATGTTAATTAATCAATGTTACTTAGTTTAATACTTAAGCACATTAAAGAATTCAATTAAATCAACAAGCCATCTCATTTATAATTAAAAAAATCTTGGAATTGAGTTGAGTAATTATCTAAATCATAGGTCTTGAAAAAACCATTCTCACCCTAGGAAGATATCAATGGTATTGGCTCTTACTATGGCACATTTGGAGGAATTGTGTAAAAATATAGTTTGTGCCTACTGACAAAAAAAGTTGAGCCTACTCACACCGTACCTACTCGCACAAAGCCTTGTCTAGGACAACCATGGGTGTACTTTGTACCTTGATTTGGACACACTCTTGGTGCCCCTTCCCCAATGTGCATAACTCAATAAATCACTTTATTCTTCCTTGAGTGATATCCCTTGCTCTTTCCAAGTCTCACATAAATTCTTTATATAAGGCTTAAGGTTTTATTTCTAAACCATCACACCCTTTCACAAAAGTTTCTTTTAATTAATATTTACTAAATATGTTTTAATTATATTTTTAAAGAGTTTTCATAAATATTCTTCATTGATATCCATTTTAAATAAAGGATCATTTATGCTGTATTTTTCTATCTCCTTTTTAATGCTTTAATAACTTCCTTTTCACTTTGGGGAAAAAGGTTCATGACAGTTATCTCAATAAATCAAGGATACAACACAAGATATAATATAATGCAAATTATGTTCAAGCAAGATGCCCAAATGAGATAAAAGGTAGAATTTATAGAATATTATAGTAAGTGATGAGAAAACTCACTACCCATATGGAGGAGAATGAACACCCATGAAGCAACATTAGGAAGTTCATACTTGTCAATGGGCCAATTGACACAATTCAACATAGGTATATTGAAGTTACTCTTTTTTTTATGAAAAGATAACTAATTGAAAGATTGGTTACTTACAAGGTCTTAGGATTTGGGTTAATGTTGGGAAAATGTGTCTCAACCTTGTAATTGCATAAGGTACTATTAATTGTAGGAAAATTTTATTTATATTTTATTATTGTAAATCTGGACCGTTCATCATTAGGCCTTAAATCTAACAGTCGATATTTTATTAGCTTGACTTTCCATAGAAGACAACCCTATTTTATGAGGGAATTGTATTACGATTGTGTATTGTGATGTATTCTAAGAGTTTGATAGCGTTCATGTTGCATTCGGTTGGTGATACTCTTGTGAGAAGCTTGCTCTACAAGTATATTGTATTTTTTGTGATTTTTGAATAATTTATTGGGTGTCTTTTCGAGTTGTGTAGTTTTTCTCCTAAAAGGGTTTTCCCCACATAAATCATTGTGTTGTGGTACATGCATGATATTCATGTTTTTTTTTTTTTAAGTCTCTATAACTATTAAAGATCTGTAAAAGTTTTGCATTAGCCTCCTCTCAAGATTAGTGTAGGAAGTTGTTCCACTACCTTAGCTTCCTTACAGTAACAACTATGTTGAGTTACTCAGTTTGGTTATGTGGCTTATTAATCAAGAGGGTCTCTTTTGGTTTGAGATCCTACATAAACTAGATAGATGTATTCAAAGGTTTAATATTTCTTGTTTTTTTTAATTTCCAATCTAAAGCTAATCTATTAGTTAAAAAAGAAAAAAGAAACTAAGGTTAACATGAAATGCTAATTTAAATCTGAATTATTTTTAAGTCTAATTAAACTTTCTATCTTTATGATAAATTAATTTAAACCTATAGTATTATGCTAAACTTTCATTAAATCACTAACAATATAAATTCAAGTTTCAAAGGATTTTTGTTGAATAAAAAAAAATACATATAATCAAAATATTATATTGCATACGCAAATTTAATATACTTTCAACAACTCAATTAATAGATTTTCATTCAATGGTTGTAAGATTTTCTCATTATTTTAAACACGCAAGAATGAGTTAGAGCACTACACCATCGAAGAGGAGAAAAATTTAGAGAAAATAAGATCTTTATTGATTTTGAATAATGAGATACTACAACAAGACTTCTACATTGAAAACGCTATCCTCTTCCTTAAAATTCTCCCTCTATCTATTACTACTACTCTAAAAAGAAAACTAACTTGCTACAACTAAAAAATAAAGTCTAGAGAGAGCTCATTTACAATGTTGGGATCTTATTTTATATAGAAGGAAAAAAACACCCAATTACAATAGATAAGTTTCTCCCTCTAATTTGTCCATGCAACAACTCTATTTTTAAAGTTTCTAAAAAAAACGTAGTTACTCTAATGGTAGTTGTTTAACTTTTTCTTGAACAATGTGAATCCCACCTTAGCATTATATTAAGTTCATGCAAAAATACCTAACTAAAACTACTCATGTGCCTAAATTTTAAGAAACTTTTATAAATAGAATAGAACCCATTTACATCAAGTTTATAATTCCTTGTATGAATGAAAGAATATTAAATCAATAAAATAAATTAAATTCACAAAATTTAAAGTATTCTATTGTAGACATCCAAATTTGATCACTTCCATATGACCAAAATTGTCTACTTTATTCATCTATTTTATTAATAGTGATTAAATAATTTATTTAATCATTATTTCATTTTCTGCCTAAGGTTCCTAAAGTATCTAATTAAATAAATTAAATACTTTACCTTACCCCATTTTCTTCTCTAAATTAAATAAATATGACAAATTATTTGATTTAGTCTTTTTACCTTACCCCATCATCTTTTTCTCTCTCCTTGTCACATTCTCCATAACCCTCTCCTAATTCGGATTAAATTAATTAATTTGTGATTAGGATGTGCACCACTTAATCAAGATTAAGTGTCACATCCTCCATAATCTCCCACTTGCCTCTAATCTCTCATTAATTACCTTAATCATGTGTTTGCACAACCTTAATCAAAATCATTAGCCACATTTGGCTTACCTTTTTTTGTCAACCTTCCCACTTACCATTTTTGGTATGGACTCCCTTCCCCATGTGAATTTTTAATTCACTTTTATCTTTCCAAGGTCTTCCCCATCCCCCATACAAGATTCTAGAAGCCTTGACTTGTCACTTCACATGTGCCAAGGGCTTCTAGAACCTTGGACTTGTCACATCACCCACATGTGACAAATCTCCAGCTTTTTGGAGACACTCTCTTATCCACTAGATTCTTCCAATCATTGTGAATTTTAAATTCACTTTTATTCCTCCAAGGAATCTTCTCATCCCCCAAGATCCACCTCATCTCCACATCACTCCACCCTAGGACATCTCACCCTCCACATGTCAAGATGTGAGGGCTTGTGAGTCCTCAACTCACCATAGCCCTTCATCTTGATCTTTGTTGGATCAATCCCAACCGTTGAATTCTCTAGAGAATTCAATTTGGCCTATAAATACCCCTTCAATTCCTTCATTTTGGAGGATCAAGTCTTTTGCAAATAAACTCTTGCAAAATTGCCATTCAATCTCTCATCTATTTTAGCATCCATATTGCATCAATTCATCTTGCATCCACTTCATTTTCATTGCCATCCAAGGAGCACACAAGACTTCAACATCAAGGGCCAACCAAGGAAGCAACAACATGAAGGTATAACAACAATTTATTTGTTCATCTTGCTTTCATATTGTTCATCTTCTTAGGCTAATCATTGAGGTGCCCTATTATCTTGTTGTTTCTCTTTATTGCACTATTAGTTTTATCTAATCTCTCACATTTAGGAAGCAACACTTTATTAGGATCACATCTATATTTATAAAAATAGAAACATTCTTTTTGGTGCCTAAAAACTTCCAAGTTTCAATTTTCTCAATTCATGGTAGACTTTTGTCTCTACTAATATTTTGCATTGGCTTTCAAAAAAATTTCCAATATTGCATCATTGGGACTATCTAACCACCCCAATCCAAACTAATAATCTATAAAATTATTTTGGGAAAACTCCAATTGCTATTTTATTTCTAACAAATATTTTTCCATCACTTTGAAATCAGTATTAAGATGCACACTTCTATCTATGTTTGTATCATCAAAATATAGGGCTTAGTTTATCTCTTGCAGTTTGTTCCATAGAGTTTCCTCAATGACCACCTCTAAGATTATTTTGGAATCTCCTTCATGTAAAATTTTAGGATTGATTACATTAACCAAAAAAAAATTGCACTTGAGCTCATATAATTCCTTCTACTCTATTATCTTGGGCATATAATGATTTATTAGGTCCCTTCTAAAATAAATAACTCTTAGACACTTCTATATGAAATAGGACTCATTTTCAATAAATTTCCCCTTAGATACTAATTATTCCATGCTCATCTTATTGATTATTCTTGGTAGTGGGAGGTTATTTTTGTACAATATATCTTCATTTTCAATAAACTATGCAAATGTATCAATAAATCCCTCAAGGTGATGAGCCTTTTCATATAATTTACATCCAAAATTTATCCCTTCACCATAATAACTTAAAAATTTACTCTTCCATTTGTCCAACACTTGAGATTTTACCTTGATTTCTTATAAATAATTATCCTTTGCTTTACAAACCAAAACTAGTGGAGTACTGGAGGTACTAAATTGTTGGACTAAGGGAGAAATTATCCCTTTCACAAAACCCTTAACATCCAATTGCTCTTTTAGTTCTTTTTTCAATTTTTATATCTCTGGATACTCTTGTTTTTAGTATTTCAATAGCAAGATCGAGAGATGCAACAACTTTTTCTCTTGTTTTCTTACTTATATTAACTTGTTATTTGGTAATCTTTAGCTATTAGCTCTTGTATAGGAGCAAATTTGTACCCATAATGAAAATTCCCCTTCTACCCCTCTCCACTTTAGAAAACCAAACTCGTAGGCTTAATTCCACATAAGCCCGCTATTCCCATCACACTTGGCACAAATTTTGAGTGTCGATGGAATTTTTTATATCAAGGACATCCGCACAGCACGTAGACGTCCGCATGGTGCACTTACATCCCTAGCAGATTCCTGTAGCTAGAGTTTGCAGAGATGTTACACTTCCTATTAGAATTCAAAATGTAATGCCTCCCTTCAACTGGCCGACTCGAATATGGCCGTTTCTTCCATTCTTCCTTCATATTCTTCATTCATTTATCCATTTTCATCTTTTGGCCATCTCTAGAGCATCTCTCAACATTCTAGCATTCATCCACAAGCTTTGTATCAACATCTCACACTCCATAGCGGCAATCTATCACTTCATCACTTCGATAGAGAAAGCGCAAGATGAATCCATTACGGAAGAGGCTTGAGTTCCTCTCATCTTTCTCCTCCACTAGCCTTGAGTGCTTTGGACAAAGGTGGTAAGCTCCTCACCCATATTCTCCATTGTTTGGTTGAGTTAGCACGTACTGTGTTGTAGTGTCTTTAGTGTACTTTGCTTGTATTTCCCTCTTTATCGTATTATTTCTACAACATTGCAAACTCGGTTGTTCCTGGAGGTGGAAACACCAAAATGGGGGTCTGACTGAGGCAGACTCCTAAACAGCCCCCCAACATTTTCCCTCTTTGTGTGTAGGTGGAGAGATCTTGGAGAAATCTGATGAAAAGGTTATTGTGTGAGATCATCCTCATCACCCTTGCAATAATCTACTTTCTTTATCACATCCATCTTTACATTTCGTATTTCATTGGCTTTTTATGCACCTTTATAAACTTATAACTAGGTTGATAGTTCATTTTTGAGTGGTCCAACCTTGTCTCCCTATTTTTCTAGTTGTATGGACACCAGTGCATCTGACAGATGCCAACATGCCATGTTGTCATCCCAAAATTGCACTTCTATCCTTTGATAGAGAGTTATCTAAGACACAGAGTTGACCCTAAAAACCAACTCTACCTAGTCTCCTTTCAATTCTTGGGTTTGTAGAGTGGTCGAAGGACCTTATAGTCCTCATCATTCTCATCTCGCCTATCCTAAAATTCCTTTAAACTGAGGTAAGTTAGGGAAGCCATACTGCACTTGGCCTTTCGTGACCCAGGGCCTTGCATTATTTGGTCCCCGTCTCTTACATTTTTGGTAAACCCGATGTGAACCAACGTCTACTAGTTTGTCGGTGGTACGAGATTTTCCTCTTATACCCTTGGTCGATTGTACTCCCATGTGTTGTGAAATCTTATGAGCATCACAGCCTAGTCCATGACCTCTAGGCATATTGTCAGGAGAATTTCATGACACCTTCTGATGGAGAAGATGAAGGTCTCTTCAAGTTTCACTACCGGTCTTTTCTCTGGTTCTGCGGTTGTCCTGTAGGAGCAGGTATCATGGGGTGAGTCTAGATTCTTTGATGAATTTCATTGCATCCCTACCCCTCCTACATCACCAACCTCATCATCTATTGATGAACATGAAGTTGTACACATCCCTTCTAAATATGTCACTAGTCTAAGCAAGGGGTTGGGTGCCTTAGAAAATCACCTCGAGAAAAACTCGAAGCTGGCTAGGGCTGCTAACATTATTAGTGAAATAAAATATATGGTAGGAAAAGATTGAACAAGCATAGAACTCCTGGCTAGTCTCATTGGTTTGGTTGAAGCATGCACCCATTCGAACCATGGTAGCATGATATGATGTGGCCCCTTCGAAGAACATGAGAGGTAGTTAGGAGTGTCGATGCCTCCCACATCCGTGTACATGGATGGCATAGTCCCTTCCATCAACATCCTTGTTGCTTCCAAAATTTTTGAAACTATAGGAGTAAACAGTAAACCTCTAGGTTTCCATCTCCCCCCTCCTATCCCCGGTGGTGGGGGATTTGGTGGTGGTAACTTCGGCATTGGAGGTGGTATTGGTGGAAGTGGTTTAGGTGGAGGTTATGGTAGTGGCTTTGGAAGTGGCAATGGCTTCGACATAGGTCACACTAGTGGTGGTGGCATCGTTGGTGGCTCTGGTAGCAGTTCCACTGGTCCTATGTCCTCTAATGACCCGATTTTGAATACCCTTCTTCAGAATATGGGGAAGATGCAGAACCAATTGGCGAACCTTTCCTAGGCTTCTACCCAACCTATCTTCCAACCCTTCTACTGACATAGCCTATTGTTGGTAGAAATTCTAAACACTCTTTTTCCACAAGGGATGGATATTCCTAAATTTAGGAAATACAGTAGTAAAGGGGACCCACAAACACATATGTTTGCTTTTAAAAACCTTGTGGACAAACTTCTTCCATCACAGTGCGTTGATGGAAAAATTGTTCCCTCGATCCCTCAGGGATACAACACTCGAATGGTATTTTTCCTTGCTTGACAATTCCATCTTTACATTTGATCAACTTGTGAACCAATTCCTAGGACAATTCCAAGCCAACATCAGGCCTAAGTTGACCTTCTCGGACCTTGTTCGATGTAAACAAGGGGATAATGAGAAGATTATTGATTTTATAGCGCAATATCAAGCACACTTTTCACAAATATTGTACCTGTTATCGAACTCTAATGTGTAGAAGGTGTTTACAGGGAACTTACAAAGGACTTGGCAAGAGAAGTTTTCCCTTATAAAATAGCCTTATTTTGTGCATCTGTGTGCGGCCCTACGGGAGTACCAATAGATGGTAGTTTAGTTCAAGGGATCTTCCTCATGCTCCCATCTGGAGGGAAAGCCCATTATATCAATCTCTGGAAAAGGAAAAAAAATTGTGAATGTAGTAGCTACTGTGGATAACAATGGCCTCAGGCATGACCAAAAGTTCACAAAGTTATCTAAATCTTATTCATCCATCTTATAGAATTTTTTAAAGGATAAGATTGTTAGCTTGCCAACTCCAAAACTAGCCAGTGAACCATATCCTAACTGGTATGAAGCAAATACCTATTGTCAATACCATTGAGTTAACAAACATGATACCGAACATTGCATGTGCCTACATCATGAGATATAGGATTGTATTGAGGATGATACTATTCATCTTGATGGAAGTAAGCAAAACATGAATAGATCAGTGGCAAAAGCTAATAATGAATTGCAGATATACACGAACCTGTTTCCGTCGCACTTTGCTAACATAATTATCGATTCCTCTGACTTTGTTTCCCAACCTGAAGCCTACGTTAACATGGTTACTATTAATCCTTCTCCTTGTCTTGCAATCATTTCACCAGTTATAACATTCACTTTGCAAGACGTACCAGGAAATGATAAACCTTCTCCGCTCTACATTCTCGCTCGCCTCAATGACAACATTGTGACAGGGGTCTTAGTTGATCCTGCAAGTAGAGTGAATGTCATAATAGAGGAGACTCTATTCTTAAACTCCCTACAAAGGGAGAGATATGAAAAGATAAATTCCATCATCTTCATGCATGATGGTCTCACCCTTAAACCCTATGGATCGATAACGTTGTCCTCCTATTTGGACCTAGGAATATAGAAATGGTTTTCAATGTCATTCCCGAGTCAGACCTATTCAGAGTAACACTAGGTATACCCTAGTTGGCTTCCATGAATGGGATTGCCTCTATGATTCATAAGTGTCTTAAGTTTTCCCATGAAGGTGTCATGCATGTGGTGCTGAATATTGGATACCAACTTGTGGTGTCTAGTGGGGGATATTCGTTGGATCACTTTTGGCCCACTCTAGTCGGTCTGCTTCCACCAAGAACAAACCTACTTTATAAGAACTATGTGAAGTATAAGACTAGAGGCAAGGGAAAACCGAAGGTAACCCTTCCTATAGCAGAGCATCCAGCTACCATCTCCTACCGAAAGGCAAAGGGGAAGCTTGCTCCTTCTCGGGCTACGTTATCTACTCCCCTTTCTTGGGAGGAGTATTGGATGAATAATCTTAGTTTGTACCCACTGATTCTGATGGTGCCTCCTTGGCGTAGACCCAAGATCAGGATATCGGATCTCCCTAACGGGTCCCCTAGACCTTGGTACTATTTATATGGTAGAAAGAAAGGCTCATGAAGAGAATTTTCCCCATGACCTCTTATCATTCTCGTGAACGAAAAGAGGCCCCATTATCGAGGCACTAGAATCAATTCCCCTACCATTTCTAAACCTGTCCCGCCTACTCCCATCCAAGGGTCTATCCCTCCATTGGAAACAGTTGTGGAGGACACTCCCATGGCTAGGCAGGAGCCCTTCATTCCTTCGCAACCTTCGGCTTCTGGTTTGTAGAGTTGCAGAAACTTCCTTGTGCATGAGTGCAAGCACTAGTGAAAGGCTCTTCTGACAGAGCAAGCTACCTTACAAAAGAAGGAAGATGAAATGACCACTCCTATATCAGTACCTCCTATTGTGTCCTCCTCTCTCTTCCCTTATGTTTCTATCCAAACAAACTTTTTATCACTTCTAGCTTCAACTACGAGCGCACATCTTCTTGGTAAGGTGCAGGTGTTCATCACTCCTTTGGTGGAGCTTCCTCTGCTAACATTCATTGTAGATGTCTCACCCTTTCTAAAACTTGTAGATATGATTAACACTTTAGTTGTATTGGATGTTGTTCTTTCTTCCTCTTCCTCTACCTTTCTTGCTTCGTCTGTGGGGAGTTCGCCTCCTTTGACAAAGAAAAAGGTAGGGAGTGGTCCTTCCAACAATGGAGAACATAAGAGGATCCCACCTTCGAAAGGTGGTCCCACACTAACTTGTTATGTCCTAGTGAGGAAACCAATCCTTGCCTCTCCTGAGTTCGTCACCACTCCCGATTCTTTCAATGAGCCTAGCAATGAACCTCAAATGCAAACCCCTTTATCCGTCGAGGTAAAACATGGCACTCCCGTTAAGTGCATGTTTAATTCGATGGATGAAATTTTGACCTTGTCAACAATATTCACAAGGTCGTTGACCTTGGACCCACAAGAGTTGAGTGACAGAGACCTCATAGGTCCTACTTCCTTGGCCCTTATTGCAGGAGGATCAAAATCTTCTCCCCTTAACATTACACCGCTATAGGCTCGTCATCCTTCCCCCTACGATGATCTAGAGTGGGAAGCTAATGACCTCTTGGTTGACCAGTGTTAGGGGGAGACCCTTTCTTGATTTTTAGATTAGATGTGTGTGTATGTTGTGATGTGCTTCCCCCATGATCGTTCTATATGTTCCTGGATGACCCTCGTCACCCCTATTGGTGCTTGGATACATGTGTGGCATTTGTTTTGTAAAAATTCTTCTATTTGTATCATCATTATTCCATGTTTGTGATTGACTTTCGGAAAATTGGGGACAATGCAAAGCGTTGGAGGCATTTAGGCTCCCTTCCATGTTGACCCAATTTTTTTATTTTTACTTTGTCTTCCATGCATTCTTCTTGATCTGGTTGGGGATTGATGATATTTTGCCTCACACCGCGGTTACCTATTCTATATATAAATAAAGGTAGATCTGACCCCGTGAAACTAGATCCCCCTGTTCCCTTTGTTCATGTTCTCTTTTCTTTTGCTTTCTCTTTATCTTTCACTCTTATTTTCTTGAGTTTTCCTTTTCATGTGCAACAACACCACTTATACATTACGCAATGTTTAGAAAATGCATTCATTTCCTAATGAATATTTTCTCAAAGACCCCTACACACACTTCTTTAGAATTGCATTCTCAACTTGAAACCCTAACGGAACATGTTTCCTTCATCATGGGTTCGTAAATAAAGGACTTGGAAACCTTCCTCCAAAGCAAGAACAACCTTTGATCTTCCCCTCATATGGGGGCATAGCCTTCCTTTCGAATTCCTTGATGAAGAGAACATCTTTCAAAAGGATTCCTTGATGATGAATCGATTCAAGAAAGAAGGCATTGAACAGTGCGTCCTTTGAATGGACCCTTTCTTTTTGCATCGGGTTCCTAATGGACCCCCTCAAAAATCCTTTCACATCTTGGCATCTATTTTGAGGGCAACCCAACTAGACTGGTTTCACATCTTAGCGTCTAGCCTGAGGGGAGCCAAACTAGACCTTTTTCTTATCTTTGTGTCTAGCTTGGAGGCATCCCAATTAGACCTACTTCACATCCTCGCATCTAGCTTGGGGGCAGCCCGACTAGACCTACTTCACATCCTTGCATCTAGCTTGGAGGTAGCTTGACTAGACTTCACTTTTCAAATAGTGCATCCCTTGAGTGGACCCCTCTTCCCTTTGAAGGGTTCCCGAGGGACCCCTTTGAAAGTCTTCCCACTTGGCGATGGTCTGCATGACTATCTATTCATTGGCCTACACGGCCGCTTTCTGATGTGTTCTATCTGTGGGTAAACATGTCGTCATTCTTAACTCTACGGAATCCCCTTTGCTTGGTCTCCCTCATGTGAGAGTTCTTGCGGGATACCTTCCTTGCAAGTTTGTGGGTTTGTAAGGTGCTTTCTTGGTTTCCTTCATGTGAGATTTCTTGAAGGATACCTCCCTTGCAGGTCCGTGGGCTCACAAGGCACCTTCATTCTTTAGCTTTATAGTTCTATGGAGCTATGGATCCTTTTTCTTGTCCTACACTTTTGGGTTCACCAGACCGTGCTCTACTTCCTTGTCAGTACAGGTATATATCTCTAACACTACTAATTCTTTGATCTACTTTATTGAAGTAATCATTAGTACTTGTGCTCGCTAAAGTGGGTGGAAAATGTATAGGAGAAAATTTGTACCCCTAATGCAGATTCCTTTTCTACCCCTCTCCAGTTTAGAAAACCAAACTCAGACACTTAATTCCAAATAAACCCATGGTTCCCATCACACTTGGTGCCTATTTTGAGTGTTGGTGGAGGTTTTTATGTTGGGTACACCCGTGCGGTGCGTAGATGTCCTCATGGCACACTTACATCCCTAGCAAATTCCTATGGCTGGAATCTGTAGAGACGTTAACCTTCCTATTTGAAGTCGAAGAGTAACGCCTCCCTTCTGCTGGTTGAACCGAATATGGACGTTTCTTTCATTCTTCCTTCATATTCTTCATTCATTTATCCATTTTCATTTTTTGGCCATCTCTAGAGCATCTCTCAGCATTCTTGCATTCATCCACAAGCTTTGTAGCAACATGTCACACTCCATAGCAGCAATTTATCACTTCATCACTTCGATAGAGTAAGCGTAGGACGAATTCATTGCAACATAGGCTTGATTTTCTCTCATCTTTCTTCTCCACTAGCCTTCAACACTTTGGATGGAGGTGGTAAGCTCCTCACCCATCTTCTTTATTGGTTGGTTGAGCTAGCATGTATTGTTTTGTAATGTCTTTGGTGTACTTTGCTTGTATTTCCCTCTTTATCGCATTATTTCTACAACGTTGCAAACTTGGTTTTCCATGGAGGTGGAAATACCAAAATGTGGGTTTGACTGAGGTAAGCTCCTAAACAACCCCCCAACATTTTCCCTCTTTTATGTGTGTAGGTGGAGAGATCTTGGAGCAATCTGGTGAAAAGGTTATTATGTGAGATTATCTTCGTCACCCTTGCAATAATCTACTTTCTTTATCACATCCATCTTTACATTTCATATTTTATTGTCTTATTCTACACCTTTAGAAACTCGTAACTAGGTTGATAATTCATTTTTGAGTGGTCCAACCTTGTCTCCCTAGTTTTTTGGTTGTACAAATGCTAGCACATCTAAGAGACGTCAATGTGTCGTGTTGTCATCCTAGAACCATGCTTCTATCCTTTGACAGAGAGCTATCTAAGACATAGATTTGACCCTAAAAACCGACTCGCCTAGTCTCTTTTCAATTCTCATATTTTTAGAGTGATCAAAGGACCTTATAGTCCTCATCATTCTCATTCTTCCTATCCTAACATTCCTTTAAAATTAGGTAAGTTAGGGCAGTCATACTACTCTTGGTCTTTCGTGACCTAGGGCCTTGCAATGGTTGGTCCCCCTCTCTTACAACTCCCTATCATCTTTCTCCATTATTAAAGTAGCAATATTTTCAATCATTTCTCTTGATTTGTTTAACCTAATAAAATAAATGATTCTATTTTTTTCTTTAGTCTCTTCTCTACCTCAATTGTAACTATTGAAATATTAAAAGGTGTTATAATTACATTCTCCCTTTTCCATATATTCAACTTCAACCATGTCAGTACCCCATGCACATTTTGCATATCATCTCTTATGTCTCCTTGTACCTCTTGCTATTTTTGTTGATCTTTTTCTTGAGATTGTGATGTTTCTTGTTTCAATTATTCTCCTTGTTGTTTTATAAATATATTATCATGAGGTTTATCTTTCTCAAATTCTACATATCTTTCCATAGATGTCTCTTCATAATTCTACTCATAATGTTATGACTAGATCCCTTCAATTATTTCTATATTTGGAGATTTACTTCCAAGAGATAGATGGGTTTATAAAATTTGTTGTCCCTAGAGAATTGTTCTTTAACTTCCTTGGCTAACTTAACAATTTCATTAGAATTAGGATCAAAAACCTCATTTTCAACTAATGTAGTAGGTACCTCAATATTAGGTGACCTTACCAATATTATTGTCAAACGAATCTTTTCAGAAGAGTGGGACTCAAATTCTACTACTCCTAATGTCTTAGCTCCTTTAGAAAGTGTAGATTATACAATGACAACTTCAGGCTATCCAGGATATAAATCATTTGCAATGGTTCAAAACTAAAATCCAATGTTACTCTAGCTTTTTCCGCTTCATATGTTCTTTTAGATTTCTCCATGGCTTATTACAACCTTTTAGGAGTTTTATAATCTTTGATTTTTTATTTATTGTATTTTTAAGTTCTCAAGAGCTAGTTAAAGATTCAGATTGTTTCTTTCATTTCTTATCCTTTTTCTTCTCAAATTGATTTGTCTTATCCTTTAACCAAAAAAAGCTAAACTATTCATATTTCTTCCAAATGTGGAGCTTGCTAGCTCCCTAAAATATGGGCTTCTATGCAAATATAAATATGAAATAATGGATTCTTCAAATACTCTCTTCAATTAGACATCTCCCCATTTCACCTACAAAAACTCCCAAAGTCATGTTCCCAAATAACAAGGCCTAAATATATAGATTTTTAAATGAGAAAAACCACTATGGTTTTCCAGAACCACAAGAAAAGCACCTCCTTGGAAAATCCATGCCCCATTTGGGGAAATAATCATAAAATAATAAAATTACTCAATGCTCATATGGCCTTCACATGGGTACCTTAACCATGGCCAATCAAATACAATCAGTCATGTGTGCTTCATTATTCATCAACAAATTTGATGGCTCCATGAAATAACATGCACCAACATGCAAACTTGGGTGACCAAACATGCAAGAGCATGCAAATCAACATGCATACAAAGTGGTTCCCACAAAGAAATGAACGCCTAGGTTGGAATAATCCTCTTGGGATGCCTTTGAAATATTTATCGGAGTAAATACCCATCAAAATTACAATTACATATCACATAGGAATTGTTACAATAGTTGGAAAATTAAATAATTAATTTCCACACAAAATTAGCCCACATAAGCCCTTATTGAAAATTAAACCAAAAGAAATTATTTTTGGGTGATGCAAGATTTCTCTTACACCTTGAATGCTCATGCATTAGACACCCAAGGTAGGAAAATTTTGTGAATATAGATTCAAAAAATGGAGTTGAGTGGCAATACCACCCATTTCGATTGCAAGTGATTCTCAGCAAACTCCATCATTGAATTTTATACCTACAATTGATTCTTCTTTCTCCTTTTCCAACACTTAGTTGGAACAAGCAACCTCTCCTCTGACAAATTTTCTTTTTACTCGTCTTCCTCGATGTGGAATCAGCTCTACCATAATTACCCAACCACCTTATCTAAGTGTATGTCACATTCTCCTACAATCTTGTGGGATTCAACCTACCACAAACCAACCACCTCCACCAAGTTCCTCCTATTGGAAAAACAAGGATAGACAATTGAGAGGGGGGGTGAATCAGTTGTCACAGAATATTCAAAATTATTAAACTTTACTCAACTTATTCTTAGATATTTTGAATGAACATTTAAGCATAGACAATCACCACCTCAGAAACACAAAGAATACCAAGATTTTATGTGGAAACTTTGTTAGGGGAAAAACCATGATGGATGTCAGTTCACAATATTATACCCTATTAAAGTATAAAGATGAATAATGGGAATGCACATGCATTTAGGCACACTGCCTAGAGCTCACTACTCAAATACAAGAGGGCTCACTGCCCAAGGAAGACACATTGTCTTATAGAAATTTGGATTAGATTCGCAAGGTATTGAACTGAGAAATTAGCTTCTGCAAAAGCCTTATTACAATTTTGGATAAGCACAAAAACACTTCTTTGCACTTCGCTCAATCTTCTTCACACTCTACTCTGCAATCGAATGATTAGAACACTATTCACACATTTGCACCTTTTTGGAACTATGCCACACTTGACTTCGCTAAAAAAAATTCTCTTATATATCCACTACATGGAATTACATAAACAACTTCATCAGCCAAAAATAAAATACGAAAGTATAGAACATGTACATACTGTCGGCCCAAATTAACAGATGAATTTTCAATGTGAATCGAACACTGTTGGCCACAACATAATGAAGTCCTAGAATGATATCCTCAAGTGTACCAAACATTCAAAAATTAATCTATGAGCATCCACAACACGTTGCAATCAGCGAAGAACATCAGAAACTCAAACACACAACGGAAAAATCTTCGATCACGAGCACACCGATCAACACGGATGTGCAAAAAAGATAGAGCATGATCTAGAAACATCCACGAGCATCATGAATCATCAGAGAAGCATCTTTAGCAACCTAACTTACTAGAATCACATTAACTTCAATTAGGAACACTAATTGAAACCACAAAAAAATTTCATAACATAACTGTTCATAACATGATCAAATATTCACGTGGATCTTTGAAACTTTCAGTGGATAGACTAGATACACTTAAAAATAAACCCTTTAATCCACAAATTCTAATGACCAAAGTATTGAACTTCCCATCACATTGAACTTCACTACATCACAGACAACTTTCAACATATTTATCATAATTTTCTCAATATCCTAGACATATACAGCCTTAAAGACAACAATGGTAATAGTGTTCACAACAATGAAAACCACATATAAGAAACATAACCACAACATCCAACACCTCCTACACCATCATCTACAACCTCTATACACAAACATGCAACATCCACATACCAATATGCAACTACAATTGTAATCTCTTCTATAGAAGGTAAGTAATCATCATTTTTAAACTCAAAATAATAATTTACCTCATCCTTCTTTGTTGCTCCAACAACATATTCTTCATCCTCAAAACCCTCCATGTATGCATGTTCATAAGGCCATTCGAAATTCTCCCATATACTCATGTCCTCCAAAAGACCATCATCTACTACATCTCCTTTTTTATTGTCTACATTCAAGATAACAATAGAAAAATCATGGAATTTATCTTCTCCCATCTCCATCTTATCATATTCATCCAAAATTTTACTCTCAAATAGCCTATCTAGCATCCTTATCTCTTCTTTGAACAAGAGATCATCCTCTTCCTCACCAACCCACTTGTCAAATTTAAGACCATCCATGTTCATAATTTTTATTAAAAACCTTCTTCATCCACTTCACATAATGCAATCCATTCATATGCTATCACCAAAACTTGTGCCATTATCTTCTCCATTTGTGTGGATTGCCCCCACATATTCTTCCTTGCATTCACCCTCCGTCAAAGGGCTGCAATATTTTTTCTTTTCTATCTTCTCTTCACTATCATCTTTCATGACCAAATTCTTCTCCTTATATCCTCACTTCCTCCTTAATCATCTTTTCCAATACATCTACTTCAGCATAGAGCTTTTCAAGTTCTTCACAATGCTTCCTATTTTCCACTTCTTCCCAATACTATTCCCAAAATTAAATTCTTATGGGCCTCCGCATGATCCATCCTATCCTCTTTGGTATAGACTGCCTCACGTCTAATGATCTGTCTACATACAAATCACACACACCACCACCATAGGTCCTGGTGCAAGCTACCTCACATCAATGCTTCTTCTTGCACACGCAATAACTTGTGCTATGATACCACTAATGTAGGGGAAAACAACAAACCATCAAACAAGATCATTCAAATCCAATAATATAAATAATATTGAAATATTTTTGTTAGAATTGGCTATGGATGCCAAGATCTATGGACCAAATGGAAAGCACAAGAAGACATAAAATAATATGACAAGAATAAACTGTATTCTCATCAATATGATTATGATATGATATGAGATAATTGATTTATTTTACAATGAGAGACCCCTTGGTTATATAGCCAAGGTGAGTACATAGGAGTGCATAAGTGTCATAATCTTATGATGAGACAACTATGAAAAGCTATCACTCCACCTAAAGTGATAATGTGATAACCACCACAAATAGTGGATCACCCACAAAAGGTGGAGAGGTAATCACATGATATGTCCACGAAAGGTGGAAGTGATAAAGTGATAACATGATAAGTCCACCAAAGGTGGAAATTCTCCAACTACCTCCTATGTGGTCTCTATGTAAACTTAACGAAGGTGTAATTATGACCTAGGACAAGGTACAACACATTTAATTACACAACAATTTTCAACAACGGATCTAATCTTCTCTATTAAAATTGCAATAAGGTGTCACAATTTCAACAAAATATTATTACAAAATTGTATGCAACCATATAGGCTGAAGAAAATCATTACCAAAATAGATATAAATCTTATATGTGCAATGGATTGAATTTGCAGCCCTTGCAAATTCCTCATTTACATCCCCTCACCTTAGAATAATTAAACTCAACAATGCTTTTCCACTTCACCATTCTGCTTCCACCCACTTGGAAGCTATCTGTAGTGTTAGTGGGGGAATTTTTGTCAAGGATGCTAGCATGGTGCACTCCCTAACTGACAAGATTCTTGCCTTTGTAATCTGTAGAGGTGTTACACTTCTCCATTGGCAACAAAGAGTAACGCCCCTACACCCTTAACCAACCTCAAACAGATCTTTTTGACTACTATTCATCTCCAAACATCTCATTCTTCATTAAATCCGATCTTCTAGACATTGCTTTAACTCTACTTGTTGCTACACACTTCATTTTCACAACACTCTCCATTGTTGAAGCTCTAAGATGATACTCTATTGGATTTTACTTTTGTTTTTGTGGTAATGGTTACACCTTCAAGCTTGTGAGCTCGCATCTCCCTTCATGTGCTCAAGGGCACCTTGTTTGGGAGGTGATATCCATTTCATTTAGCATCAAGTCATTTGATTTCTTAATATAGTGGTGTTTCTATTGGCCTTGTCGTTGCACCAAAATATTGACCTGTCAATGGTCGATACAAACCAAAGTTGAGATCCACAGAAGGTGGTTAAACCATGTCATGAATCCTGAGTATTGTGTTGAACAACCAAGGAGACCAAGGGTGCACACCTTGAAACAATCCCCCCAGTGCATGTGAGGGATTTGAACCCATGACCAACTCTGATACCAATTGTTGGTCTTTCCATTGCACCAAAAGATCGACTTGTCAATGCCTAACACAAGCCAGAGTTAAGATCCACGGAAGGTGGTTAAACCATGTCATGAATCCCGAGTGTCACACTGAACAACAAAGCAGACCAAGGGCGCACACCTTGCAAAATTTTCCATTTCTTGGCATTCCTTCCATTACTTTCTTTATCACATTTTTTATCTTGTGGCTATTATGGTTGTTCGTGGACATGGGAACACCGAAATGGGGGTTTGATTGTGGAAAGCCCTGAAACATCCCCAACATTTTTCCTTGTCCTGCTATGTGTAGGTTTGGAATTTGTGTGGAGCTTGCGGGAAGCTGGACCAATTGTGAGTTCAATTTTCTACCACCTTTCACTCTTGTTAACTTCTCTTTTTTTTATGTTAAAGTATACTTCTTGTTTTCCCATTACTTTAGTTCCTTTATATTTTTTTTCATTACATAAATATATATTTATCAAGTTATAGTTAGTTCCCTGTTAAGTCTTAACTATATTTCATACTCTTTATTTGTATGGATGCTAGTGCCCGACCAAGACACCAGCATGTCACATTCTCATTCGTCTTCTGCACCGGGGTCCTCTGGCAAAGAGTTGTTGGGATCATAGTTTTTACTTGGGAATTTTCTCTCCTAATCCCCTAGAATTCTTGGGTTTGCAAAAGGATAGTGACATATCATTTTTCCTTCCTTTTCTTCATCCTAAAACATTAAACTTTCCTTAAACAATCCTTGGTGTGAGGTAGATCAGGGCAGCTAATCATTCTAGACCTTCTGTGACCTGGGGTCCTAAGCGGTATGTCCCACTCCTCTACGTTTTGGTGAACCAGTGTGAACCTTGTAATATTTGTTTATTTGTGCTGAGACTCTCTCTCTTGTATTTGTGTAGGTTGTGGCCTTGTGTATTGTCACACTTTATGAGCTTCACAACCCAGTCCACTACCTCCAAGCATGTAGTTAGAAGGAGTGTGTGACACATAGAGATGGAATTTTTGAGGGTCACTTTGGCTCTTTCCCCTCAAGAGATGGCGATGATGGAAAAGACAAATTACTTTGATGAAACCACTCATACCCCTATACCTCTTACTTACCCTTCGCCTTCGCCTATGGATGAGGGAAAATTTGTCCCTATTCCTATAGAGCCTCTCATGGCTCTAGATAGGAGGCTATTGGATCTTACAAATCACTTAGAGAAAGATCAAAGCATGGTTATGCCTGCAAGGGTTTCTAATGTGATCAGATATATGTTAGGAAAGGATTAGATATGCATAGAATTTCTCCATGGCCTTATTGATTTAGTACAAACATAAGTCCCTTGTTACAACCCTCGGTCAAGCATTACCCGAGGTCATGAGCATGACACCTATGAAAGATAGGTTAGTTTCATTATGCTTGTGATGTCAGTATGCATGGCTGTAACGAGCCCTTTTATTAACATCTTTACTCTTGATCCACCCCCTAATGTCAAAGAAGGTATGGTGCCTCTAGGATTTTAGTTTCTTCCTCTAGGGGGCAACCTTGCCTTTGGCAGTAGAATCTTTAGTGGAATGAGGGATGGTGGTTTTGGTATGTTTGGTGGTGGCTCTGGTGGTGGTCATGGTGGTGGATCTAGTGATGGATATGGTGGTGGCTCCGGCAGAGGCCACACAGGAGGCCCCGGTGGTGTTTCCATCGATGGTCACGATGGTGGCTCTGGAGGTGGTTCTAGTGGTGGTGGTTCTAGAGGAGGTTCCACTAGTCCTTTATCATCTTTTGACCTTATTTTGAATTCTCTTCTACAAATTATGGGTCAAATGCAAAACCAGTTGGTGAATCTAGCTCAAGCCTCTTCCAAGCCCATCTTTCAGCCTTTCTTCCAGCATAGCCCCTTATCGGTGACAATTATGAACACTCCCTTCCCTTAAGGGATGGAAATTCCTAAATTCAAAAATCATGGTGGTAAAGGAGACCTTCAAAGACACGTGTTATCTTTTAACGCAATGTGTATGTATTTATTTCATCATGATGCTCTGATGGCCAAACTCTTTCCATGTTCTCTCAAGGATACAACACTAGAGTGGTACTATTCCTTTCCTTACAATTCTATATTCTTATTCGACCAACTTGTTAATCAATTTCTCTAGAAATTCTAGGCTAACATCAATCTGAAGATGACCTTCTCATATCTCATTCGATGTAAGTACGGAGAGCACGAGAAGATCATTGATTTCATTGTGCGATAACAAGCACTCTTTTCACAAATCTCTTACCCGCTACGTGATTTAGATGTATAGAAGGTATTCATTGGCAACCTTCAACAATCTTGGTAGGAGAATTTTCCTTGATGAAATATCCTTCTTTTGCACAACTATGTGTTGCGTTGTGTGGGTACTAGTAGATTGTTGTTCAATTCAAGGGATCCTCCTCACGCTCTCATCCTAAAGGAAGATCTATAGTGTCCATTTTAGGAAAAGGAAAATCTATTGCAAATGTAATCATCATGATTAATGATCGAGGCCTCAAGCATAACAAATAGTTTACTAAACTACCTAAATCTTATTCTTCTATTCTACAAAATTTGTTGAAGGATAAGATTATAACATTAGAAGATCCTTGACCTATAAGAGAGCCTTATCTTGACTGGTATGATAGAAACATGTTCTTCTAGTACCATCGTGTCCATGGGCATGATACTAAACATTGTATATGCGCCTGCATCATGAGATACAGGATCACATCGACAAGGATGACATCTTTCTCGATGGTAAGAAGAAGAATGTGAATAAGTCAGTGGCTAAGGAAAATAGCAAGTTTTTGTACAGACTCATTTATGTCTCACTCTGCGAACTTAATTGTTTATCATTTTGATGCTTCTCTTAAAGCCTCAACATATATAAATGTGGTCTTGGTCACTCCTAGTCATCCCCTTCAACTTGCGAATGGTTCGCCAGATGTAACTTTTATATCTCAAGACTTATCCATGAATAAAAAATCCTCTCCCCTATGCATTCCCTCTCACCTCAATGGAAACATTGTGCCAAGAGTCCTAGTTGACCCTGCAAGTCGATTGAATGTTATTATGGAGGAGACTTTATTTCTAAATTCACTACAGAAGGAGGAATATGAGAAGATGAAAAGCTACTATACATACTCACGACATCCTCTCTCTTGATCTATATGTCTCTATAACTCTTTCTGTCCTAGTGGGACCTAGGGCTATAGACACCACTTTCGATGTCATCCTAGAATCTGATATTTTTAGGGTGAATCTAGGCATCCTTTTGCTAGCTTCCATGAATGGAATCGCTTCCATCATTCACAAATGTCTGAAATTATCTCATGAAGGTGTCATGCATGTCATGCATGAGACTGGGTATCATCCATTGGCATATTCCTTGGATCATTTTTGGTCCACCTAGTTGGTCTACTTCCCCCCAGAAGAAACCTACTTTATCAAAATTACATCAAATATAAGATTGAGGGCAAGGTGTAGCAGAAAATGACTCACCTTTTAATGTAGCAACAAGTTTCATGTTCCTCCCGAAAGGGGAAGGGGAAGCCTACCCACACTCAGGGTCCTTTTTCTTCTTCTTCCTTTGTTATTCCACCTATTGCTTCCTCTCACCTTGCTACAACACCCTTGACTTCCACTCCTATGTGTTTTTGGGAGTCTGATGGTGCTCGCTTGGTGAAAGGCCAAGCCTCAGACATTTGAACTTCCTTTCTTACCCAAGGTGCCTCGACCTATTTTGTATGGTAAGGGGAAGGATCCTCGTGGAGTGTCTTCTACATCTTAGCCTTCGCAACCTCCTACCACTCCTACCTCTAAGGTAGTGAATGGGAAGAGGCTCATTGTTGAGGTGCTCAAGCCTACTCCCCTCATTGTTGTTGCCTCTTCCTCTCCATATCTTCTTTTTGTTCTTGTCCAGGAGTCACTCCTTCCACCAAAAACAACTATGATGGATACTTTGATGGTTAAATAGGAGCCTTCTATCCCTTCTCGAGCTACAACCTCTAACTCCCGAAGCTATATAAACTGCCTAGCATGAGAGTGCAAGTGTTGAAGGAAGGCTCTGGCTACTAAGTAGGCTACCTTGGTGAAGGAGAAAGGGGATCCAGAAACTCCTACTTCGGCATCTTTTGTTGTAACCTCCTCTTTTGCTCCTACTTCAATTCCCTCTACCTTAGTCTTTCTTCTGGCTCCCCTATGAGTGTGAATGTGTTGAATTGGTGGTTGTCATCACAGCAAAATATCAGTATGTTAATGACTGATACAACCGCCAGATTTATACAAGATCCATAAGAGGTGATTAAGCCATGTCACGAACCCAAGCATTGCACTACACAAAGGAGACCAAGGGACACACCATCTTGCAACAGTCCCTCCCCTAGTGCAAGTGAGGGGTTCAAACCTATGATTTTGGCTCTGATACCAATTGTTACATTAGTTTTTGTCGTTGCACCAAAAGATCAACCTATTAATGCCCAATACAATCGCCAAATTTATACAAGATCCACAGGAGGCAATTAATCCATTTCATGAACCTAAGCACCATGTTGCACAAATGATACCAAGGGACACACCATCTTGCAAAAAAATTATCCTCACTCGAAGAGGTTATAGGTATTCATTTCTCCTTTAGTTGAGCCTCCCCTTCTGATGTCCCTTCAGAACATCCCACCCTTTGCAAAATTCATGGACATGTCAAATACCTTGGTGTTGTCCACTGCAATTTTCTCCTCTTCCTCCTCGCCCTCTACTTCATCGATGGGGATCTCACATCCTTCGATGAAGCAAAATATGGAGGATGACCCTACCTACAATGGGGGTCGGAAGAATGGTTTTCCTTCTTCAGAGTTTGGTTCTACATCGGCTTGCACCGTCCTAGTGAAGGAGGCATTCACAACATCCCCAAAGTTCATCACTACTCTTAAATCATTCAGTGAGGCTAGCATTGGATATTATGCACCTCCTTGATCGCTCACTAAGTTGACACATGGCACTCCTGTAAAGTGCATGTTCATCTCTATAGACGATGTCCCAGCTCTATCGCTGATCTTTTCAAGATCATTGAAATTTACCTCATGGGAACTGAGTGAGGACCTCAAAGGGCCTTCTTCCTTAGCTCTTGTTTCAAGATGGTTGGAGGGTACCCCCATTTATATTCCACCCTTACAAGCTCTTCTACCCTCCCCTTATGATGATCTAGATTGGGAGAACAATGACCTCTTGGTTGATGAGGACTAGGGGGCACTTCTTCTTTATCTATAGATTAGTTTGTGTGTGTGTAGTGTGTTCCCCTGTGCTTGTTTTACATGTTCCTGAATGACCCTTATCATCCTCATAGGTATTTGGATATAGGAGTGTTTTTATGTTTTACAACTTCTATTTGTCACATTATTCTTCTCTTTGTCGTGCCTTGAATTTTGACAATTGGGGACAATACAAAGTGTTGGGGGCATTTAGGCCTCCCTTCCATGTTGACCTAATTTTTTTATGTTTATTTTTGTTTTCATGTACCCTTCTTCACATGGTTTGATATAGTAGGGGGTTGATGATAGTTAATTTATATATTATTATATTTATTTTATCTATATTTTTTAGCAACTCTGACCTTGAAATATTAGATACCCTTGTCTCTCATTCATTATGTTATTATTTGTATTTTCTCCTTATCTTTCTCTTTTACTTTCTTTCTTTGTGATGTTTTGGTGCTCATGTGTTGTCCCTCATGTGTGTGACAACATTACCATGGTTACATCTCATCATGTTCTATGGGCCACAACATCACTATCACCCTTGTTTTTCTCTCCTTAGCATGTTGTGCGCCTTTATGCTTGGCACACACTATCCTAAGGGGAGGCTATCAGATTGCTTCAATTTTCAAAAGGTGTATTTGGTGGCCAACGAATCCCTTCTTGAAAATCTCTATTTTTCAAAAATTGCATTCTTCAACATGGGTCCCTAGATGAACTTTTCTTTTATCTCGGATTCATAAGATAAAATACGGACTTGCCCTTGTGAGGGAACATTCATTCTTTTGAATTCCTTGATGAAATGAATCTTTCAAAAGGAATCCTTGATGTTAGAATCATTGGCAAAAAATGTTGATTCTTTTAAAAAGCGTTATCACTTTCGAACTGAGCGTCCCTTGAGTGGACCCCTTTTTTCTTTTGAAGGGTTCCTAAGGGACCCCTTTGAAATCTCTTCCTTCAATTGTTGACTATATATGTGGTTATCTTCCTATCTTCCTATATGGCTTCTTTTTGTCATCTAACATTTTGTGTCTACGAATTAACATGTTGCTTTGCATGTGTGCCTATGAAGCTACTTTTCAACCGACCTTGCAGGGCCAAGTACTTGTAAGGCCCCATCAGACTCTATGGAAGCTCCTACATTTGGCTTCCTTCAAGACCGAGCACCTGGGGGTGCGTCCTTTGTAGGTTTGAGGACCTATGAAGCATTTACATCCTGCAGGATCTCTTTGTTTAACTTTGTAGCTTCGAGGACCTATAGAGCCTTTTGTTCACCTTCCATAGGTCTACGGATCTATGGTGCATTTATTCAACTCTCCTTGTGTTCAAGGACCTGTCGAGCCATCTCTACTTCCTAAGCTTTTAGGCGGATCAGATTGCAGTCTACTTCCTCAACGGTTCAAGTATACATTTCTAAACTCTTTCGATCTACTTTACCTCGCATTTAGTAGCACATATGCTCGCTAAATTGGGGGAAAATAATAATGGAGTGAATTTTCATCCCTTAAAAATTCCCCATTTTCATCCCCTCACCTTAGAAAAGTTAAACCCGATGATTCTTTTCCACTTCATCCATTCCACTTCCACCCACTTGGTGATTGTTTGTAGTGTCAGTGGGGGGACTTTTTATCAAGGATGCTAGCACGATGCATAGACGTCTACACAACATGCTGCCATCCTAACAAGATTCCCACCTCTAGAATTTGTAGAGGCTTTACACTTCTCAATTGGCGATGAAGAAACACCCTTGTGCCCTTGACCAACCTCGAACAACTCTTTTGGGCTGCTATTCATCTCATTCTTTATTCAATTCGATCTTTTATATGTTTCTTTAACTCTACTTCCTACTACACACTTCATTTTCATAGCTCTCTCCATTATTGAAGCTCTAAGATGATACTCTATTGGATTTAATCTCATTTTTGTGGTAATGGTCACACCTTCAATCTTGTGAGTTCGCATCTCCCTTCACATGCTCAAGGGTACCTTGTTTGGGAGGTGATATCCATTTCATTTATCATTGTCAGTTGATTTTGTAGCATAGTGTTGTTGTAATTGCTTGGAATTTCTTCCATGACTTTCTTTATCGCATTTTCTATCTCGTGGCTATTTTGGTTGTTTGTGGAGGTGGGAACACCAAAATGGGGGTTTGACTGTGGCAAGCCCCGAAATTGCCACAACATTTTTCCCTGTCCTGCTATGTGTAGATTTGGCATTTTTGTGGAGCTTGCAGGAGGCTGGACCAATTATGAGTTAAATTTTCTACCACCTTTCACCCTTGTTAACTTCTCTTTTTTTATGTTGAAGTACTATTCTTTCTTTCCTAGTACTTTAGCTCCTTAATGTTTTCTTTCGTTACATAAATCTCTATTTATTAGGTTGTAGTTAGTTCCTTATTAAGTCTTAACTATATTGTGTACTCTCTATCTATATGGACGCTAGCACCCGATCAAGATGCCATTGTGATGTCGTTAGTCTTCTATGCTGAGGCCCTTTGGTAGAGAGCTATCGAGATCACAGTTTTGGCTCAAGAATTTTCTCTCCTAATCCCCTATACTTCTTGGGTTCGCAGAAGGATAGTGACATATTAGTTGTCCTTCCTTTTTATTCTCTTAAAATATTAAACTTTCCTTAAACAATCCTTGGCATGAGGTATATCAGGGAAGCTAGTCATTCTAGACCCTCTGTGACCTAGGGTCCTAAGTGGTCAGTCCCCTTCCTCTATAATATGTGATAGAAAACAACATCCACAACAAACTACATGAAGGAGAAAATCTTGCATAAGTATTATTTGAGGAAGATAGAGAAAGAGAGTGAGAAAGAAGAGAAAAGTGCAGTAGAGGTTGAGAGGCAAAAAGAAGGTACAACAATTGAAGATAAAAATGGTGTTGTAACAACAAATGAGTTTCCTTTAGATGACTTAAAATAATTGAAAAATGAAATTGCAGCTACGAGTGAAGGTGAATAACATATGGTAGCAGATAGTGACGAGGAAAAGGTTATAGGAAAAGAGGTAATGTATAATATTTTTCATTTTTATGATGAAGATGAAAGTGGATTTTGTGTAGATGAAAATATTATAGTAGATAGTGAGAAGACAAATGTTGCAATGATACTAGAGGAACATGTGAAAAAAAGGGTAATGACTTATGTTTTTGAATTTTATGAAGATAAAAATAAATATGATTTGCAAGTTGAGATAAAAGAGGTAGTGAGTGTCGAAGGAGAAAAAGAGATATGGTAAAAATAGATTTTGTTAGTATTGATTTATATGCAGGGAAAGATTTGAATGATGTTGCAAATTGGTGTGTGGACAGTGCATATTTTCTTGTAGAAGTTATAGAGGATGTTGCATGTGAAATTTGGTGGAGGTGATCGATCAATTGTGGGTCAAAACCCATGAGAGCAAAGAGGACAGTGCATGGTGGATACAAGTCCATGCAAGGAGAGAAGAATGGAATGTAGGGTTGTTGGAGAAGGATGGTGAATGTTTTGGTGAGATATTGGAAGAGGAGAAAGAATAAATTATCAGAGCTACCAATTTCAGTGATGGAGTTTGCTGAGAATTTCTTTCAATTTGAAAGGGTGGTACTATGCTCAACTTCATTTTGTGAATGTATATTCACAAAAAAATTCCTACCCTAGGTGTAAGGAAATCTTGTATCACCAAAATATTTCTATTTTATTTTGTTGTTTTCAATAAGGGTTAAGGTGTGTGGAAAAATAATTATTTTAAATTGTAACATTGTAATTTTCCCTTGTGGTGATTTGAAAATGTATTTTTTGGAGGAAATATTCTTCGATAAAAGTTTCAAAGGTATTTAAATTGGATTATTTCATTTGGGGCATCCAATTCTAGGTGGGGACCACTTTGCACACATGTCCTTACATGATTATTTTCATACTTTTCCTGCATTTACATGTTGGGGCCACCAAGTTTGCATATTGGTGCATGTTCGTATTTCGAGCCATCAAAGTCATCGAGAATCAATGGAGGTGTCATTGTTGACCAAAGATGATTGGCCAAAAGATAGGCACCCATGTGAGGGCCATGTAAATAATTAAGTGTTTTATATTTGTTTTATTTTTTTCAAATAGGGGTGTGGGTTTTCTAAGGTGGTATTTGTATGTTGTTTGGGGAATACCATGGTGGTATTCTCATCCTCAATTCTCTATATATTGCAGCCTTATGTTAGTAAGAAGTTGGCTTGGAGGAGTTGAAATTTTGCATAACAAGATGTTGCCAAATTTTCTAGAGGATTATGACTCCAAATATTTACAATTTATGTAATCAGAAACCCCCTTATAATTTTGTAATATCATTTGATTTAAGAGATGATAGAAAATCTCATTTCCATCTTGCATTTGCTTGTGCAATTTCTTGTGATTGTGAGTTTCAAATTTGTAAGAGCATCATTTTCCAAATTTGTGGAGGAGACTGAGGTGTAGTTCTTGGAGAGGAGTCCAAAACTCCATGTTTTTCATTTTTGAATATGTTGTTGTAGTAGCAAAAGGTTTAAGAATCAGAGGTTTATTGCAGCTGATTTTTCCTATTGAACATTGCAGGTTGTAGGAGAAAAGAATTTTGAAAGAATAATGGTTGAAGGATACATTCTTGTGATTGAATTTTTCTATTGTAAATCAGTTCTATATCAGTTTTGAAATGTATTTGATTAGTCCTCATGGGTACAACACAATGTTATTTCATATTTTCCTTTCATTTATGTAATTTCATGAGATTTTGTGTGAGAAACTAAGACTTTACAGTCCCTAGGACTAATTTACAACAACTCAAAACAAATTACAATCTGATTTTTTATATGAAAATAAATAAATACAATAGCAACAACTTTCCTCCTTTAAACTACAACCTCCAATTTTCAACCTATAGCTTCCAATCTTCAATATTCCACTAAATCAATCTTCAAAAATGATCTCTAAGGACCTTTTTCTACTATAATAACCTCCTCACACCTGCAAGAAAATACTACCATAACATGGCCTTCAAAGTTGAAAACTATCTCTTCCCTTCAAGTTCCAAGTTTGTCATAGTTGTGTAGGTAGGTGAACAGTAAGGAGAAAATATTACAGAAGTATGCTTTGAGGAAGGCATCAAGAAAGAGAGTGACAAATAAAAAAGTGCAGTAGAGGTTGAGAGGTCAAAAGAAAGATACAAATGGTTTAGACCCATTTCAAAAGAGGTTATGAAGAGGATATGTTGTTTATTTCATAAAAGTGTTGATTTTAGTTTTGAAAAAGTTCAGAAAAG
The DNA here is from genome assembly GCA_007115665.2 of Sequoiadendron giganteum. Taxonomy (NCBI): domain Eukaryota; kingdom Viridiplantae; phylum Streptophyta; class Pinopsida; order Cupressales; family Cupressaceae; genus Sequoiadendron; species Sequoiadendron giganteum. The sequence continues at coordinate 49,452,848 of CM021105.1, read as the reverse complement.
ATTTTATTTTAGTTTTACGGATTTGAATATGTTGTTGTATAGAAAAAGGTTTGAGAATCAAAGTTTTATTGCAAATGAGTTTTCCCATTGAAGGTTTCAGATTGTAGGAGAAAAATATTTTGAAAGAAGACTTTTTTAAGCAGACATTCTTGTGATTGACTTTTGTTGTTATAAATCTATTATATATCAGTTTTGAAATGTATTTGATCAGTTCTCATGGATGCAAAACAATGTTATTTTATATTTTTCTTGTATTTAGGTAATTTCATGAGATTTTGTATGAGAAAATAAGACACTTCTTATAGATTTTGGTGTCATTTCAAGCAATTAATGAGCTGCATATATGTTGTAGTGAAGCTGTGAATGAGGATTAGTTTTCCCTCTTTATCAGTGGTATTAGAACAGGAGTTCTTGAGTGTGCAAACAGAGCATTAAAGAGAGGTAGTTTGCACCAATACTTGAGGTTGGAGTGTGCAAACAAAATTTGTAGGTGTATGTGCAACTTGCAAGAGAAGATACACAAAATATTTGAGGAGTAGAGGTTCTTTAGTGTGTAAAAAAAGTGTCGAATGTGAGGTAGTTTTCAACAAAACCAGAGAGTGTTGAGGATTGCAGATTTATGATGTGATGTGAATAAATTTTAGCATCTGAGAGGATAGGATGGGTCTTGAAGAGTCTTGTAAGAATTATATTTTGAGAACAATATTGGGAAGAAGTGGAAAATAGGGAGTACCATGAAGAATTTGAAAAGCTCAAGGTTGAAGTAGATGTATTGAAAAAGATGGTTATGGAGGATGTGAGAATATGGGATGAGAGATACGAGAAGAACATTCTCATAAAAGAGGAAAACGAAGAGAAGATCAAAAAGAAAAAGTATTGCATCCATTTTGCAAAGGTAAAAAGGATAAAAATATGAAGAGAGGAGAGTTGGAGGTAATTCAAAATACCTTTCTAATAATATTTTGAATGCAATAAAGAAATAAGATGTAGCAAAGTGTCATGCATGTGGCGCATAAGAAGAAGAAGATGATGAATATGAAGAAATTGATGAGCCTGAATCTAAGGAATGTCTATTGGAAGACATGGAGGATGAAATTATAAAGGTTACAGCTGCAACAAAAGAGTTGAGTGCAATGGATAACATTGAAGAAGAGGACACCAAATCTGTGTTGGAAGTGATGTTGTAAAGGGGAGATTTTTGGAATTTTGTCATTGATGATGTTGTCTAGAAACCTGAGCATGGTATGTACATTTTGCATGATCTAGTTTTTTCATTGATGTCAACATTGTTGTGGATAATTCCAACATGATTTTGAGGTGTTTTTAAAGACTTTTGTGGATAACTTGATTCGGAAAGTATAGCTACAAAGGAAAATTTCTAAGTATCAAATTTTCCAATACAGTGGTTCAATGTATCCGTTTTTAGGTCCGTTCTCCATCGTAAATTCATAATTCACTCTATGATTCTAACATTGTTTTTATGATCATCAGATGTATCTAAATCCAAGAGTTTGTGTTGTTTAGTGAAGTATTTAGGAAGATATGATTGACAAAGTTTAGTTCTGTATATTGTAGTTATTTTCTATATAGAGTGTTGGTGTGGGAGATTTTGTATTCCTTTGCAGATAATTATTTTATGTTGTGATATTAAAGATAAGCTTTCAAATGTTGGTTGACTGGGAATTCAAAGTGAGATCAAGTTTTGAGTCACGCATATGATCACTGATAAATTTTGACCCAATTTTCGACAAAAGGTCATCGAAATTTCAACAAACTTTCGTTGGAAATATTTTGTTGAAAAATTGACGAAATTTGAAACGTCGATTTTTTGACCCAGTCGACGATCTTGGGTCAAAAAATTGACGATTCAAATTTCGTCGATTTTTCGACAAAATATTTCTGACGAACGGTTGTCGAAATTCTGATGAACATTCATCAGAAATTGGGTCAAAATGTATCAGTGGATGAATTGGGTAAAGAGATGGAATTTTGTGTTTAGGTCTTATTTGGGGCCAACCTAACATGTTTGAAGGATTAATATGTGTTGCACTCTTATGTAAGACCTATATTGGGTTCATCCTAACCTATCTTAAGGTGAATTAAATTTTGAATTAGGGCACGATATGTTGGTGAAATGTTTTAAGGACGACAAGCTTAATTTTATGTGTGTTACTTCTAATTAGGTTGACCTAATTGAAGTTACACTTGATTTGGATATAAATAATGGATCGATTTTGGTGTTTTATGGATGAATGCAAGTGGTGTGAGTAATGTGAAAAAAGTGACATATATGATATGAATTTAATCATAGTCATGTGAATTGTGTTGCAAAGTGTGTGTATACAGAGCAGAGTAGAGCATTGATCCATATCAGTGTAGAGATTGTTTTGTACTTCATTGAAACTATAATCCAACATATTGTAGATGCATTTGTAATAGTTCAATAGGTTGTGATCCACCCCTTATTTCTTCTATATTATTCTCTATGATTACTGAGTCCACCTGTAGTGAGCATTTATGTAATATACAATATTTGGATATAATATATTGTGAGCTAACCCTCATCGTGGTTTTTCCCGTTTTGCTTTTTCCACATAAAAATCCTAGTATTCATGTGTCATGTGATGTTGTGGATGTTTCATTCTTTCATTCATTATTGTAGTTAAATTTATTTTGGTAATTGGATGGCTAATGTCTGAGTGGTTTAAAGGAATATTGATTCAACCCCCCCTCAGTATTTCGGGTGTTCAACAATTCGCAGTAGTAAAGAGTAAGTAAAACTTGCATATTGTGAGTTAATTGATGATTCTAATTTGCTTATGAATTATGGGAATGGAATGGGTGAATATGAGGAAGTTGTAATTTTTTTTGTAGCAGTAAAGAAGAGAGGAATATTAGATTTTGATGAGGTTAGAAAAAAAACTTATTTGTGTTTGAATGATATGATGAGTGACAGTGAAGAAGGAATTGTAGCAATAAAATTCATAGCAGAAGGAAATGAGGTAAAATCATATTTTAATATATATTTTGATGAGGAGAAGAATGTATAAATGGATAAAGTTGTTGCAACAATGAATCAATTTGAGAAGGTTAAAATTGGGAAATAGGAGGTGAAGGTAAAAGAGGAGTTTTATATAGAGATGTGTATGAATGACAATTTGTTGCAGGATGGAAGGGATGAGTATTTAGATTGTGTTACTAACATTGAATGAGGAAGATGGAAAGGATGAATATCTTGATTGTGTTACTGACATTGAATTTGTAGTACTGGTTATATGACAAGGAAGTGATACAATTTCATATCTTGTAGAAAGAATGAAAGAAGAAAAAAAAGTTGAGGATGCAAAAAATGAGATGAATCAGTTAGAGTTTGTTGGAGATGAATAGTATTTAGAGAAGGTTTTGTATAATGTTACTGAGTTCAGTACAGGTGTTGTAGACGTTCAAAACATCCTGATTGATATTATACACTTGATCTTGATTCACTAACATCAATTCTCCCTGAAGCACCTCTTTACTAACCATTTAATTAAATAATCCTTATTTAATTAGTTCACCATAATTCCTCTTTTAATTAAATAAATCATTTTATTTAATTAATCTCAGCATTTCTCTTTTTATTAAATAAATCAATTTATTTAATAAAGTCATAAATTAACATTTATTTAATTTAAATCTAACATCATCCCTTTTAATTAAATAAATCAAACTTTATTTAATTAAATCTAATATTCATTATTCCTCTCATTTTTTATTTAAATAAATCCAAAAATCTAAATCAAAGTGTCAAATCATCTAATCTCCATCTAAGTTAATTAAATTGTAATTAACTCTAATACTAATCTATCAAATCCTCTAGATTTTGCACATGTAAATCAATTTAATTGGTTTATTAAATCCTCAATTTTCATCAAAACGACATATTTTTGGAATATTCTTTCATTTTGAAATCTCCCTCCAAAGGGACTTGTCCTCCAACTTGGCATAATTTATATCTCTTACAAGTCCTTTTTTCTTGAGCCAAGTGGCATTAACTCCTCCTTCACATCCTCTTGTGCAAGCCATCTTTCAAATTTCAAATCCATCTAATTGCATTTATTTGCACATTCACCAAAATGTGTTCATTCATCCTCCACTAGCATGTTGAGAAGTGGCACCTTGTCATTGGCTCATGTTTAGTCCCATATTCATCCAATTTGCTCATTTCTCCATAATTCTCTCTTATAAATAAAGGCCTTCTCTATTGTATTTGAATCCATAATCTTAGCCATTTTTCACTATCCACTACTTTATGCATTTGAGTTCATCCACGATTTCATCATCATCCATAATATCATCCAAGTTAGCATAGGATCCATCTTTCATAGTTAGGTTCTTGCCATTTTTTTCATCACACATCCATCCAAGAGTTTATCAAGGGTTGGGAAAGGGCTACTTTCCACATCGAAGTAGCACCAATCCACTATGGGATAGGTATGCACCATGCTTTTTGTATGCTCTCAATTAGTTTATTTGATCTTTTGTTGTTTTGTTAGCATTATGAAGCATGTTGGAGTATTTCATAGAGATGTTATGTTTTCTTTGCTTTAAATGACTAACCATGCTAATGTGTGTTAAAGTTTAAGCATATTCATATTTTAGCATCTACATGTGCAAATTGGTGGAGGTGGGCAAACCATGTTAGGTTGAATCCCACAAGATTAGAGGAGGTTGTGAACTAGGTCTCAACCATTTGTAACATCATTTTTCTCTTCAATTTCTACATCTTCTTTCTACCTCTCAACATCTACTGCAATTTTCTCTTCTTTCTCACTCTCTTTCTCTATGCCTTCCTCAAAGCATAATTTTGCAAGATTTTATCCTTCATATTCACTTGCATACACAACTATGACAAACTTGGAGCTTGCAGGGAAGAGATAGTTTTCAGTTTTGAAGGCCATGTTATGTTAGTATTTACTTGTAGGTGTGAGGAGGTTATGACAACAACAAAAAAGGTCCTTAGAGACCATTGTTGAAGATTGATTTAGTGGAATATTGGAGATTGGAAGCTATTGGTTGAATATTGGAGGTTGTAGTTGAAAGGAAGAAAGTTGTTGATGTTGTATTTCTTTATTTTCATATAAAAAATCAGATTGTAATTTATTTTGAGTTGCTATACATTATTCCTATGGATTGTAAAATCTTAGTTTGAAACATAGAAGCCCATGTTTCAACATTGCAGATTTGAAGACTCTCAACCATTTGAAGAAAATAAAGAAAACTCCACACAATACACTATGGCCTCAACCATTTGTATCCTTCTTATGGACTCTTAATCTCTACTGCACTTTATGAAATGAAACATAATTCCACCAAATCTACATTTACAATTTTGTAACAAGGGAATTCACAAAGTTGCAAATTGAAAATATTGATATTTTATTTTTGTTTATTTTCAATAAGGGCTTAGGGGTTAGGAGAATAAATATTTTTAATTTGCAACTTTGTGAATTCTCTCGTGACAAAATTGTAAATGTAAATTTAGTGGAATTATGTTATGATAAATGTTTCTAAGGCATAAATGGGGAAATATTTTTTGTGTCCCAATTCTTGATGGGGACCACTTGGAGTACATGTTCTTGCATGTTCAATTGCATGTTTGTGCCACAAGCTTGCATGTTGGTGCATGTTCTTGTATGGAGTCATCAGAGCCAACAGAGATTAAGGAAACATCTAGTTTGACCAAATTTGATTGGTTGAGTTTTAGGTTCCCACTGATGTGGGGGAAAACCAACCCTCTAACATAAAATACCAACACAAGATGCACTCAAAAAAAAATTGCACTAAAAAAAAAACCTGCAAGTGTTCTTCTTTCTTCATTTAAAGTTTCCTAGAAATTCTTGGATTACAAAAATACCTAGAATTAAATTGTGTGCACCCATATGGGCTGATGTAAATCACTACAAATCTGATATGAGACTAAAACATAACAACAACAATCAAAATTAAAATGGTCTCCCTTAATCAAGTTTCTTTCTCAAGCTTCTAGCTCCTTCAACCTACAAAATTTCATAGTAAACCTTTGCTACAAAATACATTTGTATCACCAATCATCTTGATACTGGAAACCCTCTTCAAACCCACAAAAAAATGTCTTCTTCCTCTCTCCAAGAAAAGAAACACCTCCTTCTAAATCTAAAATAAAAAACCACACCATAAATTGCACAAAACAAATGCAAGAAAGAAGCATACAATTTCTATTATCTCCAAAATTAAATGGAATTACATCACATTCCTCATCATATGGTCTTGATGATTACACAATATGTAAAACTTGGATTTACAATACTCTGTAAAATCAGGTAGCATCATGTTATGCAAAACATCAACTCCCAAAAGCCAACTTTTCATAGTGGAAAGGTATCAATATATAGAATTTTGAGGATGAGAATACCACTATGGTATTTGAAAACAGCATGCATATACCTCCTTGGAAAACCCATGCCCCTATTGTGAATAATTCATGAAAATAGTGAAAACTATTTATTGCTCGCATAGCCCTCACATGGGTGCCTAACTCATGGCCAATCAAATTTGGTCAATCCAATGTGCTTCATTATTCTCCAGTGGATTTGATGGCTCCATGAAATAAGATGCACCAACATGTAAACTTGGGCACCCCAACATGCAAGAGCATACAAATCATACAAATCAACATCTAAGGACATGCATTGATGAGTGGTCCCCACCTTGAAATGAATGCCTAGGCTAGAATATTCCTCTAGGATTCCCTAGAAACATTTACCAAAGTAAATTCACCTCCAAAATTACAATTACAAATTATTATAGGGGAAATTACAATATTTGGAAATTAAAATAATTATTTCCCCACATATTAGCCCTTATTGAAAATATAAAATAAAGCAAAGAAATATTTTTGGTCGATGCAATATTTCAATGACTATGGATGTGTTGGTGCAATTAATTATTTAATTACACTTTATTAAGTTTACTTAGGTAATAATTAATTTACTTAATCAATAAGTAAGCTTTATTTAGCTGAACTAATTTTAGTTCAGGGTTTTGTCCCACTGGGTTTTCTTCTCTTTCCCATTCATTGCATTTGTACATGGGTACCTAACATGGCCTTGTAGTCGGGACCCATTCATGTTTTCCTACATTCATCCTAGCAATAGGTGCATGTTTTTTTAGTCTCCCTAAGTTGCACTTAAGGGGGGGTGTTGGTGTAATTAATTATTTAATTACACTTTATTAAGTTTACTTAGGTAATAATTAGTTTACTTAATTAATAAGTAAGCTTTATTTGAGTTTATTTTAGGTCAACATTAGGTTTTACCTTTAGGGTTATACATACATTGCTTTTATAAAGCAATTCATCTTTTGTAATCTCTCAATTCCTAAATATTATTCATTTGCACATCTTCATGCAAATTGCTTTGGTTTTTTGTTTTTCTCTTGTGGAAGGTATTTTTTTGTTTCCATGGTTGATCTTAGTTTCTAACATGGTATCAAAGCCTTGATTTGCAGCCCCTTCTCAATTTTTGAAGAAATTCATTGCAAAGCACGTTCAGGGTTCCTCGAGGGTTTCATACCTTGAGTTTATTTATGAAGTGTTTTGGATCAGATCGGCCATTTTCATTGGATTCAGAGCACTGTAAGTAGTTAGGATTGGCTTTTGTTTCATTGATTTTCATCATCGTTTGTCAGATCAGCAAGGGTTTCAAGTCTAGTGATTTTTTTGCAAGATCTGGGGGTAGTCAATTTTTTGAGGCACTTTGCACGCAAACGGAGGTCACCATCGTGTTCGTAGTGGCAAAAAACCCTAGGAACATCTGTCGTTTGGTCAATTTTTGGAGCATTTGATCCAGGAGGCAAAATTTTGTTTGTCAAGGAGGTCGTACAGCCTCGCCAACGCACGTTTTGAGAGGAATTTTTTTTTTTTAAATATTTTGAAAATGCTTTAAAAAGTGTTGTCAATGCAAAATCCGGCCGCCATCAAGCGGCCACCGCAACACCACCCAGCGACCTCCTCCGCCGACTTGCCACCAACCCCTAGCACTAGCCCCTAAGGGCTTCACCACCAGCACCCGCGGTCACATTGGGGACCAGGCGCTCTCCACCCAACCCCCGGCCGCCTTCAGCTCTCACCCGCAGGTCACGTGGATGACCAGGGGCTCCGCCCCAACCCCCTGCTCGCCAACCCCCTGGTCACACACTAGACCAAGGGCTTATTTTTTAGCTCCCTGGGCTACCTATAGACCAAATTGGCCCTTTTGGAGTAGTGCTCACTAAATCGAGCGTAACTTTTGCATACGGTGTCAATCTTTCGCAAAAGAGATACCGTTGGAAAGTTGGTTATGAGCTCGTTTTTTTGGTGTAGGTATTTTTTCTTGATTTTGCTCCAGAATTATTTTGCAAGCCTCTGAAGTCAGATGAAGCAGTTTTCGCTTCGGAGGGCATATTTTTTTCCTCAGTTATCTATTTTTCATTATTCAAGTGGCACTGGAAAGTTGATTCAGTCCTCTAAATAGATCTAAGGTCATTTTTAAATCATGGAGGAAGAATGTGAACATTGATTTGTGCATGCACTCTTTCTTGTTTTCATGCATTAGGTTTATATTTTATCTTTGATTGCATGTTTTGCATGTTCTCCTTTTACAATCATGGGGTATTGTAATAAATGAACTTTGTATTGTAATAAATGAACTTTTATAAAGTTCCATCAAGGGGGCTTCTTACATAATAATTTGATTAGAGTGTAGTTTCATGGCATGCACTTTGGTTTCATCTTCATATTGATGACAACTCGCATGAGTTGTATCTGGATTATGTAGTTTATTTTGGCCACATCTTGCTCATAGCTTGACACATTTTGGTTTGCATCAGTTCACATCTCAGATTGAGAGCCTATGGTTAATGATCCTAAATTGCATCATATTTGCATTGGGTCACATCTCAATTTGAGGGCCATTCATTTTATGGTTAATATTCCATAATCTTCATGGTACTTGCTCCTATGGATTAGTTTTAATCATAGTTTGGCATCGGCATCGAGATACACATAGCTTTCGGATTATTTCATCATATCATTCTCTCTTATGGGGGGCATAATTTATTCATTTATTGTTGCTTCATAGATTCCAAGATTGTTCCAGTTTGTGAGTTTTCCAGTGTTCCTTAGCATCAGGTTACTGTTGTATTATCATGATTCTGCCTGAGTCCTTTAGTGACTCTCATATGGTTTCTTGTAAATAGAGGTATCTTTCTTTGCTTGCCAGATTCAAGATTTCAGTGTTACTCCACCAATTTTCTTCTAGTGCTTCTTTCCAGCAGGTCATCTCATTGAGGAAGGGGGGGGGGGGTGTTTGTTCCACTAGGTTTTCTTCTCTTTCCCATTCATTGCATTTGTACATGGGTACCTAACATGGCCTTGTATTCGGGACCCATTCATGTTTTCCTGCATTCATCCTAGCATTAGGTGCATGATTTTTTAGTCTCCCTAAGTTGCACTTAAGGGGGGTGTTGGTGTAATTAATTATTTAATTACACTTTATTAAGTTTACTTAGGTAATGATTAGTTTACTTAATTAATAAGTAAACTTTATTTAGTTGAGCTAATTTTAGGTCAACATTATGCTTTACCTTTAGGGTTATGCATACATTTCTTTTATAAAGCAATTAATCTTTTGTAATCTCTTAATTCCTTAATACAATTCATTTGCACATCTTAATGCAAATTGCTTTGTTTTTTATGCTTTTCTCTTGTGGAAGGTATTTTCTAGTTTGCATTTTTTATCTTGGTTTCTAACAAGATGCTCCTACATCAGACACCCAAGGTAGGAACTTTTTTTAATATGGATTCACAAAATGGATTTGAGTGGTAGTACCACCCTTTCAGATTGCAAGCAATCCTTAGCAAGCTCCATCACTAAATTAGATAGAATAATTTCTTCCTCCACCTCTTCCAGCACTTAGTTAGGAAACCTGTCATCCTCCACCAAGTGTTCACTCTATTTCTACTTCCTCTCATGGACTTACATCCACCATAGACCATCCTCCTTTTCCACATCTCTTATTCTTTTCTTTCCTTCTTTGTGGGATCCAACCCAACACAAACCAACCACCTCCACCAATTTCCTCCTACACCATCATGTACAACCTATATACATAAACATGCAACATCCACATACCAATTTGCAACTACGACTTCACCTTCTACAATTGAAATCTCTTATATAGAAGGTAAATAATCATCACTTTTAAACTCAAAATCATAATTTACCTCCTTCGTTTCTCCAATATCATCTTCTTTGTCCTTCGCTACAATATTTATCTTCTCACCTCCATCAACAAGTTTTTCAATGCACTCTTTTTTTATTGAAATTAAATCTTATTTACCCTCTTTATTTGCTACAACCTTCTCAAGCTCTATCATTGCAACATCATCTTCATATACAATAATTGCTACAGTTTCTTTGGCTGCAAATAATTTTTCTATCTTCCTTATCTCCTCTCTTAGTAGGGGATCTCCTACTTCCTGGCCAATCACCTCATCATAATTAGGACACTCAAATTCCATCATATCAACTTCTTCTACAACCTCTTCTTTTGCACACACAACCTCCTCGTTCTCCACCATTACACCTTCAAGAAGACATGCTTCAGCTTCAGGTTCATCAATTTCTTTGTATTCATCCTCTTCTTCTTATTATGTGCTACATGTGTCATCTTCTTTCTTTCATACAATCAAAATAACATTAGAAAGATCTTGTTTTATACTTTCAATATCTACTTCCATTATTTTCACCTGCTACTCCATCTTTATCATTTCAACCCTCACATATTCTTCTCTAATTTTTTGAAGTCTCTCCCTAATTTTCTAAAGTCCAAGAATCCTTAGAATCCATCCAATGACAAAAGTCTTTTTCTTCTTGCTCTTTTACATCCTTAAGGCCTCATAAATCCTTAACACAAATTTTCAAAACCCTTAGATTTTTCACATGTAAATTACCTCACTCAGTAATTTGTTTACAAATCCTCGATAATCTCCACCCCCGGGTATTGGTGCAAACTACTTCACATCGGCACTTTTTCCTACACACTCAAGAAATCTCACTCTAATACCATTAATGTAGGGAGAAAATAACCCTCTAACATAAACTCCCAACAACACAAGATATGCTCAGTAATTGTTGCAACAAAAAAAAATTGTAAGAAGTGTTCTTTTTTCATTCAAAATCTCTTGGAAATTCATGGATTATAGAAAATATCTAGAATTAAATTGGTGCAGCCATATGGGCTGATGTAAATCATTACACATATGATATGTGATTGAAATATAATGACAACAATCAAAATACAAATGGTCTCCCTTAATCTAGCTTCTTTCCCAAGCTTCTAGCTCCTTCAACTTGCAAAATTTCATAGTAAACCTTTGCTACAATAAAAATTTGTATCACCAATCCTCTTGCTGCTAGAAAACCTCTTCAAACTTGCAAAAAAATGTCTTCTTCCTCTCTCCAAGAAAAGACACACCTCCTTCCAAATCTGAAATAAACAAGCACACCACAAATTGCACAAAATAAATGTAAGAAAGAAGCATAGGATTTCTATTATCTCCAAAATAAAATAGAATTACAACATCACATTCCTCATCATATGATCTTTTTTATTATATAATATGTAAAAATTGGAGTCACAATCCTCTGTAAAATTCGGTAGCATCTTGTTATGCAAAACTTCAACTCCCAAAAGCCAACTTCTCATAGTGGCAAGGGATCAATATATAGATTTTTGAGGATGAGAATACCACTATGGTATTCCAAAACAACATGTATATACCTCCTTGGAAAACCCATGCCCCTATTGTGAATAATTCATGAAAATAGTGAAAATTATTTATTGTTCACATAGCCCTCACATGGGTACCTAACTCATGGAAAATAAAATTTGTTCGATCCAGTGTGCTTCATTATTATTCGATGGCTCTAACATCTTCATGAAATAACATGCATCAACATGTAAACTTGGGAACCCCAACATGCAAGAGCATACAAATCAACATGTAAGGACATGCATAGATGAGTGGTCCCCACCTTGAAATGGATGCCTAGGCAAGAATATTCCGCCAAGATTCCCTAGAAACGTTTACCAAAGTAAACTCACCTCCAAAATTATAATTACAAATTAGCATAGGGGAAATTACAATATTTGGAAATTAAAATAAGTAATTCCCCACACATTAACCCTTATTGAAAATACAAAACAAAGCAAGGAAATATTTTTGGTTGATGCAATATTTTAATGATCATGGATGTTCCTACATCACCTTACCAATATCCTTGTCAAAGGATTCTTTTTAGAAGAGTGGGAATCAAATTCTAATACTCCTAGTGTTTATCTCCTTTGGAAAATGTAGGTTATACAATGACAATTCTGGGCTACCCAAGATATAAATCATTTGCACTAGTTCAAAACTAGAATCCAATGTTACTCTAGCTTGTGCCACTTCATATGTTCTTTTAGATTTCTCCATGGCTTATTGCAACCTTTTAGGAGTTTTATAATCTTTGATTTTTTTATTTCTTGGTTTTTAATGTTCCCGAGAACTAGTAAAGATTCAACTTGTTTCTTTCATTTCTTCTCCTTTTTCTTCTCAAATTGATTTGTCTTAGCTAAACTTTTCTACTAATTTACTTATATCTTTTAAAGAAATCACTTCTTACAATGTCTATTTTATGTTAGGGAGATGTTGATTTTAAATTTGTTGGAGATCATAAGTAAAATTCTATTCTCTTCATCATATAAAATAACAAAAGGAATATTTTCCCTGATATACATAGATTTTATTTGCTAAATGTCAACTTGTATAATCTTTTTTCTAGCATATTTTCCATCTTGACAGTTTACCAAAAATCATCTATGATAGATATATGGTTGAAACTATACCCAAATAATATTTCTAATTTTCCCTTGGGCTCATATTTTGTGAGAGAATCAAACATAAATCTTCCTTTGATGCTCTTACAAAATTCACAAAAGCACAAGAATGAAAACCCAAGAAAAAATGAAATGAGATGGCACACCAAGATTATTCTTTTTTGTAAACTTCTTGTGAATCTCTATTATTTTCCTTAAAAAATATAATAAAATAAGCTTATTAATATAAAATATAGGCAACATAGATTGAGATCCTATAAAGACAACAATTGTGATACATATGTAGACTTTAGGAACTAGATAGATCAATATCCCCAACTAGATATTAACTACTTTGTATTAGTAGATAACCTAATAGTATCATTCCTTGATAGCTTGTTTATTATAGGGAAGATAATGACACCATTAATTCTTTTGAAATATGTATTGTCTTCTTTGTACTCAAGCTATGGATAGTGCTCCCAAACTCTATTTTCCCATTCCCTTTTCCTAATACTCCTTCTATAGTTAATCTAAAAAAAAAATGCATTGATAACAAATAAATGGCATAAGATGTCATTGCAGATTTCTTGGTGTTCAAGATGGTGAGCAACCATCGATGAAGATTATTACTCACTAATTAGGCCTAGTCAAAAAAATATTTCTTTCATAATCATGTACGTAAAGTGATGTTGGCAACACAAGGGCAAACAACTGAGAGGGGGTCGTGAATCAGTTATCACAAAATTTCAAACTTATTAACCTTTAATCTCATATCTGATTATTAACAGTGAAAGTATGAATCAACAACACATCAAAAACACACATAACACCAAGATTTTTTGTGTGGAAACCCTATTAGGGGAAAAACCATGGTGGAGGTTAATCCACAAGTTATACCCTATTAAAAGTATAAGAATATTAAAATGAGGAATGCACATGCATTCAAGCACACTACCTATAGCTCACTGTTCAAAGGAAGACTCACTATCTTACATAAAAAAAAATTAGATTAAATCCATCTAAAGAATTTGAATCGAGAAAGTAGCATCTGCTAATGCCTAAGTATAGTTCTGGTTAAGCACATGAACACTTCTTCACTCTTATTCACACTTTTCCCTGCTTTCAAATGATTTGAACCTTATTCGCACATAGCACACACACACTTCACCTCTTCATTGCATCTCAAATGAGAAAATAATCACTTATATATATCCACAACAAGAAATTACATTGCTTCATGTAGGCTTCAATAAAATAATAGAATGAATGAAAATTGTCAGCTCAAAACAATAAATATTATCAATGTGCATCAACCAAGGTCAGACACAACATAGTAGAGACCTAAAACAATGTCATCAAACATAAAACACCTTCAAATATTCTTCCCCGAAGATCCACAACACGCTTCAATCACCTTGTCAATCATGAACATGAAAAACATGAGCATGCAAGAGAAAATATCGGATCATGAGCATAATGATCAATACGAGTGTGCAACACAGATAGAACATGATGTAGAAACATTCACAAAAAATTTGAAGGAACATATGCATCAACTTATATTTCCAGAAACACATTATCTTCTTCCATGAGCACAATTTTCAGTACCAGAATAACTATTAGAACACAAAACCTTATAACTTGCTCAAATCTTCATGTGCACCTCTAAAACTTACAGAGTAGAAACTACATACATTTGTAAACAAACCCTTTAATACGCAACTTCTCACCATCAACATAGTGAAATTTCCAAAACAGTGATATTCATTGTTTCACAGACAACCTGTAACATATTTTATTACAATTTTCTCAATATCCTCGACATATACAGTCTTAAAGACATTAATGCTAATAGTGTTGACATCAATGAAAACCACATATCAGCAATACAACCACAAGATCTAACAAGTGATACATCTAATATTGATACATTTTGGAGTTAGGATCTCCCATGACTCTATTTAGCAAGGTGATCATATCACCAACTCCTATAAAAAAATCTAACCCTTGTTAAGATGTCTCACATTATAATCCTCATCTTTCTAGTATTCTTTTAGAGAACTTTGTTATACCATGCTTACCAGGGTTACTTGGAAAGGAAGACAAAAAAATATGTAAAATTTTTGTTGCATTAATATCTAAGATGATATACCAGTATTGGAATAGTGGGATGATTTGAATGTGGTGTTATTGTTCTTGAAATCAAAGTCCAAACCTTGTTGGGGTGTTATTGTTGATTGTTTATGTTGGGGATGAGTGACCTCATTAGTTCATAGCTTTGGATCAAAAGCTTTTACCCCTTTAAATATATATATATATAAGATAATATTTCCATGTGGATCTTTGGAGATCCTAATGTTTGATCATAAGCTAGAACACAAGCTAGAATGAACTCAGTACTCTATATAGTTGAGAGAAATATTATTATATGGGCTAACCTAGAATTCTATGATCATGGACCAAAGAGTTTTAGAATCTCCAAATGTCCATTGGTGGGTCTTTGAGAGAAATGTTGCCCAAGTATATATTGAAATGATATCTTGAATGGTTGAAGCTACCTTGAAAGAATCCACAACACCTTAGAATTTGTAGTTCATTATGGTAGATAAATTTTCAATATTGTTATCTTTAAATCAATCATCCTATAGATTAGCCAACCATAGTAAATATATTAAGCTTAGTGTGATTATGAAGTACATCATTTTTTTCTTCTTGAGATGGATATTTATATATAAATAGGTGAAAGTAAGCCTTAAAAATCACAAAGAATTTTTTGTAATGACCAAGGGAGTCCTAATTATGATTCGGGAAATTTTAAGCCTTGGTAGCCCTAGGGATTTGACCAAAACTAGTACTTAGAACCTAGGTTAGATAGTACAAGTAGAGCTCAAGTCGGGAAGTAGAATAAGGACTTGGAACTTAAGCTTATGTAGGTTATCATTAAGACCCAAGGTTCAATAAGAAATTGGATAGTGTTTGAGATGATGAGATGAGAATTCAAAAGGGAATGTGGCCTTGGAACCAAGATCCACTTCACCATATTAGAGTGTGACATTGTGAAAACCACTTAATATCACAAAGATCAAAATCAAAGAATAATGTTGACTTGGTTGTAGAAGTTATGAGCAGAGTGAAATGGTAACTTGGAATCTAGGATTTCAAGCTCCAATGAGGATGTTAAGTACATCATGTTATATTAAACATATAGAGGTCAAAGGGTGGAGTGAAATAAGAACTTGAAATTTATGATTCAAGGTTCCATCAAGACCCAAGATCCAACAACTTAAGAGTGAAACATAGGATTTTTTTAGGGATGAATATGTGTTGGGTGGTAGATAGTGGAAGGAAAATCAAAGGAAAAAATAGCAAAGAAATGACCATGTTGTGCTCCAAGAAGGGCTTGATAGCTAGTACAAAATTATGAAAAACACACAAATGAACCTATTGTTAGTCTAGTCAAATTTCAAAACAATGAAGAATCACTAGCAAACACATGAAAGATTTTTTTGAGTATTTGGAGAGGTTTTAGGACATATTCAAAGTTTTGATGAACATATGAAACACTATGTTAGTGATTTTGGTAGGTTTGTAAACTATCTTAAACATTTGACAATTGAAAGTGAGAGTATGTCAAGGATTTTAGAATGTTAGAGAACTAAGGAAATGCTAATAAACAAAGAAAAACAATTAATGACTAAGGGGGATACCATGTTGGATATTTTGGAAGGTTTGGGAGCCATTGTAAAGTTATAACAAATGAAGGAGAAGATTACTTTAGAGTTTTATACAAGTCTCAAAACTTCTTAAAATCTCTACCAATTTAATGAATGAATATGCCAATTTTTTAGGCAAGTTGTAGAAATAATGAAGAATTTTTATAAAATCTATAAAAGTTTGATCAAGACAAAGGAGGTACTATTTGAGAATTTAATAATGGTTTTAGAACCACTTAAAACCTTTTATGTATCAATAAGAGATGGGTGGGGGTCAAAAAAAAATGGGAACTCAAAATAATTAAAGTTCTAATTGCTAACAAAGTCTTGACGCTTGGACTTCAATAAAATGTTTTTAAGCTTCCAAATGGGGAAATAGATGATGGAAAGGAAAAATTAATTGGAACCAAAGGTTATAGTTCCACATTGAATTTTGAATTCAAATGTGAACACTTTGAAAATATTAGAAAGGAAAAAAGATTCACGCTTGATGGTCATGAATTAGAAACTCACAAAAAGCATTTTCATAGAATTTTTCTCTAAGCATATACTGAGAAAAAAATAAGCACTTAACAACCTAAAACTTAAGCTTTGAACTAAACAGTACTGAACAAAATGAAGATTCATTAAACATTTAAACTTAAAAATGAGACCATGGCCCTAGCTTAGAAAGCATTACTCTTTGAAACATTACAATTTCTAGCAAAATATATTCCAAAAATAAAATCTACACAACTAACTACCACAAGGATGAAGAAAAAATAAGAGTGGAGAGGAAAATATTTACTTGGTGACTAGTTGGCTAATTTATTGATGAGGTATTCAAACCCTAGGTGAGCAAGAAAGAGGGAATCAAAAACCTTTGTCAACAACCGACTCAAATTCTCTTTAAGCATGATCAACAAGTAACTCTAGAGATCTAGGAGGTGAGACTAAATTATTTGAAGGCACTAATGGGGAGAAAAATAAAAAATCATAATCTATATACACAACTACCAACCTCACACACTTAGTCATTAAACACCTCAATCAATTGGATCTTAGGTAGTGAACACAAATTAGACCTTATGACCTATGGTTCTAAGTTCCAATCAAAGTATTATGTCTACTTGGAATGAATAGATTAATTATCACAAGAGATCAAGATAGGGACATACTTTGAGCCTAAGTTCCAAAGTCACAAGGTCTTCTAGGAGTCCAAAATCTTGATATTCCTTAACACAATGTGGGTCATTGGGTTTGGATGGAATTGAAAACAAGGAACATAAGAATACAAGTTCTAAAAAGGCCTTGAACTTTGTGAGGAATATTGTAGGTGTTAGTTTCTTTTAAGGTCTTGGAAGCAAGACAAAATATAACAAAAGAGATCTTAAAATGAAGAAGATAGTAAATTTTGGGAAAGGGGAATGAAACAAAGAGATAAAAACAACATTGAACAAAAAGAAAAGGGAATTCCTTATTCTTTCAAAAGTAAAAGTATGGGGGTGTGTGTGTAGGGAATAACAATAATCAATTACATTTATTAAATGCAAGATGAGACCTACCTAAGTAGATATCAGCCTAAGTAATATTATCTTAAGGTACATACAAATTAAAGGAAAATGAACTGAATTCATAAATAATAAAATGTATTAACACCCCCTTTACATGTATTTTATGTTGATAAATATCGCCATGTTACATAAACATGTGTAAAATAATCCCCACTCAAAAGAAGAGGAGAAAACATGCCCATGAAAAAGGGAAAACATGTCCATAAAAAGGAGAAAAGCTCCCTAAAAGAAGAGACAATAGAAAAGGGCTAGATGACCCCCTTGAAGGAACGGACTCCTAATCCCCCAACAAATCTTGTAGATGATGAAACTTGTTTTTTTGAAGGTTTTTGGTAAAGATATCAACAACTTTCTCTAAAGTGATATAAAATAGAAATCTATGACCTACACTTGAATAAAAATTTGAATATAGTGCATATGGACCTTGATGTGTTTGTTCCATTGATGATGGAGGTTCATCCCAGAATAATGGGTCCCAAACTTGGGACATCTTGATTTTTGCTTGAAATCGTATATTTTTTAGAAAAAATAATGATTTAAGTCTTGAGGGGTTCTATCTAAAGTGTTTTAATTGAAGAGGTTTAGATAAGACCCCTTAGGTTAAATACCTTGGATAGAACCCCTCTAGTCTTAAATCATACCCACAATGGAGTCTCAATTGCACCTATCAAAATGTTGACAAAATACCACTTTTTATTTACCTTTTGAGGGATCAATTGAAGTCATTTAGAAATTATATTTTTTAAGTATTGTAGCTATTATCATAAGCTTTCCAAAAAGTATAATTTTGAATATTTTTAATTTTTATTATTATACTTATATTTTATTTCTTGTGAATGTAGGTTTTCACCAAACATCAAGGTATTTGTTTCACACGTGTAGAATAATAGACAAATAGAGAAAAAAAAATCTAAAAATGTGTGCACTGAGCATTGATGTTCTTATTTAAACCAAAAAATAAATAATAATTTCAATACATATAAGACAAGTTTGTGTGACAACATACACTTATGTCCATCTTATAGTTTCTCTGACTTCGAAAAATTAATTTAAAAAATATATATATAACAAAAAAATATGAAAAAATATCCATGCACTAGATATTGATGTTACAAATATAAATTTCAAAAATTATGATTTTATAATTTCAATTAAAAAGTTGTGTGATGACATAAACGTCGCTGCTTTAATGTATACTATAAAAAATAAGTTATTAAAAGTTCTGTTAAAAATTTCACGATTTATTTCTATATTTTTTTAAATATATTTAGAATCTACACATAAATCCTCACAAATAACTATTTCACATCATCTCCAAATTTTTAATGGTTTAGTTGCTATAGGTTTCATAAAGTGAAAATTTGGGGGAAAATATTGATTTCAATGTCTTAATTTGGCCAAAAAGTGGGACACAGTATTGTGGATTGGCCCTAGACCAAGCCTTTTGAGATCTAAATGACACTTTATTTATCACAAAAATTTGTCTAAAGGTCTCTAAAAAGTAATACCAAACTTAGTGAGGATTCCCTAAAGCCAAATTACCTTCATGGCAACATTAACAACCCTAAGAATGCTTAGTCTTGATAGATGAAAGAGAATTAACATGACACTTCTTGGTCAATCAAAAAAATGGGGATAAAACCGAGATGAAATTTGTAGCTAGAAGTGGACTTATGATTATCAAAATTGTTTTCCTAATTAGAATCCATTATTTAAACAAGTTTAAATCAATGATTTATAAATAATGCATCCTAAGATAGTGTCTGCCTAAAATATAATAAGATATACATTTGGTACCTATCAAATGAAGCTCATGAAATTCCTACATAAAGCAAGTGACCATGCAAACTACATGTGAGATGTCTATATGAGTGAGAGAGATGTGTGTGTTTAAAACTATCATGCTATATGTAGACATATTTTACATGTTGTTCTTAATAATCACAAACTCGCTCATTCTATGGAGAAGAAAAAAAAATACGGTATGGTACTTAAGTTGGATATTTATAAAGCCTATGATAGAGTGGTCTATCCCTTCCTTTTAGTTGTGCTTTAGAATTTTGGTTTCCAAGAGAAAAAATAATAATTTAATCAAATCTTGTGTGACTACTCCTAAGTGCTTTATTTTTGTTAATGGTATCCCTAGAGGTTATTTCTCTTGTAGTAGAGGTTTGAGACAAGGGGATACTTTATCCTCTTATTTATTTGCAATTGTGGCTGAGACTCTTGGTAGAAATTCGCAAAACTTGATCAATTCAAAAAAATAAAAAGGGGTTAATGTTGCTTCTTCTCTATCTCCCTCATCACATTAATAGCTTTTTCACATTATCTTTTTTGGTGCTTCCTCTATTGTGGAAGCTAAACATTGGAAGAATCTTCTTGATGATTATGCTAAAGTTTTAAGTAATAAACTATAACAAGAGCATGTTGTATATTGAGGCTACTCTTCAAAATAAGATTGTGAAAATCTTGGCTTGTCAATACGTTTCCCTCCCAGCTACTTATTTACGGCTCCCATTATCCACCAATAATTTGTCTAATAACTATTGCAATAATATTGTTGAAAGGTTGTAGAAAAATTGTTGATTGGAAAGGTAAGTGTTTAATCCAAGTAGGTAAATTTTATTTACTAAAAGCTTCTCTTAAGAATATAGCAATTTTTGAAATTTACTAAAATCCTTTTGTATTTAAATTTGAGAGGATAGAGAAAATACAAAAGAAATACCTTTGGATAGGAAGAAAATTAAAAACAAGAATTACTTTGGTTAATTGGGAGACTTTTTGTAAACCTAAAAGGAAGGGAGGCCTTGGTATACAAAGATTACAACTATTTAAGAAGGCCTTGATGTCTAAAATGGGATGGAATATCCTTGAGAGTAATAAGGATTGGACTCATATTTTGAAATATAAGTACTTGGATAATAGGGATCAATGCTCTTCTTTATCCTCTTTTTCTCTCTTTTAGGACTCTATCGTCTAGAACAATATGTTTGAAAATAAGAAATGTGATAAAACAAGCTCTTTTATGGAGGGTGGGGAATGACAAGAATGTGAATTTCTAGAATGATAAGTGGAATGAAGGTCCTTTGGTGTCCTTAGTTTAGAACTTTTTTCAAATTAGGGATCTCTTGGTAATATTGAATGGGTGGAACTTACATGGGTATATTCAATGAAATGTAACTAAGCTTATATGGAAAGATTTTGGTAGTCAATTGATGAATGTAATTCTTGATGGTTTGTAAGAGGTTATCAAATAGTTAATGTAGAGTATAGGGGATTTTCATTTGAGTTGTTTTAAGAGAAAGGATGAAATTTTTTGGATTCCTAATCCTTCAGGAATTTTTTTCTATTGGGTCAACTTATAGATTAATTTTTTATTTTAATGTTACTTCTTTTGATTGGATCCAAATATGGAATAAAAGGATGATTCTAAAATTAATTATTTCTGGTGGGTTGCCCTTCATAATAAGATTCTTATAATTGATAATCATAACAAGAGGGGTTTTCAGTTGGTGAATAGGTGCAGTTTGTGTTGTGTTGATGAAGAAACTATGGATCATTTTTTCTTTCATTGTGACTTTGCTAGAGGTGTTTGGGAGGAAGTATTGATTAATTTTGAGGTTAATTATACTTTTTATTTAACTCACAAAAATTTTGTTGCTACCTGGAACCAGAGCTCTCCATTTTCTCACCCTATCATAAAGAAAATTATATACAATCCCCTCTCTTTGTGGCTTGGAGTCTCTAGAAAGAGAAAAATAATATCTTTCGAGATGAAATGTAAATAGTAGAGATTTTTATTAGCATGAAAAAAGGTGTTCAAGAGAACATAAATATGAATTTTGAAAATGCAAGAAGAATTCCTTCATATATGGAACTAAAAGTTGAGAAAAATTTGGGGGTTAATTAGGACCTCACTACTTGGTCAATTGAGCTAAGGTAATTATGAGAAATAATGTGAAATGGAATTTCCCTAGGAAAGGATGGTTTGAACTAAATTTTGATGGTTGTTCAAAAGGAAACCCTAGAAATTATACTGTTGGGGGTGTCATCAGGGATGATAAAGGTTGTTTAATTGAGGGGTATGCAAAAAGCATAGGATGGAAATCAAACAATGAAGTTGAGGAAACAACGGTGTGGTGGGGGGTTAGAAGACTAAAATGGTTATGCTTTCAAAAAGTGGAGATAAAACGATATTCAAAATTAATTATTGACTTAGTGTTAAATAATAATTATCCACCTTGGAAGATCAAGAACATGAAAGAAGAAACTAGATATATAATGCAAATTTTCAGTCAGCTAAAGGTAAGACACATTCATAGAGAGGGAAATGGGGCTGCAAATGTTCTTTCTAATTTAGGTTTTAATTTCATGGACTAGAATTACTAGAATTTTTGTTTAAATCTCCTACTCAAAGACAAGTATATTCTTTCTAAAGATAGACAAATAATTTATCCTATATGACTATACAAAGGAAGGGTATATATTTTCATTTAATTATAATCAATTTAAAGGAGCATATTTTTAGAAAAAATATTTGTGTCATGGGCAGGCTAAAAGGTGGCATTATGATCATTTTTGGAGATGGTGGAAGTATTATAATTAGAGGGAATGGTGATAATTGTTTCCCCTTTCTTGATCAGGATTAATTTTTGGCTCTTGTGAGTGGGATTTACTTGGCATGAGCAAGAATAATATTTTCACTTGTGGGGAACTAAATGAAATATTTGGGATGGTATTGTTGAATTCAAAACTTATTAGAGGAATGATGGGCCTCCCATTACTTTTCGTTGGGGGATGTGATATTTCCTTGATGCTCCTCATGTGAGGAAAATAAAAAGAAGATTAATTCCAAGGAAAAGTGGCAAGTGGTATTATGATTTTACATCAACAAAAATGACATTGTTATTTGTCATTCATTTAGTTTATCTATTGTCTATCTCTGTGAGTTTGAGATAATGGGTGGGCTAAGACTTAGAATATAGTTGATTTCATGTGAAGTGCTAAGGTAGAATGTAGATCTATGGGATATTTTCAAAAAATATGGTTTCACTCTATTTTTCATGGCCATAAAAGGGTATACTAACAAACTTACTTCGAAGTTTGTCAATTCTTGGATGATAGGGGAGGTTTTTGTTGGTGGTGTCCATTTTAAATTGGCTAAGGAGATAATAGTGAGAGCCACAGGATTAAAATGTAAGGGATCAAGGTCGATGAAGTGCAATAAAGGAAATTATCAAAACTTCATTGATTTATTCCTTGAAGAAGGTGAAAGAGTCAAGAAGTATCAAAATAGGTACAGTAGGGAGAACCTGCCAGCATCATGGGTTATGGTAAGTTTGCATGTTATGAAGTATTTTATACACTTGAAGGTATATTTAAAATAATTTATGGTTCACTTTTCCATTTTGGACCATTTGAGACACAAGAACACTATAAATTTACCCTTTTATTTACTTTCTTTGATGGAAAAGTGCATTATTGAGGGTGCCTATCTACCCTTACATCAAGGGTTAATCATGAAATTATACAACTTTGCCCTAAATCTAATCCCTATGGTAAACCCTTTTGTGGAAAGGTAAAATGTGAAAATTAAAGTGTTAAATAATGAGTCCTCTAAAAATAATTAAAATTTTACCAAATTTGTTGAAAGGAAGTACTAGCAACCCTTCTACCCCTACCCCTAAAAACCCTAGTGGGCGAAAGAAAGGGAAAAAAAATATGGGTTTAGTGGACATGCAATCAACTATATAAACTACTCCCTCCTCCAGTAGAAAAAGAAAATCCTCGGCCTCTTTAGAGGAGGAGGATGATTTACTAAAGAACGTTAATATGAGTCCTCAAAATAAGGTCATCAACAACCCTAAAGTGTGAAACTAATTGATTACCAAAAAGAAATGGGGAAGAGGAATATTGAAATTTTTGATGGGGATGACAAGGGTTATGAGGAATATGGTTTTGAATAGAAAGGGAAACATTATTTGGAATAGAGGATATATTATAGGCTTTCAAAGGCCTCTTTCTTAAAATTTAACTAATAAAAAGGGAAATATGTTAATTTTAGTAAATATAAAGAGTTCAATGTGGAGGATGAGGATGTTTTCAAGGATGTCTTGCTTCAAAAAGATGAGGAGAAAGAGGAGAAGATTGATAGCAATGAAGAGTATGAAGAGGAGGGGGAGGAGAAAGAAGATATGATGACAAGAAGATTGATGTAGATATACAAGAAGGGTAGGAAGTGGATGATGAGAAAGAAGTGAAGGATGAAGAGGAAGAGGAAGAGAAGTAGGATAAATGGTTGCGGATGAAGACAATATGGATTGATCACTCTATAAGAAGATGAATGATAATGACTCTTAAAAATAGAATGAAGATGAAAGAAATTCAGAAGAGCTGGAGGAGACTTAAGGAAATACCAAATAGGTGATGACTCGATTGATTCCCTAAAGGTTAAAACTTCTCTCTTGAAAAAAAATTGAAGGAAATGAAAGGAAAATGTAGGATAAGAAACATTATAGAAACTACAAAAGAAACTAGAAAAATACTTTAGCTCTCATAATTAATCTTCAAGATAGAGTGAAAAATTGAAACTGCCATTGGCAAAATTATGCACATTATTGATGGGATTATGAAGAAATTAATGATGGGTATTCTTTTTGAGCAATCAAAGTTGAAGAAAAGAAGTGGGGCAAAGAACATGATAAGTAGGTTTCTGATAAAGAAAAGAAGAAGACTAAGAACTCAAATGATAAAATTACTTAGGATGACTCTTTGGACTCTTTGTCCAAAGATTGGAACTATATTTGTTTAGTTTTTTCCAATTGCTTGTTGTTCTAGTTTTTGTACACAGTTTTAGTGTTGGCATAGGTGCTAGTTATGTTGTTTCTTTTTTTGTTCTATTAAAATCTATGTTTTAATTCTTTAAGTTACCCTTGTATTGGGTTTAGGGCCCTTCCCCTATTTAATTAATCAAAAAAAACTATTCGCAAGGATTGTTCCTTTGGACATATATAATTCTCTTCTTCATTGATCCTATTTCAAATTAGTATTAGAGCATTGGTTTCATTATTTTTCCTTGCCAAAATAATTGATATTAGAAAGTAAATATTATCTTATTATAAAAAGTATCAATTATGAATTTGGGTGTAGTTGGAAAGACCATTAATATAAGACCTATTTTGAAGCCAAGAGGGCATTTTGAAGGGCATTTATAAGATGATAAAATTATGCCAGAAAAATATTTTTTATTATTTATAATGGCAAGAAAAAAATCAATAGGTGCTAGTACATATGAAATAATTCATATTCATGATTTGTGTGAGGATAATGAGATATTAGTGGGTAACAATAAAAAATTTAAGCTTCCCAAAATTAATATTCCTCAATTCTATCTAGAAAAGTGTATTAAGGATAGGATGTTAAATAAAAATCCAATCTAAAGTAAACCTTCAACTTAAAGGCTTAGGCATAAGACTAGTTTGTCTTCTCTTTATTATACGTAAGGATGTTCAATGATGAGGGAAAAAGGTTTCTTCCATGTTAATTTATCATATGTCGATATAATTGTCTATACAAAATTTAATTATGGTATAGGAGCTAAATAATTTATAACCTTGACACAAGATTTAGAACATGGGAACAAGCTATATTTTATAATAAAACAGTTTTAAAAAAATAAAAAATGTGATAAAATAAGGCCCTTTTATAGAGGGTGTGGAATGGTAAGAATGTGAATTTTTGGAATGATAAGTGGAATGAGGGTCCTATGTTGTCCTCAGTTTATAACTTTTCCCAAATCAAGGATCTCTTGGTTAGAATGAATGGAGAAAACTTAAATGGATATATTCAATGGAATGGAACAAAGCTTAGATGGAAAGACTTCAATGTTCAATTGATGGGTGGAAATATTGATGGTTTGCAAGAAGTTATTAAACAATTAATGCAAAGTATAGGGAATAGTCGTTTATGTTGACTTCAAAGAAAATATGAATGTATTTGGAGTCCTAATCCTTTAGGGTCTTTTTCTATTGGATTAGCTTACAAATTAATTATTGATGTTAATGCTATTTCTTCTTTTGATTGGAGAAAAGTATGGAATAATAGGATGATTCTTAATAAAAACTATTTCCAGTGGGCTACTCTTCATAATAAGATCCTTACGATTGATAATTTGAATAGGAGGGATTTCCAATTGATGAATACATGTCGTTTGTGTTTTGTTGATGAAGAAACAGTGGATCAATTGTTCTTTCATTGTATCTTTGCTAGAGGATTTTGGGAGGAGGTATTGATTAATTTTAATGTTAATTGGACTTTTCCATTGACTCTCAAAAATTTTTTTACTAGTTAGAACCAAAGCTCACATTTTTCTCACCCGATCATAAAGGAATTTTGGGAAAAAGCCCCACTCTTTGTGGCTTGGAGTCTTTAGAAGGAGAGAAATAATAAGAACTTCATATATGAAAAAGAAATAATAGAGAGTTTTTTGTTTGCATGAGAAAATGACTTCAAGATAATATAAATATTTGGAAGTATGGAAATGTTAGAAGAATGCTTTATATATGGAATTAAGAGTTAATAGAAATTGGTGGGTTAACCAAGGTAAATTAAGCTAATTTCATTATGAGAAATAGTGTGAAATGGTAGTTTCTTAGAAAAGGATGGCTTAAAATTAGTTTTGATGGTTTTCTAAAGAAAACCTGGGAGATGTCGTGTGTGTCATAAGGAATGATAAAGGAAACTTAATTGAGGGGTATACAAAAATAATAGGATGGAAATCAAATAATGAAGTTGAGGAAACAACGATGTGGTGGGGGTCGAAAGATTAAACATGTTAGGCTTTCAAAATGTGGAGATAGAAGGAAATTCCAAATTTATTATTTATTTATTGTTAAAGAATAATTCTCCACCTTGGAGGATCAAGAAAATGATAGAAGAATGTAGACCTATAATGTAGAGTTTTGGTAGCTAGATGTAAGGCACATTTATAGAGAGGGAAATGGGGCTTCGGATGTTGTTTCTAACTTAGGTTTGAATTTTATGGACTGGAACTATTGAAATTTTGATTTAAATATCTTGCTCGAATTGAAGAAGATAATTTTTAAAGATAGACAGAATTTATCCAAGATGCCTATACAAATGAAGATCATTTTTTCACATTAATTTTAATCATCTCAAAATATCATTCTCTTAGAAATAAGATTTATGTCATGGACGGGATAAAATGTGGCAGTATGATTAGTAGTCACCATGGTGGCAGCGTTATAATTGGAAGGGATGATGATATTTTTTCCATTTTAATGATTGGGATTTAAGGAAGAATATTGTTATTATTGGTTCTCTATTGGTTCTCTAGAGTGGGATTTATTTGGCATGAGCATGAAGGTTATTTCCACTCATGGGGGAACTAAATGAAACATTTGGGGTGGTTTTGTGGAATTTAATACCTATTGGAGGAATGATGGCTTTACCAATACTTTTCATTTTGAGATGCAATATTTCCTTGTTGTCTTGCATCAAGTGCAAGGAAAGGTGGCAAGTACTATTAATATTTTACATCGAAAAAAATAGTATTGGTAATTGTCATTTCTTTAGTTTATCTAGTGGTGATCTTTGCAAGGATCAAACAATGGGTGGGTCGAGACTTAGAAAAAAGTTGGTTTCATGTGAAGCACTAAGAAAGAATATAGAATTGTGGGAGATATTTTAAAAAGGTGGTTGCACTTCATTTTTATGGCCATGAAAGGTTATAATGGCAAACTAGCTTCAATATTTATCAATTATTGGATAAATGGGGAGGTTTTTGTTAGACATTTGTTTGTTTCAAAGTGATTGGGGAGCTGATAACAAAAGTGATGGGTCTTAATTGTAAAGGGCTTAAGGTGCAAAATCACAACAAAGGAAAATACCAAAAATTCATTGATACATTCCTTGAAGAAGGTGAAAGAGTCAAGAAGTATCAAAATGGTTACACTCTTTGAGAACTTTCTAGTGTCATGAGTAATGGTAATTTTAGATGTTATGAAGTATTTTACACTTCAAGGAAGATATAAAATAATTTATGGATATAACTTTCCCATTTTGGACCAATTGAGATATGTGAATACTATAAATTTACCTTTTTAATTACTTTCTTCAATAGAAAAGTGCATTATTGATGATGCCTATCCACCCTTATATCAAGGGTTAATAATGGATTTATACAATTTTAGTGATGTAGAGAAAAAATTAAAATAGATCAACTTGACACTTTTGATACAATGCTTCATCACAAACAAAGTCTAGTGCAGCCTTAGTTCAACTTTGGCATCCTATCACAACAACCTAATGGGTTCAACATCAAAAAAAAGCATAATGCATGAGAAATTCATTTGATCAGACCTCTTACAACTCCTTTTATTGATTATCAACCTTCCATGATCAAACAATCCATTGATTATATCAAACCCTCAAACAAACATGTTTTTGTTCCCTTTTTGACAGGGTTTTCAACATGATAGTCATTCATAACTCCATGTGGCCAAAAGATATCAGCTTCAAAACTTGGAATACATTAGAAGGTATCAAAACAAAGTTTCTCATAAAAAAATAGGGTTTTCCACTGTACCAAATGGGAGATATGAATTTTTTAGTGTTGTTGGAAACCTTAATTAGGGTATAAGTCTGTCATCACCAAAAATGCAATAACTTATGCAAAATTGAATGAAATGACTCCAAACAAAAATAAAATCTCTATATTGCATAGCTCCATCATCCCCATGCCTACCCTTGACCGTATCAAGTCATACAATCTATACAAAAGAGATTTTTCAAGCAAAAAATGGTCAAAATTTGTACATGGAAATCATTAATTTGATCATAACTTTTGCAAACAAGATGAAATTCACTAAAACCAAAATCATTAGAAAGATAACAATATTATCCAAATTTTCCAATAATTTGCAAGGTCTTACTATGCAGTACATGGCCATACAATCCAATTTGCAATTTGTTTCACCATGGAAAACACAAGAAAATGCTTCCCAAAATGTTCATTTTTGCATTCAATATCTTCTCTAACCTTGGTGCTCGAGTTTACATGCCATATTTATACAATTACATCCATTCAAAATTTCCAAACAGACTTCCAACTACCAAAAACCAAAATTGCAACTTTTTACAACTTTGACACATGACAACTTTTGCAACTTTTTGCTCCTAATCACCAAAATGACTCAAAAGGATCCCAAATAGACTAGAATGGTCCAAATTGACCTTATTGACCCAAAACGCATCACAACAACTCAAATTCAAAGCTTTGCAAAATGACCCAAAATGCATCAAAAGATGTCCCTACATCATACTCCCTAGGAGAGAGAAAATTTGAGTTTCATCTCAAATATGAATTTTTTTGTCATCTTTCAGTTCCTTTGCATGTGTGCTTTGTTTTCTTTTTGTTGGATATCAACTACATTTGTTTCAACTGATTCACTTGTGTTTTTCGGTCCAACAACATGCTTCTTGAGCCAAGGCCAACTTGGCACTATATATCCATGGTTTTTTGCATGTCTTCTCATAATAGCTTTAGTTTTAACTGCAATTGGAGATTTATTTTTTCTTTCATCCACTTTTTCTTCTTTACCTACACAATAAACAAACATATGCAAGAAATCATATTCTTTATTTTTATACTTCACTTCTTCATCCCCCTCATGTGGTTTGCCAAACATTCTTTTCTCTTCATTATTCTCCAAAATCTTTGGCTTCACCTCAACCTTACGCAACCATTCATTTTTTATTTTTGAATTGCTCATCCATTATTTTATTCTCCTTGACATCAACGTTCTCAACTCTCAGTTATTCTCTTGAAAACCATGCTATCTCCTTATCCTCCATGACTCTCTTCTCTCTTTGTAATATCCTTGAGTCCTCTACAGCTTTTGTTGTTGTCTCTTCTTCTTCTTGTTCCCGAACATCACCCACTTCAACATCAACGTCACTATTACTTTCATTAGTTCAAGCAAATTAAAAAGAAATTTCTTCCATTTCTTTTTCAACTGGTATTTCAAACATGTTATTTTTAAAATTTGCTACCTCAACCATTACCTCATTTGTCTCTTCTTCATATTGTTGTACATTTGTCTTCTCACTTAACAACAAGTTTTCAATTCCTGTGCACCCATCCTTCAAGGCTACTAATGCATATTTCTTCTCATATTTGTCCAAATCATATGTTTTTTTTTCCTATTATACTTTGTTGTCTTGCTATAATACCACAACCTTTCAAACACAATGTGACATACATCCAAATGCATAATATCACAAACTATTTCATCCTTATAAGGGCCTATTTGAAGCTCAACTTTGCATTGTTTGCGCACAGTCACTTGGTTACCTTTTTGAAGCTAGTTCACTGAATAGGGTGCGAGGTGTTGTATTCTTTTCAAACCCAATTTATCTACCATATATTCAGAAACAATATTATTCATGTAGTTATCTAAAATCACAACTTGACAACATTTACCTTTGGACTTGCGGGTAGTCTAAAATAATCTTATCTTTTCCAACTTGCTCTCTTTCTTGGATTTCATTTCTTCTTCCACCATTTCTTCCTCCTATAGCTTCTTTGCCACCTTGAACAATGTATTTAATAATGTGGATGCCCTTTTCCCATCTTTATTCTCATTAAGAGTCATCTTTAAACATTGAATCTCATTGAACCACATTATCCAAAATAATTAAATCACTTCCTAGAGAGCTTTTGGCTATGATACAAAAAATGATGCAGAGAAAGGACTTCTCCTAAATACACTTGACTATTTTAATGCCCTTCACACAAAGATTCATTGCAAACAGAGATTAAGGGCATTCAAATTCAACTTAGGCATATTGCCTTTGTAGCCAAATGAGCACTTAGCTAGCAAAACAACAAAAGGGCATGAGATCTTAGTTTGTTCAAACCCAAAAAAAATACATTTCATAGCTTTCCCAACTCACCATTACCACATAAGGCATTGGTTTTATCAAACCCTTAACCAAGCAGGCTTTATTCCTTTTTTGACGGTATTTTCTCTAAGACAATCATCACTAAAAATGCAATAACTTATGCAAAACTAAATGAAATGACTCCAAAAAAAAAAGAAAAAGTTTTTAATTTTATAGCTTCATCATCCCCATGCCTACCCTTGATCGTATCAGGTCGTACAATCCATACAAAAGAGATTTTTTAGGAAGAAAACGGGGAAAATTTGTACATGGCAATCACTAATTTGATCATAACTTTTGCAAAACATGGTGAAATTCACTCAAACCAAAATCATTACAAATATAACAACATTCTCCAACCTTTCCAATAAATTGCAGGGTCGTACTATGCAATACAAGGCTGTACAATCAAACTTATAGTTTGTTTCATCATGGAAAACACAAGAAAATGCTTCCCAAAATATTCATTTTTTCATTCAGTCTCTTCTCTAACCTTAATGCTCAAGTTTACATGCCATATTATGCAATTACATCCATTCACAACTACCAAACCGACTTCCAACTACCAAAAACCAAAATTGCAACTTTTTACAACTTTGACATGACAACTTTTGCAAATTTTACTTCTTTTTGCTCATAATCACCAAAATGACTCAAAAGGATCCCAAATGGCCTAGAATGGTCCAAATTGACCTTATTGATCCAAAACACATCAAAACAACTCAAAACCAAAACTTTGCAAATGGACCCAAAATGCATCAAAAGATGCCCCTGCATCATTTATAGGTTGAATCTAACATGTGTGGTTAACTCGTTTGTGAAAAGGTCAAATATGAAAATTAAAATGCTAAAGAATGAGTCCTCTAAAATAGACACAATTCTTCCAAATTTCTAATGGAAGCACTAGCAGCTCTTCTACCCCTACCCCTAAAAACCCTAGTTGGGGAAATAAAGGGAAAAAACATGGGTTTAGTGGACATGCAGCTAATTGTGGAAACTACCCCCTCCTCTAGTCAAAAAATAAAAGCCCCAACCAATTTAGAGGAGAGTGATGAGTTGATGAATGTCAATGTGAGCCCCCAAAATAAGAAAGGTGACAAAAACCCTAAAGTTGTGAAAATATTTGGTAATAGAGAAGAACTAGTGAAGACTACTATTGAGTTTTTTAATGGGGAAGACAAGGTTTTTTAGGATGATTTTGAACAAAAAGGGAAAAAAAATTTAGGTGAGAGGAGGTCTATGAGGCGTGCAAAGGCATCAGTTTATCAAAATGTAACTGGTAAGAAGGGTAAGAAGTCATTTTTTGATAAAGAAAGATTAATGTGATGGATGAGGAGTTCAAGGATTGTATTCTTCAAGAGGATGAAGAGGAAGAGGAAAAGAATGGCAGTGATGAAGATTAAAAAGAGGAGGGAGAGGATAAAGACGAAGATGAAGATGAATAGATGCATTGGGATACACAAGAAGAGTAGGAAGTGGATGAGAAGACAGTGTTGGAGATCAATATTGTCATTAATGCCAATAGGGAGATTGTTGCACTACATTTTCTTTAGTGTTGTCATTGATGCCAACCTATGTCAACATCTAGTGTGGTTGTGATAAGTTCTTGCAAATAGGGAGATTTTTGAAGTTGTTTGTGGTATTGAGAAAGTGTTGTTGATGCAACTGGTTCACTTGGTTTCCAAGTGTTTTTGAGAAAATTTGAATAGAGAGTGTACAAGGTGATAGGGTTATTTTTTATATTTTGCTCCACATTTCTTCATGGTTGAAGATGTGCTTGTGCAATTTAGATGAGATGATCAGAGGTGTTATATCTAGAGTTTCAAGTTCTAGATCATGTGGCAGTAGAAAATGTGTCTGACAGTGTGTTTCTTGTGAAGAAAGTTGTCTCATAGAAATGGAATTGCTCTGCATTTCTCCATGTTGAGGTTTCATGTCTTACAGATTTAGGAATGTGCACATATTGCTTGTATCTATCTTTCCCTTGAGTGTTTGGTGTTTAGTTGTTCCACAAGCTTGGTTACTAAGTTGTATGTCTATGAAAGTGTGGTTAGTTGTACAAAATAATAGAATTCTCAGTTTTAGGTGGTTGTGGTAGTGTTGTTGAATATTTTAATGGTCTTGGAATATTTTGGGATGTTGTGTATTGTTGCTTTTGTTGAAATTAAGGGGAAGACTATTGGAAGTTTTTTGTTGTTTATGTTATTTGGCAACATGAGTATTAGGTGCATATATTGTATGATCCAATGTTGTCATAGATGTCAACATTGTTATGATCATTCTAGCATGGCTTGGAAGTATTCTTGAAGAAATTTGGACAGAACAAGTTGATTCAAAAAATATGGTTATATAAGAATTTGGCTAAGTATTCCTTCTGACAATATTGTGATTCAGTGCATTAGTTTTTGGGTCCACACTCCACCGCAAGTGGAGATGTCACTCTTTTATTCTAATTGTAGTTTTGAATGCATCTACATTCAATATTTTGTGACATTTTGTGAAGTATTTTGAATGATATGAATCATAGAGTCCAGCTCTGTATATTGCAGTCATTCCTTGTACAATGTATCAATGCGGGAGATTTTGCATTTCTTCATGGATAATTATTTTGTTCTGTGATGATGAGAATAAGCTATTATATGTTGGTTGAGTGGGAATTCAAAGAAAGATCAAGTTTTGAAGTCACGCGTATGGCGAATTGTACGTACATATGAAGGTTTTGTGTTTAGGTCTTATTTTGGGCCGACATAACATGTTTGATGTTTGTGGAGGAAAAGCAAGTAACTTTATCTTATGTGGCATCTATATTAGGTCCATCTCGACCTATCTTAAGGTGAATTGAATTTTGAATTTGGTGCAAGATGTGGATAAAATGTTTTGAGGACATGTTCAAATTTTATGTGTTACTTCTAATTAGGTCAACCTAATTGAAGTTACACTTGATATGGATATATATAGGAGATTAACTTCAGAGTTTTGAATGATAAAGGAAGAGAGAGCATATTGTATGTGAGTAATGAGAGACATATGACATGTATGGTGCTTCACCTACATGTGCGTGATGTGAATATAATCAGAGTTGAGCAAATTGTGAGCAGAGCAGAGTATTGATTCAGATTTGTGTGAAGATTATTTTGTACCTCATTGGAACTATAATCTAGCATATGATAGATTTTATTGTATCAGTTCAAATAGGTTGTGTAGACACCCCTTATTTCTATCTTCCTTAATTTTTGTGGGAAGTGAGTCCATCTCGCAATAAGCCTTTCTATAATATACTATATCTGGATATAATATATTGTGAGCTAACCCTAACCATGGTTTTTCCCTTTTTGGATTTTCCACGTAAAAATACTCATGTTTATGTGTCATGTGATCTTGTGGATGTTTCATGTTTTCTTTCATTATTATTGTTAGATATATTTTGGTAATTGGATGACTTATGTTTAATTGGTTTAAAGGAATATTGATTCAACCCCCCTCTCAATATTTCGGGTGTTCAACAATTGGTATCAGAGCTTGCATCCCTAGAAGGAGCTTGATCGCTTTGGGAAGATCTTGGAGTTCGAACACATAGCTAATAGAAAATATCCTATTCCTTCGAAATATATTCTTGCTATTGAATACACAAAAGAAGACTGTATAATTAATAAAGAATAACTCAACGTTTCTCTTGAGGATCTTAACAAAGTTGACGAAAACAAGGATCTAAAGGAAAATCTTAAAGAAGCAAATGAATGTATCAACAAACTAAGAGAGCAGACCAAGAAATTCAAATAAAGGTATAAGGAAGTTAATGAACAATTGAAACAAGAAAATAAGAACATCAATGGATTGAAAGTGCAAGTGGAAGAAAAGAAAAAGATTGAGGAATGTTAAGTGCAATGGTGGAAAGAAAATCTAATGAATGCATGAGGCTTGAACAAAAAGTGGTAAATCTGAGATCAAATTTGGAGAAGGGAGAAGTTACGAAGATGGATTTAAGACAAGCTCTATAAAGCTTGATGAGCTAATTGCGGGACAGAAAGCATCTAAAGACAAAGGTGGTCTAGGACTTGAAAAAGGAGAAAGCTCAAAAGAAAATCACAATGCAAAGAAGAGTGAAGACAAGAAGAACAATGCCATGCTCTTGAATCAAAGAAAGAATGATAGAAGAGCTCCTATCAGACAACCAAATGCTCAAAGGTACTCATCTTTCAATGGTATTTTTTATTTTTGCAATAAATTTAGACATAAAGCAAAGGAATGTAGAAGCAGAATGAATCAGAATGTTTCATTCTTTACTGGTCAATACTTTACATGCAAGAAATTTGGACATAGAGCAAGTGAATGTAGAAGTCAAATGATGAATGCATATAACAATGATAGAATGATTCAATATTTTAAATGTTAATGTTATACATGCTATGGATTTGGACACAAGGCTAACCAATGTATATCTAGAATGAATGAAAGAAATAATGCTCAAAGGAATATCATATGCAACAATTTCAAGACAGGACATATTGCTAAATTTTGCAGAAGCAGAAACACAATTTGTCAAAAAGATTGATCCAAATGAAGTAAAGAAGGAAATGGAAAAAATATGGAGAAACAAAGAAAAGACTGAGGATAAGGGAGAATTAGTACCTCTCCAGTGCAGATGTTTCCTTCGGTAACTAAGCCCAGAGCTATGGCTTAGGGGAAGCTTTAATGAATATCTTATGACCCCCACTAGAACAGAGGTGCTTGAGATATAGCATGAACATATGTCATGAAGAATGAGATTCTTAATTCGGGCAATAAAATATACTAATACGGAAATTTGTGGAGCTTGGAAAGTTGACCGTGCATACAGGCTTTAGGGTTATCAACTTTTTGTTTGAAGCATTTATTGTTGAAATGGGTCCAATTGGAGAGTTAAAAGCATATTTGATAAGA
This sequence comes from Sequoiadendron giganteum, assembly GCA_007115665.2. Lineage (NCBI taxonomy): Eukaryota > Viridiplantae > Streptophyta > Pinopsida > Cupressales > Cupressaceae > Sequoiadendron > Sequoiadendron giganteum. Next base: position 49,416,778 of record CM021105.1, on the reverse strand, counting down.
CAAATTCATTTCATTGAATGTATTTGAAGAAGAGTAGAGGAGAAAGAAGTGAGTTTGAAGGTTTTGAAGCATCTCCAAGTTGCAGAATTTCAAAACCCTACATCGTCGAGCAAGAGAAAAAAGGTATTTAGCAATTCCTGCACATTCTAATTTTTTGGAATTATCAGTTGTAGAAAATTTTAATGCAATGGGAACACCGAAAATTGTAGATTTTTCTCAAAGAACACAACCCAAATTTAAAAGATATTCCGCCAAAGTTTTGGAAGATGATCCCTTATGTGCATTTTCACATATACCTCTTGGGGTTCTGCCTACTAAAGATATTAGGACTTACATTCATGAGAATATGGAAGAGTACTCCTACAAAAAATTGTTCAATCTATGGGTAGATAAGTTAGTTGGAGAAGATCAAACCTTGAAACCAGTGTACAATATCTTGACTGAGAAGAAATTGGATGTGTGGCACTAGTTTCCAAACTTTAGCCATGAAGAGAAGTGTATTAGTATGGCCTTGAGCCAAATTCGTGATCGGTTTATTTGGATTGATAGCACTCACATGATTACCAAGGAAGTGATTAGAGAAGTCACTGATTTATGGTCCACCAAACTGATTCCAGTCCAAAAATCTACCAAGAACAAAGACATAATGTTGAAAATGGCAACTACAATAAACCCTATCAAAAATTTGGCAACTCAATATGTAGCTATGGTTATTGGACATATGATTTATGGATGCAATTCGGTCTCTACCACCGCAATTCATGTGGTAGTAGATATAATTGAGAACGATGGTATATGACCTTTGTGAGTTGCTCTGACAACAACTAATGGAGAACTTGAAGGAAACTAAGAAGAAGAAAAAATGTATTTAGGTATGGCACATTGGTGGTATGTTTAGTTTTCTATTTTATGAAGGAAGTTCTAGTAGTTGGAAAGATTAATTAGTCAAGTGAAAAGCTTGTTGCTCATCAAATAAGAGACTTCATGAGCAATCTTGGAGATATGGATGCTTAGGGTGATGCCCTTACAACATCATTTGCAATGTTTCAAAGGATGAACATGAGACAGAGGATTCCAAGAGATATGGTAAGAAAATGCATGAATGACATTACCTTTTTGGTCTCTACTGATTATTGCATAACGGAAGCAATTGAACCCAAAACTATTTGGGTCCCAAAGCTTGGCTATGATGTGAGAAGAAGTAGCTACTGGCTATGTTGAAGTGTTGTTGAATAGTCCTAAGGATCCTAGTAGACCAAGGTTTGGAAACTATAGAGAAAAGATAATGGAAGTTTCTCAAAAATTTAAGAAATCACAGATAAAGAAATAGGTTGATGCTAGGATAGAATAATATGCCAAAGAGTTTGGTATCTCAAAAGACAAAGTTAGAATAGCTATAAAGAGAGCTAGAGTTGACATGAGTATAGAAGAAGCCTCTGGTAGCTCTACGAGATCGGTTATTGCATCTCTACCTACAACTGGTAAAAAGAGGAAGTCCACAGGTGGTCCTCTAGAAAGGGAGAAATCCCCTCTCATAGTCCATGACATCATCAGAAGAAAAGAAAACTGCAAGAAGAATCAAGTAGAAAGCTATAAGGAAAAAGGGAATTAGCATCAATGTAACCTCTAAAGAAGATGTAGATGATTCTCAACATGAGCATGAGATCAGTGAAGCTGTAAAAATAGTGCAAGAGATAACACCAATAGAGAACTTCAAGGAATATGCCTTCGGATTAAGAGAACAATTTGAAACATAAGTTGAAGTATGTCTTGCAAAAAAGAAGTTATTGGACATTACAGAGAAGTGTGCATCTACACACAGCAAAGTGGAAGAGAGTTTGAAGGATGTTCATGCCTGTGAAGAGGAAGAAAGGAACCTATTTATTTATTGCATGAAGTGGCATGATGTCACACAAAGCATAGAGGATGCTATGAATAAAATTGAAACATAAATAAGTTGTGCATCAAATACTTATCACCCGGTACAAGATAGAGATGATCAGACCTGGACTGCTTTAGTGAACTTACATAAAAAGTACTTTACTCTACGAAACCAAAAGGAAGAGATAATCAAAAAAATTGAGAAGCTAAGGGACTTGGTGAAGATAAAGCATATAGCTGTCTCAAGTGCCCTTGCCAGTACAAATAGGATTTCAGAGAAAAATCTTACTCCTTGTACTCCGAAAGAAGGAAAGGAAATCTTGGCAAAACTTGAGTCACAATACACAATATTTGCAGCAACAAAGAAGCATTGGGAAAAAGGTAGATCCACTTCGAAAGTCATCTTGTAGAAGCGTCAAGGGTCGACACCTTCAGGTTGGCAATTTCTACTCATGCATTTTTCAAAAATTTCAGATTCCTTTTGCATATATGCGAAAGGTGTAGAAGTTTTTTGGTTAGCTTTCTGAGGGGGAGTATACAAAGTTTTTTGATACCGGTACACCCTTTGCCATTAATGTCAAAGGGGGAGAGATACTTGAAACACACTTGCAGAGATATTGAGAAAGACTTTTGGGGAGAGATGTGTGTAAAGGGGAGAGACAAGTTTTTCAAAAATATTTTTTGATATGCATGTTGCCATCAATGACAAAGTGGGAGATTGTTGAAAGTAAGGGGAAGACTGTTGGAAGTTTGTCATTATTGATGGTGTTTGGAAACATGAGCATGAGGTGCATATACTGTATGATCCAACGTTGTCATTGGTGTCAAAATTGTTATGATCATTCTGGTGTGGCTTGGAAGTATTCTTGAAGGCATTTGGATAGAACAAGTTGATTTGAAAAATATGGTTATACAGGAATTTGGCTAAGTATTCCTTCTGACAGTATTATGGTTCAGTGCATCAATTTTTGGGTCCACACTCCACCACAAGTGGAGATGTCACTTTGTGATTCTAACTGTAATTTTGAGTGCATCTACATTCAATACTTTGTGACATTTTGTGAAGCATTCTAAAAGATATGAATGACAGAGTTCAGCTCTGTATATTGCAGTCATTCCTTGTACAGTGTATCAATGCGGGGGATTTCGCATTTCTTCGTGGATAATTATCTTGTTCTACAATGATGAGGATAAGCTATTAGATGTCGGTTGAGTAGGAATTCAAAGAAAGATCGAGTTTTGAATTCACACATATGGTGAATTGTATGTACATATGAAGGTTTTGTGTTTAGGTCTTATTTTGGGCTGACCAAACACGTTTGATGTTTTGTGGAGGAAAAGCTACTTTATCTTATGTGGGATCTATATTAGGTCCATCCCAACCTATCTTAAGGTGAATTGAATTTTGAATTATGGCATGAGATGTGGATAAAATGTTTTGAGGATGAAATGTTAAAATTTTGTGTGTTACTTCTAATTAGGCCAACCTAATTGAAGTTACACTTGATATGGATATATATATATAAGAGATTAACTTCAGAGTTTTGAATGATGGAGGAAGAGAGATTAGATTGTATGTGAGTAATGAGAGACATATGACATGTATGGTGCTTCACCTACATGTGTGTGATGTGAATATAATCAAAGTTGAGTAGATTGTGAGCAAAGCAAAGTATTGATTCAAATTTGTGTGAAGATTATTTTGTACCTCATTGGAATTGTAATCCAACATATGACATATGCTATTATATCAGTTCAAATAGGTTGTATAGCCACCCCTTCTTTCTATCTTTCTTACTTTATGTGGATCCAGTGAGTCCACCTGGTAGTAAGCCTTTTTGTAATATACTATATCTAGATATATTATATTGTGAGCTAACCCTCACCATGGTTTTTCCCTTTTTGGGTTTTCCATGTAAAAATATTGGTGTTTATGTGTCATATGATCTTGTGGATGTTTCATGTTTTCTTTCATTATTGTTGTTAGATATATTTTGGTAATTGGATGGCTTATGTTAATTGGTTTAAAGGAATATTGATCCACCCCCCTCTCAGTATTCTGGGTGTTCAACAGCTTTGTGGTCTGCAGGATGTTTTCAAACTTGGTGAAGAGTGAATTGATTGTTTAGTAGCATTAATGCAAGTTTGGCCAACTTGGCATGTTAGTGTTACTTGCAGATGTGCTTCATGCATTATGGAAGCGATTCAACACCTCCCCGCCTCCCCAAATACCCATTTAATTTTGAAAAAATGTGGCTCATGAATGATTTCATAAAAGATCTCATCAAGAAATGGTGGGAAAAAATAGTACAAATAGTGTCAAGGATTTTCATTAGTCAAAAAACTTATAGCAATAAAAATCCAATTGAAAGAATGGAATAGAAGTACATTTAAAAACATATTTCAAGAGAAAGAGCTAGAAAAGAAAATGGGAACCCTCAACCAAAGAATAATTGATCATGGAATGGTAGTAAAAGATAACAAGAAAGAAAAAGAACTCACAAACTATCATTTAGAATTGCTAGCTAGAGAGGAAATATTTTGGAGATCAAAATCATGAGAAATGTGACTAAAAGAAGACATAAATACAAAAAATATCACAATTCTACAAAATCCCAAAGATCTCAAAACTACATTAAAAACATTGAAAACCCAAATGAAACCATTATTAACATCAAAGAAGATATTTAGAAAGAGATTGTATTCTTTTTCCTTAAATCTATTGGCAAATACAAAGGCCTCAAATCCGAATGAGAAGAAAAGTTTTACATACTTCATTCTAAACACCATTATGGAGGAGGATAATATCATGTTAATGATGCCTATCTTAAAAGAATAAGTCAAGAACGCAACATTTTAAATGCATCCAGACAAGACACCAAGTGTGAACGGATACCTTACATTATTCTATCAAAAAAATTGGGATATAGTGGGGGACAAGGAGTGGAAAGTAGTCGAGAACTCTAAGAAAAAGAAATTTCTAAGAAATCTAAATACAGCTTTCATTACCTTGATTCTAAAAAATCCTACTCCCAAATCCTTCACTAAGTTTAGGCCAATATCCCTTTGCAACAAATTATATAAAATTATTTCAAAATTAATTACAAATCATTTGAAGATTACTCCCTAAAATTATATATGGAGGAACAAATTGGTTTTATCCTAGGGATAGATTATAAATGGCATCATAATAGCCCAGGAAATCATACATTCCATCACATCCTCCAATTAGAGTGATGTGGTTCTTAAATTAAATGTAACCAAAGCTTACAACAAAGTAAACTAGACGGTTGTCATTATTGAACATTGTGCCCTTTCTTGCAAGGACTTTTAGAGCCCTATTGAAAGGTGTTGTGCTTGTCATCCCTGGGGGGTTGACTCAGACACTTGGTGACTTGGTCGACCCCAATGTCCCTGGAATTTTTCCTCTACTTGTGCTTGGGATTACCTCTATCGTTGTTCCTCTGGTACCTTCCATTGGTGAACGCAACTTTGTTGATGCGACTAGGTCTATTCTTGCACGCCCATTGCAAGAGAGATCTCAAAAATCTCATCCTCTTGTGCCAAATCATCCCCAATGATGATTTGTGGTGAGGATGTGGTGGAAAATGTGGATTTCTATCAATATAGAGGTATGGTGTGTAGATCCAAATTCTGGCCATCTTTTCTAACCTGCACAAATAGGTGTTGGGTTCTTGGTGGCCTCATGGCTAGTAAGATCAAGCTCTCCCCTTGTGCTAACATTTTTTCATTGTTTGATTTGCTTCTATTGAGGATAGAAACTTGGTGTTGGGTCAATTTTGGATTTGCGGAGAGCACTCTATCTTTATTAAACCTTGGTCAACCTCATTTAACCCCCTTATCGAACCACTCAATGTGCATTCGGTGTGGGTTAGGCCCCTAAACCTCCCCCTTTAGTTTTGGGAGGTTTCTTGTTACAAGGCAATTGTAAACTCTATCGGTTGCTTTTTGAAGATTGATAATTGCACTTCCTATATGGGGCATTCTATCTTTGCTCGCATACTAGTGGATATTGACATATCCAAGCCTCTTCACGAGGATGTGGTTCTAATGGTTGGGGATAGGCCTTGGACTCAATCACTATATGTATCAACATGAATTTGCACCCCTAGCGCAAATCTCATTTTGACCCTTAACACTTTAGAAAATCAAAGGTGGAGGCTTAATTCCACTTAAGCTCGCTGCTTGCATCCACTTGGCGCCTGTTTTGTGTGTCGATGGGGGCATTTTTGTCAGGGACGCTCGTGCGGCGTGCAGACATCCATGCGGTGCACTTACATCCCTGGAAAATTCATGCGGCTGAGAATGCAGAGGCATTACATTTTCGATTGGAAGTTGAAGAGTAACGGCCCTCTTCGGTTGGCCGACCCGAATATGGTCATTTTTCATCCATCCCTTCATATTCTTCACTCTTCCATCCTTGGCTTTTTAGAAGAAAAAAGAAGCAGAGGTTTGAGAGAAGTTTGCCAGATCACTTGGGAATTTATCCACCATTTTTGCATTCATTCCAAGCTTTGTAGCAACATCCTTCACTCCCTTGCAGCAACTCAACACTCTGTCACTCCAACAGGGTGAGTACAGGACATACACCGTGGCAAAAGAGGCTTGAGTCCCTCTCATTCACTCCTCCACAAGCCTTGGGCACTTTGGACGGAGGCGATAAAGCTCCTCCCTTCTCTCCTTTTGCTTTTGATTGAGTAAGCATTTACTGTTTTATAGTGTTTCTTGCGTACGTAGCTTGTAGTTCTCTCCTTTATCATTTCTCTACACTATTCCAAACTTGGTTGTCTGTGGAGGTGGAAACACCAAGACGAGGGTCTGAATGAGGCAGACCCCTATACAGCCCCAACAACTTCTCCCTTTCGTGTGTGTAGGTGAAGAGAGCTCGGAGCAAGCTGGCGAGGAGAGCATTCTACGAGATCGTCTTCATCACCTCAGTGGTAATACGTTTCCTTTATCGCATTCGTACTTGCATTTCATTTATCTTAATCTCATTCTATCGGTTTAAACATTCCTAGGCTAGGCTAACAGTCTTCCTTTCCAAGTTGGAATCTTGTATTTTCGGTTCTCTAGCCGTACGGATGCTAGCGCATCGCGTTGTCATCCTGGAACTGCTCTTCCATCCTCAGACAGAGAGTTGCCTCAGACATAGGTTTCATTCTAAAGGGCCAACTCACCTGGTCCCCTTCCTACATTCAGATTGCAGAGTGATCGAAGGGTTCATAATCCTCATCATTCTCATCCTCGTCATCCTAATTTCCCTTTAAATTGAGGTGGGTTAGGGCAGCCTTTCCGCTCTTGACCCTTCGTGAACTGGGGTCTTGCAGTGGGTGGTCCCCCTCTCTCACATTTTTGGTGAACCCGACGTGAACCAACGTCTATCCCTTTGTTGGTGTCTCGAACTTTTCTCTTATATCCCTTGGTCATTGTACCCTTGTGAGTTGTGAAAGTTTATGAGCTTCATGACCCAGTCTACGACCTCTAGACATATTATTAGAAGAAGTCAGCGACACCTTCCGATGGAAAAGACGAAAGTCTCCTCTAACTTCACTACAAGCCTTTTCTCTGGATCCGCAGTTGGTTTGTCCACACAGGAGCACATAGCATGAGGCGAGTCTAGATTTCTTGATGAAACTAATCATGTCCCTACTCCTCCTACATCACCAACCTCCTCATCAATGGACGAGCATGAGGTTGTCCATGTCCCTTCCGAGTACGTTATTAATCTCAGTATGGGGTTAGGTGCATTGGAAAACCACCTGGAAGGCAACCCGAAGTTGGCTAGGGTTGCTAAGGTGATCGGTGAAATAAAATACATGGTGGAAAAAAACCGGATAGGTGTAGAACTCTTAGCTAGTCTCGCCAGTTGGGCCGAAGCATGTGCCCCCTTGAGCTTTGGTCGCTCGATACGAGGAGGCCTCTTCAAAGAACGCGAGAGGCAGTTAGAGATGTCAATGCCTCCTATATCCATGTACATGACTGACACAGTCCCCTCGATCAATATACCCTCTACTTCTGAAAGCTTAGACACTATCAAAGTAAACAAAAACCCTTTGGGTTTCCACTTCACCCCCTCTACCACCTTGGGTGGTGGAGGATTTGGCGGTGGTAACTTTGGAAGTGGAGGTGGCATTAACGAAGGCGGTGCTGGTGGAAGTCATGGTGGTGGCTTCGACTCCGGCGGAAGTCACACTGGTGGCAGCGGCATCGGTAGCAGCTTTGGCAATGGTCACAATGGTGGCGCCGGCGGAGGTCACACCGGTGGCGGTGGCATTGGTGGTTGTTCTGGTAGTGGCTCTGGCAGTGGTTCTAGTGATCCTTTGTCTTCTAATGACCTTGTCCTAAATACTCTTCTTCAGAATATAGGGAAGATGTAGAATCAGTTAGCGAACTTGTCCCAGGCCTCAGCCCAACCTATCTTTCAACCTTTCTCCTGGCACAACCCATTGTCGGTTGCAATTTTAAACACTCCATTCCCGTTGGGGATGGGGATTCCCAAATTTGAGAAATACGGTGGTAAAGGGGACCCGCAAATGCACATGTCTCCTTTTCACGCCCTATGCACAGATTTTTTCCATCATGATGCATCAATGGCTAAATTGTTTCCCTGATCACTCAAAGATATAGCACTAGATTGGTATTGTTCTTTGCCCGATAATTCCATCTTCACATTCGATCATCTTGTGAACCAGTTCTTGCGACATTTCCAAGCCAATATAGGACCGAAGATGACCTTCTCATACCTCGTTTGATGCAAATAAGGGGACAATGAAAAGGTTACAGACTTTATAGCACGATACCAAGCGCTCTTCTCACAGATCTTGTATCTGTTACCCGACTCAGATGTGCAAAAGGTCTTCATAGGGAATTTACAGAGACATTGGCAAGAGAAGTTTTCCCTTATGAAGTATTCTTCTTTCGCACATCTATGTGCAGCTCTACGAGAATACCAACAGACGGTGGTTCAATTCGGGGGTTCCTCCTCGCGCTCCCATTTTGAGGGAAGATCGATCGTGTCGATCTCGGGAAGAGGAAAATCCATCATGAATGTAGTAGTCGTTGTGGATAACAACGGCCTTAGACGCGACCGAAATTTTACGAAGCTATTAGAATCTTATAAATCATCTTGCAGAAGTTGGTGAAGGATAAGATCCTTACCTTGCCTACCCCTAAACCAATTAGGGAACCATACCCCAGTTGGTATGAAGAGAACACGTATTGTAAATACCATCAAGTTAATGGACATGATACCGAATGTTGTGTGCACTTGTGTCATGAGATACAGAACCACATCGAGGATGGTACCATCCGTCTTGATGGGAGTAAACACAATATGAACAAATCAGTGGTGAAAGCTAACAGTGATTTATAGATATACATAGATTCGTTTCCATCACATTCTGCCAACATGATTATTGATCCCACCGATTCTACTTCTCACCCAGAGGCGTATGTTAACGTAGTTACTGTTACCTCTCCTCGTTTTGCAACCATCTCACCGAATGTTACATTTACCTTGCAAGACGTTCTAGCAAACAGCAAACCTTCTTCGTTATATATTCCCACTCGCCTCAATGGCAATATTGTGACAGGGGTCTTAGTCGACCCTGCGAGTAGAGTGAATGTCCTAACAAAGGAGACATTACTCTTGAATTCCCTGCAAAGGGAGGAATACGAAAAAACAAAATCCATCATCCATACACATGATGGACTTTCCCTTAAACCTTATGGATCGATAAAGTTGTCTGTCCTGGTTGGACCCAAAAGCATACACACGTTCTTCGATGTTATTCCCGAATCGGACCTATTTAGAGTGAAGCTAGGCATACCTTGGCTAGCTTCCATGAATGGGATCGCCTTTGTGGTTCATAAGTGTCTTAAGTTTTCCCATGAAGGTGTCATGCATGTGGTGCATGACACTAGATATCAGCATGTGGTATCCCGTGGAGGATATTCGCTAGATCACTTTTGGCCCACTCCAGTCGGCCCGCTCCCACAAAGAACGGACCTACTTTACAAGAATTATATGAAGTTCAAGACTGGAGGTAGGGGACAGCCAAAGTTGACCCTTCTTATAGCTAAGCAACCAACTGCCTCCTCCTCCCGAAAGGGGAAGGAGAAGCTCTCTCCCTCTCAGGCTAACTCATTCGCTCCTCCCTCTTGGGAAGAATACTGGATGAACAAGCCTAGATTTTATCCGTTGAGTCCGATGATGCCTCCTTGGTGAAAGCCCAAGATCAAGATATCGGACCTCCCTAATGGGTCTCCAGAGCCCTGGTATTATTTATACGGCAGAAAGAAAGGCTTGTGGAGAGAGTTTTCCCCTCAACCTATTCTAGTTCCCCTGAACAGAAAAGGGCCCACCTTTAATGTGGTAGAGGTAACTCCTCCTGTCGTTTTCAAACCCGTTCCTCTTGCTCCCATTCAGGAGACTGCCCTTCCGCTAGAGACCTCCATGGACGACACTCCCATGGCTGAGCAAGATCCTTTTGTTCCCTCACAAGTTTCGGCTTTCAATGTGAAGATCCGTAGAAACTGCCTTGCATGCGAGCATAAGCGCCGGCGAAAGCCTCTCCTCACTGAGCAAGCCTCCTTACAGAAGGAGGAGGAGAAGACTGCACATTCTGCAGTATCTTCCTCTCTCCCACATTTTGTCCCTGTTCAACCTAGTTATGTACCTCTTTTGACTCCCGCTGTGAGCACACCTACACCTGGAAGGGTGCAAGTGTTTATTGCTCCTTTTGCGGAGCCGCCCTTGTTGACTTCCATCCCAGATGTCCTACCTTTCCCAAAGCCCGTGTACATGGTGAACACCTCAGTTGTGTCCATTGCGGTCCTTTCCTCTTCTCCCTCAATTCTCGCTTCATCTGTGGGGAGTTCACCTCCTCTAATGAAGAAGGTAGAACGTGGCCCCTCCAATAATGGAGGATGTAAGAAGAGCCCACCTTCTCCAAAAGGTGGCCCCAAATTGACTTGTTTTGTCCTAGTCACGGAACTAGCTCCAGCCTCCCCCAAGTTTGTCACTACCCCCAAGTTCCTCGGTGAGCTTAGTAGTGAACCTCGGGTGCAGACTCCGTCGTCCGCTGAGGTAAAACATGGCACTCCTATCAAGTGCATGTTTAACTCATTGGATGAAGTTTCGGCCCTGTCAACAATCTTCGCTAGGTTGTTGACCCTGGACCCACAAGAGCTGAGTGACAGAGACCTTACAGGTCCCTCTGCCTTGGCCCTTGTTGCAGGAGAATCGGAAGCTCCTCCCCTTAACACTACACCGTTGCAGGCTCGTCTTCCTTCCTTCAATGATCTAGAATGGCAAGCTGACAACCTCCTGGTCGACCAGTGTTAGGGGGAGACCCTCTTCTTGAGCTTTAGATTAGATACGTGTGTGTGTTGTGAGGTGTTCCCCTGTAATTGTGCTACATGTGCATGGATGACCCTCGTCACCCCTATTGGTGCATGGATACAGGTGTGGTGTTGGTGTTGTAAACTTTCCTCTATATGTATCTCTATTCTTCCATGTTTTTGATTGACTTTCAATAAATTGGGGACGATGCAAAGAGTCAGGAGCATTTAGGCCTCCTTCCATGTTGACCCAATTTTTTATTTTACTTTGTCTTTCATGCATTCTTCTCGATCTAGTTGGGGATTGATGATCTTTCGCCTCTTACTGCAGTTACCTACATACATATACAAATAAAGGCAGATCTAACCCCACATAACCAGATCTCCTTATACCTTTTGTGCATGATATGTTTCCTTTATCTTTCTCTCGTCTTTGCTTGAGTTGTCCCCTTCATGTGTGACAACGCATCTTCTACATCACATGGTCTTTAGAAAACACACTCATTGCCAAACGAATCTTTTCTTGAAGACCCTCCACACACTTTCTTGATAGAATTGCATTCTCAGCTTAGAACCCTAGCGGAACATGTTTCCTCCATCATGGGTTCATAAAGAAAGGACTTGGAAATCCTCCTCTGAAGCGGGAACAGTCTTAGTCTTCCCCTCGCATGAGCACATCTCCTTCCTTTCGAATTCCTTGATGAAGTGAACATCTTTCAAAAGGATTCCTTGGTGATGAATCGATTCGAGAAGGAAGACGTTAAACTTTTGAACAGTGCATCCCTTGATTGGACCCCTCTTCTTCACGTTGGGTTCCCAAGGGACCCTTCTGCAGAGTTTAAAACATTTTCTATGACGTCTAGCTCGGGGGCAACCCAACTAGACCTATTTCGCATCTTCACGTCTAGTCTGGGGGTAGCCCAACTAGACTGTTTGTACATCCTTGTGTCTGGCTTGGGGGCAGCATGACTAGACCTTACATTTCAAACAATGCGTCCCTTGAGTGGACCCTCCTTCCTTTTCAAGGGTTCCCGAGGGACCCCTTTGAAAGCCTTACAACTTAGCGATGGTTTGCGTGACTGTTCGTTCGCTGGCCTGCACAGCCGTTTCCTGATGTGTTCTATCTGCGGGTAAACATGTCGTCACTTCTGACTCTACAGAGTCCCCTTTCTTGGTATCCCTCATGTGAGAGTTCTTGGGGGATACCTTCCTTGTAGATCTGCGGGTCTGTAAGGTGCTTCACTCGATCTCCCTCATGTGAGAGTTCTTGGGGGATACCTTCCTTGCAAGTCTGCGTTTCTATAAGGCGCTTTCCTGGTCTCCTTCATGTGAGAGTTCTTGAAGGATTTCGCCCTTGCAAGACCATGAGCCTGTAAGGTATTTTCATACTTCAGCTTTGTAGTTTCACAAAACTATGAAGTCCTCTCTTGCACTTCCAGGTTCGCTAGACCGTGCTCTTCCTTGTCGGTTCAGGTATACACTTCTTACTCTGCTACTTTCTTTAATACTCTACTTTGTCGAAGCACTCATCAGTACTCATGCTCGCTAAAGTGGGGGCAAAATGTATCAACATAAATATGCAACCCTAGCGCAAATCTCATTTTGACCCTTAACACTTTAGAAAATCAAAGGCGGAGGCTTAATTCCACTTAAGCCCACTACTTGCATCCACTCGACGCCTGTTTTGCGTGTCAGTGGGGGCGTTTCTATCAGGGAGGCCCGCGCAGCGCGTAGACGTCTGTGGGACGCGCTTACGTCCTTGGAAAATTCTTGCGGCTAAGACTGTAGAGGCATTACATTTTCGATTGGAAGTCGAAGAGTAATGCCCCTCTTCAGTTGGTCGACCCGAATATGGTCGTTTTTCATCCATCCCTTCATATTCTTTACTCTTCCATCCTTGGCTTTTTAGAAGCAAAAAGAAGCAGAGGTTTGAGAGAAGTGTTCAAAATCACTTGGGAATTTCTCCACCATTTTTGCATTCATTCCAAGCTTTGTAGCAGCATCCTTCATTCCCTTGCAGCAACTCAACACTTTGTCACTCCAACAGGGCGAGTACAGGACATACACCGTGGCAACAAAGGCTTGAATCCCTCTCGTTCGCTCCTCCACAAGCCTTGAGCGCTTTGGACGAAGGTGGTAAAGCTCCTCCCTTCTCTCCTTTTGCTTTTGATTCAGTAAGAATTTATTGTTTTGTAGTGTTTCTTGCGTACGTAGCTTGTAGTTCTTTCCTTTATCATTTCTCTACACTATTCCAAACTTGGTTGTTTGTGGAGGTGGAAACACCAAGACGGGGGTCTGATTGAGGTAGACCCCTATACAGCCCCAACAACTTCTCCCTTTCATGTGTGTAGGTGAAGAGAGCTCGAAGCAAGTTGGTGAGGAGAGCATTCTACAAGATCGTCTTCGTCACCTCGGTGGTAATACGTTTCCTTTATCGCATTCGTACTTGCATTTCATTTATCTTAATCTCATTCTATCAGTTTAAACATTCCTAGGCTAGGCTAGCAGTCTTCCTTTCTGAGTCGGGATCTTGTCTTTTTGGTTCTCTGGTCATACGGATGACAGCGCGATGAACTGTGCTTTCGTCCTCAGACAGAGAGATGCCTGAGACACAGGTCTGATTCTAAAGGGCTGACTCACCTGGTCCCTTTCCTACATTCGGATTGTAGAGTGATCGAAGGGTTCATAATCCTCATCATTCTCATCCTCGTCATCCTAACTTCCCTTAAAAATGAGGTGGGTTAGGGCAGCCTTTCCGTTCTTACCTTTCGTGACCTAGGGTCTTGCAATGGGTGGTCCCCCTCTCTCACACTAGATTATGAGGACCTTACTTTCAAATGTTTTTATTGCTACTTGATTGGTCATTTGGCTACGAATTGTCCACTCTCACACCACAAAGGCATTTCTACTAGTGGAGGAATGCTAATATTGATCACTTGATTGTCCAGGCTCCTATTTCTCCATCAAATGACTCCTCACGAGATGATGGTGAGTCCCTAGCTTCCAATGTAGCCTTAGCGTGCCCTTTAGACCCTATTGGGGAACCTCCTTTCTCATCTTGTTTCAACTTTAGCTTTGGCTCAACTCCAAACTCCTCATGGGGTGGAAGGCCAAGTTTTGCCTCATCATTCTACTACACATGCTAACAAGCTCTTTGAGCAGGTTTCTCCATGCTTGCAACCTGATTTGTCTATTGTTTCTTCTTGGCTCCAGTCCCATGAGGTGGATGATTGTCTTTCACCTTGTCATCCTACTACCCTCTATTTGGGTGCTAACAAGCCTTTTGTGGTGGTTTCCCCTCTTGCTTCCCCTTTCAATGGGAATTTTGATGACAATATTGCTTGGTTTGTTGTTTGTAGATGGAGGAAAGGTCATTCTTCTTCCTCTTCCCAAACTCATACTCGAGTTGTGGGTGAAAGTTGAACTCACTCTTGATGTGGGTTGTTTGTAGCATTTCCTATTTTGTAAGTGGCATGTTAAAGGCCTATTTTTCTCTTCCCTTAGTGGCCTTTTGTTGTAAAGGGTTTAGCACCCTAGTTTGTTTCTTATTTAATTAAAAACAAAGTAAACTAGAGGTTTTTAATGAGCATACTCAAGAAATTTGAGTTTCATCAAGATTGGATGAGTTGGATATTTGAATGCATATCAAGTCCCCAATATTTAGTACAAGTTGATGGCAGCTTGCATGGATACTTTAAACCAACAAGGGGTCTACAATAGGGAGACCCATTATCTCAATTCTTATTTGTGATCATGGCAGAAGCATTGGGAAAATGAATTAAGAATTATGCAAGCCAAAGAATTTGATCAAGAGTAATAGTGGCTAACAATCTATCAGCAGTGACTCATCATCAATTCCTAAATGACACAATATCATATGGAGAATCAACCATTGAAGAAGCAATGACAATAAAAGGCACTTCTGACAAATATACAATTGCATTAGGAAAAGAAATAAATAAAAGAAAGTCTGATATATTTTTCAACACAAAATAGTGATTGCAAAGATGAATAAAAGGCTATTAAGGGCTTCCCTATTCAAAGGAGTAATAAGAACGATTTTATGGGAAGAGACTCTAAAAAAATGTCGTATGAAGGCAATATCATGGAAAGGTAAATAGCTCTTATTCTTACAAAAAATTCAAATAATCAAGGTCATACTTTTGATTCCCATATATCAATTATCAAGCACACAAGTCACTAAGAAAGTAGGGAACATATTCAAAGGCATTTTGAAAATAAATTGTGGGAAGGATTAATGATACCAAGTGCATTCCATTAGTTGGATGGGATACAACTTGCAAGGAAAAATAAAATGGCAGACTTGGGATAAGGAAGATAACCAAACAAAACAATGCCTTTGGGTTAAAATGATTGTGGAAAATGTTCAAAAAAACAAAGGAAAAATGGTGCAAGATCTTGAAGAAAAAATATTTGGATTCGAAGTATCCAAATCACATTTTAACCAATCCCAATCCCCCACAAGGATCCCATATCTAGAACTTTATGCAACAATGCAAAAGTTAAATAACTGATCACTTACCCTGGGTTATTAATAATAGTCAAAAAGCATGTTTTTTTATAGAACCTTGGAATGGTCCCCCTCCCTTGAGTAACATTCCCAACATCAATGAGCATATAGACCTCAATCCAAATAAGGGAACAATATGTATCTAACTATTTAAAACAAAATGATGGATCATGGGATTAAAAAAAAAAGAATGATTTACCAAATCCATCAAATGTTTGTTAACTAGAAGGAAGATAATCTAATATGGACTTGTTCAAAATCTACGAGCTACACAACTAAAATGGGTTACAAACTACAAAATATGATGGAGGAATGTGTTGAGTAGCAGAAAAAAGCTCTCCTAAGACAAATGAATTGTTAGGTGTGTTGTCCACCTTGCATAATGTTATAATGTAATACTTTATCATTTGTGGTGCACCTAGGGGATCTAAGGATGTGTGCATCACATGGACACTCCATAAAAGAATACTTACAAGAGACTAATTGCAAGTCATCAGAATCCAACAACAAATCATGTACTCCTAAATTGTCCTATAGAAAACTCATGTTGGGAATAGTTAAAAAAAATAAACTATGATGGAACATAGCACTACCAAAAGATATATTGAAATTGTTTAAAAGCTAGCCAAAATTTAAAAATTCAGTCATCTAGGAAGGCCTATATATAGCAAGTTTGTCAATGTTAATATGGCATATATGGAAGGAACAAAATAAAAGAATCTTTAATGGAATAGAAGCAAGCAGAGATGATGTAATAAGGAAAATCGAAAAAGGGATAAGTGAAATAGTTATAAACATATCTTCCTCTAGCCGAAAGCGATTCACAAGTTGGGATGGAATGACAATGAAGAACTATGAAATTCTCATAGTGCTTCAATTATGTAATACCAAGAATAACCAAAAGAAGATGGACTAAACCAACATCAAATGGAATCCTCCACCATCTAGACATTCAAAACTAAATTGTGATGGTGCAATGCGAGGGAATCGACATTTCACAAGTAGGAATTGCCATAAGAAACGAACAAAAAGAGTTAGCTTGGGTAGCTTCTAGGAAACTACCACATGATACCAACAATGAAATGAAATTCCAAGTGCTTCTCACAAGTCTACAAATCTTAAAAAAAGAAGAACTATCAAATGTGGGCCTAGAAAGAGATTTGAAATTATGTATAAAATCAATATGCAAACGAAAAATTATAAATTGGAAACTCCAAAATATTGCATAATCAATTTGGGATTTGTTGGAAGGCAAGGACAACCATATGATTAAATGTTACCACAAAGCAAATTGCACGAAAGACTATCTTGCAAATCAAGCATGTGAACAAGTAAAGGCACTTCTAATATCTTTGTGAGATGGGATAACATACCAGTTTAATAACCAACAAGTAATACAATCAAGCAAATGTTAGAATTGTGAAAAACCACGAGCCACTGGATCAAACAATGAACAAAACACCTTCCATGCAAGAGATCTGCAAACAAAGAATGTTATATTCCTCAACAAGAAAAAGCTACAGAAGCAAGAGACTATCAAAAGATATGAAAGCTCAAACTATAATTACAATGAGGGTTGAGTGTTATATAACACTCAACCCTCAATTAAAGAGTAATTAATTATTAAGCACTCCTAAGTTTAGCTTAAATGCATGAGAATAAATTTGACTAATAATCAATTAAAGAATAATTAATTATTAGATAATACATGATTACTCTAACACCCCCCCTCCCTTTAAGATCAACTTAGGGAGTAGCTAAAAACCCTAAAAAGAAAGAATGCATGATGGGTCTCGATAAACAAGATCTAGTGAGGTACCCATGTACAAAAAAAAATCTCTCACAATTGGAGAAAAGGAGAAAAACCCTATGGGAGAAAACTCTTGTCCAAAAGAGAGAAAGGCGAATGGAAGACTGAAAAAGCCTCCAAATCAAGGTGTAAAGGACTCAGAAGCCTCCAACCAAACAATGTCCTAAAAAGGAGGAACATGTAGAACATCACTGAAGCACGAAGTTGTAGACTGATGACAAATGATGACTGATATGGTGCTAAAATGAAGAACCTCCTCTGTAACAAACGATGATCAAGATCAAGATAACAAGAATTTGCATGAGTGCCCCAATGGCACTACTCAAATCAGATGGCAAACAAAGGAAAAACATCTGGAAATCAAAGATACAAATGTCAAGATCAAGGAGACTATAATGCATGAGTGCCCCCAACGACACTACTCAAATCAGATGCAAGTCGAAAATACAAGTACCAATATGTCTGAAGAATAATGATCACGAGAGAGACAATAATCTACATGAGTGTCCCCAACGACATTACTCAAATCAAATGGCAAACAAAGGCAAAAATCTAGAACTCAAAGATACAAATGGTACATGAATCTATATGAGTGACCAAAAATGACACTGCCCAACATGCAAGATGCAAGTTGAAAATATAGGTACCCAGTAGTCTCTAATCAAATGAAAATGAAAAGTTGCATCTAGAAACAAGAATGCAAGAGTGTCCATATGGTAAATGATCCATCTCACCTCAAATGCATGTAACCAGCTGCTAATGTACATGCATCTGAAATTACATAGGAACAAGAACTAGATACATAGATCACTCCAACGCGAAACCAAGGAAGCATTAGCAACAACAATAGAAACCCCCCATAATGTTGAATAAGGGAGGGTCATTAGAGGTAAACTTAAACTATGTAAAACCAAGAAGTGCATGTAGGAGAAGCAACCTGCAAATAAAAGGGTGTGCAAACTAAGGCACACACGCATGAGGCAAGAATCATTGGGACTCACTAATGTCATGGAAGGGACACTCACTTGACAAAGGTATGATCGAAAACAAAAGGCAAACATCAACCCTTTCCCCCCCCACCCCCATGGCACTTTATATCATAGTGCGATTACAAAAGGTACAATAAGATGTGCAAAATCCCCAAAAAAGAGTACACCTAAATGGCACTTTATCTCAATGCATCTACAAAAGAGAATGTGCATGAAAAGGATGTTTACAATGCCCAAATAAGACAGAGTACTAGAAATACATTTATAACAGTCAAAAACGAGTCATCCCACACAAACAAAAAGTTCCCAGGAGCTAAAATGTCCAAGTGATTCACCAGAATGTGAAAACACAAAAAATTGAATAAAATGTACCTGAAGAGCAATCTAAAAAAATGTGGATGGAACTGAAGAGCTCTGAAAGACGGTTCCAACGCTATTGGACTCGTGGAAAACGGAAAAACAGGTCAAAAGTTACGAACTTGGAACTAAAAATAGCACCTTTGACTTCAACAAGTTGTAGAATGTACCAGCAACAAAATTAGGTGATGAGACCCACACCACTGGAAAGTTGATGGAACCAGGTTTTTAATGATATCTTGTTTGCGAAAAAATGACATCGTACGCCCAAGTTATGACCAAAAGAAAAAAAAAACACCCCTTTTAGGGCACAAAGGGGGTCTTGGGGCCAAGGTATAGTCCATACTTTTGATGTCAGCGTGATGGCATGCTAATGTCAATGGAATATTCCCTATTTCCAAAAACATTGGCCCCCTAGCAAAAAACCAATGAACGAAATATTTTGGTCCAGCTCAAAATATGCGGAAAAGATTCTCCTCTACTGCCAAAAAATTGTTGTCGAGAAACAATCACCAGCAAATGTTTTAAACGGCCGGGAAAAAAAAAATTGTGGTCATCGTACGGCCTCTTGTCGTCAGCAGTCCCTATGTGTGAGCGCTTTAATAGCGCTCAACGCTATTTAAAGCACAACACTTAAAAAGTACTTAAATTTTTTTATTTCTAAAATAAGAAACTAAAAAAACCAACCTTGTTTTTATTTTATTTTATTTTTCGTGCTCAGGGGTCATACAGGAGTCGTATGGCCCCCGAGACAAAAAAATATTGCCTCAGAAGCTCTCGACATCGAAATAGGGCAAATTTATAGTCAAAATTTATGGAATCGACCTCCTGAATCCAACGGTAGAGTCCATTTCACGCCAAAATGCACCAAATTTGCAACTACCCTCTGAATGCGAAAAAAAATGATCGCTTCAAACCCTCAAAAATCTATCCTTAGAACTCAAATCAGGCGAAACAAAAGGCAAATTTGACTTTCTCGATGGCTCTGAATCCAACAGTGAGGTTCTTTCTGTGCCAAATACACCAAAAATGTCCACCTCCAAAATTTGCAAAAAAAGCAAAGGGGATTTAAATCTGAAGCTTGTAACCCTTGTTGAAGAAAAAAACCTCATAAATCAAGAAGGGGTTCGCTAAATCGAGGCTGTGATACCATGTTAGAATTGTGAAAAACCACAAAAGCACGAACCACTGGATCAAACAATAAACAAAGACACCTTCCACGCAAGAGATCTGCAAACAATATATGCAATATTCCTCAAGAAAAAGCTACAAAAGCAAGAGACTATCAAAAAATATGAAAGCTCGAAATGATCATTACAATGAGGGTTGAGTACTATATAGGAGAAAAACTCTAAAAGCATAAAAGCCTTCCTAAGTTTAGCTTAAGTGCATTTTAATAAATTAGATTAATAATCAATTAAAGAATAATTAATTATTAGCTAATGCATGATTACTCTAACAGCAAAGAGAACTAACACCTTTGTCAAGGCACAACAATCACTCAAGTTACAGTCTGACAAAATGTAAAAAATTGCAATCCATAAGATTTGAAGGAAGCTCTCTATTAAATTAGTATACAAAAGACTTTGAACATAATAGCAAGATGCATGTTCTCAAATGCAATTGCCATGCCTTGAGGAGCCCTTGGCTCAACTAAGGAGGATTCTTAACATAGATACAAAGGAGATCGAGTTGGTGATTAGGAAGGTGCTTAATGCAAAGGCCTATGGAACAATCACAAACATGATCAACATATAGTAGAATGTTTTCTCATAAACAACATACTAGTTCTCAAGAGAAAACTCTAGGGCAAACTGTGGCAACGAAATTTGTTAAAAAGCCTTTGCTAGATCTAGCAAGAAAGGCTATATCAAAATTTAATAAGAGGCCAAACCAAGGAAGTATGGACAACATCTTTGACATAGAAACTACAAAAAGAAACAAAGACATGAAACAAGCAATAACTTTCCTTCAAGATGGAATTACCGGGAACAGTATGGAGATCTTCAACTTCTTCATTGGCCATCACCCTTCACTATTATCTCCACAACAAGTGGAAAGGATTGTTGACATGGTGGAAGGTTTGCAAACCCTCATCCATCATAGGCCTACCAAGGCAAATGTCTCTAGAATGTAGATTCCTCAGAAGAAGAATGTAATTGGAATTTTTACCTTTAATAAAAGGTTGCTACCCCTCTTATAGCATCTTACCGATCAAAAGAAAGGAAAAAAAGGTATTGTGTTGTTTATATTTTATAATTATGTTTTAAATGACATTTGTTAAAGCATTTGTCTATCTGAAAATAATAAATTTAATGAACACTTTGGATAAGTTTTCTATACCACTCTTTATATGTGAGAATTTGAATTATCATGAATGATGGGTAAGCTTTTGAACCGTTTTTCTTAATTTATTCAAAATATTTATTGTTCAAGTTTATCTTTCATCCCCATGGTGCTCCCATATGTTCCCTCTACTCCGAATATCCGCTCACCTAGGGTTTTGGAGTATGGAAATCCTCTTGTGCAAAAACCTTTTGCATCTTCTGCACTCGCGACGACTCCTCCATATTCCCCAATGCCTAGGGCGAAGGCAGGTTGGTTGCAACCCTTGGTGAGCAATTTCAAGACTATGCAACCCGCGGCAGAGGAATCTTGGGGGTGAATTATGCCTGGGACTTGCACCTGAGGAGGCCAATGGGGCCTCACAATGATCAAAGGTATTCGGCGAGCCAAAGAAACAAGATCAACCCTCTTCATCTGGCCAAATATTTCGCAATCTTATATTTCTCAAAGGAGCTCAAGAATGAAATAATTGAAAGTGAGTTATTCTTTGCAACCAACCACTTAATCGAGCAGTTCAATCGCCTATGGCTAGGCCTTCCTAAATTGCACAGGTGGATCTATGACACTTGGCAGCCGCAAATGAAAGGTAATCTGGAAGTTTATCCCTGTGCTTGTGGTTTTTTTATTGTGGTTTTCAATTGTGTGAAGGATTGGGATGCAATTTTTCAAGAGCGTTGGACTTGGGGGCAGCACATACCCCTACTCAAACCTTTGTACTTGAATTTTAATCCTTTCACCGAATCATTCAAGGTGAAACCCATTTGGATTAGGCTACCAAATTTACCATTACAATTCTGGTTTGACACTTTCTTTGAAGCAATTGGAGACACCTTGGGCAATTTTTTGGTTGTGGATTCAGACACCACAAAATTCACACGCCACCTTTGCCCACATACTTATTGACTTGGACACATCAAGAGATCTCCTAGTTGATATTAAATTGAAGGTGGATGGTCGTCACTGGTCATAGTTACTTGACTTCGAAGGCTTGCCCTTCCATTGTCGAAGATGCTTTGAAATAGGACACACAATCAACGATTGCCCTAGACCTAGGCCTAAAGTGGATTGTTTGGGTTCCTAGTGGCCTAGGGCTCATCCACACCATTTCACTGTGGATGATCTTGCACAACCTGCTACAAAGATGTTGAATTTGTTGCCTAAATCCTCCTGAATTAAGGAGTTGTCCTCCCCACATTCGATGGACCCAAAGGTTAATCCATTGAGTGGGTTTGAACAATAATCATATAGTGAAACAAGAGTAGCCAATTTAATGGCTGGTAGGCTACATGAAAGTCGAGTTCGTCACAAAAAAATTGAAGCTTCAGAGCAAAAATCCACTCTCAAAAAAATTTGAAGCACGGAGTCCATCAATTGCTGAGAATGAGATACAGAACATTAAGGGAAAGTGTGGGAAAAGTCCTGCAACTCTCAAATCTTCCCCTCCTGCCCACATTGAAGAAGGCAGTAATGATGCATGGGAAGTTGTGAAGAAGGAAAAAAAATCTTCCAGCAAAGGCAATGAAACCAGCCATATAATGCAGCTATGTTCCCACACCAAAAATTGTGCTAATGTCAGCAAGCTAAATTAAACTGTCTTTATGTACTCAAATCTTTGAGTTAACGTTGTGCACCTCTCTTGATGGGTTGATTGCACTTTTCTTGTATGGCCCTCCAATTTGGAGCAGCCCAAACCAAATTATCTGTTCATACTTTATGGGAATGGCCCCCTCAGGCCAAGCTTACCAATCAAAATATATATATTCTTGTTATTTTATAATGGAACTGTATTGTTTATATTCCATAATTATGTTTTAAACAAAATTTGTTAAAACATTTGTTTGTCTGAAAATAATAAATTTAATTTAACACTTGCGTTCCCTCCCCCTTTGCCACCACAAAAAGATGGAAGTCTCCAGAAAATTGCTAGGATGCATCCCCCAATTTTTGTGTCACAATTTTTTGTGAAAACACTGATTGTTTCGTGCAAATGTGTCTTTTGCACTGTTAAATGCCTTAATTTCACACATAGAACGAAACATGGGTTTCAAAGTAGAGAGAAGCTGCATATTTAAACGGTTACACTTAATCAAGAACCAGCCAATGTTTGTAAGAAAACATATTGACAAACTGGGGCATCTATAACAAGCCATCCTTGTGCATCTGAATTAATACATTGTCCAAAATAACTATTACTGCATATTATTTTGGTCTTTAAAGAGCCATTCTAACAGATAAAAGCAATGGAACTAGAGATTTTAGGCTTCCAATGTCTATAATGATGCAAAAGTTTTCTTTTTGGAAAAAATGTGTATAAATTTTAATCATATTGATGTTTTGGATCACGCGACTTGTTCCATTTTCAAGACTGAAGAGACATGACAAGATTGCAAACTAGAGCCCCCTACATAAATAACCTTAATACAAGTACACAATGCCAGTGAGCCCACTATGGGAAACGAAAGAAATAATATATTAGCCATTGCAAACTAGATGATTGTTGCAGTTGCTAGTTGTAACTCATTAATCTCCTCATTAAATTTACCCCATTCCCTAATGTCCGGAGCCTTCCCTTAGTTTTTATTAGCAAGCATACAAGAAATTTAAGCAGAGAAGGGAGCTCAAGCTTAGGCCACTCACGGAAACTTTCAATAACTAAAGCCAAAGGGAAGGGTCCTGTGTTCCACAGGGACACATCCCCAAACCTCAAACCACTGTCCCTGTCCCCAATGGCATTTCAAGTATGGCAGAACGGCAGGTGATGTCCTGGCCACTTCCAAAAATCTTCAAAATGTTTCCAAAATGAGTTGCAGTAATAGGAAACAATGCAGGGACATTTGGCTGTCCCCAAGATGGCTCGGGATGTCTAAGATGTCCCTCTATCATCTTAGGGATGGCCAGCTGTACCCAATGGCAAGGCAAGCTTTTATAATGTTTTTGGAATGTGGTTGACCTGCCTGCCTGCCTGCCTGCCTGCCCGTGTGTCTATATATACATATATACAGATTCTCCTAGTGCCTGAACAAATAGAATGCTTGATTAGAAACTCCTATGCATCAACAATAGTGTATGCCCCAGAAATAGTTTGATGTTGGAAATGGAAAATGCAGCTTAATGTCATTTGGTAATTAGTTGAGGAATTGTGTTATCAGTCAAGCGAGGCACGGGAAAGAAATGTCAAGGAATATAATGGGTTCCAAAATAACGAAGTTAAACCTGTGATCTACAGCACATATACAAATTGGGTGCTCTCCAAGCAATATATTGTGGTTAAAGCAAGTTGCGGCCATTTACAAATCTTATGCCATCCAATAAATTCAGATTCGATCATTTCAATGCTTTACAAGATCTCAAAGTTTTCCTGTGTCCATTTATCCAGCATAATTGGAGAGAAATGAACTTATTACAATCTCATCAGAGTAACAATAGCATGGAATATACAACATATATATGATAACTTTTGACTCAACTGCAAGCCTTTTCAAGAAAATAAAGGCATGAAATCAACTTGGTTATAGTAAATTTTCCAAAATCAACCTTAGAAAACCTTCACCATGAGCTCCAATCAGCTGGCAGTCAGATATTGCTGTCCAGACCATGTCTGTCCAGGCTCTAGTTCCACCTTTCCAATCTGATTCAAGGTAATCGGATATGATTTAATTGTGAGTTTACAATACTCCAGTGTTTGCTTCTAATCATTTGGACCTCTATGTACAGAGAAAAGCTATAACATAAATACAATTCCTAGTCAACAATACCTTGGCATTTTCAACACACACAAAATCTTTGTAACAAGCTTCCATTTGCAAATGAGGATTCCACAGTACAGCGTCTCCCCAACTACATGAAAGTTCAATGACGTGCATAGTGAGTTATACTCTAGAAGAAAAAGAAGCAAAAAAGATGCATGTATATGCAATAAATTGCTAAAGTTTCAATGTGTTAGATTTCATATAAAATAGAGGTCTATTTCACAGTTTGAACATTTTTGAGTGTCAAACAGGAAAATGTTTCTTACTTTTTGTTTTCAATAGATATGGTATTGCCGAGTCCATTCTCAAGCAGCAGCTTGTTTGGTGCATCAAGATAAATACAATCCACAAATCCTGGGAAATTTACAATTTCCCTGTCTCCAACAATAAATAGCAGAAGTATCATCAGAAGTATACAAGGCTTGACTCTATTGCTTGAAGAGTATCAGCGTATTGAATGAAAATCTTGTATTTTTGCATTATTGTTATTTCCATACTATTTTTGCTTTGTTTAGTCACACCTTTCCTCCACGCCCTCAATGGGATTTTGTGGATCTGGAAACTTGCTTAAAGTCTTGCAACCTTTAAGTCCCTTAACTAATGCACCTGTGACAGATGCCTGCAAAAGACAAATGTTAAATTGTTCATGTACTGCTATTGAAATTTGTTGAGGAAATAGAATGTTTATCAACCATGAAGCCAACATTCAATATTGCCTGTTGAACCAAAATATCAAAAATTAATGAATCATGTTTCATAGTCAACTTTCAAATATCATATAGATTTACTCGAAAGGCAAGAGGGCAATCTCAATGCAAGGATTGTATACAGCCTGTAACAACTGAAACAAAATCCTTTTACACACAAACCTAAGCTGGTCTATGGTTATGGAAACTCAAATATCTATTTTGGATCAATGCATATTTTCATAATGATACCTGGAAGTTTAGAATTTCACAATCCAAATGGAACAATAAAGGATAACACTTAGTTGCATGTCCTGTAATCTAAAATGGAAGTTGTTGATTTAAGCGTTACCAATCAAATTGAGATGACAAAAGTCATGTTGAGATGAATACGACACTATTTGTGCAAAATATGATTTGCAGAAGCACCCTTTATCCAAATTACAGAACAAACTAAGATGTCTTCTTCAACCAAAGAGGTGCAGTGCTGTATGGATCAAACAGTCTGTACTGCTCAACGACCAAAGATTAACAACCCGAACATTTATTTTAAGAAATTTTGATGAAACTGATACTTCATCTTAAAGTTTTATCTGAGAGATTTTCTTTCATCATTCTTCTGTGGCAATATCCCACAACACACGATGCCTGTAAAAATATAAATAATAACCTCAACTTCAAATAGAAGTATGCCATGCATAATTACCATGACATCTTGGATTCTATGTGAATACGATACATAATAAGGTATCAGAAACTTTAACATTTTAGGGGTTGAATTTTTACATATTAAGATTGTATTCTTGTATTCTCTACGGGTTGTGAACTTTTACATTTTTGTGGTTAACCCACTTTATACTTCATATTTATCTTGTTTGGTTAATTTCCTAATTTCTATGTGGTGCTTTAGGTACCCCCCTCATTTTGTTACCTTTGCTAGTTATGTCCCTTTGAACTGTTTTGGCCACTTGTGGCCGTTGATACAGTTTCATTTCATAGACATGAACAGAATTGAGATCATAGTATAGTAAATAAAAGATAGTAGTCAATATTTCTAATGATTTCTGAATGCTTTACTCTAAAAGCAAAAGAGATTAATAAAAACTGGAAGAAGGCTTCATACACTGAAGTACGTATGCAGTGCAGCAGTGAAAGAAAATGCGTTATTGTCAGTATTTTTAACCATCAATTCTGTTGAGAGTTTATCAGAATCTACTGTGACCTGCAAATCATTTTCCATTCAAATCATCTGTTAAAAAACTCCAAAATAACTCAGAAGCAAGCAGACAATATTCCATTTAGATATTGTTTCTGGAAGACTTGAAACAAAAATTTCAGTATACAAATGAAAAGATAGAGAAATTAATGTCCAACTTTTGACCAGTCAAGCTGGCAGCTTACCTTATATGTTGCCAAAAAATTGAAATCCCACATGGAGTGAGTATAGGTATTGTCTTTCAGCTCTAATGTTACTGTTGGATTGCCTTCTGAATTGGAAGATGAGACAACCGACCATGTCATATTCCGTGCAAAACCATGCTGTGTAACAAAGTTTCAATTAATGAACAAAATAACTGTTTGTACTCTGGCAATCCCTCAAAATAGGATATAAAAATATGAAAAATCTACAGAGAGACCAGATAGACATTGTTTGGACATCTTCAAATTCTTTGTTGTAGAACTATGTGACGCACACAAATTGAAACACAAAATATCATTTAAAGTGGGTAATTAATACTAATGAGAGTTATAAACCAGATCCATGGTAGATTCAATATCTTAAAGAGAACAAAATAAAAACGTACATTCTACAAAACAATAAGAACACCCTACACATATGCTCTACAAAAAGAATCAAGGAACATAGAACCACCTTATCTATGCTAACTGAAGGTAAGAAGTCTTGACCAACAATAGGCAAATGTAAAGTAACTGAATTTCCACTCATTAGTTTTAAAACCACATTATTCCAGCCATCATAACAGCAAGAAGAAAATATAATTGCAGCAAACATATAGTCAAGATATGTTTTACTTTTAATTTATGGATCTTCAAAAGATTCGTTAAAGGAAAATAGCTGTCATTATTCATTAACATAATCGTTAAATAAGTGATTAATTAATTTGAAATTGTATTTTGGGATGGCCTTATTGTCTTCATTAACCGTACAGTTACATAATACACCCTGTCCTCACAGTCTTGAATGGATAATTCACATTTGTTGTTGATTTCAATCCTGATTTAACTTTATTGAAAGTCCTAAATTATCTTATAATGGTGTTGAGCGTGTGCCTGCTTTATTTTGTTGTATATGCTCCTTGCAATAAAAAAATGTCTTTTTCACATTAAAAAAATGAAATGCAACCAAAATAAACTCAAACATTCAATAAATTTAAAAATCTCTCAGAAACATGATGAGATACTTGAATTAAAAATCAAGGAACAAAAGAAACTATTTAAAAATCGGCTGCTGAAATAAGTAAAGGAGTAACATCGAATGAAGGAAGTGCATAGGCAGGTTCATACTTCTGAAGACAACAAAGCAATGGGCTTGGCAAAGCTAGACTAATTGTCATATAATTGATGTTAGCACAAGACCTAGCTTGCAGTTAGTACAGGCTAATATGCTGACTCTCAGAACTAAATTGATATGTGCAACATACATGAACAATTTACTTGCTTTAAGGCACGATTAGGGCCAACCCAAGAAACAAACAAGGAAAAAAATGTCAATCGTACTGTTCAGTCAGCATATTGTATAGCAGATAGTGTGTACCTGCTGCATAGGGCCGGGTCCAAATTGAGGAAAACAATGCGGGATGCCTCCGCTACATAGAAACATATTTTGGGGGTAACAAAATGTTAGTATTAACATTAAGGAACTTTCAGGACTGTAGAATCTCTAAATAAGATTATGGAAAATAGAAAAATATGCAGGAAAATGCTTTGAATCTCATTTTTAATTAAATTGTCACCCTTGGAAAGGAAAACATTTGGCTTAAACCAATGTAATCCTAATGACGGATTGGGCATGGGCAAAGGCTCAAATTATATTGGTTGGGTAATACACAGTAACATTACTTGTCTTATTCTTTTAAAGTGGATATTATGCTGTTAAACATCTTGTACTTTCCTAGTAAGAGATGAGACAAGGAATCTTCACTTCAAGAAAGGGGAGTTTTGGTAAAGAAGCAAATTAGACAAAGTTAGAGACTTCCCTTCATACATGTATAAAAAAGGCAAAAAATAGCATCATGCCATCTAGCGTTGTGATGTAGTTCTAGACTAGCTATAGTTACTTGAAGACACAGGCTGCTAATGTGAGATTTTGAAGCTTCAACCTACAGGAAACACCAGGCAAGGACGTATCTCGCCTATGCATATGTGCATAACAACAAAGTGCATTAATTTAATCCAGTGTTCCAAAGTGATTGCTTTTTGGTCTTCTTGGAAAAGCATTGATTTTCAATGTCTTAGATGTTGTTTTGTCATGGATTCTCAGAAAGAGAAATACAAAGAGAATCTTTTTCATATAATCTCATAATAATAAATATAGGTATGGACTTGCATGACAATGTAAAAATGCTTGTGCAGAAGATGTGTAAAGAACCTGATTGGCTTTTGTCCATTGAAAACAGCATCTGGTCGCACAAAAAGAAGATCTTTTCCTCCAGGAATCTTCCACGAACTGATACATCCTCCAAATAAATAGATTTCTACTTCACTGCTCAGAAGCAAGCACCACAAGTTACAATCTTTAGTCTAGTATTCAACTCTTTTTCTTGCCAGAATACAAACATAACTCCGAAATTTTATTTTTATCTAATTATCTCTACTTGTATGCCCAGTACAAGAATTACAGTCAATTAATTTGTTAAAATATTAAGTTACACATGCCCATCCATCAGACTTGGGGATCAAAGAATCAAAGTTTGAAGTTTGCAGAACAAGTCTTGCCCTTTTATACATTGATCTTGAAGCTTCAGCATTTGCCGTTACACATAACAAAGGTGATAGGATACTTCTACGCATGAAGACTATTAAATTCAGGGTATCAAAGAAAATGAAATGAAGTACAAGGACAACAGAAAGTATAAAAGAAAGGATTTCAAGAAAAGGCAGGGAACTTAAGATAATAAGCAAAAGGCTGTACCTCTTACTAAGGTTTTAACTAGTGAGTTCTAAACTGAATCATTAGACATTTGATAGAATTGAGCTTTGATGATAAAATACTGATTAAAAGGATTGAAAAGGATCATATTTGAATATCACATGTAACAAAATCCCTGAAAACCATTGAGATCTACAAGACATGTTCTCTTTCCCTTGTCTAAAACCATCTGGGAGGTAAGTGCCATTTGCAACCCGCTATAATTTTCTCATCCTTCTTCTGTTGGGATTGAAAAATAATCCTTTACATCTATTCTTAGACATAATAATAGTAATCACAGGGCCAATTCAAGGTTCTATCAATATGGAAAACCTGCATATCCAATACAATTTGATAATGACAGTCTCCAGCTTACTATAAGGCTCCCAAAGCATTGTTGTTGTAACATTAAAGCTATTTCAATCATTATCTATCAGATTTTCAGTCTTTCATAACTAGGACAAAATAAGTGAATGCATGATTGTAAGCGCAAACAAATCCCAAATTCATGTAAATAAGAATAACTACAAAACTCACCTACCACCATCAGATTTGAGAACAACTTTTGGAAGCTTTCCCTCTCCCTCTTCTGCTTTCACTCCCATGCAACCAATCTCTTGGTTCAATTTCTCAGCAGTAATTGCAGCACTTCTGCCAAAATGGAACAAAAAGAAAATCATTATATGATCCTCACAAGTTGCTTGAAATGTAAGAAGTGAAAATCAATAAATTTCACTTAATATAACCATCATTGTAATCCAGTATAATATTTCTTTGTACTGATATGAAATATAAAAGTACAACACATGTATGATCTTATCTATGAAGAGTGACTAGTGACAAAAATTGTAAATCAATGATAATGATGCTAACAAGGCCGGAAATATGTTATAGTATGAAAGACAGATTCACAACGCTATATATAAAGGTAGTGTTATACATCTAACAGAATATTGTGACTTGTGGAAGGTATGATTATCCAAGACCAACATTCTAGCCTCCAGATAATAATAATAATAAATATATTCTTCCAATGAACCAGAGGTATTTATAGGAAAACAGAAATAACAGAATAGATAAAGTCTTGTACAGAATGTGGCAAATATAGGAAATCCGAATGTAGTTCACATATTTTATAAGATTGAGGCCACTGCTACTAGTTTAAAAGCAAGGGAAAAGTTCTACCTTCCTCCTGATAATAAAATAATGTCATTTATGACACAAACATGTCATCAATGATCTATTCCATAATTTACAACATTTTAGAAAACAGAAATGAATTTTTTGTGCAAAAAAGCCTTCTAACATATGAAACTCATGATTGAGGTGAACATTTAGCATTATCTTGATGTTCATACCCGGTGGTTCTTGAAGATTGGCATTAGAGGATATTATTGTAAGATAACAAGTGCCAAAGACTAAGGCAGACTAGTCATTGATTATCTGCAGCATCACAATTTCAATTTGAAGAGAAAGAGAGCATACAGGCTATAGATAGGTATCCAAATAAAGTGAGTGAAAGGAACAACATAGCAAAGAAAGTGCATTATCATGGTATAAAACTATGTATTCTTATAAGGTCCACCCCTGAATTAAATGATAATCAATAGGACATTGATTTGTAGTGGAAGGCATCTTTCTTTATTTTTCTATTACAGAAGTTATGTGTTATCTATAAAATTCAATGAGGCATGTCTCTAAGCATAAAAATACTTTCCTCTAAGCATGTTTTAAGGCCAGCGGTACCAAATAGAACTATTTAATATGGGAATAATCCCTGCTTAAGCTGATCACATTAGGCCTGAGTCATATTCCATGTAAAGACTTGGGTGCATGACTCTTTTCAACGATCAACAAGAAATCCTATTAAACCAGCCTCCTCCTACGTATACTTTCTATTTCCATTTGAATACCATTGCAACAAGTGCTCTGCTTTCTAATTTGAATGGCTGCATCTTGAAATTGCTGCGTATTTTTATTCAGATCTGACACAATAATAAAAAATTAAAGACAATACTTTATAAAATGAAAATAAACAAAAGGGCAAGAAAAAGGTAAGGTGTTTTGCAGACATGACTACCATGAAACCTAGATAAGAACATCCTTGTTTACCTTGTGGAGTGTTTATATCAACGCACTACGTACACAGGAAGTAAACAGAACTATATGTAACATACAGAACAGAACAATACAATATGCTAGAACCATAAGATGTTTGTATTCATATCCAATAAATATCACCATGTACAATCACAAGTATATCCGTGCTATCAATCATGGAATCATAATCATAATGACAATGGTAGTGTCCTCCCGACTACAAAACTGAGTACATATAACGTTCGGCGGTTGGTTGAGCAACCAACCGTCATGACATTCCATAACAACCGCTACAACTAATCAGGACTTAATTACCCGAAAGTACATGCCAACAAATATTCCCACTAAGACTAGTTTTATTGCATTATAATAACTTGGTCGACTACGGCGGACTACGCTAAGGATATTTAGCCACTTACATCATCCCCCCCACAAAATAGGTCGCCTGGCGACAAGATAACAAAAATGGCAAATGATGCTGTATAAAATTTATTGAGAGGAAGGGGGAAGTGAGGACATCCCTAGATGAACTGATGACGTGGGAGTAGCAGCAGAAGAGTGTTGGTTCTTCAATCGTTTGACTTCCTCCGTGCGTACTCGAAGCTAGCGATCGGCAAGAATTTCTCGTTCCCTCGCAGCTTTCACCATGTGGGCTGCCTCCATCAGTTGGCTCTTGACTTTGTTTGCCTCCACACTTGTGGTTGCCAATTGTTCCTCCAATTTTTTGACTTTCTCGCTCCACATCTGTTCTTGCTTTTGAGTCTCCTCCTCCTTCTGTCTAAACTCCTCCTCCCTCTGGCGGTTCCCTTCCTCCAAACTAATCACTCTGGCCTCCAAGGTGGCTATCTGTTTTGTCTGTGCATCCGATACCTGAGTCTGGTCCGCTAGCTAAGTTTGGAGATTCTGCATGGTCATGGCTGATTCCTCTTTCACTTTTTGTAACATGTGATAGGCTTCCACCTTTACTGCTACCGCCAACTCGGCAGACAGTATCTACCTCTTCACTTTGTAGAAAACATCTCGGAATGCAAGCTCGGTGTGATAGAGGCTTTCTATAACTTTCGCATCCCTTCCTGTCATCCTTGGTGGGTTGCCTCGCCAATTTCTGAGCATGGCTGCAATTTCGCTTGCCAGCCAACCTTGGCTGGTAAAAATGCGAGTGAACTCTGCCTCACATCCCATCTGTACAAACCCTCTAAGGCATTGTACCTCCTGGCCCACTAATGGGGATCGACCAATCTTAAGGTCCTTCAAGATGTGTCCCACTTGCATCATTACTCGCCCCATGTGCTAGAGCTCCTCCACATATCTCTGTACTGTCCCCAAAGGATCTGATGGATCCAGTTGTGATATTTCTACCACATACCCGCCAGACTCACTATCCTCATCATCCTCTTCATCAGGTGCATCCTCCTCGTCTGGAGGAAGGTTCTCCGCCCCTCCCTGTTCCTCTATTGGCTCTCCTGCTACAACCAACTCCTTTGTGGCCACTGGCAGCTACTGGTATACCTCCTCTACGACTGGTTGCTCTGCTATGTTCATCACCGTGTCACTCTCCTGTGTCTGAATGGCTAAGCCTGCAACCTCCGTATCATCCCCCAACCCTTTTGGCAAATTCTCATCGGGTGTCTCAGCCACCTCCACTCTCAGGCCGTATGCTCCTAGCCAATCATCAATCTGGGCCACTCCCGATGCTCCTAGTGGTGTAGCGGAGGGGACTTGCTCTTGGGGAGTGATGGTTCCCCAAGTCCCTGGGATTTCTAGCGGCTCGGTAGGAACTGCTGGTGATGTCTCTGGCAAACCCTCTATTGCCACTCCTGGCGCTGTCTCTACTACAATTGTCGGCCCTAGCTGTATGGCTGCCGACCCTGTCAGTGTTGTGAATCCTAGTGGTGGTACTATGTCGCTGGAGGCTGCCGAACTCGAAGATATGGTGGTCACGTCTCCTAGTGGTGCCCATCTTGGCAATGCGCCAGGTACTGCAGCTGCCACTCTCAATGTGCGTCTGCCACCAATGGAGGACGCTGGAAGTGTGAAGGTGATCGTCGGTGCGCTTTCCTGGCCTGCTGGCGGTGCTAGCAAGGTGAACCCTGCTGGTTGAAACGGAACTGCTTCTGCCACCTCCATTCTGTTTCGTCCACCTATGGCCACTGACACTTCTTCGTCCTCCGATGAGCTCCCTGCTGAGGTTGAGGAAGACACCTCAATGTGTTCTCCTTCCTCCCCACTTTGTGCCGACGTTTCTTCTTTTGTGGATGCTTCTCAACCTTTCCTCCTTTTCCCTGTCATAGAGCCCTCACCAGCCTACTCGAGCTCCAATGTCGTCCAATAGAATGTTGTTGGTAATCCTGGATCGAGATGCTTAAGTGGTTGTAATCGGCCCCACCTACCCTCTGGAACCTGTGTATGGATGGCGTCCAAGATCAAGGCAATCACATGCTGTGTCATGTAGAATGCCTTGTGCGGTTGTGCTAAAAACTCCCTCATGCGTTCTGATAGCAACCACCCCCAGTTAGACTCTCCCCACGTTGATTCCCACCATGTAATCCACCATCCACAAGGCGATATCGGATGCCCGACTGGCTGCTGTCAATTGACATTTCACTAGATCCAGTAAACACTTCCATTCGGCATTCGCCAAGTAACTCTTGCGAAGCCCTCGATTGCTAGCGTTCCATATGGTATCTTTTTCATCCGCTGTCAGATCGTTCTTGCAAACCTATTGGATGAGTATTTCCTTGTGTTTCTAGCTCATTTTGCCTAGTTTGTTGACTCCTTCCCCTATGGCTGGAATGCCGAATACTCTCTCAAAATCCTGTGCCCAGAAGGAGACTGTAACTGGACACCCCTTGTAATCTATTATGGACCTATGCATATGTCGACAGTAATTCTCCACAATGGCCTTCAACCAGAGCTCAAAATCACGGGAATTGAAGTGCGGAACTAACACTACCTTGTCCACACAAGCTTTTTTAATGCAGCCTTCAGTGTATGATCGTCGGCTGTATTCCTCCACCATTGCTTGCACTCATTACCCGTCAAACTTTCCCAAGTCATGGCATCCGTGTCTGTGTCCATTCTCTTCTTTCTTGTTGCCGACGCCACCTTTGGCTTGTGCTGCACAGTCTTCTTCCCCTTGTCCATTTTGGTGTTGTTTCTACAATCACCCCGAGTTTTATCACCCTCTATTCGACCATTACCCTCTTCTTGACCGTTACTGTAACTGTCGAATTGGAGCAACTGTAAAAAAATTTGAATATCCAGCCAATCCCGTACCTTGCTAAGTTGAATTGTTGGTCGTACAATGTGATTCCCTATGCTTTTGCTTGGCCGTACGCTATACCCTGCCTCCTTGCCAGGCCGTACGATGTCCTCTCCTGTGGCACAACTCCACCGTACGATGTAACTATACCTTCTTCTGGTTTTATTTGGCCGTACGATTTGAAAGGACTCAGCAATTTGAAAAGGTCGTACGATGTGAATACAAGGCCATAGGATGTCAATAGTAGAGGACCGTACAATGTGAATACAAGGTCGTACGATGTCCACAATAGAGGACCATATGATGTAATCAATGGAGAACTGTACGGTATAAGCTATGGACCGTACAATGTCAACTTCTGTTCTTTGAGCCGATCGTACGGTATAAACCTTTGTGCCTTCCTTTCGTCGTACAATGTCGATACCTGTTCCTGCAATCCGTCGTACAGTATGAATTTCTATGTCTCCCTTTCGCCGTACGATGTAGCTGAATCCCTGTATGTCTTTACTCAGTTGTACGGTGTGGAAATACTCTGATGGTCGTCGTACGATGTAAGTTGCTTCATCCATTGCAAATCGTACGATACAAATATAGGACCGTACGATGTCACATTCTCTGTCGCCTATGCATAGTACGTTGTGAACAAAAGGTTGTACACTGCAACCTTCCAAGCCCTCAACTAGCCGTACGGTGCAATCTTCCCTGTATTCAATCTGTTGTACGACTTGCATAAACTGTGGGTACCATACGATGTGAAGTTGTTCGATTATCAAACCCTCTGGATGCCGTACGGTGAAAAATCCTTGCTCATGTGACTGTCGTACAGTTTTAAATGCTTTATAAGGTCGTACGGTCTCTTCTTTGGCCGAACTTATCACTTTTTCCTTAGTCGGCTTTGTTTTTGCTTTTTCAATTTTTTTAATTTTATTTAATAATTTCCTTTTATTTTCTTTTTGTTTAATTTTCTCTTTTTTTCCACTTTCTTTTAATTTTTTTGATTTATTTTTTTCCTCTTCATCTTCTCTTTTCTTCTTTTTTATCCCTATTTCATCCCCTGACTTTATTTTTAATTCCGATGCATAATACCATTTACATGTATGTGGAAATCTTTTATAACATTCTTCTTCACAACAAGTTCCTATGTATTTTACATCAAACCATTTATCTAGCAAGGGAGCAGGACTAGTACCTTTATATCGGCCGTCGGCATACCTTCCTCCATACTGTTGGTACCATGTAACCTCTTCGCCTTCTATTGTGGCAGGTCCGGCTAGATTGGGTATTATTTTCCAGAGTCCGTCTTTTGTTGCTATCTTCCTTACCCTTAGCACCTTCCTTCTCTCTCTTCTCATTAGCTGCAGTATTTCCTCTGTATACCTGTCCACATGTGATAGAAACTTGTCCTCTATCATGACCATAGTTTTCAGACAAGGGGTCGTCTTTTTGAAGTATTCCTCCCATTGTTCATCGTCCCATTATTCCTTCTCTTCGTCATTATCTTCAGGTTGGGCTTCTCATGCCGCTTGTTCTTTCTTCTTCTTTTGTGCCTCTTCATCTATTTCTTTTGCGAGATACCCCTTTCGTATGCCTTCGTATGGTGCGACGTAACTCCAATGTCCGCCCATTCGTTTCCATAGTGCAGGTGTCCCAAACACTGCATTGGTCAAGTGTTTGTTTATCCGTGGTACTACAATTCCTTGCACTTTCTTTTCCACCAGTCTCTCTTCCATTATCTGGTTCCTACCTGATTCCGTCCAGACTCCCTCTGGTGCGTATCTAGGGCCTCCCAAACCCCAATCTTGCTCTCTCAGTGCCTCTATCTGTACAGACCAATCTTCCTTGGTGGCGTAGCCGAGCATATTGATGGCTATAATGTGTTTCTTCTCTTTTCTCTCTTGATATATCTTTAGCTTAGATCCATTGATTGCACTCGGTAGGGGTGATCCATCCAAATTCTCGAGTTTTATAGACCCATTGTCGCATATTTCTTTGATCTTGAACGGTCCTAACCACCGTACTTTGAACTTCCGTGGTTTGATCTCGTTACGGTCGTTATACTTCAAAACTAATTGTCCTGGCCGGAAGTTCATTCGCCGGAGGTGTTTGTCGTGCCAATTCTTCCTTCTCCGTTGCATATTTTCCGTGACCCATTGTGCCATCACTCTCCGCTCGTCCAGTTTGTTGAGTTCATACAACCATTCCTTCAAACTCTCTGTATCTCCTAACCAGTTCTCTATGGCTATCCGTAGGTTGGGTACCATGTATTCCATTGGTACTACTGCTTCTTGGTCGTACATCAACTAGAAGGGTGTGTGTCATGTTGTTACTTTGTATGTCGTACGGTATGCCCATAGGACGACTGGTAGCCTCTCCTCCCAATCGGCTTCCTCTACACCACAAGACTTGTGGATGATTGCCACTAGTACCTTATTCGTAGACTCTGCCTGGCCATTGGCTCGTGGGTAGTACGGGCTAGATAGGTTGTGGAATATCCGGAACTCCGTTGTCATTAGTCGGATGACGTGATTCACGAAGTGTCCTCCTCGATCACTCGTAATTTGGATTGGGATCCCGTATCGTGTCACTATCTGCTCATAGATAAATCCGGTTGTGCTCTGGGATGTGTTGTCTGGCAATGCTTGTGCTTCAGCCCACTTCGTGAGATATTCTGTCGCCACCACAATGTATCGGCACCGGTGTAGGTGACTCACTTTTAGTGGTCCAATAAAGTCCAATCCCCATCGCTCAAACAACTCCTGAGGCTGGGATGGATAGAGTGGCATAAAATCCCGCTTTAGAGGTTTTCCCACTCTCTGGCAGGTATCACATCCTATCACCCACTCCCGTGCGTCTATGTGCATCCTCGGCCACCATAGTCCTACCAGAAGAATTTTTCTCGCCGTGGCATCTGGTCCCATATGTCCGCCAGCCAAACCCTCATGTGCTTCCTTCAGTACCCCTGGTATTTCCTCTTCTATAACACATCTTCGGAGGATCTGGTCAGACCCCATCTTGTATAGCAAGCCATTAATTAGCTTAAATGTTTTGCTTTTCAGTACGAGCTTTCTCCTCTCCGCCGGTGCCATTTCCTTGGGGAACGTGGATGTGGACAAGTATTCTCCGATCTTTTCGTACCATGACGGAAGTATTGCAATCTGAAACAGGTGCACATCGGGAAAATCTTCGTTCACGCCTCCTTCCGCAGGTTCGCCCAACCGTATTCTTGATAACTGGTCGGCGATCACATGACTCTTCCCCGGCCGCACTATGATAGTGAATGTGAACTCCTGAAGCAATAGCAGCCACCTACTCACTCTGCCTTGGATTATAGGCTTGTTCACCAGATACATTAGGGCTTGATGGTCCACGTAGAAGGTGAATGGCGTTGCTAACAAATAGTGCCTAAATTTTTGTACGGAGTACACCATCCCCAATGCTTCGCGCTCAGTCGTACTATAGTTCTTTTCTACCTTCGAGAGTAGCTGGCTAGCAAAGAATACTGGGTGGTCCAGCCCGTGTGCTCCGACTTGTGCAAGTGTTGCTCCTATGGCGAAGTTTGAGGCATCCACATGTATGTGGAATTCCTTGTCCCAGTCCGGGTACGCCAGTATAGGTGAACTTATTAGCTAGTCCTTCAGTTCTTTGAATGCTTTTTCTTGTTCTTCTGTCCATATGAAAGGTTGTCCCTTCCTTATCAATAAGTCAAGCGAGTATGATGCTTGTGCAAAATTCTTAATGAACCTCCGGTAGTACCCGACATGGCCGAGAAAGGACTTCACTCCCGTGACATTTTCCGGAGCCTCCATATGTACAATGACCCTTATTTTGTCAAGATCAGTCTTTAGCCCAGCTTTGCATACAATATGGCCTAGTAACTTCCCCTGTGGTACCATGAACCTGCATTTCTTTGGGTTCAATGCTAGACGTGTTGCTCAACATCTTTCCATGCATTCTCCAAGAGCCTTGAGATGTTTTTCCTTGTCACTGAAAATAGACCAGTCGTCTAAAAACGCCCTGAAATTGCCCACCGACATCTTGTCAAATATGTGTAAAATTATCCTTTGGAACGTGGCCGGTGCGTTACACAACCCGAATGGCATCCGGTGGTACGCGTATACTCCATCTTCCACTACAAAAGTTGTTTTCAACTTCTCTTCTTCGGCAATACAAATTTGGTTATATCCGGAAAACCCGTCCAAGAACGAGTACATTTCATGCCCAGCGACCTCCTCCAAGATGGTGTCGGTGAAGGGGATTGGAAATGGGTCCTTAACTGTTACTGCGTTCAAACACCGGAAGTCGACACATATCCGGATTTCCTCTGATTCTTTCTTCAAGGAAATGACAATCGGTGACACCCACTCGCTCACATTTACTTTGAAAATGATGCCCGCCTCCAACATCTTCTCTATCTCCTCTTGTACCTTCGCGGCATAGTTCTTATTCATCCTATACGGTCTCTTCCGTACGGGTTGGGCTCCCGGTACGAGCAGAATCCTATGCACGCACAGCTCCGGTGGTACTCCTTTCAAATCCTTGTACATCTAGGCGAAGGTGTCCTTGTACTCCATGAATATTTTAAATGCCATCGCCTTTAGTACGGGGTCCCAGTCATCACCGACGAGAATCTCCCTAGGCTTCTCTTGTTCCCCCAGATTCACCCTTTTGAGTGTCGGTTCCTCGTACTTGATGAGTTTATCTTGTTCCAACTTATGGGCTGGTGTCTCGTCTAATTATGTCGTACCTTATATTCGCCGTACTCGGGCGGGAATGTCTCACTAGTCAGGTCCTTATCTTCGCCTTCTTCTCCTTCCTTGATCTGCAGCATGTTGCAATCTGGGTGAAAGACTTCATAATCCTCCATCTGCCAGTGAAATAACCCGTTCAGTGAACTAGTTTCATCTTCCGAACAACTTCCTATTTCCAGTACCCCTTCCTCGTTTGGCTCCATTGTTCTCCTTTCTTCATCGCCATCCGATCCTTCGTCAGAGTCTGAGGACGCCAAGTCCTCACTAACCGCCTGATTCTTCAAATCGATAATATACTTCTTCCCATGGCTCTCAATCGAGAGGGTATTCTTCTTCCAGTTATGGTTCACCTTGGCGGCGATTATCCATCCTCATCCCAGTAGTGCATCGTATGCTTTTCTCTCTAGGGGGATGACGACAAAATTCAATAGGAATTGTTGCGTTCCTATCACCACTTTTTGTGCCATCAGCGTACCGATTGGTTTGATATTATGTTGATCGGCGCCCACCAGTTGGAATGTCGACGGCCAGAGTGTGGGTTTCCCGAGGCTCTTCCATGTATCCTTAGGTAGTACGTTAACTCCCGATCCTCCGTCGACGATGGTATTAGAGAGTTTCATCCCCAGGATTTCCATTTGTACGACAGCCGGTTTCTTCCCGCCACTTATTGCGAGTAGCATTGGATCTGTGATTGCTCCTGTTGGTTCTGTGGTGTCTTCGCTCGGACCCATTTGAGTATTGTCTGTCATGATATTTGTGAGTGCTACTCTTAGTTGCGGCATGGTTTGCAAAAGGTCCGTTACCTTGACTGGTATAGTTGTGTGAAGTACTTGTCGTATGATGTTCTTTTCCAACTCTGACTGCAACGGCGTACTAGCCGCTTTGGTAGTTCTCCGTTCATTTGCCATTGCTTCTTCTACTTCCGCCCTGGCTTCTTGGAGTCGTTCTTTCTCCATACGGGGGTCCGGGTAGTTAGCCTTCTTCGTCTACGCCCTTGTAAGTGCCAGGACTTATTCGTCGGCTACCTCCAGTATGTTGATACCTTTCTGCTTGGGACAGTCGGTGTCTTCGTGATCGCCTGGACCGCACCACTTGCACAGCTTCCCTCTGGTACCTTGGCCGCTTTGGCATTCCCTGGCAAAGTGGCCCCATTTGCTACATCTCCGGCATTGGATCATGGGCCGACCTTTGTTGTCATATTGGATTTTGCTTCTTGGTGTGGTGTTTCTCTAATTGTTGTGATAGCCGCCAAGGGATGCGTTGTTATTCTGATGCTTCGGTGGTGTGGTCGAAGGGGTAGATTGTTCCCCTTGTGTGAAGAATACTTGCGCACTTCGTGTTTTCAAATTGTATGGGCATTCTTTGACGGAGTGTCCCATAACTTGGGAGATGTCACAGAACATCTTCTTTGGGTAGTTTGCCTTTGTATGGCCTTCCATTTTACATACCGTACACCATAGTTCGGTTGGTTCCTTAGATCCTTCCTTGTCAGATTTTAGTTCCTTCATCATCCTTAGCATGTCGCGACGGAGTGCTTGTACAGTTTTTGATTCATCCCTGCTTTCCCCCGCGCTTTCTTCATCATCATGCTTCTTCCCTCTAGAGGATGTCTTGTTCTCGCTTTCAATATCCATCGCACGGTTGTATGCTTTAGTGTATGAGGATGGAGGTACTACCTTCATGTTCTTACATAGCAAGGGAAGCAGCCCTTCGATAAACCATCTCTTCTTTAAACCATTTGCTGGCTGTGATTCTAGTTTCCCCAGCAGGTCTTCTAATTTCCGGTTGTAAGTTCGTACGCTTTCGTTCTTCCCTTGTTTGGTGTTGTAAATCTTGACCACAATTTCACTATCGTCTCTCAACAGTTTGAATTCTTCTTGAAATGCCTGCTTCAACACCCTCCATGAAGCTTTTTGTACCGGTCCAACTCCGAGTACTAGTCAATGGCACTGTCTCGGAGTGTCGTCGGAAATGCTTTCAACCAATTATTCTGGTCATCTTCTCCACTCGCTATCCAAATTGTCTCGCACGTTTTACAGTGTCGTACTAGATCCTCTGACCCATTCCCCGTAAACTTCGGCAACTTTTTCTGTTCTGGAGTCACCATCCTGCCCTGCTGTCCTCCCCATGTATTGCACCTGACTGGACTGGTTTCGGTACATTCCGATGCATCACTTGCACTCTCGGCCATGTACGAGTCACTCTTTTGTCCCCTGTTAGCGTCCTCTACACCTTGGGTTTCCTGGGCTCTGCTTCGGTGCTCCCTCTGCCAAGGGGTCTTGGGCTCAGATCTCCCTGTCCTCCGTCCTTCGTCGTCGTCCAATATGGACAACTCCCGAAAGCGTTGGATATT
Source organism: Sequoiadendron giganteum (assembly GCA_007115665.2). Classification (NCBI taxonomy): domain Eukaryota; kingdom Viridiplantae; phylum Streptophyta; class Pinopsida; order Cupressales; family Cupressaceae; genus Sequoiadendron; species Sequoiadendron giganteum. Next base: position 49,374,453 of record CM021105.1, on the reverse strand, counting down.
GTTCTCAAGTTCACGACTCAAGTCTTCCTCATTTTCTTGGTTTTTATGTTTTTCTACGTACGGGGTGACGAATGGTTCCTCGTCCCTCTCTTCCACAGAGTGTTGATGTGCTTTACTAAATCTCAGCCGTCGGTTTTCTTGCTCTTGTATTCTTAATGATCGCCAAATTCTTTCCTCCTCCGCTTCGTGCCCGAATGGTACTCGGTTCTTGTCCTTGTTCGGTCGTACGACATTTACAGGTCTTTCACGCGATCATTGTTGGTTGCCAGAGGTATGTCTCCGGCTAGTGTCTCGTTCCTCTTCTTCCCGTTTGGTTCGTTCCTTGTACCGCTACAAGATTTGCTGCCTTCGGCGTTCCTGTTCCTCTTCTGCCCGAAGGTCTTGTAGGATGATAGAGTGGCGAGCCAGCAATCTTGGCATGCAGTGGGGAAGGTGATCAACCTCGTCGTTCACTTCGAGTCGATCCCAGACTACTGCCTCAGGGATTTCTCGCCTGAGGGTTTGCCTCCGTACGTGATCTCGTAGGGATATGTTCCAGAGATTTGTCAAATCCCATGTTAAGTTGTCCTCTCTTTCTTCATTTGTTACTATGGGTTCCTCCTCCGGTCGGCCCATTACGCTGCCATCGTAACGAGTGCTTCCCTGGTCCGCTTAGGCAACGGCGCCAAATGTTTACCTCGCGGAGTGTTTATATCAACGTATTACGTACACATGAAGTAAACGGAACTATATGTAACATATAGAACAGAACAATACAATATGCTAGAACCATAAGATGTTTGTATTCATATCCAGTAAATATCACCATGTACAATCACAAGTATATCCGTGCTATCAATCATGGAATCATAATCATAATGACAATGGTAGTGTCCTCCCGACTACAAAACTAAGTACATATAACGTTCGGCAGTTGGTTGAGCAACCAACCGTCGTGACGTTCCATAACAACCGCTACAACTAATCGGGACTTAATTACCCGAAAGTACATGCCAACAAATATTCCCACTAAGACTATAGTTTTATTGCATTATAATAACTTGGCCGACTACGGCCGACTACGCTAAGGATATTTAGCCACTTACAATCCCAGCTACCATGTGCAGGGATCAGTTGAAAAACTAAAAAAGCAAGCTACAAAAAGCACTACATTTTTTCTACTTTTTAACTCTTGTATCACATTGCATTCCACCTTCAACATGGGGTGGTAGTAAGCTTGAGCCACATTCTAGCGTACAGTAAGCTCCAGCCACATTTTGGAGATTTTAACATGGGCAACACTCAAATGCACCAAATTAAATCTGGGCAACCATTGAAGGTACCCCACTAAACTAGGTCACCTTCAATTTCATACCATTTAACCTAAGACCCTCAAATATACCCCATGGTCTTCACTCCACTAATTCACCACATTTCCACTATAGTATAGGCCACCTTATTGCATCCAGGAGGAATTGAACTTTGGTATGCCCTTACAAGTGTCTGATCTGACCTGAAGAGGTTCAAAGGACAAAATCTGCAGGTTAGAGGATAATCCTACAAGAATTGTAAAGAATCCTAGGCAAGGTTCCAAATGCACATTCAGAAAGGGAAGGTGGAAATTTTTCTACTGCATGAAAGAATTTTTATAAAATATTGTACATTCAGCTATGCTGGTGGTAGGATAGGAATTTATACAACAAGTTTTCAGTTAAGAATCCAACCAAGGGCTGACAGATGTCCTTAGTGTACGGTGCACTCTTCATGTGGACAAGAGCACAACAGATGTCAAGCTTGTACAGTTGGCATGATTATGTGGTACAAATGTTGCCACATGTCAAACATGTAGATATCAAACTACATGTAGCTCAATGAAGATAGGGATACCCATGTATAGAGTTGTGCAAGTATGTGCAGGGAATGCACATAAAGAGTCAAACAAAATATTGTGCAAAGCTATGCTACTCATAACCATGGGTCATTGTGGCATATCTTGAATGGAGACAAGCATACAGACTGCACAAATGTATGAGGTAGTGGTTGTTGCAATCAGATCATTTGTCCCTTCTTGAGAAGCAATGGTCTCCATTGAGTCTGTCCTTAGTGAAGGAAACTAGGCGTTGAGTTGTTCCAGATTATAACAATTTGCCTGGTTGAAATACTGTCTTTCCTTGACTATGCAAATTGTTAACAAGTGCTTGAACGAGGATGAGTCATTGTGACATCAATGATGGCATCTTTTATAGTTGGATTAGCATGGGCAAGATTCAAGTCTATGGGATGGTGTTATCTCCAAAAAAGGAGGAAAGCATGGCTTGATAAGTTTTGTGTTGAAGACTAGATGTCAGCCCAAATACTAAGGAATCTCGAGAATAAGGGTGTTATAAGGGTGTTCTCACTAACAAAATATAGAATTGCCTAAGGACCATAGTGCAATGGTTTCATCTTGTAGTGA